>CAWUFW010004948.1:352500-952500 GCA_963921515.1 Calotriton arnoldi | reverse complement strand
GATTCAAGCAAGCCTGGCTGATGACGGCTGAAATGCCAGAAACCGGTCCTAGGATGCTTGTTTCCGGTCCAGGGAAGACATGGCTTGGCAGTTCGGGCTGGACTGTTCCCATGAGGCACAGGGTCAGACTGATTTGCATGTGGCCATGTCTGAACTGGGGTGGTGGAGTGAGCTAAAGAATGATGATGGATTAAACCCAGATCAGTTGACTGGGGGTGAGTGTTTGATTGGCTCAAACGTTCCGTCCATCATCCCCTTTTGTATCGCTTTGTTCGCCCTAAGTTGGCGGGGGTATGCCCAGACGTGGGTCCCTTGCTCACTTTGCCACTGGATTCAAGCAAGCCTGGCTGATGACGGCTGAAATGCCAGAAACCGGTCCCAGGATGCTTGTTTCCGGTCCAGGGAAGACATGGCTTGGCAGTTCGGGCTGGACTGTTCCCATGAGGCACAGGGTCAGACTGATTTGCATGTGGCCATGTCTGAACTGGGGTGGTGGAGTGAGCTAAAGAATGATGATGGATTAAACCCAGATCAGTTGACTGGGGGTGAGTGTTTGATTGGCTCAAGCGTTCCGTCCATCATCCCCTTTTGTATCGCTTTGTTCGCCCTAAGTTGGCGGGGGTATGCCCAGACGTGGGTCCCTTGCTCACTTTGCCACTGGATTCAAGCAAGCCTGGCTGATGACGGCTGAAATGCCAGAAACCGGTCCTAGGATGCTTGTTTCCGGTCCAGGGAAGACATGGCTTGGCAGTTCGGGCTGGACTGTTCCCATGAGGCACAGAGTCAGACTGATTTGCATGTGGCCATGTCTGAACTGGGGTGGTGGAGTGAGCTAAAGAATGATGATGGATTAAACCCAGATCAGTTGACTGGGGGTGAGTGTTTGATTGGCTCAAACGTTCCGTCCATCATCCCCTTTTGTATCGCTTTGTTCGCCCTAAGTTGGCGGGGGTATGCCCAGACGTGGGTCCCTTGCTCACTTTGCCACTGGAGTCAAGCAAGCCTGGCTGATGACGGCTGAAATGCCAGAAACCGGTCCTAGGATGCTTGTTTCCGGTCCAGGGAAGACATCTCTTGGCAGTTTGGGCTGGACTGTTCCCATGAGGCACAGGGTCAGACTGATTTGCATGTGGCCATGTCTGAACTGGGGTGGTGGAGTGAGCTAAAGAATGATGATGGATTAAACCCAGATCAGTTGACTGGGGGTGAGTGTTTGATTGGCTCAAACGTTCCGTCCATCATCCCCTTTTGTATCGCTTTGTTCGCCCTAAGTTGGCGGGGGTATGCCCAGACGTGGGTCCCTTGCTCACTTTGCCACTGGATTCAAGCAAGCCTGGCTGATGACGGCTGAAATGCCAGAAACCGGTCCTAGGATGCTTGTTTCCGGTCCAGGGAAGACATGGCTTGGCAGTTCGGGCTGTACTGTTCCCATGAGGCACAGGGTCAGACTGATTTGCATGTGGCCATGTCTGAACTGGGGTGGTGGAGTGAGCTAAAGAATGATGATGGATTAAACCCAGATCAGTTGACTGGGGGTGAGTGTTTGATTGGCTCAAACGTTCCGTCCATCATCCCCTTTTGTATCGCTTTGTTCGCCCTAAGTTGGCGGGGGTATGCCCAGACGTGGGTCCCTTGCTCACTTTGCCACTGGATTCAAGCAAGCCTGGCTGATGACGGCTGAAATGCCAGAAACCGGTCCTAGGATGCTTGTTTCCGGTCCAGGGAAGACATGGCTTGGCAGTTCGGGCTGGACTGTTCCCATGAGGCACAGGGTCAGACTGATTTGCATGTGGCCATGTCTGAACTGGGGTGGTGGAGTGAGCTAAAGAATGATGATGGATTAAACCCAGATCAGTTGACTGGGGGTGAGTGTTTGATTGGCTCAAACGTTCCGTCCATCATCCCCTTTTGTATCGCTTTGTTCGCCCTAAGTTGGCGGGGGTATGCCCAGACGTGGGTCCCTTGCTCACTTTGCCACTGGATTCAAGCAAGCCTGGCTGATGACGGCTGAAATGCCAGAAACCGGTCCTAGGATGCTTGTTTCCGGTCCAGGGAAGACATGGCTTGGCAGTTCGGGCTGGACTGTTCCCATGAGGCACAGGGTCAGACTGATTTGCATGTGGCCATGTCTGAACTGGGGTGGTGGAGTGAGCTAAAGAATGATGATGGATTAAACCCAGATCAGTTGACTGGGGGTGAGTGTTTGATTGGCTCAAACGTTCCGTCCATCATCCCCTTTTGTATCGCTTTGTTCGCTCTAAGTTGGCGGGGGTATGCCCAGACGTGGGTCCCTTGCTCACTTTGCCACTGGATTCAAGCAAGCCTGGCTGATGACGGCTGAAATGCCAGAAACCGGTCCTAGGATGCTTGTTTCCGGTCCAGGGAAGACATGGCTTGGCAGTTCGGGCTGGACTGTTCCCATGAGGCACAGGGTCAGACTGATTTGCATGTGGCCATGTCTGAACTGGGGTGGTGGAGTGAGCTAAAGAATGATGATGGATTAAACCCAGATCAGTTGACTGGGGGTGAGTGTTTGATTGGCTCAAACGTTCCGTCCATCATCCCCTTTTGTATCGCTTTGTTCGCCCTAAGTTGGCGGGGGTATGCCCAGACGTGGGTCCCTTGCTCACTTTGCCACTGGATTCAAGCAAGCCTGGCTGATGACGGCTGAAATGCCAGAAACCGGTCCTAGGATGCTTGTTTCCGGTCCAGGGAAGACATGGCTTGGCAGTTCGGGCTGGACTGTTCCCATGAGGCACAGGGTCAGACTGATTTGCATGTGGCCATGTCTGAACTGGGGTGGTGGAGTGAGCTAAAGAATGATGATGGATTAAACCCAGATCAGTTGACTGGGGGTGAGTGTTTGATTGGCTCAAACGTTCCGTCCATCATCCCCTTTTGTATCGCTTTGTTCGCCCTAAGTTGGCGGGGGTATGCCCAGACGTGGGTCCCTTGCTCACTTTGCCACTGGATTCAAGCAAGCCTGGCTGATGACGGTTGAAATGCCAGAAACCGGTCCTAGGATGCTTGTTTCCGGTCCAGGGAAGACATGGCTTGGCAGTTCGGGCTGGACTGTTCCCATGAGGCACAGGGTCAGACTGATTTGCATGTGGCCATGTCTGAACTGGGGTGGTGGAGTGAGCTAAAGAATGATGATGGATTAAACCCAGATCAGTTGACTGGGGGTGAGTGTTTGATTGGCTCAAACGTTCCGTCCATCATCCCCTTTTGTATCGCTTTGTTCGCCCTAAGTTGGCGGGGGTATGCCCAGACGTGGGTCCCTTGCTCACTTTGCCACTGGATTCAAGCAAGCCTGGCTGATGACGGCTGAAATGCCAGAAACCGGTCCTAGGATGCTTGTTTCCGGTCCAGGGAAGACATGGCTTGGCAGTTCGGGCTGGACTGTTCCCATGAGGCACAGGGTCAGACTGATTTGCATGTGGCCATGTCTGAACTGGGGTGGTGGAGTGAGCTAAAGAATGATGATGGATTAAACCCAGATCAGTTGACTGGGGGTGAGTGTTTGATTGGCTCAAACGTTCCGTCCATCATCCCCTTTTGTATCGCTTTGTTCGCCCTAAGTTGGCGGGGGTATGCCCAGACGTGGGTCCCTTGCTCACTTTGCCACTGGATTCAAGCAAGCCTGGCTGATGATGGCTGAAATGCCAGAAACCGGTCCTAGGATGCTTGTTTCCGGTCCAGGGAAGACATGGCTTGGCAGTTCGGGCTGGACTGTTCCCATGAGGCACAGGGTCAGACTGATTTGCATGTGGCCATGTCTGAACTGGGGTGGTGGAGTGAGCTAAAGAATGATGATGGATTAAACCCAGATCAGTTGACTGGGGGTGAGTGTTTGATTGGCTCAAACGTTCCGTCCATCATCCCCTTTTGTATCGCTTTGTTCGCCCTAAGTTGGCGGGGGTATGCCCAGACGTGGGTCCCTTGCTCACTTTGCCACTGGATTCAAGCAAGCCTGGCTGATGACGGCTGAAATGCCAGAAACCGGTCCTAGGATGCTTGTTTCCGGTCCAGGGAAGACATGGCTTGGCAGTTCGGGCTGGACTGTTCCCATGAGGCACAGGGTCAGACTGATTTGCATGTGGCCATGTCTGAACTGGGGTGGTGGAGTGAGCTAAAGAATGATGATGGATTAAACCCAGATCAGTTGACTGGGGGTGAGTGTTTGATTGGCTCAAACGTTCCGTCCATCATCCCCTTTTGTATCGCTTTGTTCGCCCTAAGTTGGCGGGGGTATGCCCAGACGTGGTTCCTTGCTCACTTTGCCACTGGATTCAAGCAAGCCTGGCTGATGACGGCTGAAATGCCAGAAACCGGTCCTAGGATGCTTGTTTCCGGTCCAGGGAAGACATGGCTTGGCAGTTCGGGCTGGACTGTTCCCATGAGGCACAGGGTCAGACTGATTTGCATGTGGCCATGTCTGAACTGGGGTGGTGGAGTGAGCTAAAGAATGATGATGGATTAAACCCAGATCAGTTGACTGGGGGTGAGTGTTTGATTGGCTCAAACGTTCCGTCCATCATCCCCTTTGTATCGCTTTGTTCGCCCTAAGTTGGCGGGGGTATGCCCAGACGTGGGTCCCTTGCTCACTTTGCCACTGGATTCAAGCAAGCCTGGCTGATGACGGCTGAAATGCCAGAAACCGGTCCTAGGATGCTTGTTTCCGGTCCAGGGAAGACATGGCTTGGCAGTTCGGGCTGGACTGTTCCCATGAGGCACAGGGTCAGACTGATTTGCATGTGGCCATGTCTGAACTGGGGTGGTGGAGTGAGCTAAAGAATGATGATGGATTAAACCCAGATCAGTTGACTGGGGGTGAGTGTTTGATTGGCTCAAATGTTCTGTCCATCATCCCCTTTTGTATCGCTCGGGTCACTTAAGTAAGCATGCTGTACTCCCACACATCTGGTGAGCGAGAGAGCGCTAAACTACAATATTTCTCACTACGCTCAGTCCATCCACAAACAGCCGTCAGCCATGTTAGGACGGTGTATCAATCTCAATGCGGTCACGGCTGCCTCCACCGTCCAACCGCCTTTGCTGCGGCCACTGCATGGCATTAGCCAACCTCTTCCAATGGGAAATGGCAGGCTAGACCCACACAGTGCCAGAGCTCCCATCCCCTCTTCCTTGGCAGCCCCCTTCAGATCTAGAACCCTATAGGCTAACGCTCTATTCTGAGCTCTTCACTTGCAGTAATGTTCACTGAACACCTCTGCCTACCTGCCGATACTAAAATGGATAGAACGGGCTGAAGCCTTTAACTTTGTTCAACCTTTTGTTTTTTTAAACTGAATTCCAAATTTACCTATGCGGGGAACATTCTAAACATTCTTCAGTGCCTGATGCAGGTGGGTCCTGGCCAAGTTGCAGCCTTGGGGAGCCCCTGCCTTTGGACGTCCACCTTAGATTCTCTTCTAGAGAGACTAAACTAGACGTGCTGAAGGCCAGCTACAAGGCTCATACGTGGTCCATGAAGTGTCCAACTCCAACAGAATGTTAACTGTTTTTGTCGACATGAAATCATTTGATTAGACACCATCCATGTCGAAGGACTCACTGTCAGAACATAAGAGATTGAAGGACTTGCCATCAAGGCTATAACATTAAGCTGGTCCTATTTTGTTCACCGACTTGCAGAGATGGTGCATTTACAGCTACTTTCACAAGAAAGAAACTGGTGGAAGAACAGGTTACACCTTCTGCTCCAGGAAAACCCTTCAAAAGCAAAGTTGAACCTCCGTGTCGGCATACCCCAAAATTGAAGTGCACTGTCACCCCCAGAACACAAGTCTACGAAGAGACTTGTGTCTGCCTCAAGATGTCACACTCTGGACAGGCATGCACCCGCACCAATGTCTACCAAAAACTGGTGCCTGGCAAACAGGACCTTGTAGGAAGGGCAGTCATGAAATTAAACTTTGTTTTTGAGGTACCCCAAAAATTGTTCATTCATGATTATCTTCAAGGCAATACAGCACAGACATTGACAGTACATTGACTTCACCTTGTGTTCAGCCGCTCTATTTAGATCTATCAATTTCTCCCTATGGGACCAATTCGACAGTGACCACAGACCGCAGCAAATTCTCCTGGCAACTCGTACCTCGAAATTGAAGGCTGCCCCCATCACCACCAGCTCCAGCATGTACACAGAAAGCCTTAAAAAGGTGAAATGGGATAAAGAGATTACCTTTGAGGCTATCACATTAATCAAAACACAACATAGTGTACTTGCTTCTTGCACCATCTCCCTTATCAAGCAATGGGCACTTTTCATAGATCACATACTCCTGAATTTCCACAACACGCGCCATGTTCATACAAAGTCTTTTGAGCCCACTGCCAGACGCAGATTAACAAGGATACAGGAGGCCCCGTAGAGCATAGTGAATCGCGACATGCGTTTCATCTGAAAGCATCCTTTTTCTCCAACTGCGAAACTTAAACAAAAAATTCCAGGGCTAACTTTAGAAAATCAATCTGTCTGTCTAAAGAAAAAAAGAATGATGACTTCTGGGCCTTCTCAGCCATGCTCAAATCATCACCCTGACATTTCAGAAGCCTTAAAGAGTCCCGCAATAGACCTGCTAGAGGAATGCTCAGGGAACAAAATCTTAAATAACTGCGCAACCTCGACAGAAGACTGCTGCAGACCCTCACTGGAGAGATGCGGAAAGACAGGGCTCGCGGCAGCCCTCTTTAGATCTGACCCTCATTTTGAGCTATAGCAATGTCACCACTGGTAGAATCCTGCTTGGCAACCACCAGCATCCCAGACTCTTGGAGAGGATCGATCATTAAGACAATGTTCAAAGGGGGATCGAAATCTAAGCCTCACAATTACAGTCTCATAGCGCTTATCGATAATGACACCAAGCTCTTCGCCAGCCTTTCATCTCGATGATCTAAAGGCTTGGGCAGATGAAGGTCAGATCATTCCCAGAAATCAGTGCGGCTTCAGAGATAACTGCGGTACCACAACAAAATTGATGGTGCTGGCCCTAATGTGCAACAAAGTTCCCAGGAGTGGATCTGGGCTCTACTCCTGCTTCATAGACTTCAAAGCTGCCTTCGACAGCATCCCCAGAGCTTCCCTGTGGTGCAGACTGCGCGTCTGGGGTCTTCCACCAATTTACTGAGACCAATTGGGCAGCTGTACTCAACCTGGGTGCAGGTCAAACTAGGAGATGGCGTGCGCATTTCACGAACGATGCCCACAAACTCGGGGTTAAAACAAGGCTGTGTACTCGCCTACCTGCTTTTTAACCTGTACATCCTAGGCAAAGTCATCTGCCACCCTCCCAAACTGGGAGGTCAACGTATGACACCTGCTCTACATGGACGACCGCGTGCTGCTAAGCCAAAGCAAAATCTGACTTTGGTGTCAACTCTCCACCCTACACTCTTACGCTGTTAGGGGCAGCCTTGAAATAAACAGTACAAAAACCATGACGTCACCTCAGAAAGAAAACAGCAGGTTATGGCAGGTGGCACCTCAACAGGGAATGGCTTCAGCACAGTGCCGAGTACAAATATCTGGACCTCTAATTGGATAGGTAAGGCACGTCTAAATCCCAAAGGCACCAGCCTCCTGCTCGCCCTCATGACTCTTGCCCAGAAACTTTGGGGACCGAGCTTAGACCCCTTACTTCAGGTGATGGAAGCAAAAGTCATTCCCACTCTGTCTTTTGGGAGTGAAATCCTTCTGGGGTTGGAGGCCACACTGCTGGATGAATCCATCACTTGAACCTATAAAGCGCTCTGAGGGGGAGATTTACTAAGATTTTGTGCTGTGTTTGCACCACAAAAGTGACGCAAAACCTTTTTTCCTAATTTACTTTCCAGCGATAAACTTGTTTAGCGCTGGAAATAACGTAAAAGTATTGCAAAGCAGCGCATAGCGCTGCTTTGCGTTACTTTGCACCATGGGAGCGTGCCAAGGGTGGTGCATGGGCGTTCCCATGCAACCACCCAAGGTTTCTCACGCTAAACCCAATTTACTGAAAACAGTAGATTGGGTTTAGCTTGAGAAAACTGCGCTTTTTTAAACTGGGCGCAAGGAAGGAGAAATGCTTTCATTCCTCCTTCCTTTTCCGACTTTGCTGAACGGTGCAGCACGCATACAAAGTGGGAAAAGCTTCCCCTCGTGTCTAGACATAGTATTTTGTACAGGAAGGGTATCCTTCCTGTACATAACCTATGCTAGACTCCCACACACACCCTAGCGCTATGGCTCTAAGGTGGTGCGTGGCACACAGCAGCTGTAATCAGCGCCAGCACAAGGGAAAGGGGAGGAGAGAGCCATATCTTTGAAAATATGGCGCTCTCCTGCTCCTTCCCTGTCGTGCAACGCAGCCCAGCCTCGCGGGAGGCTACGCTGCGTTGCGTGGAGATTTGGTAAATCTCCCCCTTCGTCTGCTAAAAAGAGCACTACCAGCACAAATAAGACTTGAGTTCAACATAACAAAGCAGTCCTGGGCCGGAAGCAGCGTATTTCTAAATCTTTGTCCAAAGCTTCGACTTGCCCCGCAAGACACTATGAATGGCTTCCTCTGGAGAGACTTAGAGAGCTCCGTTTCTTTGTACACTCACTATCTGCAAGACAAATTAAACAAACTTTCGCTCACGGAGGCATTAGGGGGTAAATTTCTCAAAGCAGACCTTCAAAAAGCTACTGCAGTTTCCTAAAAAAAAAAAAAACATGAAGGCTAGAAGACATGCAGCACTGAGCAAGCACTCGCACGCATGGGCAGTAATCAACTCCTATACCTTTTGGAATAAGCAGAAATGCATCACCTGCACCTACCCACTATAGCTAAAAGCCAGATTAGTGGCACTTCAACTGGGGAAGTGGAACTTGCAGGCTCACCTCCTGGCGTGGCGAGACACTGCAACTCAAAGAACAATGTGGCTTGAGTGAGGAAATCATCTCTCACATACTGTGCATCTGCCCTTGTTACATCTAAGAAAATATCTACTCCACAGAGACTTTGTTTGCTTGGGAGTTCGAACCTGCCATCAGGCTGTAATCGCCAGACTGAACCCAGAGAAAACCACACTAAGGGGCATATTTACAAGCCCCTATCGTCACCGGAGCGTCACTTTTTTTAATGCTCCGATGGCTTAATGCCACCTTGTAAATATGCCCCTTTCTGCAGTAGTCCGCTGCGGCAATGGGTGTTGCTGTGTGTGTGCCTCTGCAACACCCATTGCTTTTTCACGCTGCCCCAGATTTAGAAGGCTGGGGCAGCGCCAAAAACGAAGGCCAGGGAATGCCTGGTCTTAGAATGGCGATATGAGGAGAAATTATACATTTCTCCTCGTCTTTTGCTCTTTCTATGTGTGCTGCATTTTGCAGCACACATAGAAAGAGCAAATTGCCATTATTGATTGTTATGTGCAGGGAGTTGTCCCTTCCGGCACATAAACAATTATCCCTGCAGCGCAGGCACCCTCGCACATGGCGGCAGGGTGCCTAAGCTGGTGCTAGCCAGCTTTTTTTAGCGCTAACACTAGGGGAAACACAGGGGTGCACCGTATCTTTGTAAATACAGCACATCCCTGCGTTTTTAAAATGTTGGAGCGTGCTGTTGCCAAATTTGGCATAACACTGCGCTCCGGCATTTTCTTGTCAATACCCTCCCCCAAATGTCAAAACTGTTAAATTCCTTCGATTGGCTGTAGCGAAACTAGGCTCCACCACCACTACCCTTGCAGCGGAACGGGTCCTTAAATCTGTCCTCATTAAAGAGCTGCCACTGAACATTTGAAGCAGCACAGGGGTAATCCATCGTACTAATGCCCCCAAGATGAATGCCACAAGGAACACTGCTTCACAGCTGCCTTTTTATCGTTTTAACGAATTCCCTCGGGAGTCCGGGGGTTTATTTTAATGTGTTTTAACGGTGGTTCATGTTCTGTGTAAACTGCTGTCTTGAAGATATGACATTAGATGCATGCTTGTAAAGGTTTTAATTAACTGTACAATAAATACTTACTTACAGCATAGACCATCCATCTCTGCAGGAAGTGATATCACTGGATTTCCCAGGATCCATCTCCACAGGAAGTGACATGACTGCTCTAAAGTCAAATTGGCTTTAAAAGAAGCTAGACAAGGAGAAGGTGTACAAGCCCAGTTTGGCACGTAATGTGCCACAAGATGTCATGATCTTCTGAAATGCTTATTTATGCCAAGAAAACTTGCAGACGGTGCAAATGGGTGATTTAAAAAGGGGTCCACTTTCAATCGATTTAAATAAACAATTTTAAAGAAATTTCTAGAAATGGGGTTTCTGGTTGGCTAGGGTATGCACCCAAGCCAGGCAGAATCCACCACTCTAGTCAGGGTAAGGGAGTTACACACCCAAGATAACTCCTGCTCACCCCCTTGGTAGCTTGGCATGAGCAGTCAGGCCTATCCCAGAGGCAATGTTTAAAGCGGTTGGCGGTACACACACACACACACCAGTGACACAATAAATACACCACAAAAGAGACTGCAAACAGTAGTAAATAAAAATATCTCATATATTTAGGCTTTCCTGTTTTCAGTTTCTATTTTTGGTAAATTCTGGTGGGGTTTTTTCAGTGTTTTCAAGTGATTTCAATACCTTAAAAAACAGTGGTTATCAGTGGTTACACATTTTCGCGCCATTAAAAACAACAGAAACAGTGTTTTTCCGGTGTTTATGGAACTTTTTGCTTTTATTATTGGTTGCTTTCTGCACTGATAGTACATGGTATACAGACAGTGTACGTACAGTGTATATGAGGTCCAAATACATTTTTACAAATCAAACATCATAGTACACCATACAATACTTCTTCAGTGAGTCTTTGGTCATGCACGCTCGCTCTTTTCCTTCCCATGTAAAATTTTATCCGTGAAAAGGCCCTCTTCAACATTGGCACTTGAAACAGGCAACGCCAAAATAGCCAGTACACAATTTGCTAACTCTGGCCACTGACATAGCTTACCATGCACCTGAAGATTGTGATTCTCTGCGACAGGGTCTGCAACATGTGCGTTGAACTGGGCGCATTTGCCCTCAGAGTTATTGAAGTGGTCAAAAATGAGGCAGCACTGTTGAAACTCTGGAGCAAATTTCCCTTTACGGAAGGGATCTATAACTTGTGCAGATTACCACAGTGAGGCTTCATTGACTTCAAATGCCATGGTTGGTGAAGGGCTATTTCTCATACATTGTAAAATAAAAGTTCCTGAATTGCTCCTTAACATTTCTTTGCTTACCAAGTGGCAAGCACTCTAACATGGAACATGTTGCAATGCCAAAGTCACTAAAAGTGTCGCCCAGCCTACTCTCAAGGAGATGTTTCACATCTACACCAATTATGCTGAACACTAGGTAGACAAGGGCGTTTTCAGACTCTAATTTTTTTTATTATGTCCACTACAGCAGTCATGTTTTCCTGTAAAAATCTAAAAATGCAGTAGAGTGTCAGTTTTTTCAAATCACTATCAATATGTGACCAAAGAGCCTCACATTTCTTGCCTTTGGCATCATCACTCAGCAAAAGTTCTGTAAACGGTTGCCACATGGATAATATAGCATTCATGGCCTCTAGGACTGAGAACCACCAGCTAAGTGACACAGTTGGGATGACTCTTTCTTTGATGCCACACAATGCACAAAATGAGAAATATTTGTGTTTTAGTTTCTGTGCATAAAAAAACAGTGCACCAGAATGGACTAAAAAGTCATATAGCATTGTTCATTAACTCTGAAGATTGTAAAGATGCTTTCAGCATACCATCTAACAAGTGGCAAGGATCTCTTACAGGGAAGCACTTCAGCTCAGGTATCGATTTTGACAGGTGATAACACAACTTTTTCATATACGTAGCTGAATCACTGTAAATACAAACAATATCACTCCAATGTTTGTTGAACTTGGTAAGAACTTTTTGCAGCAGCATTCCAAGTGACACTGCGTTCCATTTTTCCCAAAAGTCTGGTGTCATGTTTTCACCAGTATCCCAGATGCTTTGTGACTGCTCTCTTTTCACATATACCTGTCACTATACCTTGCATTGAATGTTTAAAGCCTGGGGCATTTGGAAATTCACCTACTATCAATACTGACTCACTGGGGGGGGGGCGTGGCTAGCCGCCTAAGATGGCGGACATGTTTCGGTGAAGCTCCGGACCCGTCGGGGGGGAAAATCCTGCTATATCGCCCAAAAAGCCACAGAGGTAGTGATCTGAGTTAACCGGCACACCGAATACGGTCTGAGGTGCCACGCAGCTGAGTACGGACCAGAAACTTGCCGTGACGCAGCCGCTGTTGGGCCCGCCCGGGGCCGTGAGCGGAGCGGCCTCCTTGGGGTGAGCGTCTGCGATCAGGACGCCGAGTCCCCTGCCAGTGTTCCGGCGATCGTGCCCGTCGGAGGGCGGTGCAGGAGTGGGCCCGAGAGCCTGCGGAGCGCTGCGCCCTCCGGGACCTGGGGCGGAGACGAGGGCCCAGAGACCTTCCAACGGCGGGATACGCATGCCGGCACCCCCGCGTGGGAACTCGGATGAGCGGTGAGTGCACGGGCCGCACTGGGACCAGATATAACTCCCCCTCCCGCACGCCGGCATCCACGGAAGCGGCTGAAATTCATAAAGCACTACAACGAGCAGGGGGAGATCCGACGTGGTGTACCACTGTTACGGGGGCGACCAAGGTAACTCTGCTAGGGGTGGAAACCCCCTCCCCCTTCTTTCTGCCAGAGGCGGCAAAGCGGGAAACGTACGCTGGCTCCGGACTCTGCTTGAGAGGTTTCCCCCCCCGATTCGTGAGGGCCGCTGCCACGCCTGGGCTGTCTCTTCTGCACCGGGACTGGGGGAAGAGCTGGACGGTGAGACATATGCGTGATTGGAGACCGGTGTGCCCCCAGCCTACACTCTCATCTCCCCCGCCCCCCCGGTCCGCTGGTCGCCGCATTCAGATCTGCACTTTGAGGGATAGTGCTTTCTCCCCACACTGTCTGCGCCCGGCAAAGCTGATACAGACGGCAGTGGTCTTGCCTGTGAGTTGCCCTGGAGCCGTGATGTTGGTGAATATGGCGACTACTGCGGACGGAGCTGCTGTGATCTGCTAGCCCCCGGGGAGCGGAGGCTGCAGTGGAGTTCGTGTGCCAGTCCTTCTGAGGGGAGGAACTGCATGCCTGCCGGCCCTCCCATGGGTCAAAGACGCTGGATTGCGGTGGACAGAGACGACAGCGACAGCAGTGGACCGCAGTGAGTACCACCCAGCGCATACGCCGATACGCTGGGGCAGCACTCTGTGGGAACAGGAATACACTGCGGTGCAGCTGGGTGGCCCAGCGACGGACCGGGGGCAGCTCCCGGGCACCCCTGAGACTTGCACTACAATGTTTGTCTGAAGGGAGGTGCTGTCTCCACCATAACGCGCCACTGGCGTTATTTGTGTCCCTGACTGGTTTATGCACACCTGCGGAGGAAGGTACCCGCAGCCTACTCCTTATTGATCTATAGCGCGCGGGGCGGCATCCTCTCCCATTTACAGTGCCAAATTCACCGGGTGGACGTGGGAACTTGCAATGGGGAGACCCAGGGGAAAAACCATGGACAGTAACCCCACTTCGGGGGGCTCTTCTGGAGAGCTTGACAACACCACCAGGCCCGGGTCCCCAGACGCCTCCTCCTCTGGGGCGGCTGAGGCACCACTGGATAAACTTGACCTGATCCTCAAGGAGGTCAGAGACTCCCGTAGAGTGATTGAACAACAGATCGGGACCCTAACGAGCGGTCTCACTCTCCTCCGAGCAGATCATGGGAAACTTGCAGACCAGGCCCAGGAACATGAGAAAGCCCTGACTAACATAGAACCTCAGATGCTAGAGCATACTACCCAAATAAAACAACTGCAACAGCAAGTCCATGGCCTCCTGGACAAAGTCGAAGACGCAGAAGGCAGGAACCGCCGGAATAACATCCGTGTAATTGGTCTTCCGGAGCGCAGCGAGGGTCCTAAGCCTGCGGATTTCATGGAAACCTGGTTCAGAGACTATGTGGCCCAGGACGGCCTATCCCCATACTTCTGCGTGGAGAGGGCGCACAGGATTCCCACGGGAGCGCCGAGAGCAGGGGCGCCCCCACGGCCTCTGATTGTAAAAATCTTGAACTATCGAGATCGCGATGTGCTGTTACAAAAAGCAAGAGAAAAATCTCAGATCCACTATGAAAACCAGCGGATCTCGCTTTACCCCGACTACACCATACTGGTGCAACGCCAACGGACCTCCTTCCAAGCCGTCAAGAAAAAGCTGCGAGCGGCCCAGCTGAAATACGCCCTTTTATTCCCGGCTCGACTAAAAGTTATTCATGAGCGGAAAACTTACTTTTTTGATAGCCCCAATGATGCGGAGGAGTGGCTGGAGGTGATGGGAATGGGGGGGAGCCACTGGCAGGCTCGCAGCGACAAGGCTCTGCAAGACCAAAGAAATCGGATACACGCCGCCACACGTTGGGCACACAGGACTCCGGAATAATTGGTCCATCACACGACCAGAAGATGTCCGGTAGGGCAGAGGCCTTGGCCATGGCCGGCTCCCTCCGCGAGGGGCACCCCAAGATTGTAACTGACTCAGAGGACAGCACTATTAACTCGGACTCGGAACACAGTATCAATCTGTTCCCTTCGGTAACGCCGCAGACTGTTGACAATCTAGTGGATAATTGAAGTGATCAGACTTGCCACTAGCCTATGGCCTACCTAATAGATCGTTGACGCCCTATCGCTGGACTACCTGACACACCAGTATCCTTTTGTTTTGTAAATGTCTTTACGTTCCATAAGTTGTCTTGTACTCCATAGGCTGCCAAAGTTATGTAATGATATGACACCGCTTGTATTATGCGCACAACTAGAGCTCATTAAGTCTACAACTGAACCCTGGTTATCGCTCTGTGGTGCGTTTCTAAGGCCCACACCGAGGGCGATCTCTTTTTTGGGCACAACATAATGGCATAGCTAAACCCCCCCAACCCCCCGCCGGGGTCCGTTGAGCCGCCGGAGCTCGGTAACTAAGTGATCGATAGTATGGGCGGCGACACCGACCCCCCACAAAGCGAATGCACTGTTTCATGGTATTTGAAGGTTGAAGTTAGTTGTTGGGCCCAGCGCAGTTTAGGAGCTGAGCCAAGTGTTGTTAGTTTTCAGTTAACGGGGAACTCCTGGTCTGCAATAGTTCACAGGCTCCGCAGCATAGGGAGCTTCACTCACCATAAAGCCTTATGCCTAGAGATAGTACCACCGTAGGTTCCTACAATCTACTAACCTGGAATGTGCGGGGTTTAGGAGCAGTACAGAAAAGACACAGAGTCCACGCATATCTCCTCATACGTAAAGCCCACATAGTCTTCCTCCAAGAGTCACACCTTACTGACACCGAGGCTCAGAAGACCCGCAAAAAATGGCGGGGCCATATTTATTCCACTAACTACTCAGCATTCGCTAGAGGAGCAACCATTTGGATCCGACATGGAGTCCCGTTCATGGAACTGGACCGTCGCATAGATGACCAAGGGAGGTACATCCTATTGAAGGGCACCCTGGATGGCATAACCGTGGTCTTGGGGAGTATATATGCCCCGAACGTCGACCAGGACAAATTCTTCCGGCGGTTGGGCACAGCATTAACCGGGTGGGATACAATTCCATGGATCCTGGGAGGGGACTGTAATGCGGTGTTGGATTTGGATTTGGACAGGTCACACCCCCCGTTACACGGTGCTAGTGCCTGCAAGCTAGCAGAAATTCTGAACACTTGGCTGGAGGGCTGGGTGTTATCAGACGTATGGCTCCGCCTACACCCGAAACATAAGGAATATTCCTTTTATTCGCCAGTCCACCAGCTTCACACAAGGATAGACAGATTCCTCTGCTCCACGACCATAGCCATGCAGATCCGTCAATCCACGTATTTAGCAAAAACACTCTCCGATCACAGCCCCCTCGAGCTTACCCTAGCCTGGGGTAGAGTACCGACCCCAGTGCCCACCTGGAGATTGAGACCACAGCTGCTGGAGGACGCCCCGTTCCGTACAACCCTATCCAATACCATTAATAATTATTTCTCTGAAAACTGGAACACAGCTTCCTCCAACCTAATTGAGTGAGACGCACTCAAGGTGGTGGTGAGAGGAGCCGCAATCGGACGAATGGTAGGGGCCAGGCAGGAAATACATCAGACTTTGATGAGAGTAGAGAATTTAATGACCACCCTAGAGCAGGAAGCAGTGACAGACCCAGACAAAAGGGATGCCTTACAGAGTGCTCGCATTAACCACCCTGAAACACTCGAAACGTTGCGGGTTATAGACCACAGGGCCTTTCTGCAACAAAAACACTCGGAAGCAGATAGAGCTGGGACCCTATTGGCTCGCATAGTCCGGGACAGACCTGAACCACCCATTATTACGGATATTCATACACCGTCCGGCAGATCAGCTCACACACAACAAGAGGTCAACGAAGCCTTTTGCACATACCTCAGTAATCTTTACGCAGCCCCCGCACCAGACACTGACACCTCTGTAGAAGACTTTTGCGCGATTTAACAATTCCCTCCCTGCCGACAGACATTCAGGAAGATATAGCAGGCCTTATAACCCAACAAGAAATACGAATAGCGATTAAAGGACTAAATCGTAATAAGGCACCGGGCCTAGATGGTCTGCCCATAGAATTTTATCAAACCTATTCAGATGCCCTGGTTCCCAAATTGTAAGAAGTTTATAAGGCAGCTCTAGAGGCCGGACACTTACCGCAGTCCACTATGCAGGCCCTGGTCACCTCCATACTCAAGCCGGGCCGTGATAGCATGGACATTACTAATTATAGGCCCCTATCCCTACTGGCAACTGAATATAAGATTTTAAGCAAAGCTCTCGCGAATCGTATACAACCCTATCTTACCAACCTCATACACAGTGACCAATGTGGATTCCTACCGAATCGCAGCACGTCCCTTAATACTAGACGATTACACTATGTTATGAAAGCTATCCCGGGTGCCTATCCGGCCGCGGGGTGTCTGGCACTAGACCTACGTCAGGCCTTCGATTCCATAACCTGGGACTACATGTTTACTGCTCTACTACGCTTTGGTCTCCCTGATGGCTATCTCAAATGGGTGCGCCTACTCTACACCTCTCCCACGGCGAGAGCTCGAACTGGACAGCATATCTCTCGCGAGTGTGCGGTCCACAGGGGTACAAGACAGGGATGCCCATTGTCTCCCCTGCTGTTTGTACTTGCATTGGAACCTTTAGCAATAGCCCTGAGACAGTCAGCAGAACAGCTAGGAATACCTATTGATGGCACAATCCACCTCACCTCTATATACGCAGATGATATTCTTCTATATCTTCGCGACTTGTCTGTCGAAGCCACTCCCCTCCCCGCCCTCCTTTCCGACTTTGGAAAGATTTCAGGCCTCGTTATTAACTCAGAGAAATCACATGCCTTTTTCTTTCGGGAGGGGCGCCGCCCGGATGAGATACAATTCGGCACCTATACTCTGCCCGTAACCCACACCACATTCAAATACTTAGGAATACAAGTATACAGATCGCAGATGGATCTATTGGAGGGTAACTTATTGAAGGCCATAAGGGCACTACGCTCAAGTGTGGCCTTTTGGACGTCCTTGCCCATTTCGGTGATGGGACGAATTGCCATCTCTAAGATGGTAGTACTCCCTCGGTTATTATATTTTTTCGTGAACCTGCCCATTGTGGTTCCTCAATCCATATTTCGCACCTTAAACACTATCCTGGTGGAGCTTATATGGGGTGCGGGTCGCCGCAGAGTGAGCCTTCAGAAGCTACAACTGGAGTCTAGCAAGGGAGGTTTAGGGGTCCACGACTTCAGGGCTTACTATTATGCTTGTCAAATCCAGTGGCTGTCGTATTGGACAGCAGGGAGAAATCTACAAGAAATCGGGTTTACGCCAAGGGACATTGACCAGGGTAAGTTGCACTCCCTGATCCTGCCCAAAGCTAGGATTCCCCTGGAGGGAATTGCTGAGGACTGCGCTACAATGCTGGAAAAAAGCTCTGCTGTATACATCAGATGTAACCCCTTTCTCTACCAATGTCCCATTACTGGGTATCCCCATCCCTGGAGGGGGGCTCACGAAGGCCCGAATACGCGCCTGGACAGAGGTAGGGGTGGAGGAGGTCGGTGCTTTCTTTGGCGATGGTAATCTCTTAGATCACGACACATTCGTACGAATTACGGGAGCGCCGGACAGTCAGTATCTTTTACATGCTGTCGTATCACATTATATCAAGAACACTTGGGCACCGCAACGGAGAGAGGCCCCGCAACATGACCTGGTCCACTTATTGTATCATATGGGGAATGGGGGACACCTCATTAAATGGTTGTACACCGGTATCAGGGCACATGCTGGCATCACACTCACAACTCTCAGGGCAAAATGGGCAGGGGACGCTGGCTCAGAAATCACCGACAAAGCCTGGACGAGCATGCTCGAACATCCCAGGAGGGTATCCCGTAACGCTAAACTGAAATTCATTCAAACAATGGTCCTGCATAGATCCTACCTCACCCCACAGAGAATACATCGGATGTTTCCAGAGGCCCAACACAACTGCCCCCGCTGCAAAGGCGATGAGGCAGACTTTATACATATGCTATGGACCTGCCCGCGTATCTTAGAATATTGGAATGGCGTTCGTCACTCCCTGGGAGAAGTCACATATATGACAGTCCAAGACAATGCCCTAGAGTGCCTTACGGGGCTCCATAGACGCACCAACACACAGAAAGTTCAAAGACGTTTTCTGGATCTTGCCCTTTTACTAGCCATTAGGACCCTCACTATGAGATGGAAATCCCCTAGATGCCCGTCACTGTCTAGTTGGCAAGACGATATGATACAATGGGGCGGGGCGGAGAGCGCGGCGCTTAGAAGAGAGGAGACAAGGGGGTTACGGAAAGTGTCCATTTCTATGGAATGGGACATTATGTTAGAGGACTTTAAACACTTAGATCTAATCCCTGCACAAGTCACCCCCACGCAATAATCTACGTTCACGCCTTATGGAAACATGGCTAAACCCACACTGACCCCAGGCCATATACCATGGATTACGGACAACACAGGATACACTGTACCATGATAATAGCCCTATTAGTTGACCACATGCATCAGAAGCAGCAGACCAGGAGGGGGGAGGGAACGGGAGGCGGGAGGGGACCGTTCAGATAGTTAAAGTTAGTCTAAAAATAAATATGCTGGGCATTATTGTTCTTAATGTAATCTACTGACCGTTCATATGACCATGCTTTTCATGCCGCATAGGCGGACAACTGACGATTTGCATTTGTAACCAGAAGTTTCTCATGGTCAAATATGTATTATATATATGATGGAAAGAACAAAAACACAACACCTTATGTATCGAAGATTCCTGCTGTTATTATGACGAGGTGTTTAAATAAAATGTGTTAAAAAAAAAATCCAAAAAAATCAATACTGACTCACTGGAAAAGGGGGCTGATGTATCAAGGTCTTTTACCCATTCTCTGTGGGTAAATGAGATGGTACATATTGGGAAAGATTCTTACGAAACCTACATTTTTCCTATCAGTGAAAGACTCAAACGTAGCCAAAAAATCAAATATGATTTTGATATTTCCTGATTCTATACAGTTTATAATATAAATAAACAACACCTAAAACATGCTTCTAACCCCTGTATCTTTAGACCAAAGACCACATAACTGAAAAAGGAAGAAGAATCAATATTTTAGTGACATCCCTAAACAACAAAACTCAAGCAGAATAATGTTAGCCCAGTCTTCCTTACTGCTACCTTATATAACAAAGTTACATTGTATTGGCCCCTTTAGGAAGAAATAAAAATGACCCTTTCACTCTCCTTTTCCTATCTTTGAATGGCATTCAGTTTGTGGTTGTGCAGGGGTTTTTTCAGTGTTTATATGTTTACACTGGTGAGGGCTATTTCCCTTCCGGTGGGGTTTTATCAGTTATTATAGGTTTAAACCTAAAACCGGACAGCCTACATATATTGTATATAACACATAGACCAAAATTACATATGTCACGTTGCCAACTAGGCAATTGTGATAACATCACAGTAAGAGCAATAAAGTAAAGTCTTAAATGTTGCACACCTCACAAAAACACCATCACTGTACATAATATGCAGATCCTGAAATGATACTCGTTATCCTGTCATTGCAAGGTATAAAGCAACATAAATCAGGTCATAGAACCCCACTGTTAGAAGTTATTAAAACAAAACTCTTGCCGACACTGGCTTACGCAAGTGAAATCCAGCATGGGAAAGACGTGGCAATCCTGGATACCTTACAAACGTTGACCTAGAAAACAGTATTTTCCCTACCCGCCACTCCTCTTCGGCGCAGGTGAGGTTGGAATTCGAGTTGCAGCAGCAGTACCTACATAGAAGATACATAATAATAAAAACATGGTACAAAATCTGGTCCAATCGGCACACCTCAATTAACAAGGTGCTCTGGAGGACCCTAGATGATGACCCCCCAGTCTGTTTACTGCAGATACTTACAATCATCCCTAAAACTCACACATTCTAAAGGCCTCTGGCAATTGAATCTTTCATTTTTTTCCTTCCAACAAATATTGAAGAAAGCGGCCACTAATCATTCATTAAATGAGGACGCAGCCAGATTAAGCAAGCGAGCCCACGCATGGATGGTCTTACAATCGTATACTAAATTGCAACCGGCAACATACTTGGGTCAGATGTACCCCTCATATTTCAAAAACAAAGTTTTTAGCATTACGTCTTGGCTCAATACCATCAAACGCTGATCAACCAAGCTGGCAATACAAAGGCCCAAAGGCATGCAGTCTGTGTGGAGAACCAAAGCAGGACTTTACCCATTTAATATGCATCTGCCCAACTTTAAAGCCATACTGTTTACAACTACTGAAAAAACTATTCAACACAAGGGGCATTCACACCTGTAGATCGGCAATTCTAAAATGTCTCGATCTGAACGACTCTTAGCTCAACTGTAAACTAGTACTTTTTTCACCTTGTACGAAAAACAACTAGAGCACGGCCTGCATCAGACATCAAGATTCACAAAATGGACTATTTATTGCTTAGCTTCGATTTTACTGTCGCGGTTATTTTGAACAAGTATAAGTATCTGAGGGGGAAAAGCAAACTAGTCCAGTCTGATACTCTCTCGTAGTTTTAACATGTATAAACGAACCGCGTAATAATTGTACTGTTGAAAATCAATTTTTTTAAATTGTGTATCATTTTATAAGAAACGTAATTAGCTTTATGAGTATATTGTTCTGGTTTTAACTAACTAAAACAATAAAGAATGCTTGCCTTGAGGTCATAGAATGGGAACACATAAATCAGTAGGTATTCCCATAGGCACATGAACCATAGAGTATCAACCTAAGCACATCCGTAGCAGTAAGAAGACATGGATTATAGTGATCGCTCTGGGTTACTAGACGCACGTTCTTATAACCGAGTAGGACGCTGGGGCACAGGCGCGCCTACTACATGGGTTTTGGTAATGCTCCAGGCTCCTTACTCAATGACCGGGGGGCCCCCGTCGAGGGCCGATGATCCAACGCCTCAAGACAAGGCCAAGGTGTGTTTTACCGGGAATGGCACGTATTCACGGGGCCCGGACCTGGCCACCCACACACCATCCGCGCGGTGCAGTTGCCCACTGACCGATTACAGGACAAGCTCCACTACTACAACGGGGCCGCCCGCACGGTGCTGGCGGGACAGCGTGGGTCCAGCTCTGGGGAGCGATGAGAAAAAGTCAGGAGCACCGTCCCCCTCGCCTGTCCCGAGCCTTGAGGGGCACCACCACAGCCCTGTGACTCTGCTCGCGCTGGTCTCCAGTGAGGGGAGCCGCTCCCGGGACTGCTCGTGTCCGAAGTACTGTCGAGACGTGCTTCGGGGGCCTGCTTCACGGGTCCGGGGGCCTGCTTCACGGGTCCGGGGGCCTGCTTCACTGGTCCGGGGGCCTGCTTCACTGGTCCGTGGGCCTGCTTCACTGGTCCAGGGGCCTGCTTCACTGTTCCGGGGGCCTGCGCCACTGGTCCGGGGGCCTGCTTCACAGGGCCGGGGGCCTGCTTCACTGGTCCGGGGGCCGGCTTCAGGGGGCCTGCTTCACGGGTCCGGGGGCCTGCTTCACTGGTCCGGGGGCCGGCTTCACTGGTTCGGGGGCCTGCTTCACGGGTCCGGGGGCCTGCTTCACGGGTCCGGGGGCCTGCTTCACTGGTCCGGGGGCCTGCTTCACGGGTCCGGGGGCCTGCTTCACTGGTCCGGGGGCCGGCTTCACTGGTCCGGGGGCCTGCTTTACTGGTCCGGGGGCTGGCTTCACGGGTCCCGGGGCTGGCTTCACAGGTCCCGGGGCTAGCTTCACGGGGCCGCTCTTAGGCCTCTCGGCTGGGGCTGAGCATAGACACCTTCGCCGCCCGCGGACCCACCTTGAGGGGTCAGTTGGCGCGCTGTTGACTCCGGGCTACATGGCTGGCGGTCCAGCCCATGCAGGGGATGCCTCTGATGCGGCGCGCCTCGTCACCAGCCCCTGAGGAGAGCGCTCCACGTGCGTTCACCAAGGCCCAGGCTTCTGTCGTCAGGTGTAGGGACAGCTGCAGCGCTTCCTACGCTTCTCTCCTCACTTGAAGACAAGAGAGGGGATGTCCAGCGCTTTCCGTGCGCAAGCCTTAGCACAAGTACAGTTTCAAATGCCAGCGCTCACCAGACACTACAGTTGCAGGGCCAGGGGCAGCAACCAGTGCTTGTCACGCGCTGGGCCCTTGGGATATCACTGGGGGCCCGAAGTAAGAGTGTAGGCAGCAGTCCAGCACACAGAGGCAGCAGTCCAGCACACAGGCTCCTTGGTAGGCAGTGGCGGCCGGCACCAATCAGGGGTGGTGAGGCGGGGGGTAAAACAACTTACCTTATCACCGTCGCGTCTCTCCTCTGCGTCAGGACACCGCTGACACTCAGCCACTCGTGCTCATTCACTCTCAGAGAGGTATACAGAATAAACGGTGGGGACGTTTTCAATAAGTATTTATTGAACCAGCGGCATTCTAGTATAAAATACATATGCTGCAACAACCTTTAGACAGAAACAGATGTATACGATTAAAAGCACCAACAGAGGAAATAAGAGGAAGAATTCTACCATGATGCTAAATCAATGAATATATGCACGCATACAGATACATGGCAGTAATCATGAGTACTCCTAAGATGCAAACCCTAATTAGATGTCCCTAGGTGTACCTGGAATGTAGGTAGCTGTATATCCAAGATTCCCCCTAGGAAACAGCCAACCCCATTACCTGATGGGAAAGAAAGAAGGACCCCGTCTTGGTCTTGAGTTGGACACCCCGGGAAGAATGTCACACCACTGCGTGCTGGAGTGTCTGCGTGCAGGGATTTCAGCATCTCGTGTCCACATGGAAGCATCTCCTCTGATTTGCCCAGCGAAGCTGTGGTGCTTATATAGGTACCCTCACGGGTTCTACCTAGATGTGTCATGGAACAGTGAGCCTGTCATCCAAGGATGACGAAAGTGGTGACCTTGGTACAGAGTTATTATACAGAAGATCGTAATCCTGCTGTGATACTAACAATCCTCATGCATAATAAATGAGGCTAGTTTTTGAAGAAAACCACACGACATTTATTCAGCACATAACTAGGTAAAAGGTCATCGCCAGAACCGTTATGTAGAGCAAGGTAGGACAAATGTAGGTAAAAGCTAGTGTATCTACCTAGGCCTATGTTGGGGTACATTGGGGCTCATAACACCCATTCCTCATCCGACTGGACAACAAAACTAACAATGTCGCACAAGGAGTGCTTTTTCCGTCTCTTTGGAAATATGGATGTCTAGTGCGTAGCAGGAAAATTAAGACCAGGATACCCACTACAAATAGTAGGACCAGCGGAAGCACTCCAAAAACGTTTCCTAACATGGAGTGTATAAATGATGGAATGCCTCCGAAGATAGTCTGAAAGGTGCTCAATAGTCCAGAACCTATGCTCTTAAATAGGTGTACTATACCACTCGTATCAGACATGTTAAAGGTACAATGTACCATTTCGCCGAAATGGAGTGGGAAGTTCGTTCGGACTAATGCCTGTATCTCAGCCGAAGACCTTGCAACCTGGAGATCAAAAATCTCTCGGGCTGAGGTTAAGGCCACATCCTTCTGTAAAAGTATGGCTCTTAGTCTGCTCAGAGAATCAAACCGTATAAGGGAAACATTCAATGAAGGCCATAGCGGCGCCTCCCTGACTGTGTGGGTCGGTGGAAACAATACTTGCATACAACAACTAACCCTGGAACTTACTGTGACCAGATATGCGATGCCTGGCAGCATCCCACAACAACCTTGATCATTCAACATCAAGTAACTCCCATTCGAGAGCAGCTTGAACACCAGATGAATCAGGGCAGCTGGGGATCCTTTCAAATGAAACAATAGGTTTGCAACGGAAGCATTACAAGCTCCGTGAAGCATAATATCCTGACAAATTAAAGACCCACTTAACGAATTCTCACAGTCTAAGCTGCTGAGAAAGACGTCAGTGTCTCCATTTCTGCATCTAAATCTGTAGGGTAATTCCTAAGATTCATGTATGTATACCCAACGCTTCATACCTGCCTACTTGGTGATACTGTAGACAATATTGAAATTGAAATGTCGTGACTGGCAGTGTAATGTGGCCATGGATTAACCATTCTGTGGAGGGTGACTCAGCCACAGTACAAGGTAATTGGTCCAATTTTTCAATGTGCAGCATTGTATATTTTGCATTTCTTCGTGCCATTGTTGTCTGCCTTTCTGTTAGATTATATGCAGAAAACAGAGACGTACTGTTGATATACCACCAAGGCACGTGACCAGAGCGCAATGAGTGTAGCGTCCTGCTTAATAATAGAATGGACCCCAATTGCGATTGCCCATGCTGAAGAATAGACAAATCCTGTTCTATTATATCAATTGCAGAAGACACAATGTGGCCCAGTGAATAAATCCTGGATGTTAGTGTGGTCATACCATTGTCGATCACTGCCAAAGCCTTTTCTAGATTAATCCTGTCAATCTCACGCAATCTCTCAGCAGCCTCCTGTTGTGAGATTTTCCATAATACGTTATAAATAGCGTATAAGAAGCGTTTCTGACATGGTCTCTGGGGACCTAACAAAAAATCCCTAAGATCCATGACACCTGACAGCAGGGACAAGTGTTGTTTCACTTGGGACAGTGTTGAGGTTTTTAGCCACTCTAGGCATAACTTCCTAACACTGTAAGATGTCACCACCCGAGTGTTCTCGTTGTACGCAGCGTTGGTCAGGCCTATGGATACTAAACCCTTCGGGGGTACCCCTGAATCGTGACTGACACCCATTTGTGTCGATATGCCAAACCAACCATCCCTTCCAATTGGGGTCAGAGGAAATGTATGGACCATCATATATAATGGCATCTAGTGTATCCTCACTATGATGTGTATAGTTACGCCACCCCTCAAAGTTTGCGAGTGAGGGAATCCGAGGTGTGTTCAAGTCCCTAATCTTGGCTAGTCCAAGACAGGAACTCTGTTGCACTGTGTCGTTTAGGAAGATCATCTGATATGGTATGAGGCATAATCTAAATAAGGCCTCAGTTCCATAAGCTTCCCAAGCTTTAGTCCCCCAGAGAGATTTTGTGTCTATGGTGTTCCTCCAAAAGTCGAGACCTTGTAAAGACAGCTGGGAAATAAAGGAAGCAGAGTATATCTGTTTCGTATTAGTGAGCATATTTTTCTTTGCAGGTGTAGGTGCAACCTTGTAATAATATGAGGACGGCTCTGAAGTATTAAACCCAGAAAAATTAGCAAACTTCTGTGCAAACGTTTGTGAACTACCTTTCGGTGATGTTGGACAATGTTCCCATTGATGATAAGTGAAAACATTACGTGGGATACTTGCTTTGTGCAAGAAATGATTACAATAGTGTTGATAACAATACATGGTGTCAAAATCAGATGTACCATCATACAATTCATTTCTAGAGCATGCAGCAGATTGTTCTAAATCAGACAGCAAACTATTCACAGTTTCAAAGTCCCAATCATCAGAGAATGTACTGGAGGTGATGATATTATTCAAAGAAATTTTAACCCCTTCGCTGCTAGGCCTTTTCCCCTCCTGTGCTAAGCCTTTTTTTGACTATTTGGGGTAGTGCGCGCTTAGGCCCCTGTAACTTTTTGACCACATAAGGTATCCACGCCAAATTTGCGTCCTTTTTTCTAACATCATGGGGATTGTAAAGGTACCCAGGGTTTGTGGATTCCCCTGGAGGGGACCCAGAAATTAGTCAAAATACAGCTAAATTTTGTTTGTTTTTTGAAAAATGCGAAAAAGGGCTACAGATTAAAGCGTCTTGATTTTCCCTGCAAATGGCATCAAAAAGGGGTTGTGGTGCTGAAATCACCATCTTCCCAGCTTTCAGGGACAAGCAGACTTTTGTCAGAAAACCAACTTTTTTTACACAGTTTTGGCATTTTTCTGGGACATAGCCTATTTTGCTATTTTTTGTGCTTTCAACCTCCTTCCAGTTAATGGTAGAAATGGGTATGAAACCAAAAATGGATCCTGAAAAGCCATACATTTCTGAAAAGTAGACAAAATTCTGAATTCAGCAAGGGGTCATTTGTGTAGATCCTTAAAGTTTTCCTTATAGAAACTAACAGTTAAATAAAGGAAAAATTGAAAATTAGTTGAAAAAAACAGCCATTTGTGTCAACGTTTTCACCTGTAACTTCTTCTAATTATGACAGCTATTTGAAGGCAATATACCGTTATATCCGCTGGACCTTTCTGGTTGTGGGGATATATAGGACTTGTAGGTTCACCAAGAACCCGACGAACCCAGAGCCAATAATTGAGCAGCATCTTGCAATGGTTTTTTATTATGTACCGGGTATATAGCAATTATTTTGGGAAAATGTATACATGGAAAAATTGTTATGAAAGACACCTATGTATTTCTGAAATGGGAACAAAATGTAGATTTTAGAAACAGTAGATATTTGCACATTTCCGAAATTGGGAGTACCCATACTAACATGAGAATTATAGGTCATTTTTCAAAATGACTTATTTTTTACACATTGTCTTTCATTTGGAAGGCAGAAATGCATCGAAAGTCAATAGGTAATAACAGTTGCTCTACAATTCTGTGTTACCCTAAGTCTCCCGATAAAAATGGTACCTCACTTGTGTGGGTAGCCCTTGTGCCCACAACAGGAAATGGCTCAAAATGCAACGTGGACGTACCACATTTTCACAATGAAAAATTACCCTTTTTTTGCAAAGTGCCTAGGTGTAGTTTTTGAACCCTAGCTCTGCCGGCACCTAGGGAAACCTAGCAAACCTATACATTTTTGAAAACTAGACACCCAGGGGAATCCAGGATGGAGTGACTTGACTTCCTCCCACCAGGTTCTGTTACCCAGAATCCCTTGCAAACCTAAAAAATTGTCAAAAAAAACACATTTTCTCCACATTTCTGTGGTGGAAAGTTTTGGAATCTGCGTGGATCCACAAATTTCCACACACCCCGCGTTCCCCAAAGTCTTACGAGAAAAATGGTACCTCACTTGTGTGGGTCGGCCTAGTGCCTGCGACAGGAAACGGCGCAAAACGCAACGTGGTCACACCTCAATTTCGCAGTGAAAAATGACCCTTTTTTGGCAAAGTGCCTAGCTGTAGTTTTTGAACCCTAGCTCTGCCGGCACTTAGGGAAACCTAGCAAACCTATACATTTTTGAAAATTAGACACCCAAGGGAATCCAGGATGGGGTGACTTGACTGCCTCCCACCAGGTTCTGTTACCCAGAATCCCTTGCAAACATAACAAATTGTCAAAAAAAACACATTTTCCCCACATTTCTGTGGTGGAAAGTTCTGGAATCTGCGTGGATCCACAAATTTCCACCCACCCCGCGTTCCCCAAAGTCTTACGAGAAAAATGGTACCTCACTTGTGTGGGTCGGCCTAGTGCCTGCGACAGGAAACTGCGCAAAACGCAACGTGGTCACACCTCAATTACGCAGTGAAAAATGACCCTTTTTTGGCAAAGTGCCTAGCTGTAGTTTTTGAACTCTAGCTCTGCCGGCACCTAGGGAAACCTAGCAAACCTATACATTTTTGAAAACTAGACACCCAGGGGAATCCAGGATGGGGTGACTGGACTGCCTCCCACCAGGTTCTGTTACCCAGAATCCCTTGCAAACCTAAAAAATTATCAAAAAACCCACATTTTCCCCACATTTCTGTGGTGGAAAGTTCTGGAATCTGCGTGGATCCACAAATTTCTACCCACCCCGCGTTCCCCAAAGTCTTACGAGAAAAATGGTACCTCACTTGTGTGGGTCGGCCTAGTGCCTGCGACAGGAAACTGCGCAAACGCAACGTGGTCACACCTCAATTTCGCAGTGAAAAATGACCCTTTTTTGGCAAAGTGCCTAGCTGTAGTTTTTGAACCCTAGCTCTGCCGGCACCTAGGGAAACCTAGCAAAACTATACATTTTTGAAAACTAGACACCCAGGGGAATCCAGGATGGGGTGACTGGACTGCCTCCCACCAGGTTCTGTTACCCAGAATCCCTTGCAAACCTAAAAATTATCAAAAAAACTACATTTTCCCCACATTTCTGTGGTGGAAAGTTCTGGAATCTGCGTGGATCCACAAATTTCCACCCACCCCGCGTTCCCCAAAGTCTTCTGAGAAAAATGGTACCTCACTTGTGTGGGTCGGCCTAGTGCCCGCGACAGGAAACGGCGCAAAACGCAACGTGGTCACACCTCAATTTCGCAGTGAAAAATGACCCTTTTTTTGCAAAGTGCCTAGCTGTAGTTTTTGAACCCTAGCTCTGCCGGCACCTAGGGAAGTGTAGGAGAGTAGGATCTGCTTCACAGGGGTACCCCCACTTTTTGCTGATACTTCACTGGTTTTCGACATTAGTCTGGCTGGGGCCCTGCTATTCAGAACCCCAGCCTAGCTGTTTCCTCTTTAAAAGGGTCTCCATGTGCCTTAGGCACATCACTGATTGGGATCTGGAGTGCCCTTGTAAGTCCCTAGTATATGGTATACTATGTACCAAGGGCATAGGTACCTCAGAGGCCTGCCAGGGGCTGCAGCATGTATTATGCCACCCCTGGTAGGCCATCCAAACTGGCACCACAGGTCTGCTACTGCAGCCTGGGTAAGGTGGTGCATGCACCCCTTGCTGTGGTATAGGTTACCTATATCACTAAATGCATACACACATATAAACCTATAAGTCACTCCTAAGGCAGGCCTTATCAATCCTAAAGGCAGAGTGCATGGTTCCTATGTGAGAGGGTGCCCCTGCATGAGCAGGGCCCCTCTGCAGCGTTCGGAGACCATCTCTGATGCTGTTTGTAGTGCAGCCTGACCATATACTCTTAAACGCATTATATCCTCGCGGTAAAATGCTAACTATGGAATGGCTGCACCTAAACATGTCGTGTTTGGTGTCAAACATCTTGGAATACTACCCCCCGCCAATCCTGGCGGCGGGGGTAGCATTCCACCCTTCTAGAGGGAAAGGCATGTTAACTCTGACGAGTCCGGTAACTTCTTTCCAGAGCCTGGCATCACAAAATGGATGCTGCTGCCACAGACACGAGTCTGGCCTCCTGCTGCTGGACGAAACTCCGGCAGGGGAGGCCTGGACAATAGGTTTCCTGTCCCAGGGAGGTGTGACCACCTCCCCAGACAGGACAATGTGTATTGGGGCTGGGCGGGAGCACTTTCGGGTGCTTTGAAGTCCTGCACTGGGGGCACATTTGGTGTCCCTGTGCATACCCCAGTTCAAACCGGATCAGGGGCTTGCAGCCCCTGCTTTGGCGCGAACTGGACAAAGGGAAAGGGGTGTAGCCACCCCTCTGCCCTGACCCACCCATAGGTGGGGCCACAGAGTAGTCCATCCCCTATTTTTAGAATAAAGGTAGGAACCCAGTCCCTAGGACTTTAGATTATACCTGGACGAAACTCTGAAACAGAATCCTGGACCTTCGACGCTCTACTCACGATTAGAGGACTGAAGAATCTCCCTTGGGGTCAAGGAGTGACTCCCCTGCTTGGCAGGCACCAAAGAAGCATCTGTCCGGTTCGCATCACTGAAGCTCCCGTCGGACGCCGAAGTCATCGCATCACCAGAGGTGGATTCTCAGACTTCCCCGAGGCTACCCTGAGTCCCCAGCAAAGCTGAGGCCCGTGGCTATCGTGGGTGACTTGAGACCGTGACCCCTGGACACCGAGCACATTTGCAAGTGCACCATCTTCTGGGTCTCCCAAGAAGTCGTGCTTTGGGCTCCGAGTAGCCCTAGCCTCCAGCACCACCTGCACCGAAGATCACTGGCCCCCACTCCACGAGTGTCCTGTAAGCCAGCTCCACGTGCGGCGTCACGAGGCTCCTTCGCGGTCGCTAGCCCGTTGGCTAGTAGCCCTTAACGAAGGCCAATCTTTTCTTTACTTGGCAGTCTGGTTGCTCCAGGCCTGCCCTCACTTACCCTCGCTGGGTGAGTTCCCCAGACCTTGCTGGTCTGCATCATCGACGATCTACATCTTACTCGAGACTTGCCGTTGCCAAGGCTTGTTGGGTCCAATCTGGTCGCCGACACCTCTGCACTCGACAGACATCGAGCAACAGCCCGAATCCTGCTCCTGGTCGCCGACAACGCCTCCCGGACCTCGTGGCTGAAGAGTCAAGACGACCGTCATCGAATCTGAAGCACTCGACATCGGTGGGCATCTGTCCATCGCCTCCCTGGTCACTGGCTAGTGACCCAGACTCTGTCCCCTCTGCTTTCAGGTTCTTCAGAACTCCGATCCACTCTTGGATCCACCCGGACACTTTTCTCCTGGTCGCCAGCAGCACTTTGCAGCAGATCGCCATAAGAACCGACGACGAAACCCGACCCCGAAAGGCACCTATGCACCCGGCTTCCCTGGGTGAGGTAACACGAGTACTCCGGTGCTCCCGTGGGTAGAGACTCTTCAAAGTCCTAGATCTCAAAGGGTTTTGTCCTAGTCCTCTTTTAAGTGTCCCTTTCCTCTATTTTCCCGATCCCGACTTTCTCCATAGAAGTTAACGGCGTATCGCGGTTGTGTATTTACACTGCACGCGTCTCCCGTGGGTCCCCTGTGTCACTACCTTGGGTGGTTCCTTGTGGTCCAAGCACTTCTAGAGGCTCTAGGCCTAGTGTCTAGTTCAGTCGTGGTTCGCATACCACTTTATTGGTATATGGTTTGGTACGCCCCTAGGGCCCAAACGTGTATTTGTGCTATTACTGTGATTTAAGATCTTATAACCTATGTACTTCGAACTCTAGCCTCATAAAGAGACTAGAGGGGTGTGTTTAGTAATAAATACATATATTTTGAATATATACCTGGTGTGGTGCTCTTTCATTTGGTCACTCAAGAGATTATAGACTGGTAAAACAAGCTGCTTTACATTCCTTCAAGACTTAGCCTGAAGGCTGCTCTCCACAGCTACCACTAGGATAGCTTTCAATAAGGTTGTCTTTAACCTACCTACCATAAGAGTCGATTTGGACTGGTGCAAGGTGCCCACTATAATTAGTGGACAGCATATGCCAGGCCAACTTCTCACATTGGTGTGCAGCGTGTGGGATTCCAGCTTGCTATTGTTTTACCAGATAATCTCAATTGAATTGATCAACTGAAAACCACTAAAGGTACCTAAGGTACATATAATTTAAGCTTAGAATATCAGTAAGTTCTACTGAACTTAGAGTTGTGTGTTAAGGGATAGCACAACCCTTTCTACAACTCAAGAGAGTTTAGTAGGCCACACTAGAGTAGGTAGTGCATACACCACACCACACTAGTAATGTCTTTAAAAGCAGGATCCAAAGATGCCCTGCAGGAAGCCATTGAGCTTCCCCCTCCAAGTATGACACACTCCCATTCTTGGAACTGAGAGCTTTGTGTAACGTGAGGAAATTAAGGACAGGCCAAAGTCCCACCACCCAACACCTCCAGGAGTTGTTGGTGGCTTATGATCTTAGTAAGTCTTCAGAGACTGAAGGGGTAGGAGCAGAGGGTGGGCCAGCAGATGAGGAAGGGGCCAGGGGTACTACTACCCCCAGCCCCCTCTGAAACTGACCAGGAGGGTGACAATGACCCTGACCTGGAAAACCCAATCCCTTCTGGGGAAGATGAAGATGAGGATCTAGAGAACCACACCTTTGTCCCCCCAGGAAGGATTATGAGTGTGCTCAGAAAGTCTAGGTCTCCTTCTCAGGAGTCTAACCACTCTGGCACCTCAATAGGGAGCTCTGTTTCTTCTCACAGGAGGGAATCCTCTCATGAGAGAAGAAAGAGACTGGTCCAGTATGAGGAAACTCAACTGGAGATCAGGAAGAAGCAATTGGCTTTAGATAGAGAATCCCTAGATCTCCTTAAAGAGAGAAGAAAGTTGGGACTAGAGTCCCATGGTGGCAGCCATGTCCCTAGAGATAGGGAAAGGTCCTATGACCATAGGAACCTGAGCAAGATTGTCCCTCCCTACCAGAGTGGGGATGATATCCACAAATGGATAACTGCTTTAGAGAGGGCCTGTAAAGTACAGAAGGTCCCTCAGGAGCAGTGGGCAGCAATCTTGTGGCTCTCCTTTGCTGACAAAGGTAGAGACAAGCTCCTCACTGTTAGAGAGGAGGATGCTGACAATTACAAGGTCTTGAAGAGTGCTCTTATTGATGGGTTTGGCCTAACCACTGAACAGTACAGGTTGAAGTTCAGAGACACCCAAAAAGCACAGACTCAAGACTGGGTAGACTATGTGGATTGTTCTGCCAAGGCTCTGGAAGGCTGGTTGATGGGCAGTAAGGTGTGTGACTTCTCAGGATTGTATAATCTGATAATGAGGGAGCAGATTCTTAATAACTGTCAAAACCAGCTGTTGCATCAGTACCTGGTTGACTCTGATCTGACCTCTCCCCAAGAATTGGGAAAGAAGGCAGACAAATGGGTCAGAACCAGGGTGAAGCAGAAGGTACAGAACCAAGGTGGGGAAACCAAGAAGCAAGATGCTAAGAACTCTGACAAGGGTGGGGAGAAGGGTAAAGATCAAAAGTCTTCATCAGGCCCCCAAAAATCTTCTTCTGGTGGGGATTCCCAGTCTACCAAGGGTAAAGGCCAAAGAAAACCATGGTGCAAGGTCTGTAAGCAAAAGACCCACTGGACCAGTGATTGCACCAAGTCCAAAGACTCCAGTCCAGCACCCACCAATGCCCCTAAGGCACCTGTTCCCCCTAGTACAGTTGGTGGAGGTGCTCCAGCAAAGGGTTTAGTAGGGTTCACCCTGGGAACTGAGTTGGGCTCTGACTTAGTCAGGGAACTGACTCAGGCTGTGTTAGTCTGTGATGGAGGCATGGATGTGACCTCCACTGTGAGTCCCAGTAATCTGGGCAAGTACAGACAACAGCCTTTAATCAATGGACGAGAGGCTTTGGCATTTAGGGACACAGGGGCAAGTGTCACAATGGTGACACAAGACCTTGTGCTACCTGGGCAAGTTATACTTGGTGAAATGTACCAAGTGACCAATGCTAGCAATGTCAGAACAGACCATACTCTGGCAGTTGTTAACTTCTCCTGGGGAGGGGTAACTGGCCTTAAGAAGGTTGTGGTAAGTGCAAACCTACCAGTCGAATGCTTGCTTGGCAATGACTTAGAGACTTCTGCTTGGGCAGAAGTGGAGCTCAGGACCCATGCAGAAATGCTGGGGATCCCTGCAGATGTGTTTGCTGTGACCAGGTCACAAGCTAAACTGTCTAAAACTGAACAGGCCTTGGATTCTGGAAGAATGGACCAAGTGCCTTCCAAGAGGAGGAGTAGTAGGGTTAAGGCAGTGCCTTCCCCCTTGGCTCAGGAGGAAGATCAGTCCCTTGAGGGGGATGATCTCAGCCCTGAAGAAGGAACTGTCCCAGAGGAACTTGAACCTGAACAGGTTGAGTTCTTGGGGACAGGGGGACCTTCTAGGGCAGATCTGAGCCAGGAGCAGCAGAGCTGCCCCTCCCTTGAACCCCTCAGACAGCAAGCTGCTGCTGAGGCTGCTGGGAAAGCTAGTGGTCCCCATACAGTGTATTGGGATGATGGACTCCTGTACTCAGAGAGTAGAGACCCCAAGCCTGGTGCTACCAGGAGGTTGGTAATACCTTTGAAGTTCAGGGGCTTCCTATTGACCCTAGCCCATGATATTCCCTTAGCAGGACACCTGGGCCAGAACAAGACTTGGGACAGAATTGTCCCTCACTTTCACTGGCCCCACATGTCTGAAGACAGTAAGGAGTTTTGTCGCTCCTGTGTAACCTGCCAAGCCAGTGGCAAAGCAGGTGGCACTACAAAGGCCCCCTGATACCACTACCTGTGGTGGGGGTGCCCTTTGAGAGGGTAGGGATTGACATTGTTGGTCCCATGGATCCCCAAACAGCCTCTGGGCACAGGTTTATCCTGGTGGTAGTGGATCATGCCACCAGGTACCCAGAAGCTATTCCCCTCAGGACCACTACAGCACCTGTGGTGGCAAGGGCCCTCCTGGGAATCTTCTCAAGAGTGGGCTTTCCTAAGGAGGTAGTATCAGACAGGGGTGCAAACTTCATGTCTGGTTACTTAAAAGCAATGTGGAAGGAGTGTGGAGTTACTTATAAGTTCACCACACCCTATCACCCACAATGCAATGGTTTAGTTGAGAGATTCAACAAAACCTTGAAGGGCATGATTAAAGGGCTCCCAGAAAAGCTTAGGCGTAGATGGGACATACTCTTGCCCTGCCTTTTATTCGCATATAGGGAGGTGCCTCAGAAGGGGGTTGGTTACAGCCCTTTTGAACTTCTGTTTGGCCACCCTGTGAGGGGTCCACTGTGCTTGGTGAAGGAAGGATGGGAGTTACCTCTCAAGCCCCCAAAGCAAGATATAGTGGACTATGTACTTGGTCTCCGCTCCAGGATGGCTGAGTACATGAAAAAGGCAACCAAAAACCTTGAGGCTAGCCAGGAACTGCAGAAGGCCTGGCATGACCAAAAGGCTGTTCTGACTGTTTACCAGCCAGGACAGAAGGTGTGGGTGTTGGAGCCAGTGGCCCCAGCAGCTCTCCAAGACAAATGGAGTGGACCCCACACTATTGTTGAACAGAAGGGTGAGGTCACTTACTTAGTGGACCTAGGAACACCCAGGAGTCCCCAAAGGGTTCTCCATGTCAACAGACTTAAGCCATATGTGGACAGGGCAGACATGGGCTTGCTCATGGCTACTGATGAAGGGCAGGAGGAAGAGAGTGACCCACTCCCTGACCTGCTCTCACAGAACCCTGACGATGGGTCAGTTGATGGTGTAGCCTTGGCAGGCAGCCTCACTACCCAGCAACAAACTGATTGCAGGCAAGTCCTCAATCAGTTTAGACATATGTTTTCACTGACACCCAGTCAGACCACCTGGTGCACTCATGAAGTGGACACTGGGGACAGTCTGCCTATTAAAAACAAGATTTATAGGCAACCTGACCATGTCAGGGACTGTATCAGGACTGAAGTCCAGAAGATGTTGGAATTGGGAGTGATTGAGCCCTCAGATAGCCCTTGGGCTAGTCCAGTAGTCCTAGTACCTAAACCTCACACCAGTGGTGGGAAAAGAGAGATGAGGTTTTGTGTAGACTACAGAGGCCTCAATGCAGTCACTAGGACTGATGCCCATCCAATACCCAGGGCAGATGAGCTCATAGATACTTTGGCCTCTGCCAAATATCTCAGCACATTTGACCTAACAGCTGGCTACTGGCAGATCAGACTAGCTGATGCTGCAAAGCCCAAAACAGCATTTTCAACCCCTAGTGGGCATTATCAATTTGTGGTGATGCCCTTTGGTCTGAAAAATGCACCTGCCACTTTCCAGAGGTTGGTGAACACAGTTCTCACAGGACTGGAAGCCTATAGTGCAGCTTATCTAGATGATATTGCTGTCTTTAGCTCCACCTGGGAGGATCACCTGGTCCACCTCAGGAATGTTTTACAGGCCCTGCAAAAGGCAGGCCTGACTATCAAGGCCACTAAGTGCCAGATAGGGCAGAGTCAGGTTGTGTACCTGGGCCACCTTGTGGGTGGAGGCCAGGTTCAACCTTTGCAGAGCAAGATCCAGACCATCATGGACTGGACTGCTCCCACTACCCAGACTCAGGTGAGAGCCTTCTTAGGCCTGACTGGGTACTATAGGAGATTTGTCAAGGGGTATGGATCAATAGTGACACCCTTGAATGACTTAACTTCTAAGAAAATGCCCAAAAAGGTTCAGTGGACAGTTAGCTGTCAAAAGGCATTTGATGACCTCAAGCAGGCCATGTGCACTGCTCCAATTCTGCAGAGTCCTGATTACTCCAAGAAGTTCATTGTTCAAACTGATGCATCTGAATTGGGGGTAGGGGCTGTACTGTCACAATTGAATGAAGAAGGTCAGGATCAGCCAGTAGCTTTTATTAGCAGAAGGCTGACCCCTAGAGAGAAACGTTGGTCAGCCATAGAGAGGGAGGCCTTTGCTGTGGTCTGGGCTCTGAAGAAGTTGAGGCCATACTTGTTTGGTACACACTTCCTGGTTCAGACAGACCATAAGCCCCTCTTATGGCTAAAACAAATGAAGGGTGAAAACCCCAAACTGCTTAGGTGGTCCATTTCCCTACAGGGGATGGACTTTACAGTGGAACATAGGCCTGGGAGTAACCATGCGAATGCAGATGGACTCTCTAGGTATTTCCACTTAGAACATGAAGACTTAACTGGGCAAGGTTAGTTTAATGTCCCTACGTTTGGGGGGGTTGTGTAGGAGAGTAGGATCTGCTTCACAGGGGTACCCCCACTTTTGCTGATACTTCACTGGTTTTCGACATTAGTCTGGCTGGGGCCCTGCTATTCAGAACCCCAGCCTAGCTGTTTCCTCTTTAAAAGGGTCTCCATGTGCCTTAGGCACATCACTGATTGGGATCTGGAGTGCCCTTGTAAGTCCCTAGTATATGGTATACTATGTACCAAGGGCATAGGTACCTCAGAGGCCTGCCAGGGGCTGCAGCATGTATTATGCCACCCCTGGTAGGCCATCCAAACTGGCACCACAGGTCTGCTACTGCAGCCTGGGTAAGGTGGTGCATGCACCCCTTGCTGTGGTATAGGTTACCTATATCACTAAATGCATACACACATATAAACCTATAAGTCACTCCTAAGGCAGGCCTTATCAATCCTAAAGGCAGAGTGCATGGTTCCTATGTGAGAGGGTGCCCCTGCATGAGCAGGGCCCCTCTGCAGCGTTCGGAGACCATCTCTGATGCTGTTTGTAGTGCAGCCTGACCATATACTCTTAAACGCATTATATCCTCGCGGTAAAATGCTAACTATGGAATGGCTGCACCTAAACATGTCGTGTTTGGTGTCAAACATCTTGGAATACTACCCCCCCGCCAATCCTGGCGGCGGGGGTAGCATTCCACCCTTCTAGAGGGAAAGGCATGTTAACTCTGACGAGTCCGGTAACTTCTTTCCAGAGCCTGGCATCACAAAATGGATGCTGCTGCCACAGACACGAGTCTGGCCTCCTGCTGCTGGACGAAACTCCGGCAGGGGAGGCCTGGACAATAGGTTTCCTGTCCCAGGGAGGTGTGACCACCTCCCCAGACAGGACAATGTGTATTGGGGCTGGGCGGGAGCACTTTCGGGTGCTTTGAAGTCCTGCACTGGGGGCACATTTGGTGTCCCTGTGCATACCCCAGTTCAAACCGGATCAGGGGCTTGCAGCCCCTGCTTTGGCGCGAACTGGACAAAGGGAAAGGGGTGTAGCCACCCCTCTGCCCTGACCCACCCATAGGTGGGGCCACAGAGTAGTCCATCCCCTATTTTTAGAATAAAGGTAGGAACCCAGTCCCTAGGACTTTAGATTATACCTGGACGAAACTCTGAAACAGAATCCTGGACCTTCGACGCTCTACTCACGATTAGAGGACTGAAGAATCTCCCTTGGGGTCAAGGAGTGACTCCCCTGCTTGGCAGGCACCAAAGAAGCATCTGTCCGGTTCGCATCACTGAAGCTCCCGTCGGACGCCGAAGTCATCGCATCACCAGAGGTGGATTCTCAGACTTCCCCGAGGCTACCCTGAGTCCCCAGCAAAGCTGAGGCCCGTGGCTATCGTGGGTGACTTGAGACCGTGACCCCTGGACACCGAGCACATTTGCAAGTGCACCATCTTCTGGGTCTCCCAAGAAGTCGTGCTTTGGGCTCCGAGTAGCCCTAGCCTCCAGCACCACCTGCACCGAAGATCACTGGCCCCCACTCCACGAGTGTCCTGTAAGCCAGCTCCACGTGCGGCGTCACGAGGCTCCTTCGCGGTCGCTAGCCCGTTGGCTAGTAGCCCTTAACGAAGGCCAATCTTTTCTTTACTTGGCAGTCTGGTTGCTCCAGGCCTGCCCTCACTTACCCTCGCTGGGTGAGTTCCCCAGACCTTGCTGGTCTGCATCATCGACGATCTACATCTTACTCGAGACTTGCCGTTGCCAAGGCTTGTTGGGTCCAATCTGGTCGCCGACACCTCTGCACTCGACAGACATCGAGCAACAGCCCGAATCCTGCTCCTGGTCGCCGACAACGCCTCCCGGACCTCGTGGCTGAAGAGTCAAGACGACCGTCATCGAATCTGAAGCACTCGACATCGGTGGGCATCTGTCCATCGCCTCCTGGTCACTGGCTAGTGACCCAGACTCTGTCCCCTCTGCTTTCAGGTTCTTCAGAACTCCGATCCACTCTTGGATCCACCCGGACACTTTTCTCCTGGTCGCCAGCAGCACTTTGCAGCAGATCGCCATAAGAACCGACGACGAAACCCGACCCCGAAAGGCACCTATGCACCCGGCTTCCCTGGGTGAGGTAACACGAGTACTCCGGTGCTCCCGTGGGTAGAGACTCTTCAAAGTCCTAGATCTCAAAGGGTTTTGTCCTAGTCCTCTTTTAAGTGTCCCTTTCCTCTATTTTCCCGATCCCGACTTTCTCCATAGAAGTTAACGGCGTATCGCGGTTGTGTATTTACACTGCACGCGTCTCCCGTGGGTCCCCTGTGTCACTACCTTGGGTGGTTCCTTGTGGTCCAAGCACTTCTAGAGGCTCTAGGCCTAGTGTCTAGTTCAGTCGTGGTTCGCATACCACTTTATTGGTATATGGTTTGGTACGCCCCTAGGGCCCAAACGTGTATTTGTGCTATTACTGTGATTTAAGATCTTATAACCTATGTACTTCGAACTCTAGCCTCATAAAGAGACTAGAGGGGTGTGTTTAGTAATAAATACATATATTTTGAATATATACCTGGTGTGGTGCTCTTTCATTTGGTCACTCAAGAGATTATAGACTGGTAAAACAAGCTGCTTTACATTCCTTCAAGACTTAGCCTGAAGGCTGCTCTCCACAGCTACCACTAGGATAGCTTTCAATAAGGTTGTCTTTAACCTACCTACCATAAGAGTCGATTTGGACTGGTGCAAGGTGCCCACTATAATTAGTGGACAGCATATGCCAGGCCAACTTCTCACACTCTAGTCCCAACTTTCTTCTCTCTCTAAGGAGATCTAGGGATTCCCTATCTAAAGCCAATTGCTTTTTTCTGATCTCCAGCTGAGTTTCCTCATACTGGACCAGTCTGGCTCTCGTCTCATGAGAGGATTCCCTCCTGTGAGAAGAGACAGAGCTCCCTATAGAGGTGCCAGAGTGGTTAGACTCCTGAGAAGGAGATCTAGACTTCCTGGGCACACTCTTAATCCTTCCTGGGGGGACAAAGAGGGTGTCATCCTGATCATCCTCATCATCGTCCACAGGAGGAATTGGGTTATCCAGGTAAGGGTCATTGTCACCCTCCTGGCCAGTTTCAGAGGGGGGGCTGGGGGTATTGGTACCCCTGGCCTCCTCCTCTTCTCCTGCCCCACCCTCAGCTCCTACCCCTTCAGTCCCCACGGGCTTACTAAGGTCATAAGCCACCAACAACTCCTTGAGGTGTTGGGTGGTGGGGCTTTGGCCTGTCCTTATTTTTCTCAAGTTACATAAAGCTCTCAATTCCAAGAATGGGAGTGTATCATACTTGGAGGGTGGAAGCTCAATGGCTTCCTGCAAGGATTCTTTGGATCCTGCCCTTAAAGACATTACTAGTGTGGTGTGGTGTATGCACTACCTACTCTAGTGTGGCCTACTAAACTCTCTTGAGTTGTAGAAAGGGTTGTGCTATCCCTTAACACACAACTCTAAGTTCAGTAGAACTTACTGTATTCTAAGCTTAAATTATATGTACCTTAGGTACCTTTAGTGGTTTTCAGTTGATCAATTCAATTGAGATTATCTGGTAAAACAATAGCAAGCTGGAATCCCACACGCTGCACACCAATGTGTGAAGTTGGCCTGGTATATGCTGTCCACTAATTATAGTGGGCACCTTGCACCAGTCCAAACAACCCCTTATTGGAGATAGGTTAAAGACAACCTTATTGAAAGCTATCCTAGTGGTAGCTATGGAGAGCAGCCTTCAGGCTAAGTCTTGAAGGAATGTAAAGCAGCTTGTTTTACCAGTCTATAATCTCTTGAGTGACCAAATGAAAGAGCACCACACCAGGTATATATTCAAAATATATGTATTTATTGCTAAACACACCCCTCTAGTCTCTTTATGAGGCTAGAGTTCGAAGTACATAAGTTATAAGTTATTAAATCACAGTAATAGCACAAATACACGTTTGGGCCCTAGGGGCGTACCAAACCATATACCAATAAAGTGGTATGCGAACCATGACTGAACTAGACACTAGGCCTAGAGCCTCTAGAAGTGCTTGGACCACAAGGAACCACCCAAGGTAGTGACACAGGGGACCTACGGGAGACGCGTGCAGTGTAAATACACAACCGCGATACGCCGTTGACTTCTATGGAGAAAGTCGGGATCGGGAAATTAGAGAAAAGGGACACTTAAAAGAGGACTAGGACAAAACCCTTTGAGATCTAGGACTTTGAAGAGTCTCTACCCACGGGAGCACTGGAGTACTCGTGTTACCTCACCCAGGAAGCCGGGTGCATAGGTGCCTTTCGGGGTCGGGTTTCGTCGTCGATTCGAATGGCGATCTGCTGCAAAGTGCTGCTGGCGGCCAAGAGAAAAGTGTCCGGGTGGATCGGAGTTCTGAAGAACCTGAAAGCAGAGGGGACAGAGTCTGGGTCACTAGCCAGTGACCAGGAAGGCGATGGACAGATGCCCACCGATGTCGAGTGCTTCAGGTGCGTTGACGGTTGTCTTGACTCTTCAGCCACGAGGTCCAGGAGGCGTTGTCGGCGACCAGGAGCAGGATTCGGGCTGGTACACGATGTCTGTCGAGTGCTGAGGTGACGGCTACCGGATTGGACCCAACAAGCCTTGGCAACGGCAAGTCTCGGTGAAGATGTAGATCGTCGATGGTGCAGACCAGCAAGGTCTGTGGAACTCACCCAGTGAGGGTAAGTGAGAGCAGGCCTGGAGCAACCAGGATGCCAAGTAAGAAAAGGATTGGCCTTCGTTAAGGGCTACTAGCCAACGGGCTAGCGACCGCGAAGGAGCCTCATGACGCCGCACGTGGATCTGGCTTACAGGACACTCGTGGAGTGGGGGCCAGTGATCTTCGGTGCAGGTGGTGCTGGAGGCTAGGGCTACTCGTAGCCCAAAGCACGACTTCTTGGGAGACCCAGAAGAGGATGCACTTGCAAATGTGCTCGGTGTCCAGGGGTCACGGTCTCAAGTCACTCACGATAGCCACGGGCCTCAGCTTTGCTGGGGACTCAGGGTAGCCTTGGGGAAGTCTGAGAATCTACCTCTGGTGATGCGATGACTTCGGCGTCTGACGGGAGCTTCAGAAATGCGAACCGGACAGATGCTTCTTTGGTGCCTGCCAAGCAGGGGAGTCACTCCTTGACCCCAAGGGAGATTCTTCAGTCCTCTAATCGTGAGTAGAGCATCGAAGGTCCAGGATTCAGTTTCAGAGTTTCGTCCAGGGATAATCTAAAGTCCTAAGGACTGGGTTCCTATCTTTATACTAAAGATAGGGGTTGGACTACTCTGTGGCCCAACCTATGGGTGGGTCAGGGCAGAGGGGTGGCTACACCCCTTTCCTTTGTCCAGTTCGCGCCAAAGCAGGGGCTGCAAGCCCTGATCCGGTTTGAACTGGGGTATGCACAGGGACACCAAATGTGCCCCCAGTGCAGGACTTCAAAGCACCCGAAAGTGCTCCCGCCCAGCCCCAATACACATTATCCTGTCTGGGGAGGTGGTCACACCTCCCTGGGACAGGAAACCTATTGTCCAGGCCTCCCCTGCCGGAGTTTCGTCCAGCAGCAGGAGGCCAGACTCGTGTCTGTGGCAGCAGCATCCATTTTGTGATGCCAGGGCTCTGGAAAGAAGTTACCGGACTAGTCAGAGTTAACATGTCTTTCCCTCTAGAAGGGTGGAATGCTACCCCCGCCGCCAGGATTGGCGGGGGGTAGTATTCCAAGATGTTTGACACCAAACACGACATGTTTAGGTGCAGCCATTCCAAAGTTAGCATTTTACCGCGAGGATATAATGCGCTTAAGAGTATATGGTCAGGCTGCACTACAAACAGCATCAGAGAGGGTCTCCGAACACTGCAGAGGGGCCCTGCTCATGCAGGGGCACCCTCTCACATAGGAACCACGCACTCTGCCTTTAGGATTGATAAGGCCTGCCTTAGGAGTGACTTATAGGTTTATATGTGTGTATGTGTTTCGTGATATAGGTAACCTATTTCACATTAAGGGGTGCTTGCACCACCTTACCCAGGCTGCAGTAGCAGACCTGTGGTGTCAGTTTGGATGGCCTTCCAGGGGTGGCATAATACATGCTGCAGCCCCTGGCAGGCCTCTGAGGTACCTATGCCCTTGGTACATAGTATACCATATACTAGGGACTTATAAGGGCACTCCAGATCCCAATCAGTGATGTGCCTAAGGCACATGGAAACCATTTTAGAGAGGAAGCAGCTAGGCTGGGGTTCTGATTAGCAGGGCCCCAGCCAGACTAATGTCGAAAAACAGTGAAGCATCAGCAAAAAGTGGGGGTACCCATGTGAAGCAGATCCTACTCTCCTACACACCCTGCCCCAGGTTCCCCCACACACCGATACCTCATCCCCAAACTGCTTAGGCCCTCCCCCCCTGGCACTTGCTCTTCCACCCCCAAACCAGACGCTCTGCCTGTTTGTGCCACTGGTGTGGAGACCGTGTCCCCCCTCTGTCCTGCCCAGCTCTTCTGCCCCCCCTTCCACTACCTTGGAGTCATGCACTGCGGTGGAGTCCACAACCACCCCGTCTGACTCGGGCACTGCATTGGGGACCCAGTCCACTCCATCTGACCAGCCCACTGCAGTGGTTGCAGTACCAACACCATCTGACTTGAGCCCTCCCTGAGTCAGACACCTCCACTGCAGTTGCCGGTGACACTCCTGCACCCACCTCCCCTTCACTGCCTCCTTCTGGCATCCCCTGATCCTGTCCCTGCGGTGCCTGGCCTGCCCCTCGTATGCCCCTCCAAGGGGGATGTCCCCTGTCCGTACCTGTGCAGGCAAGCAATTGTTGACAAGTTGTCACACATCACCCTGTTGGGACTGTATATTTGGACTGGCCATTGGCCTTAGTTTATTTTTGATTTTTGATTTGAGTTGCACACTTGCTGAATAAAGCCTCTTTTTGTTTACTTGTGGTTAATCTTTGGAGGTACATGATGTAGATGTGTGGAATCATGCATTTGCTGTTGTAATAGTGTTCAGATCAGGTAAATGAAGTTTTGCTGTGATGGGCTCCATGTGGTCCATGGGATATGTGTCCTAATCTAGTCTGGATCTATAGCATCCTTTGCTGCAGTCTGAGGGTGTAATGTTCAGCATTTGACACAGGGATGTACGTTTAGCATTTGTAGATTACCATCTTTGTCCTACACTGATGCACATCTGGTGGGCTTACCACTGTCCAATGTTCCTAGTACCCTGACTGTGTGCCCGTCTCCAATGGACATGCAGTTTAGCACATCAAATTTGGAGGACTCATCTGTATACACAGTGCAAGTTGCTTGACACGTGTCTTGGGTGTATGCAGATGACTGACGTGACACTCCCGTGCCCAGGCTGATATGAGCAGAGCCTTCGGTGTGTTGTAGTTGTTGACTCACTGACCGAGTGTTCTGCTGACATGTTTGAGTCGTGCACAGACAAGGTTTGGCACAGCTGACCTTCCACAGGAGTATAGTGCCCTCATGGCAGTGCGTGATTCCGTGATATAGGCTGTGCCCGTGTTGTGTGTTGTGTAGGCATGTCTGTGCGTGTACCCTTCTCCTTTTCCTACACAGGCTGTGTCCCTACGGATGTTCCTGTTTGTGATGCTTGCTGAGTTGTTCTGTGTTCATCCAGCATCTTGGACCTGGTTTCTCCGGGATGTGGGTGCACGGCAAACTAATGTTAATGAGGTTGTCATCCCTAGTTGTCTTTGTTGTCAGGGCTGGGGATGTGGGCAAACGCAGATGGGACACAGTCAAGATTCCTCTTGGCACTTGTTTGTTACACGACTAATGTGATTTTCTGTTTGTGTATGCTTTCAGTGATTGTGACACGTTGTGTGTGTGACTGCTGCCACTACTCAGGGTCAGAGCTGCAATGTTGGAAGTTGTCTATGTGTGTCCTTTGTGGGTCAGCTTGGCTTCTTCATTGGTGTGTGACTATGGCCAGGATCCCATTGTTTGGGGTGGATTTCACGTCATGCCCATGTACGGCATACTGTGCAGTGTGTCAGACATTCACAAGTATTGTTGACTGGCCATGTGTGATGGGTTTCTGCACCTTATTTCCCCCCACCACCCCAGGGATTTTCATGGGTCCATGAGCAATGTCAGCAGTCCATGTGAGCTTCACTGCTGCACATTGGTGGAGTTCAAGGTGTGTGGCGTTGAGTGTGTGCAAATGTGAGTTGTTGCACGGCTGGGGCACTACCTCCATGTTGTCCTTGGCTGGCAGGCCATGCTGAGTGCTTTGTGCTTGTATAGGTGTGATGGTAGTTTGTTGCTCAGGACACATGGCTGTGGTTCACAGTGTGGATGACATCTACCTTTGCCATCACAGTGTGATTGTCATGCAGGCTAGTGTCACCACAATGTGGGGTCCCTGGGGGAGTGCTGTGGTGGTTCTGTCTCTTGCTGTGTTTGTTGCTGTTCCTACAAGCTTGTGTGACATGTGTAATCTGAGTTAGTTTTATATCTGACTGTGTTGACATCTGTGTATTAGTGAATCTGGCCTCCTCATGTGTTGTGTGTTTGCCTGGGGACACTGGCACACAACCCCCCTCACCTGTTGTGTATGATATGCAGTGTGAGTCTGCCTGTTTGTGTTTGTGCATTTGCACCACTGCATTGGCATATCTTTAGTTTGCCATTGGCTGTATGTTGTTTGTTGGCTTTCCCTGCTGGCCCTGGGACTGCTAGGTCATCAGTCAGCACATTGATCATGGTTAGTATGTCCCATTGCTGCCATGGTATGGTATTTGTTCACATGACATCTACAGTCTCCACAGGATATCTACATTTGTTTGTCCATTGCTGCAGATATGTGGGTCTGCATTATGATGCTCACTTCTGTCATTGTGTTATTTGTGAATGTAGACAATGTGGGCCCCCATTGCTGATGTTTGTGTGCATATGGCTAGAACGATGTGTCATTGGCACTGCTTGCCTCACACAATCTATGTTGCTATGGGACACAAGCACTACAATGGCACTGTAGTGTTTGGTGTTGTGTGGCCAGGAATAATCCCTGCATTTTTGGTTTAGCAGCTTTTACCAAGACTACACTTACCTTTTGTGCACTGTGGTGATGGGGCTTAGGGCCCCATTGCCACACTGTTCAAAATGTGCTTCAGCTATGGAGCACACACTTACCTTTGGGCACTGTGGTGATGGGGCTTAGGACCCCATTGCCACACTGTTCAAAATGTGCTTCAGCTATGGAGCACACACTTGCCTTTTGGGCACTGTGGTGATGGGGCTTTGGGCCCCATTGCCACACTGTTCAAAATGTGCTTCAGCTATGGAGCACACACTTGCCTTTTGGGCACTGCGGTGATGGGGCTTTGGGCCACATTGCCACAGTGGTCATGGTCTGCTTGCATTGTGTAGGCCACACACACAATTATGTGTGACACATGTGTTAGGGGGTCACATTGTATGTTCAATGTCATGTTCAGTGTTGTATGCATTTGACACAGACCACACACGCTTGTCCTGGTGTTGGGGGTGGGATGTAATTTACAGACAGTCCTTATGTGGGAGTATGCTAGTAGTGTCATGCATTACCCATCCTATGAGTAGGGGTGGTTGTAGTGACAGGCATCCTGCCCCCCATGAGTGGGGAATGGCAGTAGTGGCAGGCATCCAGCCCCCCATGAGTGGGGATGGCAGTAGTGGTAGGCATCCAGCCCCCTATGGGTGGGGATGGCAGTAGTAGCAGGCATCCAGCCCCCATGAGTGGGGATGGTAGTAGTGGTAGGCATCCAGCCCCCTATGGGTGGGGATGGCAGTAGTGGCAGGCATCCATCCCCCATGAGTGGGGATGGCAGTAGTGGTAGGCATCCAGCCCCTATGGGTGGGGATGGCAGTAGTGGCAGGCATCCAGCCCCCCATGAGTGGGGATGGTAGTAGTGGTAGGCATCCAGCCCCCTATGGGTGGGGATGGCAGTAGTGGCAGGCATCCATCCCCCATGAGTGGGGATGGCAGTAGTGACAGGCATCCAGCCCCCCATGAGTGGGGGTGGTGTTAGTGGTAGGCATCCATCCCCCTATGGGTGGGGATGGCAGTAGTGGTAGGCATCCAGCCCCCATGAGTGGGGATGGTAGTAGTGGTAGGCATCCAGACCCCTATGGGTGGGGATGGCAGTAGTGGCAGGCATAAATCCCCCCATGAGTGGGGATAGCAGTAGTGGTAGGCATCCAGCCCCCTATGGGTGGGGATGGCAGTAGTGGCAGGCATCCAGCCCCCCATGAGTGGGGATGGTAGTAGTGGTAGGCATCCAGCCCCCTATGGGTGGGGATGGCAGTAGTGGGAGGCATCCATCCCCCCATGAGTGGGGATGGCAGTAGTGACAGGCATCCAGCCCCCCATGAGTGGGGGTGGTGTTAGTGGTAGGCATCCATCCCCCTATGGGTGGGGATGGCAGTAGTGGTAGGCATCCAGCCCCCATGAGTGGGGATGGTAGAAATGGCAGCCATCCATCCCCCATGAGTGGGGATGGCAGTAGTGACAGGCATCCAGCCCCACATGAGTGGGGGGTGGTGGCAGGCATCTAGCCACCCATGAGTGGGGATGGTAGTAGTGGTAGGCATCCAGCCCCCTATGGGTGGGGATGGCAGTAGTGGTAGGCATCCAGCCCCCATGAGTGGGGATGGTAGTAGTGGCAGCCATCCATCCCCCATGATTGGGGATGGCAGTAGTGGTAGGCATCCAGCCCCCTATGGGTGGGGATGGCAGTAGTGGCAGGCATCCAGCCCCCATGAGTGGGGATGGTAGTAGTGGTAGGCATCCAGCTCCCTATGGGTGGGGATTGCAGTAGTGGCAGGCATCCATCCCCCATGAGTGGGGATGGCAGTAGTGACAGGCATCCAGCCCCCATGAGTGGGGGTGGTGTTAGTGGTAGGCATCCATCCCCTATGGGTGGGGATGGCAGTAGTGGTAGGCATCCAGCCCCCATGAGTGGGGATGGTAGTAGTGGCAGCCATCCATCCCCCATGAGTGGGGATGGCAGTAGTGACAGGCATCCAGCCCCCATGAGTGGGGGTGGTGGTGGCAGGCATCTAGCCACCCATGAGTGGGGATGGTAGTAGTGGTAGGCATCCAGCCCCCTAAGGGTGGGGATGGCAGTAGTGGTAGGCATCCAGCCCCCATGAGTGGGGATCGTAGTAGTGGCAGCCATCCATCCCCCCATGAGTGGGGATGGCAGTAGTGACAGGCATCCAGCCCCCCATGAGGGGGTGGCAGACATCTAGCCACCCATGAGTGGGGATGGTAGTAGTGGTAGGCATCCAGCCCCCTATGGGTGGGGATGGCAGTAGTGGTAGGCATCCAGCCCCCCATGGGTGGGGATGGTAGTAGTGGCAGCCATCCATCCCCCCATGAGTGGGGATGGCAGTAGTGACAGGCATCCAGCCCCCATGAGTGGGGGTGGTGGCAGGCATCTAGCCACCCATGAGTGGGGATGGTAGTAGTGGTAGGCATCCAGCCCCCTATGGGTGGGGATGGCAGTAGTGGTAGGCATCAAGCCCCCATGAGTGGGGATGGTAGTAGTGGCAGCCATCCATCCCCCATGAGTGGGGATGGCAGTAGTGACAGGCATCCAGCCCCCATGAGTGGGGGTGGTGGCAGGCATCTAGCCACCCATGAGTGGGGATGGTAGTAGTGGTAGGCATCCAGCCCCCATGAGTGGGGATGGTAGTAGTGGCAGCCATCCATCCCCCATGAGTGGGGATGGCAGTAGTGACAGGCATCCAGCCCCCCATGAGTGGGGGTGGTAGTAGTGGTATGCATCCAGCCCCCTTGAGTGGGGATGGTAGTAGTGGTAGGCATCCAGCCCCCTATGGGTGGGGATGGCAGTAGTGGTAGGCATCCAGCCCCCATGAGTGGGGATGGTAGTAGTGGCAGCCATCCAGCCCCCCATGAGTGGGGATGGTAGTAGTGGTAGGCATCCAGCCCCCATGAGTGGCTATGGTAGTTGTGGTAGGCATCCAGCCCCCATGACTGGGGATGGTAGTAGTGGTAGGCATCCAGCCCCTATGGGTGGGGATGGCAGTAGTGGTAGGCATCCAGCCCCCATGAGTGGGGATGGTAGTAGTGGCAGCCATCCATCCCCCCATGAGTGGGGATGGCAGTAGTGACAGGCATCCAGCCCCCATGAGTGGGGGGTGGTGGCAGGCATCTAGCCACCCATGAGTGGGGATGGTAGTAGTGGTAGGCATCCAGCCCCCTATGGGTGGGGATGGCAGTAGTGGTAGGCATCCAGCCCCCCATGAGTGGGGATGGCAGTAGTGACAGGCATCTTGCCCCCCATGAGTGGGGGGGGTGGTGACAGGCATCTAGCCACCCATGAGTGGGGATGGTAGTAGTGGTAGGCATCCAGCCCCATATGGGTGGTGATGGCAGTAGTGGTAGGCATCCAGCCCCCATGAGTGGGGATGGTAGTAGTGGTAGGCATCCAGCCCCCTATGGGTGGGGATGGCAGTAGTGGTAGGCATCCAGCCCCCATGAGTGGGGGGTGGTGGCAGGCATCTAGCTACCCATGAGTAGGGGTAGTTGTAGGGTGGTGTTGGTGGTAGGCATCCATCCCCCTATGGGTGTGTATGGCATTGGTGTTGGCCATCCCACCCCTATGGTTCTGCTGTTGCTTGTGTACGTCATTTGTGCATCCCTATGTGTGTGTGTGACATATTTCGGGTACGTGTCGTTTGTTTGTGTTGTGGGTGTTTGACTTACCGTCTGTGCCGTACGCGTCCGTGCCGGTCCCGGTAATAGATGTAGAGTATTGGTAGGACCTGCGCGATGGGATTCATGGTTGGTTCGTCTCGTTCGGGTTTCTCGTGTCTTCGACTCGTACTCGTCGCTGGCTTGTTCGTCTCGTCGCCGTGGATCGTCTTGTGGCACGAATCGGAGCTTATGTGCAGCTCTCCCGGATGCTCAAACGTGCCGTACGTAGCGACGGAGTTCGGCGCGTACGGAGACGCATCGTACTAGTCCGGCCGGAAGGTGCTGTGTATTTGGTTCTGTGTGACTCGATTCGGCGCTTACGGATCCGGCTCGGGCGGGGAACAGGAGCTGGAATGGGTAAGTACGGCTCGCTCGGAATCTGGGCTGTTATACGCATCGTACTTGTTCGTTCGGTAGAGTGTTCGAGTCGGTCGGAAAACACGCGTTCGGCTCGTATTTTTTCAGGACGAATACTGTTAGGTGCGCTTCCGACCGACATCGGAATCGACCCCATAGTCTATGTAACAAGATCTATCTTCCTGCCAAATTTGGTGTAATTCTGTTCAGCAGTTTTTGCGGTAGTGATCCTTAAAGAGGTGTATGAAAAATGCATGGGGAATTTCCTTTTGTGACTTCCCTTTTTTCTCAGACCCCACTTGACAGATCACCCTGGATCTTTCCAGAAAGAAGCTGAAGTGAATTTGCTTTTTTTTGGAAAGTTTCATGAAGATTTCTCAAATGACACCAAAGTTATTAGCAAATCAAAAAGCATCTTGTCTATGGAAAACCTGACCTAACTATAACTACTCAGTGGCAAGAACCACTGGTTAATACAAATACATTCTAGGACAGTCATTCATTTTGCCCTGATTACCCCAATGTTTTGACTGGTACTGGTGGTTACTGACTCTGAATGTGCCCTGGGCTCTGTTAACCAGACCCAGGGCCAGTACTCTGTCCTTAAAAAGTATATGGTAATTAGTGTCATTACAACTGCTTCAGACAACCTACCTATAAGTCTTTAGTATATGGGAGGGCATGTAGGTTTAGAGACCCCAGTGGACTTAATGCACTTACGTGTGCACTGCTGTAATGTCTGGTGTCATTTGAAAGCCAGCCCTGCCTTGCAGGCTGGTTTTGAAATAAAACAATGTCCAAATTCGGCTTTGGAATTGAAAGTACTTCCAAAGTTCAAAACTACCTTTCTATTATGAATAAGTCAACCCTAAGGTGAGCCCTAGGTGAGCCAAGGCTAGGGTGCCTTGTAATAAAAAGTAATAAAAATCAGGGACATTATAAAATATGTTTTATATGACCTGGTAAGGGAAAAACAGCTAAAGTTGATTTAACCCATTGTAGGGATGCTAGCTCCATAGGGTAACATGGAAAGGCTTTATCAAACTTTAATGAAGTCCAACTTTTGACAGGAGTGAGCTAGAAAATAATTCAACATATCAAAATAAGGTTTCACGGTTTTTGTTAAAGATTTGCATCTTACAATGAGATCTACAATAAATAAAATACATCGGGGCATATTACCAAGGATGTGCGATAATTATCGCAAAGCGCACTTAGCGCTGTTCTTTTTTATCGCCGGCTATCGCTGGATTACATCGCGGAGATAACGCGTTATTATCAACGCTTATCTCCAAGGCGATAGAAAATCCAGCAATAGCGGCGAAACCCAGCAATAGCGCGCGAAATCCAGCGATAAATTCCACGCGCTAATGAAAAGCTTGCTAATAGGCAGGTGAGGACTTAACCTTACAATCCACCTCCCATTGACTAGAATGGTTAAGTCGAGTTTTAAAGAGGTGTTAGATTCCAGCGATAATCGCAGTTAGCGCGAATTATTTTATCACTTCGCGGGCATTGCTAATAGGGGGAAGTTGTGTTTGCGACTGTTTTCAGTCGCTTTTAGTTGGGAACGCCTACTTTGCATGTCATTAGTGATAATTATCGCTGACATGCAAAGCGGTAAGAAAACGGCCGCTTTCGCCATAAAGCTGTCGCTAACAGCTGTTAGCGACAGCTTGCTAATAGGGCGATTAAAATATCGCCTCTTTAGCGGCAAAAAGTGCCGCTAAAGTGGCGATACTGCCCTTGATAATATGCCCCATCAATTAATACAGCTTTAAAAAAAAGCTAAAAATGGAAAATATATTACAGCACATTAATCAATTGACAGGACAATTAATCATCTCCATAGCAGCTTTAGCTGTTCTAATTATATATTTTTAAAAAATTGGTTTAAAAATCCCTGTTGGTTGACTCCTAAAACAGGACAGACAAATATAACATGTTCAATAAAAACATGAAGTGCAAATTCTTTCCTCCCAAACTACATTCATCCATCACACTTGTTAACGGTAAACATTTCAACCTACAAAGCATTATACACCTTTGTACCCCATGTTCGAGGTCCCAGTTCAAATATGCTTGGGGTATTGCTGCTTGACATGATTGAAAATGAGTTTTCGAGCTACATAGAACCATATCATTCTCCATCGATGAATTTGCCATAGCAAGCTTTAAAAATATTTTAAGGTGAACATAGCTCATCTTCTGACTTTCTGATTTAGTCAGGGAAAAGTGTTAAAGTACTGCTAAAATATTAGTTAAAAATAGATGGGCTTTAGTAGTGGGAATGAGAAATTCCATGGCCATGAGACTCCTTAAAGACTTTTCCTTACCATGTAAAATACAATTATACACATCTTAGAATGGTGGCTAATCCTGTTATGTAAGTGCTTACCAATCCTAATTCAAGCCTTAGTGCTTCTATCTAGACCATGGAAGTTAAAGTGCAAATAGTGTGAAGAATCTTCCTCTACCTTACGCATAAAGTGCCATTGCTTAATGTTTATTGTCTCTATGGCATATAAAAGAGTTGATGCAATCCTTATTTTATATATGGTTAGGAGATGATTAAAGTGCCTGTGACCTGTTGCTCCATAAAGTGACTTTAGTGCATTTCCACAAGCATATGCCTTATTTGATATGTGTGCAATAGGTTCAGTATCAGTTGAATTTGCAGTCATAATTCTTCCGAGATAAGGGTAAGACTTTACTACTTCTAAGGTAGAATTATTATAGGACCATTATAATTTTTATTGGTCTGAACCCCCCCCCCCCCGGACAGAACCTCATAATCTTGGTTTTGTTTATATTAACCTCCAGGAACTGCACATCTCAGTAAGGTGACAAGATATCAAGTCACTTCTAGAGACCTTTGGGCATCAAGTCTAGCAGAACGATATCGGCCGCATGCAGCAGTGTCCCTAGAGGATAAAAGTCTAGTTTTGAGGCATCGCCTGCTCTGGCTCTGTGGATGCGCAGGACTTCAGCTAGTGGGAGGTTGGCAGATCAGAGGTTTCTTTTGGGTACGTGGAAGTTTATTCTGTTGTTGAGGTATTTGGGTCTGTTGTTGTGAAGGCATTTGTAGGCGTGAGTGAGGATTTTGAAGGTGACTCTCTTCTCCACTGGGAGCCAGTGGAGTCTCCGCAGGTATTGGCTGATGTGTTTGTGCCGGGGAATGCCGAGGACGAGTCTGGCCGCGGTGTTCTGTATTGTCTGGAGTTTGCGGAGTAGGGACTTGTTGGTGCCGGAGTAGAGAGCGTTTCCCTAGTCCAGTCTGCTGGTGATGAGTGTGTGGGTACCTGTCTTCCTTGACTCCGGGGGGATCCATTTGAAGGTCTTTCGAAGGATGCAGAAGGTGTTGAAGCAGCTGGAAGTGACGGCGTTGACCTGTCGGTTCATGGTGAGTGATGAGTCGAGTACGATGCCGAGGTTTTTGGCGTGGTCTGAGGGGGTGGGTGGGCTTCCGAGGGCGCTGGGCCACCAGGTGTTGTCCCATGCTGAAGTGGTGGTTCCGAGTACGAAGACTTCTGTCTTCTCGGCGTTGAGTTTGAGGCAGCTCTTGGTCATCCAGACTGAGACGTCTTGCATTCCTTTCTGGAAGTTGAGTTGTGCAGTGGTGGGGTCTCTGGTGAGGGAGAGGATGAGCTTGGTGTCGTCGGCGTAGGACACGATGCTGAGGCCATGTTGTCTGACGATGGCTGCGAGGGGGGCCATGTATATGTTGAAGAGGGTCGGGCTCAGAGATGATCCCTGTGGGACTCCGCAGGTGGTTTCCGTGGGGGTGGAGAGGTCTCAAGTTACTGAAGCGTTCTAGAAAAACAAACGTAGTTACCAGGGAGATTCGTCGGGGGATGAAGCATTAATTCTGATGCTACAGCAAGATTTAGCCCTGATGAGATGTTAATACTAGGATTCCTACAGAAGAATTTCAAAGACTTTCTCTTTCTCTGTATTGCTGGTACAACTCTGTCTGACAAACTTTTACTTCACACAGGAGAGGCATCCTTTAACGGTGATAGCTCTGGAAGGGAATATTATACCTTTAAGGAGGTATCTCTGTAGTATTCCCACTGTGGAACTATTTTGCTTTCCTCATGTGGAGACACATGCCAATCTAAAACCAAGGAGCCTTGGATTGAGTGCTCCTTAACAACTGGGCCTGGATCATTGACTAGAAAAAGTAAAGAAGTATCAGGCGTGATCTTACTAAATAAAGAGTCATGAAGATAATCCTTTAGTGCCCCCAAAGGGCCATCCCATTGAAAATCTATTTGTAATTTTATTTTCAAACCCTCTTTCATTGGTAATAAATCAGCTTCCGTCTTAAGGTGCTCGTCATCAGATCTAAAGAATTGAGCCTGAATCATTGATTTTTTCTTTAAAATAACCAAATGAGGTGCCTTATGTCCTTATTGGATTTGATTTGGTCTTTTGAAAGCTTAAGGTAATTAATCTCCCAGATTGTAACCCTTTTGCTGTCATAACATATGCAAGGTGGATATAAGGTAAATCTAGTAGTACGTATAAGAGGAAAAAGACTAAGTTAAACAATTAAATCAGTCTTTTTCTTTGCTTCTCCAGGATATAGTTAACAGTGGAGGATTTGTAACCAATAAATAACGGGCACTCTGCTTGGACTCCTTTTCACTGTTTGTGGACCACAAATGTACAATTTGCCACTGCAGTTACTGGCACAAAAGTTGCCTAGGATCCAACTCGCTTGTACAAGATATTGAAGAACTAGATCCTTATAAGGAAAGGGCAGGCGATCTGCAAGCCGCACCAACACCTAGGCTGACCGCCTCCACAGGGAAGCAACCTCCTTCCTGCACCTAATGAGGTGCTATTAAGTTCCCCCAAATCAATCAAGTAGTGGCAATGGCGGTGTTGGTGGTAATGTTAAGAGTATAACAATGGCTCCCAGCCGTCAACAACCCAGCCAAGCATCCAAGTGGGTATCCAGATAGACACAATGCTTTTAGTAATGTCCCTGACACCAGGCCCCCCTGCCCCCGTAACCGCAAGTCTCACCCGACCTTACCCGGGGACGCTTCTGCAGCCTCAGGGGGTTTCCACAGTCCGTGGAATAGAATTTTATCAAAAACAACAAGAAACAATGCCGATGCTAAAGCACTAAAGCTGAAACATGGGGACAGGGGCAGAGAGCTGTGGCTAAGGCTGGAAGACTAAGGTTGTATCGTGATTTTTAACAAGAGATTGACTGTAATTGCCTGGATGTAATCGCTTAGCTGCTTACTGCAGGTTACTTGCCAACTTGCATATCGTAGCACACACACTGCTCACAGCCACATCTGGATGCCCAGAAGATGACAAATGATGCCCAGAAATCTGGTATTTAATAGACCGTGTGGATGGCAAGAGGAGCAGAGACACCAAACTCTGGACCCACTGTAGGTGCCTATACCACCAGCACAGTGGTTTAAACTCACTCTCCTCATTTCTCCTTGTTGGTGTACTAGAGCAAGGTTGAACACCAAAACAGCCTGGGGAGGATTCTTCATGCCTCAGCGCCTCACCGCAGCACACTGCGAGTCACAAGCCACATAGCTCCAGCGGCTCAGGTGGCTCGCCCTTGCCCTCGGCTCGCTTCGCTTCCTTCATCCTCGCCTCACCTTGCTTCGCTCCTTCCTCCTCCTCTTCAGATGTGGACGTGCAACATCAACATCAGTGAAACAAGTTGTCTTCACTTCCGATGGCAGCAGAGTGTTCTCAAATGTGTTTCTCCATCAAGTTCGGCACCTGTGTTTGGGCTGTTGTAATAACTTGTAAGCTTTAGTAAATGCTTTATTTATCTAAAATTTGAGCTGCCCATTCCTTCTGCACAATCATGAGCTCATCTCTCGAAAGTCCATCAAATTAATAATTACAGTACATCCATAAAAGTGCAAAGGTCGGATTTATCACAACTATTGCAAGAAAGTAGTTTTAGTATTTGCTTTCCTGAAATGACCTAAAACAGCCTTGTAGCAACCCCTTTTGATTGGCCACCCTTTGACAGCGTGAGCCAAGCTGCACCCTGGTTAGGCGTGAAGAGGCCTGGGGCTGAAACAATGCAGCAATCTGGTGGAAGGAGATCTGCTGCTTGCAGATGCCAGGACAGGAAGGGTGCTTGGGAGATAAACTGGTCCTCAAAGGGAGAAGCCCAGATAGCACAGGAACCAGCCTATCCCTACTTCCTTGATCCCTAGCCAGATGGGACCCCTCTAATTTAATTAGGAGAGGGGCTGGAAAGGGATTGTAGGGAAAAGTTAGCCACATCTGTGTGTTGGGTTAGACAGACTTGAACTCCAAGACGAGATTGTCTCCATTTTGATTTTTGTTGAGATGTGTATTCTGGGACAGAAATAGTCCACACTTCATAGAAAGTGATCATAACAGAGGGTGGCAAATTATACCCCATTGGTTGGGGTGCTCCCCTCTTGCCAGCCCAGAATATGGAAAGAATATGGGAAAGCTGCAATGCACCTCAGAGCCCTGCCTGAAAACATCTGGAGAAGAAGGACTGCATTGCTGGACCCTTGGACTGCACAAAAGAGGACTGCACTCAGAAGGATTACCCCTGCTACACTCTCATGGTTTCACAACAAGAGGACTTTGCATATCTTAAAAGATAAAGGAGTGGACTCCCTGATCTTCAACAGGTAGAAAAGTGCTGGAAGAAGCTACCTGGAACATTTACAACAAGGACAACTCCAGATGACCATCTTCACCTGGATTGTACTTGGATTGACCGGGTGCATTGTGGGGGATGGAGTTCCAGACCCCAAGAGGCAAAGCAGAGATTCTGAACCCTAGGCTGGTGCTGTGGACCCTTTCTGACCCTCAAGGCACCTTTCAGAAGAAGAGCTGAAAATTTGGCAACTGTTTGCCAACTTTTGAAAAAAACGCTTTCTGAGAAGACGGCATCTTAATGAGAGTCAAGCTTGTGACCTTGAATTGCAACCTGACTGTGCAGGTTTGCCCCTCTGAAACCTTAGGACCGCCACTGCATTGATGGCAAAGACAAAGACCTCCAGGACTCACAAAGGCATCACGCTGCAGCAGGCTGGCGTCATTGAATTGAAATCTGGATTTGAGGACCCGATTGCTCGACGTTGAGGGTAAAAAAAACTCCAAAAAAGTGACTAAGTCAGAAGATAGAAACTTGACCGGGCCCTACTGCTCATCACAGCTGACCTGCACTCCATCGCTGTCAGCCTGAAACTTAGACTTTGTCCCATTCCAGTGCGACCAGATAGTCGTTTAAAAAATATATATATATTTGGACTAATATTAATTCATTCATTTTTCATTTTTTCTAAATTGTTCTATCTCAATTTTTGCAGTTTCTGACTCAAAACTAAGGGATACCATAGAGTTTTATCTGGCCAGCCTATCCACACTCACTGTAGTAGAGCTTAGGGGCTTTTGTAGGGCTAGGGAATTTCCAGCTTCCAATAATACTAGGAAGTCAGAACTGGCAAACTCCCTTACAGCCTGGGCAGAGGCCCAGCTAGTAGGTTCAACATCTGAAACAGAGGAGACTCCAGATATAGAAGAAGAGGGGCAGGAAGACCCCTTAGACCACAGTGAAAATGAGACAGAACACCTATCCACTAATAAAGTAATCAGGGCTGTGCCTATAGCTAATGGGGGGACATGATCCACCACAGGAGGAATAGGACTGCCTCTCAGAGAGAGAGAACTTGAGGCCCAGTGAGCCTACGCAGCCTTAGAAGCAGGAAAGTTGGCCCTGTCCAAAAGGAAGTGGGCACATGAGGAAAGAAGTGATGGTGGCAGTGAGGAAGAGTCAGAGGTGTCTAGGAGTGGTGAGCTTGAGACAAGGGGAATGTCCCTAAAATCAGGACGCTGATGACATTGACAAGTGGCTGACAGCTTTTGAGAGGGCCCTTAAGATGAGGAGGGTTAGCACTCAGTACTGGGGTTCTCTGCTGTGGGAGTTGATTCCAGTAGCTGGGAGAGATAGGCCCATGACCCTAGAGGGAGTGGAAGCTGAGTCCTACTCCCACCCCACATGAACCAAAGCTTGATCAGGAAATGTTGCCTCACCCCTGAGCAGTATAGAATGACATTTGGGGATACCCTGAAGTTCAGTACCCAATCCTGGGTTGACTCTATAGACATGTCTTTGATGGCACCAGAGGGATGGATACAGGGTAACAAGGTAAGTACCTATGAGGGGCTCAAAACGTTGTTCATAAAGAAGCACAAATTGAGTAATTGTCCCTCAGAGAAGTTGCACCAGTATCTAGTTGACTCTAAACTGTCTAGTCCCAGGAACTGGGTGAGACAGCAGATGAGTCAGTTGGCACAAGGGTGACCAAGAAGAACCACAGACGTGATCAGAAGTAAAGAGGACAGGTTACCTCCCAGGGGAAAGCCCCGAGTAACTCAGATAAATCATCAAAAGGTCCCCAAATCCTGTACAAGGAGGGGGTTCCCTGAGGCAGTCCACTGTCATGGGGAAGGGGTTTCCAGAGAAGTTCTTTGACCCTGCAAAGGTAGGGAAGTGTTATGACTGCATGCAGCCAGGGCACACATAGGGAGAGGCTGTCTGCTCCAAGAAGCCCCCCACTGGTGGGCAGTCCCAGGCGATTGCTAGTGTAGATGTGGTGATGGAAGCTGGCTAATAGATGGGAATATGGTATACAAGGGCACCTCAGCTTCCCTGGGTGAGGTGGAAGTTGCAGCCCAGGCAGCCTTACCTCCAAGCATGGAGAAGTACAGGCAGAGGCCTAAAATCAATGGGAGTGAAGTTGAGGCTCTGAGGGATACAGGAGCCAGTGTTAACACAGTGGTTGACAAATTGTTTCCCCAGAGCAGATCCTCCCGGGTGTATTCCACCACAATAACTATGCAGACAGCAGAGCCAAGCTCCATCCCATGGCAATAGTGAGCTTGGAATGGGAAGGTGTGACTAGCCCTAGGAAGGTAGTTGTGTCTCCTGCCAACCCAGTAGAGTGTCTACTGGGAAATGATATTGAAGCTTCTTAATGGTAAGGGATGGAAAGGAAAGTCCATGTGCAGTTGCTGGACCTCCCTGAGTGGGTATGTGCTGTGACTAGGTCCCAGGCTGTGCACATCAAGGGAGCGCTGAACACTTGGACCCTGGAAGAATGGGCCAAGCCTGCACAAACCAGAGAGCGGGCATGTGGGCTGGTGAGCCAGCCCAGGCAGTTCAGGAGGACCAGGAAGAATCCAACCCTGAGGAGGAGAATCTGGACTCTGAGGTAGGGACACCATCCCTGCAAGATTTGTCTGACTTGGCACAATTGCAAGTAGCCGGTAGACCCACCAGAGAGGAGCTGTACAAGGTGCAAAGAGATTTTAGCACTCTGGAGGGCCTGAGACAGACTGCCTCCAAGTAAGAGGAGGGTGATGTCAATGGGTTCCACAGGGGCTACTGGGAGTATGGAGCTCTCAATACTGAGGCAAGGGACCCCAAACCAGGTGGAACTATGAGAGTGGTGGTCCCATAAAAGTATAGAGAGTTTCTCCCCACCTTGAGCCATGACATCCCCTTGGTAGAATATTTGGGTCAGTCCAAGACCTGGAATAGGCTGGTCAACCATTTCTGTTGGCCCAGCATGTACTGTTCTGTAGCTCCTGTGCCATGTGTCAGGCCAGTGGCAAGAAAGGGGTCCCTTGATACAACTGCTAGTGATTGGGACTCCCTTTGAATGGGCGAGAATTGACATTGTTGGTCCCCATGCTCACCAGCTGCCTCAGAGAACAGATATATCTTGGTGGTAGTGAACCATGCGACCAGACATCCAGAGGAAATACCCCTCAGAACAGTCACTGCTCCCACAGTGGCCAGAACGCTACTTGGTGTCTTCACCAGAGTGGGTTTTCCAAAGGAGGGGGTCTTAGATGGGGGACTAACTTTATGTCCGCCTATCTGAAGGCGATGTGGGATGAACGTGGTGTTACCTACAAGTTCACTACCCCATATTATCCTCAGACCAATGGTCTGGTGGAAAGGTTCATAAACTCCTGACGGGCATGATCATGGGCTTGTCTGACAAGCTCAGGAGAAGATGGGGTGTTCTCCTCCTATGCCTGTTGTTTGCTTACAGGGAGGTGCCACAGAAAGGGATTGGTTTTAGGCCTCTTGAGTTACTGCTTAGGCACCCCATATAAGGGCTATTGTGTTTGGTGAGAGAAGCTTGGGAGAAGCCTCTCAGAGAACCAAACTGAATGTGCTGGACTATGTGCTAGGCCTGCGTTCTCACATGGCAGAGTATATGAGCAACGTAAGAAGCAACCTGGTGGCCAGCCAAGTGCTCATGAAGCTCAGGTATGGCCAAAAGGCTACTATGCCTGAGTCTCAACACAGACAATCGGTGTGGGTGTTAAAGGCTGTTCTGCCTAGGGACCTCCAGGACAAATGGACTGGGCCTTATCCAATTTTGGAGAAAAAGGTTGAGGTCACCTACTTGGTGGACCTTGGCACCCCCAGCCAAGACAGACCCCACCAAGACAGGGCAGACATGACCATGCTGATGGTCACAGATGAAGAGGGAGAGTGGGAGAGTGAGTCTTTGCCAACCTTTTCTCCACCAATGTGCAAGATGGGACATTAGAGGGGGCCAAAAAAAGGGGCTTCAAAAAAAGTGTTTATCCCATGTTAATTTCCATAGAGATTTTAGACACGACTACAGCTTGAGCCACATTTAGCAGAATGGTAGCTCTTGGTCCAGACAGAACCATTTTAGTTATTTGGTGTAATTCCGTTCAGTAGTTTTTGACTTATTAAAAGAAATCCAAATTTGGATATATAGGGACGTGGACCCTCCGAGGATCTGACAGTCCTTGTACTGAAATGTGATTGGCTGCAAACACTTCAACCAGGAAGTGTTGGTAGCCATCTTGGAACTCAGCTTTAGTCAAGTCCCGCAAAAAATATTTTTAAATAAGTAAAGGGGGCAGGGTAGGAATACCCTGACTGATCAGCTCTGGTCATGGGGTCCCAGAAGGACCACACCAGGGCAAAAAAGCATTTAAAAAAATGTTTGCGGCAGAAATGTGATGGAGCCGCAAATCCGTGGCAAAGATAATTTAAGAAATATGCGCAGGCTCCAGCACTTGTTTTTACTAGAGCCCCCGGGTGGGCCAGGTCCCAGGGCATTTTTTTTAAAAGGAGGGGGGCACATGGGGCCCCCACTAAGGATCATTGAGCCCAGGGACCACCACCTCCCCGGGACTTTATTTATCAAAAAAAGAGCGGGGCACATGGGCCCCCCTCCTTAGGCTCTATAAGCCCTGTGAATCAACACTTCCCTGGGGGCTAAAGAAACAGTGATGGGGCCACATGGATCCCCCTGACCCTAGGGAACACCACCTTCCGGGTATAAGTAACAGCTAATGGGAGGGCCCGCAGACCCCCTCTGGGGACGACCACCTTCCCAGTGCCAAATATTTTTTAAAGAATGGTAAAGAGGCCACGCAACCCTCTCCCAGGCCCATAGGGCCCTGGGCAACACCACCTCCCTGTGGCAGCCCATGAATAAGAAAGAAGAGGAGACGCGCAGCACCCTTCCTGGAGCCACACATGGCCCTGAGGACCACCAAGGCCAGTTCCTGCTATGTCTAGGGGTGCCCACCCCTAAGACATAGCTGTTTGTTTGGCTTGGCAGGATCTGGCAGGTCCCACCAAGCAAAAGCAAACACTCTGGTTCCAGTGGGCAGGAGCTGTGAAAGTGCAGTCGCTTGCTGGAAGTGGAGATTTTATCTCTTTCCCTGCCCACAGTCATGCGGGCAGGAAAAGAGATGAAACTATTTCTCATGCACACTGGGAGCTGCATTTAAGGCGGCTCCCAATATGCAATAGCAGTGCCGGCTCCCACCAGCTGGCTGAGACCGCTGGGGCCTTGAGGCTCCCCCGCAGTTCCCATGCTGCACACTGGGTGCCTTGGGTGAGTTCCAGGGCACCCAGGAGACATGGCTGGGCCCTGGGGGATGGGGTCCCTGGGGCCAAAATCAGCCCTGGAAGGAGGGCCGTGAGGCCCCATCACATTTTGACCTGGCCCTGAGGGATGGGGTTCCACGGCCAAAAAAGGCCTGTGGAGGGGGTACGAGGCATGCTTCCCTTTTGATTATGAATAAATTAGGGCTCGGCCCTGAAGGCTGCGGTTCCCAGGGCTAAATTGGCCCAGGGTGAGAGGGCCACACGGCTCCCTTCGCCTTTTGATTATAAATAAATTAAGGCTGGGTGCTAGGTATGGGGTCCCCAGGACCAAATTTGCCTGAGGAGGGGGCCATGTGGCTCCCCTACCCCATTCATATAAGGCCAAACCACGGGTAATGATGTACCCTGGGCCAAAATCAACCCAGGGAGGCCACACCCCCAGTGCAGAGGAGGGAATAAAAACCAGCAGAAAAGGCAAAAGGGAGGGCAGAAAAAAGATCAGAAAGGGCAAAACAGAAGTCAGAAAAAGAGCAGGAAAGTCAAATCAGATGGTAGAAAACGAGCAGATAAAGGCAAAACAGAGGGCAGAAAAACAAGCAGAAAAGGCAAATCAGAGGTCAGAAAAGCGGGCAGGAAAGGCAAAACAAAGCAAAAGAGGGCAAGACAAATGTTAAGTACGCAACAATACAACAACTGGTTGAAGTGTAATCCTTTATTGCCTGGAGCCTCCTGCAACAACATCCTTCATCCCCACTCTGTCCCTTCCCTAGTGACTCTTCTCGTGCACTGGGTTCCAGCATAAAGTTCCCTGTATTGCCAAGCAACACGTAAATACAAGAACACAACACATCTCCGTTCTTATAAAACAAAGAACTATACTAATACAAAACAGAAACTATCCTAATAAAAATCCTACAATAGAGAACAAAAGTTAACACCTAAAATAAAGAACAAAGGTTAACATGTATGTAGTACATAATAAAACAAAAATAGCAATAATATATTCACTCAGGAATTATTTATATACCCAAGTCCTCACACCATCACGTAGATAATCTTCCAACCTTTTAGGAGGTTTCCTAGTTCTACCCACTTCGTTTCCTTCACCCTCTTCGGAAACAACATTCTGTTCTTCTGTAGTCACCTCAAGACTCTCGTCCACATGACTCTCGTTCTTTTCCACACTTACATTACTGGACTGTGTGTCCACACTACGCCCAGCACTTTCCACATCCACACCTCCTTTTGCAAACTCCTCAACCACCGTTCGCTCACTGTTCCTGTCTTTACCGTCTCCCTCACTGGCAGAATCAACATCCAACCAATGAAAGTAACCAACCAAACTTGGCATGGAACCTTCTTCCCCAGGCAACCTAGAGGTTAAGTCAATCCGATACATATTCCACACCTTACCACTTCTGTCTCTGACAGCATTCTTCAAAACCTCCACAACTTCCTCTGGCTCAAAAAACTGGCTCTCACCTTTCCTAACTTTTCCTGGCTTCCTTATGTGGACCCAATCACCTATATCAATTCTAGCAGGTTTCGCTCCTTGTCTACCATCATAGAAATTCTTTACTTTGGCCTGGCGCTCCATTAATCTGCTGTGAACTGATGTCAAGGACCAGTGACAAATCTTTGAACCACGCAACCACACAGGGTTGTACTTAGACCTAGGTTTACGCCCTCTCATCATCACAAATCGAGAAAGACCAGTGCAATCACTTTTAGTAACCCTGTACGCCCAAACTGCCTTATGCAATTGAATCCTCCAATCGAGCTTGCTGTTACACACCGATTGTATAACCTTTTATCACTCGATTGAACCTTTCCACAGCACCGTTCCCACTTAGATTGTACAGTGCTCTGGTTTTGTGAATGATGCCAACCTTCTTAAAATACTCCTTAGCTGCATCCGACAGAAACTGTACGCCATTGTCGCTTAAAATGGTCCTTCAGACCACAAAGGTTTTATCCAAAAACTCCAGAACAGCAGAAATGTGTTGATTACATCCACAACTTCCACCACAGGCCACCTTGAGAAGAGATCCAGTAAGACAATGACATACTTTTGATCAGTACCCACAGGTCCAAACAAATCAATGGCCACAGAATCCCAAGGACACTCAGGGGGACACATTTCCAACATTGGGGGGTGCAAGGTTTGTAAGGTTTTGTCTGCTGTACTACAATTCCTGCAGTTCCTCACATACCTTTCCACATCAGCATCCACCCCCGGCCACCAAAATAAGTCTCTTACCACATTCTTAGTTCTCACAATTCCAAAATTACCATCATAACATAACTGAATAATCATTTTGCGTAATCCAGATGGTGGTACAATTCTCTCACCTCTAATAATTGTGTTATTTTCTATACTCAATTGCAACCTGACTTCCCAAAAAGGTCTTAGCTTACGTTCACACTTAGACTTATTCGCCCAATTATTCTGGATGCATTTTATAACTTGTTTGAGCACTTCATCCTTCCCGCACTCTAGCAACCACTACTCCTTGCTAACTGCACAGTCACCAGTACCATGCACAAATGCAACTTGAAAACTGTTACATGCGTCCTCTTCACAGTCTTCTAGTTTAAGCGGCAACCTAGACAAGCAATCTGCAAGTACATTGTCCTTGTCAGATAAGTATACCACCTTGTGGATAAAATCTTGCATGTGCATAGAAAGTCTAGCAATTCTTGCAGATGCTCACACAGTGCCCTCGGTTTTCAGCAATTTCACTAAGGATTTGTGGTCACAAAATATTGTAACAGGTTTACCCCGCACAAAGGCTCTAAAATGATTCAGTGCCCAAGCACAAGCCAGTGCCTCCCTTTCTATTGCAAGATACTTTTCTTCCGTGGGTGTTAAGGTCCTTGAGGCGAAAGACACGATTAGTTTTTTACCATTCTCATCTTTCTGTGATAGCACGGCTCCTAATCCTTTTCTGCTTGCGTCAGTGGTAATGCAACTGTCCAAATTTGGATCAAACCCTTCCAAGGCCTGAACCTTGTCAATAGTTGTGGTAAGCAAATGGAATTCCTCTTGACACGCACTTGACCATTTAAATTTTGCTCTATTTTTTAACAATTGCCTCATATTAAAACTCCTAGATGCAACATTGGGAATACATTTCGAACAGTATTCAACTAGCCCTAAGAAGGACCTCAATTCATCCTTGCAACTAGGGGCTGGAGCTTTTTTAATGGCATTCACCAAGGAAGCCTTAAGCTTCACTCCATCAGCACTAATTTCATGTCCCAAGTACTACACTTTCTCTTCAGCTAATTTACATTTAGACAATTCAACAGTAAGGCCATTTTCCCTCAAGATGCTCATGACCTTCTTAAGTCTACAGTCATGAACTTCCTTGTTCTCCCCAAAAATAAGGATATCATCCTGGAAAAAATCTGTTGCCCTCAATTTTACTGAATAAATTAAACATTAACCTTTGGAATACTGCGGCAGCTGATGTTAACAAAAATGGCATTCTCCTAAATTGGAAACATCCAATGGGTGTAATAAACGCTGTTAATTTCTTGGAATCAGATGACAGAGAAATCTGGTGATAGGTCGCTGATAAATCAATTATGGAGAAAACTTTTGCACCCTTTAAACTACTAACCATCTCATTGATTTGTGGTACTGGAAAACGATCAAATTCAATGTTCTCATTCAAATGGCGTAGATCAACACACAAACGAATTTTGCCATTACTATGTCGTGCAACGACTATGGGAGAAATCCACTCTGAACCTTTGATAGTCTCTATGACTTTAGCAGCTACTAATTTGTTAGGTTCAGTCGACACCTCCTCCCTAAGCATTATGTGAATATTCCTAACCTTATAGATCTTAGGAGTCGCATTTTCCTTCAAAACTATGCGATGCTCAAAATGTTTTAAATTCCCTAATACTTTACTGAACACCTCAGGAAATAAGTTGGACATTCTGCTGGCCATAAGGGTTCCATCATCCACCACTTTAACTTGCTCCTCGCTGTTGGGGTCCAAAATAATGTGCAATTTACCTTGGTCCATCCAACCCAATACTGCTGGACCCTTCTTAGCAATGTACAGTTTGGCACGTGTGCTTCTTACTTTGAACCAGAATGTAAACCACCTGTACCCCAACATTTCAATTGTTTCTCCAGAACACCCATGCGGATGTATATCTGAATCATATAAACTGTTGCCCACCTTACCAACAAACATATTTTTCCATAATTCCTCATTTATGATAGTGTATGGTGAGCCGAAATCGGCAAAGATTTTGATTTCCACCCCACCTATACTTAACATGCATTCAGGTTTATTCATGATGATGTTGTCATCCACATTAAGAATCAACTTGTTAGACAGATTCATAATGGTATTGACATTACCATCATCAAACTCCCTGTCCAAATCTTCATCAGGACTTTCCTCTTCTAACACTCACTTCATGCCAATTCTTTCCTTTCTGCACACTTTGGCATAATGTCTAATTATACCACAATTGCTGCACTTCTGTTTTATGGCAGGACAGGATTTGCTATGGGCTAAATGATCCTTACTGTCACACCTGTAACACCTGTTTCTACCTGCTGTACCCGTTCTTGTTTGTGGCTTATACTACTTAGGAATAACTTTACTGTTAACTTTAGCAACCATTTCCAAACCTTTGCTTTTTCCAGTTAACTCTTTTGCACACCTGCCGAACATTTCCCCTTTACGGGCAATACTAATTATATTGACCAAAGGGGAGTCCCCATTCACCCACAACCGTTCCTGAACAGCTTGATTATTTGCATGCATAACAAGCTGATCCCTGATAAAATCATCCAAAAGGTTTCCAAACTTGCAATCCAAGGCCAGTTTTCTCAATTCTGACATATACTGGTCGACAGATTCTCCCTCCAGCTGTTTTCGCTGAGAAAATGTATATCTAATTATACCTATACATACTTTAGGGGCAAAGTAACCATCAAGGTCTTTCAAAGCTGCAAGAAAAACATAAGCATCCCCCACAACAGGTGCCTTAGACATTTGGTTATAATTTTTTAAGCCATACGGGCCTAAGGAATGTAATAAAATTATTTTCTTTTGCGCAGCAGGCATTTTTTTTGACTCATCAATTGCTGCAATGTAGTTCAAAAAGTAATCCTTCCATTCACTCCATTTGAGTGTAGGTTCCACTCCAGACGGCCAGAAAGCATGAGGAGTTGATTTAGAGAAATTCTGAGTTGTCATTGTTCCAAAAACAGTTCGTATAAATAAAATGTGCAACAGTCAATATCTATATATGCTGCAGGGTGCGGTAATAAAAGAAAGGTGCAATGTACACATACAGCGCCCTGTCTCATATTAATCTTGAATGTACCTTAAAGTTACTGTGCGCCCGTGCAATTCCTAACTTGCAGTCCTTGTCAATTGGGGTACGCAGCTCCTTGTTGCCTGTATTCCGATGAACAGTTTTTGTTCCGCAAGTGAACGTGCTCCTCGGCCTAGGTAAATCCTGAAGAGTTCCGGTTAGTAGCAATGTTGCCAAGGAAGACAAAATGGCGTCACGTGGGTGGCACGTCAGGTCACGCCCATTGATCTGACGTGCTTACGTGTTGACGCGCAATGAGCTTCCGGATCTTCTCTCCACAAGTTCTTGCTTCAGATTCGAGCTCCGTGTCTTGGGGCAGGAAGGTTCATTGCTGAATGGTTCCACTGCGCCGCAGCGCTGAACGCTCAATGACGGTTGAGCAACTGCCAACTTCAATGGTAAACACATCCTTGATACTACTTATTAGCCAGTACCATTAACCCCCAAACTTCTAAAATAAATACTCGCAGGGCCACTCATATAAACGCTCCGCCAAGGTCCGTCGCAAAACGCGGAATTGTTAATTTAGAGGATTCTTCTTTTATCCTCATCCAGTTGAAGGATATGCTCCACATGGGACTGCAACAGCAGGGACTGACATTGTGCTGAGCCTTCCTTCAGTAATCCTGGTGCCGAATGCTGCTGGTGCCCTTAGTGAAGTACGATAATGACCCCAAAAGTTCAGAAGTAGCGGAGAACTTAAGGTGTCAGTTTCCAGGGCTGCATGTGGGTCCTTCTTCAGACAATCGTAGCCAATTGGTAAGTACACGACAATACAACAACTGGTTGAAGTGTACTCCTTTATTGTCTGGAGCCTCCTGCAACAAAATCCTTCATCTCTGCTCTGTCCCTTCCCTAGTGACTCTTCTCGTGCACTATGTTCCAGCATAGAATTCCCTGTATTGCCAAGCAACACATAAATACAAGAACACAACAACAGAGGGCAGAAAAATGAGCAAGAAAGGCAAAACACAGGCAGGAAAATGAGCAGGAAAGGTAAAACAGAGAGCTGAATAACAAGCAAAAAAGGAAAAACAAAATGGCGTCACGTGGGTGGCACGTCAGGTCACGCCCATTGACCTGACGTGCTTACGTGTTGACGCGCAATGAGCTTCCGGATCTTCTCTCCACAAGTTCTTGCTTCAGATTCGAGCTCCGTGTCTTGGGGCAGGAAGGTTCATTGCTGAATGGTTCCACTGCGCCGCAGCGCTGAACGCTCAATGACGGTTGAGCAACTGCCAACTTCAATGGTAAACACATCCTTGATACTACTTATTAGCCAGTACCATTAACCCCCAAACTTCTAAAATAAATACTCGCAGGGCCACTCATATAAACGCTCCGCCAAGGTCCGTCGCAAAACGCGGAATTGTTAATTTAGAGGATTCTTCTTTTATCCTCATCCAGTTGAAGGATATGCTCCACATGGGACTGCAACAGCAGGGACTGACATTGTGCTGAGCCTTCCTTCAGTAACCCTGGTGCCGAATGCTGCTGGTGCCCTTAGTGAAGTACGATAATGACCCCAAAAGTTCAGAAGTAGCGGAGAACTTAAGGTGTCAGTTTCCAGGGCTGCATGTGGGTCCTTCTCCAGACAATCGTAGCCAATTGGTAAGTACACGACAATACAACAACTGGTTGAAGTGTACTCCTTTATTGTCTGGAGCCTCCTGCAACAAAATCCTTCATCTCTGCTCTGTCCCTTCCCTAGTGACTCTTCTCGTGCACTATGTTCCAGCATAGAATTCCCTGTATTGCCAAGCAACACATAAATACAAGAACACAACAACAGAGGGCAGAAAAATGAGCAAGAAAGGCAAAACACAGGCAGGAAAATGAGCAGGAAAGGTAAAACAGAGAGCTGAATAACAAGCAAAAAAGGAAAAACAGAGTAGAAGAGGGCAAGACAGAGAGCACTGAGACACTGATACACCAACTAACAGACCCACTCAGAGAATCATGCACTCACTCACAGACTTAATGAGACAGTCATACACTCATTCACAGACCCACTCAGAGACTCATGAACCCCTCACAGACATACTCACACTCATGCACCCACTCACTGACCCAATCAGAGACTCATGCACCCACTCACAGACCTGTTCAGAGAATCATGCATCTACTCACAGACCCACTGAGAGAGTCACACACCTACTCACACAGCTACCCAGACACTCACGTACCCACTCACAGATCCAGTCAGAGACTCATGCACCCACTCACAGACATACTCAGAGACTCATGCACTTACTCACAGACCCACTAAGACACTCATGCTCCCACTCACAACCCACTCAGAGGCTAAAACACCCACTCACAGACCCAATCAGAGACTCATGCATCCACTCACAGACCCACTCAGACACTCATGTACCCACTCAAAGACCCACTTAGACACTCATGTACCCACTCACAGACATATTCAGAGACTCACACACCCACTCACAGACCCACTTAGAGACCTACACACTCATTCACAAACTCCCCCAGAGACTCATGCACTCACACACCCACTCAGAGACTCCTGCACTAACTCACAGACCCACTCATAGATTCATGTACTCACTCACAGACCCACTCAGAGACTCATGTACTCACTCACAGACTCACACACCCACTCACTGACCCACTCAAACACTCTGACACCCACTCACAGACATACTCAGATACTAATGCACTCACTTAGACACCCACACAGACACTCATGCACCAACTCAGACACCCACTCAGACACCCACATACCCACTCACAAACCCACTCAAACACTCACACACCCAATCACGATCCCAGGGAGACACTCATGGAGTCACTCCCAGACCCTCTCAGACACTCACACATCCACTGACTGACCCACTCAGACACTCTCACACCCACTAACAGACCTACTGAGTACTCATGCACTCACTCACATGCTCACTTTCAAAGGTCAAAGCTTACAGTTAGGAAAGACTTTTAAATAAAACTTCGAAATTCCCGTAGAAAACCAAAGGTTGCATGGACGTTATTGCTAGTAAATAACATTAAAAAGAAAAATGTAAATTCACTTGAAAAATGAAAGTTTAGTTGGATGTTAAAGTTGGGATATAGAATTAAAAAAACCTTAGAAATTCACTGAAAAAAAACCAAAGGTTAAAGGGACAAAATACTTAGGCTCAGATTTCACTCGTACAAAACCATAGAAATTCAGCAGTTATAGTTAGCTGAGCTGACTATAATTATGCCCCCAATGATTGCTTATGACCTCACATATTACATCACTCATGACATGGTCAGTGGCATCACTGATGACATCTCAAATTACATCACTGATCTCGCAGTATATTTGTGGATCTTCGCACACCCCGAAAAACAGTTTTTGGATAATTTCTTGCCCAAAGCAGGTCCTTCACAGACCCCTCCATCAGTTCCATAGGGGTCAGGATAGGTCTATCCTGAACCCTTATATCCTAGTTCTCCTTTACCCCCCCCAAGGAACCGTGTCCCAATTCACAGAATGGCAGCCACAACTTTCCTCTCAGGTTGTGGCCAGCTAATCAGGACATTGCTGTTAGTACTTGGATCCACATCTCTAGATATACATAAATGGTTTTTTTTTTAACTCCAAAACTACTGAGCAGATTTACACCAAATTAAAAAGCACTCTTTCTGGACCAACATCTATCTTTCTGCTGAATTTGGTGCAATTCTGTTCTGCAGTTTTGGTTGTAGTCATGTCTAAAATCCCTATGGGAAATTGCATAGGGAAAATGTGTTTTGGAACCCCCCATTTTCTATGCCTCCACTTGATGAAAACCCCCAAAACTTTCCAGACAGCAGCTGCAGTGGCTGACAACCTAGTTTTGAAAAGAAACAGCACCAAAGATATTAGCAAAACTAAAAATGCTTTCCCTATGGAAACTAGGTCCTAACTATAACTACCTGCTGGCGAGCGCCAGAAGGTAATTAATATATATATAGTGGTCACTGCTGTTTAGTTAAAGTTAGGGCCCAATTTCCATAGGAAATTGATTTTGTGGTTTGCCAATAACTTTGGCATGGTTTGAACAATTTTTCTCAATTTTTAAAAAAGCCCACCTCAACCCTTTCCTGGAAAGTTGTACCTCGTGCAATTTTCCATAGAAAAATTGAACATAGATACTGCAAAAATGGCTGAAAGGATTTACACCAAATTTGGCAGAAAGCTAGATCTTGCTCCTGAAAGCATGCTTTTAGTGATTTGGTTAAATCTGTATAGTATTTTTTGACTAATTAAAGTTTTCAATTTTTGTATATCTAGGGACGCAGTTCCTCAGTGCATCCACTGCAGAAGATGTGTGGATTCTGCATGCTGTGATTGGCTGATCACGATTAACCATGGTGGATCTGCAGATCTGTGAGCTCAACTGCACAGTCTGATTGGCTGGCCGTATCCTGAAAGAAAAGTTGTGGATGCCTTCTTAGAAAATATAAAGAAATATGGTATAAGGGGGCAGGGTAGAGGTACCCTGACACCCTGGGCCTCGTGGGAGGTTCCAGAGGGTCCCCCACTGGGGTCAAAAGTAAAACATATTTTTTTCTGCTGGGTTTGGCATCCAAGAATCTACTATGAAACTCAGCACGGCCCCCTGAAGAATCGCAGTGGATCTGCAGAACTGCAGCAATACTGAAAAAAGGGGAGGTTTGGGTGCCTGGGTGGAGTTTGGTGCAGGATCTGAGCTATGCATGTCTGGAGGTTGGGTGCCTATGGGGGGTTAGACGAAGGGTATCCCACCCTTCAGGGTATCCCTACCTTGCCCCATAATTGTTTTACCTCTTTTGATGACAGGATACTAAGTCACTATGTCCTAAAATGGCTGCCACCCCATCTTTGGTCATTTGGAGGCAACCAATCAGATCTTATTTTGAGATCTGCCTGCTCTACAGATCCTCTGGGGAGTGATATGCACATACATACATACATACATACATACATACATACATACATACATGCATGCATACATACATACATGCATGCATACATACATACATACATACATAAGTTGAGCTGTGCAACATGGATGGGAACCTGTCAAGACATTGCCAGGCACTGCAGTACAGTGTCTTGTCATACCTGTTCAGCCACATAGTGCCACTAGTGCTGGGAGAACATCTGGCATTTGGTACACTGAAGGCAAAGGATGTGTTTTGGGTATCCTTCCATCCCAATGCCTGTTACCCCAGGCTCTACACATTGCACAGTAAGGTCATAGAAACAGCTTGGCTGTCCCTTCAGACTCCGCTAGAGGTATTCAATCAGCGGTAAGGTGGTCTTGCCATATATAAAATGTATCCTTTTATAGATGGATTTGGTCATTTTAAGTCTTATTTTAATGCATCTTACTATTCTATCTTGTATGTTTTACAAGTTGTTTTCTAAAACGTATAGTTGAGAACATGTCTTCAAAGTAACTATTGCTTAGAGTTTACATTTTGTCTGAAATAAACGTAATACATGCCATTGATTAAGTCCCATTATATCATATGTTGGCACATAAGCACCTAGTAATGATATATAATGTGTGGGTTTTTTAACAATTATCAGGTCACCATTTATTTGAATGGACTGTTTTTCATAATGAGTGCTTATATTTAAATAATTCAAAATAACACCTATATCCATGTTTGACTACCATGTGAGACAAAAATCATAGATAGTGTTTAAGGTAAGTTTTGACTGTTTCGACAGATTAACACAAAATAATGTCGCTTGTTTACTCATGTACATACAGTGTACATATAATGTAAATTTGGAAGTATAGACCATGTGTCCATTTAATAGCCGTACATGCTGCACTCTCAGGGTAATACTGCTCTAGTGAGTCAAGACTTCCCTTATGCCATGGTGAAATTACTATACATAGAACACTGACAAAGGATTTTGAGTGGGGTTTTGAGGGGAAAGTAACATGAGGTTCAGCTGTACATTTGTTGACCATAGTCATCATTGATAAAAGTAGTATTTGGGAATTATAACCCTGCATTGGAGGGGAGAATGAAGTATGTGACAATGTCACTTTTTGCAAGAGTGTCTATACAAATGATGAAAATTGCATTTTTTTTCACATGAAATAGTGGATCTGTACACACATGTTTTTTTTACTTTTTTCACCTTTCCTTTTCAGTGCTCAGCCAAGTTGGAAGCAGGAAAGAACTGGGTGATGGGGAAAGGAGAGCAATTATCTCTGCTACTTTGAGGGTTCATGAGATTTTCACAACTACAGAGGAGGAGGTAGAATGCACCAGCATTTAGGGTACACACATCTGGAAAGTTACTAAACTTCTTTTGACAGACTCCAAAAAACCTGTGGAGGCCACCACCGGGGTGATTGCACCACATGCTAGGAGGACTGTGACAATGTGGCTCCTTCATAGTCCTGAAGAAGAAACCCCTGTGGTGATCCAGAACCTGATCCCTTTGTCAGAGCAGGAAGTCACCATCTCCACTCCTCAAGAGGGCCCCACAACCAAGAGACGTCCACTTCCAGCTACACCTGCTGTAGCCCATCTTCATCCTAAAAGACCTTAACATCAGTGGCTTGGGATAACCTTTGCCCCTTAAATCCATGAGACTTTATATGTGACGCCGCCCGTGTCTCCTTAGTATGTCTCTATGGTTACTTCTCAAGAGGCCATGAGACAGGTGATTTATTGTCAGTAGGTATTTTTAGAGGCCTTCATGAAATGGTGTCATTAGTCAGCGCTAATCTTGATTTACAGGCTGACCAGCATCCGGAACTCTCTTGTCTCCTATCCTTTTGGACTGCAGCCATACCATCTCATCTAGATACCTATCATTGTTTCATTGTGCCTTCCAATGTTTCTTTCTCCTAATGATGTTTCCTCAACCTCAAGAGGTCCTCATGTTGGTACCTGAGGATGGCCAGGAGTTCTTGTTCTCAACTCAGAACAGCAATTAGGATATAGCATTTGAGTTGGTGGACTGAATTAATGTTCGACTTTTGAAATCTCCTTTGGATTTCTACTTTAGGACATTTTTGGACAATTTGATATTTTTGTTATTATTCCCTGTGCAAACTGTAAATAGGTGGACTCCCAAAATTCTCAATGTGTAGTTTTCCATTGCCCTTACCCCTCCAAGTAGATCCTTCCTTCCTGGCTCAGGAATTAGTTTTGTTTTTTCTTTCCTTTTCAGGGACTATTGACTTACCATGCTCAAAACCTGTGGCCACGTTTCTTAAATTTTTTAAACAATAAAAAATAATTTTTAAAACTATATTGGATGTGTTGTTACACTTTTCTGAGTGTTTGGGCATGCTTGTAGGTGGATGTAAATGGGTAGAGCTAAGGGTAAATGCAAACTAATCAAGCCTCTTTAACACAACCTCGCTGGACTCCCCCGGTTGTCTAGTTTTCAGAAATGTGTGGATTTGGTAGTTTCCCAAGATGGCCGCCGAGCCCGGGGCCAAAAATCCAGGTGACCCCCCTTGCAAAACCAGGTTGTTTTGTGATAGGTAATTTTGATGTCTCCTCAATACGTTTTGGGCACTTGCCTGTCGCGGGTACTTGACACACCCACGCGAGTGAGGTACCATTTTTATCCGGAGACCTGGGAGAATGCTGGGTGGTAGGAAATTTGTGGATCGATGCAGATTCCAGAACTTTCCCACACCGAAATTTGAAAAGAATTTGATTTTTTCAGCTAAATTTGAGGCTTGCAGGGGATTCTGGGTAGGAAAATGTTGGGGGGTCCACGCAAACCATACCTTGCTGGACTCCCTCGGGTGTCTACTTTTCAGAAATGTGTGGGTTTGGTAGGTTTCCCAAGATGGCCGCCGAGCCCGGGACCAAAAACCCAGGAGACCCCCCTTGCAAAATCAGGTTGTTTTGTGATAGGTAATTTTGATGTCTCCTCAATACGTTTTGGGCCCTTGCCTATCGCGGGTACTTGACCCATCCACGCGAGTGAGGTACCATTTTTATCAGAAGACCTGGGGGAATGCTGGGTGGTAGGAAATTTGTGGATCCACACAGATTCCAGAACTTTCCACCACAGAAATGTGAGGAAAATGTGTTTTTTTTTACAAAGTTTGAGGTTTACAAGGGATTCTGGGTAACAGAACCTGGTGAGAGCCAGACAAGTCACCCCATCCTGGATTACCCTGGGTGTCTAGTTTTCAAAAATGTATAGGTTTGCTAGGTTTCCCTAGGTGCCGGCAGAGCTAGGGTTCGAAATCTACAGCTAGGCACTTTGCAAAAAAAGGGTCAGTTTTCACTGTGAAAATGTGGTGTGTCCATGTTGCGTTTTGGGCCGTTTCCTGTCGTGGGCACTAGGCCTACCCACACAAGTGAGGTACAATTTTTCTCTGAAGACTTTGGGGAAGGCGGGGTGGGTGGAATTTTGTGGATCCACACAGATTCCAGAACTTCCCACCACAGAAATGTGAGGAAGATGTGTTTTTTTTTTACAAAGTTTGTGGTTTGCAAGGGATTCTGGGTAACAGAACCTGGTGAGAGCCATAGAAGTCACCCCATCCTGGGTGTCTAGTTTAAAAAAATGTATAGGTTTGCTAGGTTTCCCTAGGTGCCGGCAGAGCTGGGGTTCAAAATCAACAGCTAGGCACTTTGCAACAAAAGGGTCAGTTTTCACTGTGAAAATGTGGTGTGTCCATGTTGCGTTTTGGGCCATTTCCTGTTGCGGGCACTAGGCCTACCCACACAAGTGATGTACCATTTTTCTCGGAAGACTTTGGGGAATGCGGGGTGGGTGTAATTTTGTGAATCCACGCAGATTCCAGAACTTTCCACTACAGAAATGTGAGGAAAATGTGTTTTTTTTTACAAAGTTTGAGGTTTGCAAGGGATTCTGGGTAACAGAACCTGGTGAGAGCCAGACAAGTCACCCCATCCTGTATTCACCTGGGAGTCTAGTTTTCAAAAATCTACTGGTTTGCTAGGTTTCCCTAGGTGCCGGCAGAGCTAGGGTTCAAAATCTACAGCTAAGCACTTTACAAAAAAAGGGTCTGTTTTCACTGTGAAAATGTGGTGTGTCCATGTTGCGTTTTGGGACGTTTTCTGTCGCGGGCACAAGGCCTACCCACACAAGTGAGGTACCATTTTTCTTGGAAGACTTTGGGAATGCGGGGTGGGTGGAATTTTGTGGATCCACGCAGATTCCAGAACTTCTCCCACAGAAATGTGAGGAAAATGTGTTTTTTTTACAAATTTTGAGGTTTGCAAGATATTCTGGGTAACAGAACCTGGTAAGAGCCAGACAAGTCACCCCAACCTGGATTCCCCTGGGTGTCTAGTTTTCAAAAATGTATAGGTTTACTAGGTTTCCCTAGCTGCCGGCAGAGCTAGGGTTCAAAATCTACAGCTAGGCACTTTGCAGCAAGAGGGTCAGTTTTCACTATTAAAATGTGGTGTGTCCACGTTATGTTTTGGGCCATTTCCTGTTGCGGGCACTAGGCCTACCCACACAAGTGAGGTACCATTTTTCTCGGAAGACTTTGGGGAATGCGGGGTGGGTGGAATTTTGTGGATCCACGCAGATTCCAGAACTTTCCACCACAGAAATGTAAGGAAAATATGTTTTTTTTTTTACAAAGTTTGAGGTTTGCAAGGCATTCTGGGTAACATAACCTGGTGAGAGCCAGACAAGTCACCCCATCCTGTATTCCCCTGGGTGTCTAGTTTTCAAAAATGTATAGGTTTGCTAGGGTTACCTAGGTGCCGGCAGAGCTAGGGTTCGAAATCTACAGCTAGGCACTTTGCAAAAAAAGGGTCTGTTTTCACTGTGAAAATGTGGTGTTTCCACGTTGCGTTTTGGTCCGTTTCTTCTCATGGGCACTAGGCCTACACACACAAGTGAGGTACCATTTTTCTTGTAAGACTTTGGGGAATGCGGTGTGGGTGGAATTTTGTGGATCCACGCAGATTCCAGAACTTTTCACCACAGAAATGTGAGGAAATTGTGTTTTTTTTTACAAAGTTTGAGGTTTGTAAGGGATTCTGGGTAACAGAACCTGGTTAGAGCCAGACAAGTCACCCCATCCTGTATTCCCCTGGGTGTCTAGTTTTTAAAAATGTATAGGTTTGCTAGGTTTCCATAGGTGCCCGCAGAGCTAGGGTTCAAAATATACAGCTAGGTACTTTGCAAAAAAAGGTTCAGTTTTCACTGTGAAAATGTGGTGTGTCCACGTTGCGTTTTGGGCAGTTTCCTGTCGCGGGCACTAGGCCTAACCCCATAAGTGAGGTACCATTTTGCTTGAAAGACTTTGGGGAAGGTGGGGTGGGTTGAATTTTGTGGATCCACACAGATTCCAGAACTTTCCACCACAGAAATGTGAGGAAAATGTGTTTTTTTTTTACAAAGTTTGAGGTTTGCAAGGGATTCTGGGTAACAGAACCTGGTGAGAGCCAGACAAGTCACCCCATCCTGGATTTCCCTGGGTGTCTAGTTTCCAAAAATGTATAGGTTTGCTAAGTTTCCCTAGGTGCCTGCAGAGCTAGGGTTCAAAATCTACAGCTAGGTACTTTGCAAAAAAAGGGTCAGTTTTCACTGTAAAAATGAAGTGCGTCAATGTTGCGTTTTGAGCCATTTACTGTCGCGGGCACTAGGCCTACCCACACAAGTGAGGTACCATTTTTATTGGAAGACTTAGGGTAACACAGAATTGTAGAGCAACTGTTTTTACCTATTGACTTTCGATGCATTTCTGCCTTCCAAATGAAAGACAATGTGTAAAAACGAAGTCACTTTGAAAAATGTCCTATAATTCTCATGCTAGTATGGGTACTCACAATTAAGGAAATGTGCAAATAGCTAATGTTTCTAAACTCTATATTTTGTTATAATTTCATAAATACATAGGTGTCTTTCATCCCGATTTTTCACTGTATATATTTTCCCAAATTAATTGCTATATACCCAGTACGTAATAAAAAACCATTGGAAGACGGTGCTCAGTTATTGGCTCTGGGTTCGTCTGGTTCTTGGTGAACCTACAAGTCCTATATATCCCCACAACTAGAAAGGTCCAGCAGATGTAATGGTAGATTGCTTTCAAACATCTGTCATAATTAGAAGAAGCTACAGGTGAAAACGTTGGCACGAATGGCTGTATTTTTCAACTCATTTGCAATTTTTGCTATTTTCAACTGTTAATTTCTATAAAGAAACCTTGAAGTATCTACACAAATGACCCTTTGCTGAATTCAGAATTTTGTCTACTTTCCTACAATGTATAGCTTTCCAGGATCCGTTATTGCTTTCATACCCATTTCTACCATTAACTGGAAGAAGGTTGAAAGCACAAAAAATAGCAAAAATAGGCTATGTCCCCGTAAAATGCCAAAACTGTGTCAAAAAAGTTGGTTTTCTGACAAAAGACTGTTAGTCCCTGAAATCTGGAAAAATAGTGATTTCAGCCCCACAAACCCTTTTCTGATAGCATATGCAGGGAAAGAACAGACGCTTTCATTTGCAGCACTTTTTTCCCATTTTTCGCAAAAAAAACAAAATGTAGCTGTATTTTGGCTAATTTCTGGGTCCCCTCTAGGGAAATATAAAAACCCTGGATACCTTTAGAATCCCTGTGATGTTGGAAGAAAAGGACGCAAATTTGGCATGGATACCTTATGTGGTCAGAAAGTTACAGGGGTCTTAGCGCGAACTACCACAAATAGCCAAAAAAAGGCTTAGCACGGGGGGGGGGGGGAAGTCCTAGCAGCGAAGGGGTCAAGTTTCACCTTCCTTGTGAATTTATAGAAATCTATCCTTGTATTTACGGAGTCAAATCCAGCATTTGGACAAAACTAAGGGGCATATTAGCAAGACCCACGTTAAAACTATCGCCGTTTTAGCGGCAGGAAACTGCCGCTAAAACGGCGATAATGGGCTTTGCTAATATGCGTTATGGAATTCCAATAGAAGCCCAGGTTAGATGTGCAGGACATCTAACCTGGGCTTCTATTGAATTCTATAACGCATATTAGCAAGCCCATTATCGCCGTTTTAGCGGCAGTTTCCTGCCGCTAAAACGGCGATAATTTTAACGTGGGTCTTGCTAATATGCCCCTAAGTCCCTTATTTAAAAGGGTCCTATGATTTTCATCAATGTGTTTTTTAGAGAGGTTGATGATCAAGTTATTGTCTTGTGCTTTGGCTCTTATTAGCGCTTTTTGTTTTGTGCTCCTCTTCCTCTTTTTGTACCTCCCCTTTTTTCATCTTCTTTTGCGGGGTTCTCCTGAGTTGTGTTCACTTTTCCTCTTCCTTTTTGTCTCGTTGTTATCTGGAAGAGCCTCATTTCCCCTGAGAAATCCAGTCGGGGGCGGGATGTGGTGGGCTCCTCGTCCCCCGAACTTACTTCGGAGCTCTCTACGCTTGAGACTGCTGATCTAATATTGGTGGTGTTGATGGTTGCAGTTTGCTTGGCATACAGGTAGTCGAATTGTCTGGCAAACGTGTATATTCGACCTGCAGCATAGTCTCTTTTATCTCTATTAAACTTTTTGGCTTTCTTTTGTTCAACTTCCTCTTCGTGTTTTTCCAGTTTCTTTTCCATTTTTTGTAATGCAGTCTTCACATCTTCTCTGTCCTGCATAGTTTCCAGGATGTCCTCGAGTTCTTTAATCCTTGTGACAGCTTCAGTTAGTTTTCTGTCTACGTGTGTGATCAATCAACTTATTGGAGCATTCTGCTGTGTCTTCCTGCCATTGTTTTGAGCGGGTCTGGGTATATATATATATATATATGTATATATCCAAATCGCACTCCAGCAAATCCACAAAACCCAGAATGCAGTAGCCTGATGTCTGGAGAGCCCCCGAGCACTACTTAGGAAGAACTGAAATGGATGGGACCACTGGAACAGCGCGAGTTCAGCGCTGGGAGCCTGAGGGCTACCCTTGGTGGGGGCTTAAGCTTTTCAGAAAGCCCTTGACATTGATGGATGGCAGATCTCGGAGCCGGGCACAGCTCAAGGCACATGCCAAGCTGTGAATCAATGAGAATTCAGATTGAACTCACAGCATTTGTAACAGAAATTCTTCTAGCAGTTTTGGACAATAAACACAAAGGTGAGCACTGCTAAGTGACATTCTTTACATCACGCTACTATGATTTAATGTGAGCCTGGCAGCAGTGGGTTTAAGAACTGGAATTTCTGTACTTACTGACACATTAAAAAGCACTTCAGGAAAGGTAGCCACGCACTCGGAAACAGACAAGTGAAATACGATCTGTGATGTTTTCAAAGATTCATGCAAGCAATTCAAAGCGCACACGAGGCTGATAAAGAGCTAATGAGAATGGTCTTAATGCTACAAAACTGTATAACTTTACTAGAAACTAGAATAAAGTACAAATGATTTTAACTTTATTTTTCTACAAGGGAATGCCTTAAAGAGAAAATTGGAGAATTCTAAACACGAAGGACAAAAGACTACTGAAGTGATTCTTTCATGTTTATGAAAGTGGCAACACCTGTGGGGAGAATTGAAAAGAGAGAGAAAAAAATCAGTGTATTTTTATGGTTGACAAAGGCTGCAAGACAGTCAAAACGCGTTCCAGATTTACTAATGCTGTTGGTTAATAAATGAGTTAACCCCATGATTTGAGTGCGGATCTTCTTGAGATGAAGGGGAGAATGTTCTGCAGGCCCCCCACCTAGGAGTCCAAAGCCCCCGGGGACTTCCACCTCCCAGGGGCATTCTTAATAATGTATGCAGAGGTTGTCTGCCGGCGACCCCTGTGCCCTTGGGACTGCAACCTCCCCAGGGCAAATGTGTATTAAAGGGAGTCCCACGTGGCACCCTGAAGCCCCAGGGGCCATTCCCCAGGGCTGTGTCCTGCAATGGAGGAGGGCCAGGCGGCTCCCTGGAGCACGTTTCCCACTGATTTTGAAGATGATGTCTTGATGCCTAGGAATACGATCACATCTGCACCAAACAAAGAAACACTTATTTCTCTATAGTACAAATCATCCAAGTGTATTTTCTCTGCAGTTACACCTTGGAAAGTTATCTGGTGAAGACCCTTCATGAACAATCACATTGGCAAAGTTATAGACACACAGGATCACTGCTAGACATTTCCTCAGTGTCCTTTATGCAGTTGTACTGTAGGAGATGCATTATACATTTATCCAACGTGGTAGGACTTACTAATTAACCAATATAAAGTACTCCATTTGGGTAGAGGTGTTGCACAAAACTTTGACCTCTTCTTGGATAAATACACAGGACAGTATTGATTATGGCATGATCCTCAATCAACAAACTGAAACCTCCACAGGAAGTCCTTACAGGTATAAACAAAGCAGGTGCCCGAGTTGAAGCTCCACTTCTGTAAAGTACTAGTCATCCTAACTTTATGTGCTTTGCCAAGGCAAAGCAAGCGTGTTTTCTCTGCATTTCCTCCATGAAAAGTTATCTGTAATCCGTGATGGAGCTGTGTGCATTCTTGCTTTTTTCAATCGCAATATCTCATATAGTGACTGAGACGAGGTGGTTCTTTCTTGTCATCTGATGCTGCCAGCAGAATTAATGGTTCACCCATTTAAATGCCTTATGTAATGTCCAAAATCCTTAGCACCACTCACACACCCACTCACAGATACACAGGCACACACACCTATTCACAGGCCCACTCACAGACCAATAGCGCCACTCACAGACCCAGTCACAGAACCACACAGGCACTCACACTTCCAATCACAGACCCACACAGGCACTAGCAGACCCACACAGGCACTCACACACCCACTCACAGAACCACTCAGAGACACATGCACCTACTCACAGACCTGCTCAGACATTCACACATCCACTGACAGACCCACTTGGATACTCTCACACCCTTTCACAGATGTACTGAGGCACTCATGCACTCACTCACTATCAAAGCTTAGTGGTTATAGTTAAGAAATAAAATACACACAACATTTGAAATCCACATAAAAAAACAATGGAGACATGATGCACAAACAATTTGCTTTTTTATCAAAACATTATTTTATTCTTTCAAAAAACCATTTTATCATTGTTTTTATCAAAAAAGTTAAAAGACAAACATTATATTCATAATTTTTTTCATTTTTCTTTTACATGAAATAATAAAATAATGTTTTGATAAAAAAGCAAATTGTTTGTGCATCATGTCTCCAATGTAGGTAGCCCAACCGAGCTGGTTCAGCCTTGGAAAAAAAGAAATATAGGTCAAGTGGGAGGTTTTGAGATTGATATTGCCTAGAAGTTATCCTTCTTTAACTTCCCCCCTTTCTAGTCGCTGGTGAATACCACTGTGGCAAAAGATGTAGGAGTCATGGATGCTCCCTGGAACTTTTGTTCCAATGTCTGTGATGATGTGTTGTGCATTGCAGACTACCTGATGTTTAGTGAATGTGTGCTCTTGCGGTACACGAATATGTATTCCAGGTTGGATGGGGGACATATGGGCACATGGGTCCCATCTATGCAGCCAATTACCTGTGGAAATCTTGCTATGCTGTAAAAATTGGGTTATTGAATTCTGAATTTCTGTAGCATTCCTGGGCAGGTAGATGTGTTTGTGTATGTGGTGGATCATGGTGTCAAGTAATTTGCAGAAGAAACGCATAAGCACACTCTGCGACACCCCTCCAGCTACTGCAATGACACCTTGGTAACTACCAGTGGCCAATAGGTGTACGGAGCACAACACCTGGACATGGGTGGGTATTGCATTGCTGCGCTGGGTTCTGCTTTGTAGTTGTGGCTTCAAGATGTTTATTAGCTCAAGAATCACATTGCTACTCAGCCTGTACTGTTCATATATATTTTCCTCTGTCTTGTTAAACATGGTTAGCCTGACTCTGAAAATCCTCTCCTGTCTCGGTTGAGCAGCCACAATCCGGATTCTCCCCGCTATCACGTACTGGGCAGCCATTGTAGAAAGATTTGTGATGCATTCTGGACTGTTTTTACAGGTTAGGCCCTGTTACCACCTGGTTTTGATTCATGGTAAATTGCATGTGCAAATGGGTCATTTTGCGTGTACTCGCAAATTGCGACTCGTCTGTACATGAAGGTTTGCGACTCACAATTGAGACACGCAAATTCCACCCGCATATTTTTGCGCCTCGGTAATCTGTTGCATCACAATTTCTGAATTGCGACTGTCTGCAGTACGTAGCGTACAGCTCATTTTGCATGTGGAATTCATTTTGCTACCATGTTTGCCCTAAGTTAACGGTGCAAATGTTGTTGTTATATGTTTATTGTCCATTAGTGGACATAGCTATCATAAGAGGATAAAGAATGACAGCCTGGCTGAGGTCTTGGCACGGTACAGTAGAATGGATGTCTTTTATTCTTATAATGTTCAGATCAGAGGAGTGCTCAGATCAGAGGAGCACTCTGCTGTCACTGCGAGGTCCCTGTCGGAGTCTCAGCGCAGCTGACTGCTGTTTTCCCTCTGCGAGGAGGGATGTCCAACTTGTGACCAAGACGGGGAACTGAACACATTCACTCTCAGATAATGGGGAGTTAGATCATCAGTAGGGGATTTTGGCAACTAGGTTAGGGAGTGCATAGGAAGAGTATACTATACATAGTACTTATATGCCAGCATATATATACTGTTTTAGCAAAAAGGTGGAATTGTTTATCCTTTTCACTGTTCTCATATTGCTAATCACTTTCATCTGCTTCTGTCAATTAATCATTGCAGCACAGATATTTTATACAAGAATCACAATGGTACAATAAATATTGAAACGCCCCTTTGTGTATTTCTTGTATCTCTGGGTATCCACGAGTGACTAGGTGAAAGCGTTCTAGATCTGTTACCACAATTCCTTGGGAAGTCAGGGTTGTCATGTTCTGAGGTTGCCTAATCCATTTGTTACTCTCTTCGATTAAGGGGTACTTATGGTGGCACTGTGAGCTGGCAGCACTGTAGGTCAACATATCCTGAAGGGGGTGTAAAGAATCACTCTGGCACCATCCCAATGTTTATGTTATCCATTAAAAGAACAGTTTCTACTGAGAAAGTGGAAACAGAATGACAGAAGCTTGCCTTAACTGCCGCCTGAAGCTGAACTCGGACAAGACGGAGGTCCTCATCCTTGGTTCCAACCCTTCAGCCTGGGACGACTCCTGGTGGCCGACATCACTGGGAACAGCCCCGACACCCACCGACCACGCACGCAACCTAGGGGTCATCCTCAACCCCACCCTCTCCATGACTAAGTAGGTCAACGCCGTTTCCTCATCCTGCTTCAACACCCTCCGAATGCTCCGCAGGATCTTCAAGTGGATCCCCACCGAAACAAGGAAAACAGTCACCCAGGCCCTCGTCACCAGCAGGCTGGACTACGGAAACGCCCTCTACGCAGGAACGACGGCTAAGCTCCTGAGACGGCTGCAACGCATCCAGAACGCCTCTGCACATCTTATCCTCGACATCCCCCGCCGCAGCCACATCACACCCCACCTGAGAAATCTGCACTGGCTCCCTGTCAACAAGAGGATAACCTTCAAGCTCCTCACCCACGCACATAAAGCACTCCACAACTCCGGACCAGCCTACCTCAACAGACGACTCAGCTTCTACACCCCCACCCGCCAGCTCCGCTCCACCAGCCTCGCCCTCGCCACAGTCCCCCGCATCCGGAAAACGACCGCCGGCGGCAGATCCTTCTCCCACCTCGCCGCCAAGACCTGGAACACCCTCCCCACCAACCTTCGGCAGACCCAAGACCTACTGGCCTTCAGAAGACTCCTCAAGACCTGGCTCTTCGATCAGTAGCAGCACCCCCCTTCTTCCCCCAGCGCCTTGAGACCCTCACGGGTATGTAGTGCGCTTTATAAGTGACCTGATTGATTGATTGATTGATTGATTGATCGTGTTCCCACAGGTCTAGAGGTCCCATCTGGATGACTTTCCCACCATTGGCCTTTGCTCAGCACAAGAAAAGCAGTTACAAATCAATGTCCTGGATCTATTAGTCAATGGCCCTGGTCGCCAACCATTTGTGCTTTGCATAAAGAGTATTGCAGTGCTGGTCAAGCCTGACAATAGAACATACATGTTATATCAGCAAGCAGGGAGACATGAAGTCTCCACTTCCATATAAAGAAATAATGGTTCTCTGGAAGTTGACAATCACCAACAAGGTTGCCCTTTCAGACGAGCACATCCCAGGAGGAGGCAAAGAATTGACAGATGTGATCAGCAGGTCCAAAGGATTTTTAATAGAATGGAAACTAGGGGGCAGATTTACAATGCCCTTGCGCCACTTTTGCGCCGCCGTTGCGTCACTTTTGTGACGCAGCGGCGGCGTAAACCATGCGCCACGTTGCGCCCCATTTACAACGTGACGCATCTAGGGAGATGCGTCACGTTGTAAAGCCCTGCGCCACATGAAACCTGCGTCAGGTTTCATGTGGGCGTTCCGGCACAGGGGGGGGCGTTCCGGCGCAGGAACGCCTCGGAAAACTGACGCAGTGAAATCTACAAGATTTCACGCATTCACTTTTCCGACGCTGGTGCGTCAAATCCTTACGCCTGCTTCAAGCAGGCGTAAGGTGTGACGCACCATGTTAGGGATAGGGCAGGTTGGAACAGTGCTGGAGTTGCGTCGCACTTGCGACACAACTTCAGCACTGCGCCAACCTTACGCCGGCAGATGCGTCACGCATCTGCTTATCCTTGCGCCACAATGCACCGCATTGTAAATGCGGCGCATCAGCGGTGGCGCAAGGGCAAACTTGCGTGACGCATCTTCCCTGGCGCAACCTTGCTGATTTGCAGGGATGCGCCAGGGAACATAAATCTGCCCCTAGATCTTTAGCAATTGCAAAGTGTTTTTCGTGATTGAAGGGAGCCCTGCTTGGAAAGGTTTTCAACCCACAGGAGGAAGAGATGTAATTGTTCTCCTACAGGTGTTGGCAACCAGGATAAATGGATGGAAGCCCTCTGAATGAAATTATCAGGATGGTACACACGTTTCTGATGGTTCGTCACGATAGACCCAGCAAGGACGAGGTATATTTGGCTCACCAGCCTCATCCACTTCTCCCGCAGACCTCTGATCAAGTTCAGGGCGTACAAGCTGTCTTGTCAAACATGATGACCATACTCAATCACTCAGTTCTTTATATGATCCTGATTTTGATGTTTAATTTTTTTATACTATTTCAGGGTTTAGCTGTAGAGCTCTCTGATGGTAGTGGGATTATGATTCTTAAGAAAATGAACAATATATCAGTAATAACATTTATTCGTCTAAGTAACCCTACTACACAACTAAAAAAATCACCATCGTGAAGCCACCAAGGCCACAGAAGCACAAACCCATGTGCTGTAGATATAAAGGAGCCTTTTTATGTTATTAAAGAGAAACACCAAATTAGTTGTGTGCTAATCGGTTTCTTGGCAAAGCAGCAAAACATTAGACATATACAACTGATAAAACCGTGTCAATCGTTCCTAATGGTAAAAAGTGCAACCACTGCCACGTGCAGGCCCTTACAATGGGTATTAAACTTGCGCTGTCGTTTGCGTCACAATAGCACATAGGCAAAGCTTTAATAACAGGAGGCAGTACTGCTTTTAATTACGTGAACCTATGAAAGAAGGTATATGACTGCATGTATCTGTCAGTGACATGTATGGACGCAGATGCTGCTGCAGCCCGACCTCTTTGAACGTGGTTACAAACGTTGTCATGGTGGGACGTGCTGCGTCACACCACATGAACGAAAGATTTGAATCAAAAAGCGATTCTAGATGGATGATCGAGAGATCCGCGAGAGCAAGGCAATCTGCTCTTCTGGGAATCTGCGAACCTTGGGAACAAATGTGAAGCCCTGAGGGGAGACGTTGCCTGTAATTACAAAGCTGGCTGTGCAGCAGGCGCCATTTTTCACCATGCTTGCTGCGTCCCGTTCAAATGAATTATACATGACTGTTCATGGTTTTCTCACAAAAATGCCAAGCATCTATGAATATTCAAAAAATGACTCCTGAGTAGATTCATTATGATAAATTAATAAACCGAGAATGGTAAATGATGCCTTTTAAATGTGAATATTTATGACGCTGTATGGAATTAACAATGTCACGTAAAGATTTATCTTGAGTTTATTGCTGACAGTTGCTTCCTATGGGTTTAATATTATGCATTAATCAGGCACTTAAATGATGATCTGCTTACACGTTAAATATTCTAATTGAGGTGTGTAATTCCGCAATGAAGGTCTATGGATCATTTTCTATGGTTCAAAGAGGGCAGATGGGCATGTGATGCAACCCTAATATTAGATCTCCCTACACTGTGCGCTACAACAGGGGAGTGAAAAAAACACGTACTTTTTGAGACAGCTTATGCTTTTGGTACTTAATGTCGTTTGCCAATGCCTCCCATGACATTGTTTTAAGCAAATGCATAATTTATATTAAAACATCATGGTATATATCTGCAAGAGACTGGTTGAAGAAGCAGATGTCTCACAGGAAGACATCTGTGTGAGTCAGTCTCTCATGGATAAAAATTGCATGATACAGGCAGGGGTATATTCACAAGAACGTGCGATAAACATCGCCAAAATAGCTTACCGCAACTTCTCACATCGCAGTCCATCGCGGGAAAATAACGCCGTGTTAACGTGGCATTCACAACACGGCGATACCGTGCGATACAACTAGCGCGACGGCGATAAAAATCCAAACCCTAACGAGAAAAAAGTCGCAATGGGCCCAATCGCAAAGAGACAATTCGCGATAAGGCGCGCAAGGCCCGCAATACACACACGTCATGCGTGAAAAATCACTACAAAAACAGAAAAAAAACCACCAAACAAAAAAAGACCAACAGCGAAGCATGATGGAGTCAGGCGGAGCAGGCACAGGGGACGATCGGAACCCCACAAGCCCCCCGGAGCCCCAGCCAGGGCCCTCGGGGACAGGGAAGGACAAGAAGAAGAGGAAGCCACGGTTCAGTCCGCAGGAGAATCAGATCCTGGTCACGGAGGTGATAGGACACCATCAACAACTGTTCATCACCTCCACCGTGTCATTGGGCACAAGAAATGGAATATGGCAGTCCATCTTGGACAAGGTGAATGCTGTCGGGGTGCAGAGGAGGTCAATGGACGAGGTCAAGAGGCGATGGACTGATATCAAGCGCAAAACCAAGAGCAAACTCGCCAACAACCTCAAAGCAGCAATGCAGACTGGAGGTGGTAGTCCTGCGCCGCAGGAGGAGCTGGATGAGATGGAGGAGATGGTGTCAACAGTCATCAGTGTGGATACGGTGGCAGGAGTTGGGGGCCCAGACACTGCTCTACAGGACCGGCACAACAGCAACAGGGTGAGTAGCGACCATGGCCTGGGGGGACGGGGGGAGATGGGCACAATGGCACACATGCACAAATAAGCAGGCCACACTGCACACCCACATTGACTTCGGATCATGTCCCTGATCCACTTGCCATACTGCAGCACACATAGGAACACCAAGTACGTCACCCTCGACTATCTGCCCAGAGTGGGCCCACCCCACACATCACACAGCTCACATACAACCCATGCACATGTGCTGAACCCAGCCAAGCTGCTGGTCCGTGAGCCACACTGACAACGTAAGTGACACTGCATGACGAATCCCATGCCTGCAGTACGATTACCATGGCATGGTGCACGCAACGACACTGAGGTGGCTGAGTGTGGACCACATCCGTAAAGGAGCAGGTCACACTCTGACACATCCACGTGCACAATCAACCCCTGACGTCAACAACACATCTGCGGCAAACCATGCCCCAGAGTCCCCACTCCCACCAAGACACACATCCACCCAAGTCTGGTAATGTCTCAACACTGCATGGTCACAGAAGTCAAAGGCACACCGCCTGCAAGGGACAAGAGGCAGCAGAATCAGAGCTGCAGGTGCGACTCTCACAAAACTGCAGCACACACATATGACAGTCAGAGCACAGCAGCATAGACAACAATGTGGTACAAACTGCAACACGTGAACAACAGGACAGAGGGCAAAACTGCTGCCGCTTGTTTGAAGACACTGGCCAATAACATTTGGCATAGCAGGGGGATGTGAGATAAAACTGCACAAGTACAACCTCACATCCCTGATGGTGTAGAAATGTCAACTGTCCCGCATCTAACAGGCATCACCCCCTACACAGTCACAATGTACCTCGCCATGCAGTCTGTATGTGAAGTAGTACAATGCCTGGACAAACATGTCAACACGATGTAATGCAGCATCTCCCCTTAACATTGCAGAGGGACCATCAGCACCACCTGCAGAGCAGATCCAACAACTCTACACTGATGACGAGGATGACAACCCCAGCATCGACACCGAAGCCCTCAGAGACCTCATTGCCCGCATCGGCTCCCCACCTCCAGGATCAGGGCAGCCCAGCTGCATCGAGGAGACCCCACCCCTGCACAGACCACACAGCAGGCGGCACCTGCCACACTGGCTGTCTCCCAGGACCCCCACAGAACACACCTGGCCTTCCAAACCCGTGTGTTAGAGGCCCAGGAGAAGCTGGCTGATCAGGTGCGGGTGGGGTTTGACCTCCTGGCAGCCAAACTTGATGTCATCCATGGGTGTCTACGTCCATTCAGGGACCATTTACAGTGCCGACGGACACCCACAGTCCGCTCCATGGTCTCCAACGAGCCCTGGCCGACATCGCTGGAGTCCTGACTCGGAGACAAGAACACCTGTCAAGTCAGAGTGGCTCCAGCGATCTCAGCAGTGACTTGGCACAAATGCGGAGGCTCATGGAGGACATGGTGCGGATGGAGGCGGAAAGGTTGGCTGTCACTGCTGCACATCAGCAAAATGTAGCTGGGATACACCATGCCCTGCAGATCCTTGTCATGGCATTGCTGCCACAAGGCCTGGCGCAGATGGATGCTGCAGCTCCTACACCATCCACATCTGTGCCCCCTGGTGTGTCAGTGCCTCACAGTGCGGCAGACATTTCTACTCCTGCACCTGATGTGTCACTGCCACACGGTGCGGCCGAAAATCCACCTCCGGCCCCTGATGTGACAGTGGCACACAGTGCTGCAGCCGGAACTGCAGCACCCACAGGTGAGGCAGAGCACACATCAGAGGACGAGGATGTGGATGATCCAGACTCCTTGATCATGAGGCGGCAGTAGGATTCCTCCCACCCATTTGGCCTGTTTCATCTTGGTTCTGCCCTTGGCATCATGACCTTCCACTGACCCCGATGCACTCTTTGACTCTCACCTTGGACCACGACATGGACTGCCATACTCTGTTAGATGACCGATGACACAGCGATCAGACTGCGGTCTGGACTCTTCCTCTTTCGATGTACTTGTCATGCCCTGGAGGACTCTGGCTGGCCCGCCACGTGTCTATGATGTGAAGTAGGGTCTGCATGGCCCTGTACTGCTCCAGCTGCAACACTCCACTGGATGACAATAAATCATTCACTATTGCACAGTTGTATCATGTCTTCGTTCATTCAAGTATGTAAGTGTGGATGTGTGTTGGGTCAGTGATTCCCCCTGACGTCCATGTTGCACACGTCGTGGGACATGAGTCACAGGGTGCTACATTGCCAATTGCGTTCCGGGCGGCGTAGCCACTACAGCAGGGACACACGCATTCGTCACTTCCTTGTCCGGACAGGACTGAACCAGCGCCCAGAGCCCCGGGATCATTCTTGCACGCCCAACGCTGGTCCGGCGTACGCCAGGCCAGACCACTACGCTTACGCTCCGAGGGGGGACGACATAGCTACATGTCCCAGGATTCCACGCTTGGGATCTGCTGGTCACTGGTCTAGTTGCCAGCATGCCACGGCCACTCCCTGAGGGCAGGTTTGCACACACACCACACCCATCCAGCAGATGCGTCACGGGCCATGTGACACCGCCAATAAAAGGGGTCTGCAACGTCACATTCCCCACTGCCGGAGGTGACCTGTCAACGTACGCGCAACGGGATTCAATCATGGAGGGTCCATGACTTGTGGCGCACAGGGTTAGTCGCCCCCGACGTCCGGCGGCCATCACGAGCCTACCACCACTTGGCGCTGGCTTGAGTTGCACAGGGTTAGTCGCACCTATGAAGCTGAGCGGCTGTGCAGCCTGCGATGATGACGTGTGCACTGATATGGTCTCTGCCATTGCTGACTCAAGACCCAGTATCAAGTGTGGGACCTGCTGGACCGCGGGGGTGCGCCGCATGATGTGGGGACTGCCAAGGCTGCAGGCCCCGGCCTTGGAGTTAGCACCGGCACGTGGTGTGCCCTCTTGGGGACACACCATTGGCAGCAGGTGAGCAGTGTGGCCTGGGTGCGCAGGAGCGGACATTCACTGATGGGCGGCGGGAGGGGCTGGGGTGCAGCAGCATGTGTGCGCAGGGGCGGACAGGCGATGATGCCATGTGCAATGAATTGGACTCTGTAATTATTTGTTGTGTACTCGATTTCAGAGAGGGGACCTGGTGGACTGCAGTGTAGGACGGAGCCTGCGTGCGACGCGGGCCTACCGCCACGTGGCGTTGCCTCAAGGTTCACAGAGTTAGTGGCACCTATGGAGCTGAGCGGGTGTGCAGCCTGTGATGATGACGTGTGCACTGTAATGGACTCTCCCATTCCGAACTCAAGGCCCAGATTCAGGTGTGTGACCTAGTGGGCTGTGGGGCGGGTCCGCGTGATGTGGAGGCTGCCAAGGTCGCGTGTCCCGGGCTTGGAGCGTGCACCGGCACGTAGTTGGAGACACACCGGTGGCAGAAGGTGAGCAGTGGGGCCGGGGTGCGCATGGGCAGCAGTCTCTCTCCCTCTCCCTCTCTTCCTTTCACTGTCTCTCTCTCCCTCTCTTTCTCTCTCTCCCTTTCTTTCTTTCTCGCTCTCTTTCTCCCTCTCTCTCTCTCCCTTTCTTTCTCGCTCTCTCTCTCCCTTTCTTTCTCGCTCTCTCTCTCCCTCTCTCTCTCTCTCTCTCTCCCTTTCTTTCTCTCTCTCCCTTTCTTTCTTTCTCTCTCTCACTGTCCTTTGATGAGCGCATGACACACGTTCTTATCTCAGTTTTTGCTTGCAGGCTGTGACTTCCAGATTGTCCGGAGTGGATCCGCATGGATTCTTCAGTATTGTTGTTTTGTGTTGTATATTAATAAAGTTGTGTTGTGGGAATTTCAAAGTTGAATGTTTGTTTCTCCTTATTCTGACCACACATCTATGTTTGTTGTTGTATTTGTGCGACATCAGGCTCTTTTTTTTCTCGTGATTTCGTAAAGTTGCTGTGGCACATTTTTGTTTGGGGTGGGTGGGCCGGGGGAGGGCACCGGGGTGTGGGGGGGCCTGGGGGTGGTGGAGGTTGGTGTTGTGGGCCTCTAGGGTCTCTGAGCTGCATGAGCAGTGGCTCCATGGCATCTGTTGTTCTTCGGGTGTGGCTGTGGGCTGGGCTCCCTTTTGTGGTGCAGGTAGTCATCCTGCTTAGCACCAGCAAAAGACAGGTGTTAAATCCCTGCTGCTACCGCGGGTTATCGCCTGTTTTTGACTCGCATCGCAGATCTGGCTGTCCGTTGTGAATTGCGCGGTGTTGTCTTTTCGTGTGTTTTTGCACGGACACGCCTATTCTGCATCTCATTAGCGTTAGTTGGCGGGGTCAACCGTGGCAATGTTTTTTGCGGCAGCTCTCGTGGGGTATGTGGCGATCTAGGCAGTTAGCACCAGCTTGCGAATGGGGCGGTAATTCTGTCGCCACTTTTGCTGCGCTAAAGTGCCGATAACTCGGCGATAAGTCCTTGTGAATATGCCCCACAGTGTACTGTGAAATTTCACAAATTTTGGGTAACACAACATTCTGGAATATCATGTGTTATGCTAGCGTAATTTATATTTTGGCCAGGACAAGTTTTTATTTTACCACATTTCACAGGCAGTATAAGTAAGTAAGGCAAATCATGTTATCATTTCATTGAGCTGTCTTCCCAGGTACATTGTGTAAAAGACAAAAAGAGAATATGAAAAAAAGCAGATAATTTTATGTCTTCGGTGTTGTATCTACATGTTGACATCCCTTGGAAGTCTACAAACCACTTTAAAATAAAAACATGCTAGAATAAGAAAGCATCCCTTATATACATATGCTGCGCAGATCTATAACAAAAATCCAAAATGCATGTGACCTGCTTAAGGCACCGCTCCTGCTTACAAACGACTGAGATGTGGGGTGTTTGCTGACTTGTCATTCATGGGTTCAGGCTGCATTGACAATTTGCTATTTTTCAATATCCTTCAAAGTGTTCGCATGCTTGATATCTGGAAGGTTAGACGGGATGATAACGTTTTCATGAAATGAGGGCCTGGAAGTTAATGTTGCTCTTTGCATCTGCGTTCACTTCTCCCCATAGACGTTTAGCCATTTTTATTTGTCTGTGCATATTATGAATGCCCCAGGAAACAGTGTCTCTATCCTATCCTGACTGAAGTTGGGCATTGAAATTCCTGACCAGCATTCATAAAGCTGAAACTGCTTAATTCTCCAAAGATTTACTTTGCTGTTGGTAAGTTATTTTGCCTCACATTCTAACTTCCCTGTTAACACCAGAAGGAGATTCCACAACCGGAGTTAACGATTCTGACTGGTATCTTCCAATGAGTTAACAGGATCACAAGTTTAATTCCAGAAACAATGGGCAATCAGCCAGATCTAGAATTACAGACACCTTTAATGCAGGTTTTCCCTAATTCCGGAGAGTTTAATGCTGATGTTTACCACCTACTGTAAGCAGGTGCCAAATATCCTCAAGAGGGTCTCTGCGGGTCAGAGAGTATTGGGTGTGGAGACAGGGAGGGTCTGTGAGGGTGGGCAGTGTGTGGTGGCTCTGCTGCAAGAACTGTCTGCTCCCTCCTTGGTGCTGAATGGGGATGCATGGATCCAGTCTGTGCCTCTGTCCATCCTTACACATGTGGGGCATATTAGCAAGACTCACGTTAAAATTATCGCCGTTTTAGCGGCAGGAAGCTGCCGCTAAAACGGCGATAATGGGCTTGCTAATATGCGTTATAGAATTCCAATAGAAGCCCAGGTTAGATGTGCAGGTCATCTAACCTGGGCTTCTATTGGAATTCCATAACGCATATTAGCAAGCCCATTATCGCCGTTTTAGTGGCAGTTTCCTGCCGCTAAAACGGTGATAATTTTAACATGGGTCTTGCTAATATGCCCCATGATTTTACCTTGTAATGATCTGTAACTCGTAAAACTGGGGTTAGTGTTACTGCACCCAGTAATTTTGGGTCCAGAAACATTGGACCACTTGTACTTGCCTGGAGTGGCATCACCTCAGGAATGCTGCTCTGGGCAAATCATAATGAGGGTCTTAAAAGTGTCTATCAGAACAAGAATCAGTGGAGTGTCAATATTATTTGTTGGGGCGATTATTTGTATTTTACTGGTGTAGCAAGGTGTGTTGTTAGTAGGTGCAGGTAGTTACCTACAGCTAGTAATAATATCCCAATCACTAATAAGGTCTAGTCGATTCTCAATAAATTAATCCTTGCTCAACCCTTGGTAGCTTGGCAGACGAGCAGTAAGGCATAACTTAAGAGGACGGTGTGTAAAGCATTCAATACCAACAAAAGAGTAAATAAGTACAAGGCACAACCCAATAAAACTCCAACACCAGTTTATACAAATAGATACATTTTTTAGCATTACAATGACATAAAAACCACAAAAATACAATGTAGGGAACTAGAGATATGAATCTTTGAAGAATAAACTTTTGCATAGTGCTTAAAAGCATATAGTGCCAACCGTGGCTATCTGGTCAGGCTGGACCAGGTCAAATCTGAAAGTTCATGCCGACCACGTTGGAGGGCAGGTCGAATACAGTCCCTGGTAAGTCCCGCTAAGGTTTTACCTTCGCAAGAATTATGGCAAGAGTCCTGTTTGCAGGGAAGACAGTCGCTGGGAGCAAGGAGAGCATCGCTGGCGGTGGTCCACAGAGCGCGAAGAGCCTCCAGGCATCATGGGTGGACGGGCTGGAGCCTCATGGTCACAAGCAGCGATACTTGCTGTGCAAAAAGACGAACTTGCGCCCACTCGCACTGATCAATTGTGCGTGCGGCATGGTTCTGGAGCAAACGGGCCCATTCGCATTCGTAGAGAGCCCAAAAGCTTGTATTTAAGAGTTCAGAAAGCACTGCAAGGGCCCACAACCCGAGAGGCAACTCTTAGAGGTCAGGGACGTGTTGCAGACAGAGCCAGGAGCTGAAGTTCTGTTGGCTTTTGGTTCCTTTGGGGAGATCAATGTCTTGTAGCGCTGGCCAAGGGATCAGAAGTTCTGGATTGTCACTTGGGCTGGAGACGCCCCAAAAAATGGAGTTCAAGTTGCCACCCTCTGCTATGACCACTTCCTGGGAAGTGTGGCTTATTTTCGACCCTGAAACCACTAGTCTCCAAAAACCAAAATGGCTCTAGCTAACCCAACCCGCAGGTGTGACTAATATTTTCCTACACACCCCTTTTAGACTCTCTCCTAATCTAATTAGGGGGCTCCCATCTGGCTGGGGATCAAGGAAGTAGGGACTGGCATGTGTCCTATGACATCTGTTCTTCTACCTTTGAAGTTCAGTTTATCTTCCCAGCTTCCTTCCTGTCCCTGGCTTCTCCAGGAATCAAATCGTCTCCCACCAAATGGCGGTATTGTTTCAGCCTCAGGCCTCTTCACACCTACACAGGGAGCAGCTTGGCTCAGGCTGTCAGAGGCTGGCCAATGAAAAAGGCTGCTACAGGGCTGTTTTAGGCAACTTCAGGACAATAATTCCTAAAACTACTTTCCTGCAATAGTTATAATCAACCTGACCATGGCAAGTTGTTGACTTTATTATAACTATTGTTTTGATACTTTGAATTAGGCTAATAGCTGCCTCCAATCAAAAGTTGGACTTTATTAAAGTTTAATAAAGCCTTCTCGTGTTAGCCTATGGCGCTAGCAGCACTACAATGGGGGAAAATGACTTTGGCTGTTTTTCCCCTACCAGGGCATTTAAACATATTTTACAATACTCCTTCTTTTTATAACAAGGTACCTTACTCTTGGGGCACCTAGGGCAAACCTTAGGGGTGACTTTTTTGTAAAATAAGGTAGTTTGGGACTTTGGAAGAACTTTAATTCCAAAGTCAAATTTGTCCACAGTTTTATTTTAAAACCAGCCTGCACGTCAGGGGTGGCATTAAAATGACATCAGGCACTACAGCAGTGCACACTTACATGCATTAAGTCAACTGGGGCCTCAAAACCTACATGCCCTAACATATACCAGGGTCATACACATATGTTGTCTTAGCCAATTATAATTACAGCTATTATCATATATCCTTTAAGGACAGAGCACTGGCCCTGGACCTGGTTAGCAGAGGCAGAGCACTTTCAGATTCAGTAACGACCAGTATCAGTCAAAACATGGGGGTGATCAGGGCAAAAAGGATGATTTTTCTACAACGGGTCAGTATATTTCACAAATTCTCTGTATTGTGTAACTCTGTATGTTGGATTTTATAGTGTGTTTTTAGGTTTTGCTGAATCAAAATATATGATTTATTGACCAATATGGGGGCCCGATTCACAATGGTACTTACGTGTACTAAAGTTACAAGTGTGGAGTTTCCGTACTCATGGCGGAGTCTCTGCACTTGTGGTGGAATCTCTACTCTCGGGCGGAAACTCTGCATGGGGCACTTCAGAGAGTGCGCCATGAGGAGATTCGACAGAGACTGTGGTGACCCTGCACTCATAACTTTCCTACACTTAAGTACCTTTATGAATCAGGGCCACAATGTTTTATTTTTAGCTGAGGCGCATCTCTCTAAAGAGAAATATTACAACAGAAAATACACCAGGGCTCATATTTATAAATGCTTTGCCTTGAGTTTACGTTACTTTTCTAACTCAAACCAAAGCAAAGTGTACAGGTGGGACTTTGCTGTGTGATGCAAATTGTTATTTGTGTTGAACAGTAGCACAAAGTAAAACAAAGTTGCACAATGTGCTGGCTTGCATGATTTTGCAGGGAATGTGTGATGCATTGCACAGCACACATACAAAGTGTATGTGTGCTCTGCAATGCATCACACATACAAAGTGGGAAAAGCCTTAAAACATAGCTTTTGCACTGGAAGGGACACATACCAAGTAGGAAAAACCTTTAAGTACAGGTTTTGCAGTGGAAGGGACACCTTCCAGTACAAAATCTATGCTTCAAGCAACACTGACACGCTTGCACTATGCTGCAAAGGTGTCTTGGAAGGCAGGGCACGGACTCAGGCACGCCACCATTATGGCGGTTGCGCCGGTCCCCCACATCGGTGGGAGGCGGGGTGCTCTGCGCACGATAGTGTTGCGGCACCCCTGGCCTCCCCTTGATTGGTTGGTGGCCGCGTGAACCGGAAGCACTTATTAGTGCTTCCAGTCCGCGCGCTCTGGCAAACCGGTTGTGACCGGTGTTGCTCTACCCTACAGTAGGGTATAAGAAGGCTGGGGAGCAGAGAGGACGGCCTCTCTCTTTTCCCGCTCCCCAGCTTGGTAACCGCACTCGATGGGTCCGGGCCTCCGGCGGAGGCCCTTAACTATACATTTTCCTTTTTTCTTTTTACAGGTCATCGAAAGAGGCAGAAGAGCGTTGGGTTTTTTGCCGAAGAACGCTGTGTTTTTGGTGACGAAGGAACGTGGGGCGAGTAGCAGTTTTCTTGCCAGCGAAGCACGGGAAGAAGTGCTTCGGAGCAGTGGAAATGAGCAGCGTATGCAGCAATGCAGTGGTCTCTAGGAGTCGCCTTCTGTGGAGCTCACGCGAATGGGTAAGGCTGCAGTAGCGATGTTGCACTGGTCCTTGCCGCCTTGCGATGGTGGCTGTTTTTTGCTGTGTAGCGGTGAGCGGTGAATGTATCGCACAGCAGGTTCATGTCTAGTCTACTGACCGAACTCGCATGTATGCTGCTCCCCTCAGTTTAAATAAGGCTACGGCAAACCTCTTGTGCGGCGTGCCTCATGGGAACTGGAGAGTAAATGGAGCACCTGCGAGGCTTTTCACTTTCACGGCCGGGGTTTTGATCAATGGTTCGCCATGCATTAGCAGTACGGCTACTTATTCACATTCAAGGGCAAAGAATTTGCGGCACACAAAGCGTCTCTGTCGATTGCTTGAAGTGGCCAAGCTCGCCCTGAAAAGCAAGTGCGACACAAATGGCGGCTGCACGGCAATGCCTGAGAGCGCGCCGAGCCAATGGCCTCTTGAGAGCAGCATCTGTGAATGAGAGCACCTTCGAGGCATTTCCCTGGTCCTCGGTATTTGGTTGCTCCACTTTACCCCCCCGTGATAAAGAGATCAAATTGTTCTGTGGTCGAGAGGCGAAGAGCGAGTGGGTAAGCCAGCCACAATATCTTAACTGTACGTCTCTCTCTCTTACAAACTTATTTTGCATCTCAAGCAGAAGGAGAAGGGGTTTTTTAAAGTTGTGAATATGTGTCTGGGGCCATAGTAAAATGCAGACTGCAAATTCAGATACTGTAACCAAAGTCGCTGGGGAAGGAAGGTCAGCAGAGAGCAAGCACAAGTAATGCCGGATATTAATATTCAGATGCATGAGCGTATCCTAAATATTTTATTCGTTTTCGTTTTCTTGGTATTGAACGTGTTGGGGCTCGCGTATCTCTCCGCTCCCCAGTCTTCCCACAACATTTTCCAACAGGGTCACACGGGGCGCTTAATAGTTCACTAAGCACAGAGAAGCATGGGGGCTGCTTTATCATCTGTCCTGGATCTGAGTCATCTGACTGATGATACGAATTCATTTTTATGGAGAGTACACCACGAACTGAAATAACGTTAGCGGAATGAATGACCGGTGTGCATATTACCAAACTCGCTGGTACCCATGTCAACAACAAAGGGATGACATGCTGGGTTGGCCCAGTTTAGACCCGAGCCTCTGATCAGTTTGTCCTTCGAGCATCCTGTCTGCATGTTGCAGGGTAGGGGCCTAGCAATCTGGGATACGCCTGGTGCAAAAGACTAACATCACAGTTTAAGTTACTTGTTATTGTTTACATATTGCGTTTGCCAGGTGTCGCTTTTGCAATGTGTGACTGATTACATTATGGCCCTTATTACGAGCGGCTTGGACGATTACAGTAGTCTGACGTTGCCGGAAATGAGAGTACCGGCCCTGGAAACACCAGACCCAATTTTTAGCTTAGTTGGTTTGTTGGTATTGTTTGTCGCGGCGCAGTTAGTAACATGATTGCACTCACAGCGCTTTGCTGTGTATTGTAACTTTGTATACCTCTGGGCTCGGTAGGCTAAAAGGATGGTTGCCTTCGGAGTCACACTCACATATGGGTTTAAGGGACATTTCAGGGAGATACAGCCTTTTTGTGAGCACCTTCCTCACTGTTTCTTGACAGTCAATCACAATTCTTTGCACTTCTATAACGGAATTAGTGGGTTGCATTCCCCTCTCGTCAGACACGGTGGGTCTAGCCTTGGGCATTCCCCTTTGTTTGCAGTTCTTCTCATAGGGATCCAAGATGGGAGATGGCACTTGTCCTTCCCATTAAAGGTTTCATTTATCGGGACATATCCCGCGTGCCATTTTCTCATGGGCATGAAAATGGGAAACAGCGCTATGCTGATAGAACCGTGGTAAGCTTTTACATCGGTATTAAAGGGCCCCAAGGTTTAGTGTTTTGGGGGTGGCCATGAAGCTGGTGAACTGAATATCTCGGCAATGACGTTGAACACATGTGATGCTGGGCAAATCATTTAATCTCCTGCGCAAATATGAAGGGGTCCTCATATAGTGCACCTGGTGCTATGCTAAGCGCTCTCGTTTGAAAGTCTGGTTTCAATGTTCCTCAGGTAATGCAACTAGTGCTTTGCTAAGCGCTCTCATTTGAAAGTCTGATTCCAATGTTCCTCAGGTAATGCAACTGGTGCAATGCTAAGCGCTCTCAGTTGAAAGTCTGATTTTCAGTTGATGCAACTGGCTCTAAATTGGAAAGTCTGATTTCAATATTCCGCAGGTAATGCAACTGGTGCTGTGCTAAGCGCGCTCATTTGAAAGTCCGAGTTCAATGTTCCCCATGTAAAGCAACTGGTGCTATGCTAGGCGCGATCATTTGAAACTCTGATTCCATTGTTCCTCAGGTAATGCAACTGGTGCTATGCGTGGCGCTCTCATTTGAAAGTCTGATTTCAATGTTCCTCAGGTAATGCAACTGGTGCTATGCCAGGCGCTCTCATTTCTGAAAGTCTGAGTTCAATGTTCCTCAGGTAATGCAACTGGTGCTATGCTAGGCGCTCTCATTTTTGAAAGTCTGATTTCAATGTTCCTCAGGTAATGCAATGGGGGCTATGCTCTTGCAATTGAAAGTCTGATTTCAATGTAAGTTTGAAAGGCCCAGTTTCGGGTAAGCCAGCCATCGCAGGCTGAGGACCATTCATGCTTAAAGTAAGCTTGGGCTGGTTCACATGAAACGCAAGGTATATATTCGGTATATTACCTGTTTCTCTTATTGGTGTTCCACGAACAAATCCTTGCTGAAGCGAACATATCCTTGCTTGCTAAGGATTTATGACAGCCTGGTTAGCTTGCACGAATTCTCATTACACATTTTGGGGTATTCATTACTTGTGGAGTTACGTTTAGCGTGAGAATGTGTCTGGTTAATCAGAGTGCGAAGAACTCAATGGTACGCATCAATGGTGGAACGTTTGCAATTTTAAGTGTGCCAGCCGCAGGCCTTTAGTACGAAATGTTTGGCCGTGGCGATTTGTTGCCACCGGAATGGACAAACCATTGACGTTTTTCGGGTTGAAACATGACTGCCCTACTGTTGGCATCACATCAAGACATTAAAAGCCGTTATGATGTCACATCAATATATTCCAAGTCTTTGATGTCAGTCTTGCGAGGCGCTCGCCTCTGTGATGTCACTTAAGTACATTATCAGCACTTATGATGTCACATCAATACGTCCCAGGCCTCGTTGTCACACCTTCGATAGTACCTATGCATGCGTGTGCTGTTACACATATGAATTAGGGGTCTATCAACTACGCATCTATGCACCCATCGCTGGTACACGTATGCATTAGAGGCTTGTTATGTCACACGGTACCTCTGCACCTGTGCGCTTGTACACGTATGCATTATATGCCTGTGCTTTGTCACACAGTACCTGTGCACCCATGTGCTCGTACACTTAGGCATAATAGTAATGTATTGTGTCACACGGTACCTATGCACCCTTGTGCTTGTACAATCAAGCATTATATACCTGTGGTTTGTCACGCAGTACCTCTGCACCCTTGTGCCTGAACACTTATGCATTTAGATGTCTGTGTTGTGTCACACAGTACCTATGCACCCGTGGGCCTGTACAATTATGCATTCTATTCCTGTGTTGTGTCACACTGTATCTATTCCCTGTGGGCTTGGGCACAGTTGTGCATTAGATGCCTATGTGACGTCATACAGTACCTGTGCACCCTTGTGCCTGTACAATTTTTGCACTGGATACATGTGTGGTGGCACACAGTACCGATGCATCTGTTTGCTTGTGCATTAGATGTCCGTGTTGTGTCACACAGTACCTATGCACCCTGGGCTGTGGGTGTGGGTGGTAAGGGGGAGTACAGTCTCATGATGTAGTCAATAGGGCTGGCATGTAAACTGTATCTCTTATCCAAAGGCTAAGAACACTAATCTTCTGTGTTTTATTTTTCTTTATGTATGGCTGGATCCATGACTATGATACCTGGGAAGTGATCCACACCGCAATGACGGCGAGATACCTGCGAGGTGATCCACACCGCAATGACAGCAAGATGTGGACAAGAAATGGGACCGGAAGATCCGGAACGGGTGTGGCAAGCGGCGGCATCAAGTGTGATGAGTGATCAAGAGAAGGGCTCAGAGGTGCCAGCATGCATGGGTGAGATGAAGCGGCCCATGCACTGTATTGGTTGGGTGTAGGTATAGACAAACACAATTTGCCGCCAGCTGGGGTATTTTAGCAGTCCGCTGCGTTACAAGGGTATATGTACACCTCAACAACCCTGTCTTGAAATAGTATTTCTGCCATTAAGCGACATCTTACGGCGCCTGTACACGCAGGTGCCATCTTAGCAGATACTGCGCGGCGTGGGGATGCTCCGTAGTAGGGGGATGTTTTCCTGCTGAAGGGTCCTGGAAACAAGGAAGCAAGCAGGTGGTTAGTAGGGGGAGAGGCGTATTCGGAGCCTATCCCAGAACCTAGTGGCCAGGCTTATGTTGTTCGCACATTCCTTGGCTATGTTTATGGGAGATCTTGGGGCCTGTGGGGCACTCCCTGTGTAGTCTTCCAAATTTTTTACAATTTCCGGGGTCAGTCGAATATTCCAATATGGCACCAACCCTGTTGAGATGGGTGCAAGTGCACTAGCAATGAGTCTCAGTGTCTGGTGCAACATATATATCGGGCGCATCCTGCTTCTATTAATTGAGGCCATTTAGTGGCTCCCAGATGGTATGTTAATCTCCTCTTAGTCAGCCCAAGTTTAAGGGGACGGGTGCACAGCTGGTACAGAAGTCCCTTAAGGTAGCCTGCCCTGCCAAGAACCTGGCAGTATGCCTGTCACTAGTATTCGATAGAGGCACCCTGAGCAGGTCCTGGAACATATTTGTTAGGGTAGGATCAGCCACCGTGGATAGGGGGCGAGAAGAGAGTGGTCTTGGGTTACGCATGCTTTACAGCACCCAGAAAGGTGGCTGGGTCAGGTTTATGCCAAGTAAATTTGAGCAAGCCCACCTGCCAGTGATGAAGAGGACTAGTTCCGCATACAGCGAGTCAGCACAGTAGGTGCATAGTTTAAGGCTCACTGGGCCCAGCGTCATAAGCAAGGATAGGGTCTAAGGTCCCGAATGTTTTTTTACCATGGGCAGGATCAGGTATGTACACCGCTCTTGACTGGGTAAGGCAGTATTTCTGAACAACTTAGGGGCAAGGAGCGCAGCATGACCTTTCTAGAAGTCGGAAGGGGGAGGCCAGATAGTCGGTCAACTATACTGGCCTGTGGCGGTAAGGTCATGATTGGTGAGCATAGTTTACGGTCCTTAACGGGCATAACCATGGTCAAATGAGGACATCCGAGGGGGAGACAGAGGGTCTCTCATGGAACTCCAGGGGCAGTTACAGCCGGTAGGCTGGAAGGGTGCGGGGGTAGGGAGGTCACGCTTCCAGTAGGCTGGTTGGCCACCCCGCACGCGCATGCGCTCAAGGGCGCAAGGACGCATAATTGCAGCGGCCCCTTTTATGGAGTTGAATCTTTAAGGGCGTATGGGGGGGCCCGGTGGAGGTATCCATCCGGTAAGCTGGACCCCCTGCGCAAGGTCACTCCGGTTGGAGGTTAGGACCTAGCTTGAACTTGACCTTGACCTAGGGCCACCAGTCATTGACCTTGCCGTAGGCTCTAACAGGGATACGCAGAAAGAGAATATCTTCATTGCTTAGCTTACGATAGGAACCGATATGTATTAGAAACATGTTAAGGTTAGCCAATTGACAGCTTGTGCCTATCAATGTATTGGACTTTCTGCGTATTGTGTGTATAATGAAAATAATAATACATTTTTAATGTTTGTTTATATTATGTAATAAAATACGGCCGGGGTTTACTACCTCTAATCCAAAGCAGTGTGGTGCTTGAATTGTTTGCCTTTGGGGTGAAAGGGGGGGAGCCCCTAGGGAGCCAGGTGACTGCCCACCCCAAGGGTCGCGGGTGAAGAGGAGGGGGACTTTAGGCAAGTACCAGGCCATATTCGCTGGTGCATGTCTACTTACAGTGCACTAGCAAATGGAGAGAGCAAAACAGAAGATATGGAAGCATTCTACTCTCTTCCTTCGCACAACATAACGTTGAAACTTTACTTGCTTCCCTGCGTTGCATGACTTCCTAATAAATCTGATAATGATATATGCTTTGATAACATTCTATATAGCACATAACACAAAAGGAATCACAAGATGGTTCACACTGTTGTGCTTTCATTATGATTTGAAGTCTGTCAGATATGGCCCTGGTCTGCACTGCATGCATCATATTTTTCGGGTGTTTTGCTGAGAGAGTGTACAGGTAGGTTTCAGTAGGTTAGCTGAAGAAGGGGAAACTATATGAAATGTGTAGGAAAAGGTGAAATGCTGGACCAATACATATGATCAAAATTTTAAAAAGTCATAAGACATCACACAGATTTCAAATGAGCTTGTGAAGAAGAGTTTCTTTTCAATTTACATACACGAGGATTAGCATGGTATGAGCAGATCATATATAGGCGTGACATGCCATGCAGGATACAGACAGATTGTTATATTAAATGTTAGATGGGCTGTGTTTAATTATTTCCTAGACTAGAACTGTTAGAATGAACTGGGTGGGGACCTGCAGAATTTGCTCCACTCTGGAAAACTGTGAGCATGGAAGAGGCTGACCAATATAGGCCTAACATCTTGGAAGGATCAAACCCTGCAAATCTGTTGGCAAGGAGATGTGACCTAACAGCTAACAGCCAGAGCTACCTACTTTGGAACTAGGGAACCAGATTTGAGCCCTGGTGTCGGCTCACCAATTGGTGACTCTAGCTAAATCAATCTCCCCGTGCCTAAAAAAAATATACGGCCATACATGATACAATCTGTTGCTCATGTAAAGTGCTGTCAGGCACTAGACTATGCTCGTACTATAGAAATCTGCAAAAAAAGCAAGCATTTGCAATGCAATAGGTCTTGCTTTTGGGACCTTATAAGTATTTAGCCATGCCGCACATTATTGTGGGTACAGCACATTTACTGTTCTACTGTGCACGAAGGAGGGAAAGTGTGCAGCACCACAGGCTGTCTCTAGTTGTCCCGTGGGACCTATTTTGGCCACATAAGGTTCTGCACCCTGCAATAGGGGCTCGGTTAATATTTTTAAGAAAATTGCTGAGGTAAAATATTATTTCCAAACAAAAATAGCCTTAAATGTTCATTGTTAAAAAAAATGAATAGGACTGATTCATGATTTTGCGGATTTACTTCAGTGGACTTTGATAAGGGGCATGTAGAAACAGATGGCACGTGCTGCTGCTTGGTACCAACGGGCATGGCCTGCCTTTATGCACGCCTGCTCTCACTAGCTGGGAGGGAGAGCAATTAGTTACCTACACTATTGCTTTCCCACTGCTGTCTACAGTGAGGTCAATCACTATGAATTATGTATCCTGGCTCCCGGGATGTATTTGCTCCTATATTTCCTACATACACTTGCCGTCGCCAAATCATGTGGAGCTGGAAAGTAGCAGATAAAAGTGCTGTGGCTTGAGAGTACTCAGAAGAGCTTTGATTGGCATCTGATGGTGCATGCAGCTCATCATGAGCAAGAAAGAATAAGTGAGGTGACGGACAGCACTAAGCGGCATCGTCACCTGTGATGCCCTATGCTAGAGGGTAATTTAATGTGTCACCATGCATAGTGTCGGAGAGGGTGTGGCATAATATACAGGGATGCCGACTTTGGGCTGTGGAACCGGGGTCGAGTCTGAGCATCGGCTCTCCCCATCACAAATACAACGTACCCAGAAAAGGGAGCAAAGGAGGGATGAAAGAGGTGAACAGTGGGAGGGACTTGCACAACTTGAACAATAGGCGAAAACCTAAAAAGTCAATTTTCAATATGGCCGCTGTGGATTCACAAGCGCAAGGGGAGGACTCGTGAATTCCTATTTTGTTAGTACCACTGTGGTGTTTCTCTTTTGACTGCACATTCAAACCACCAGAATTCATGATATGGCCTTTAGCCTTTCCTCGCTAGAGCACCGTAGTATTAAGCTTGAAGTGTGCACTTTGGTATTATAATAAACCACCCTGTTGAAGATAAACAATCTCGTGACTGTGCTATGGATCATGACGTAATGCAGGTGGTCTAGGATCTAAGGGGCAGATTTACAAGCCCCTTGCGCCACTTTTGCGTCACTTTTCCCATGTTAAAAATGACGCAAAAGTGGCGCAAGGGCCTTGTAAATAAGCCCCTAAGTATGAATGGCCGCTTGTGAAATAATCCACGTAACAGGGTTAGTCTGCAGGGCAGTAACTAAACAGCCAGAAGGTGGGACAAAGTTAGGCATTTACCTACAAAACCAAAGGAATTTTGAATGCCAGGCCAAGGAACCAATGAAAGGAATGAGCATGTGATGGGCGTGGTGAAAGCCCACAGAGAGAGATGCAGCATGTCGACTGACATCGCATGCACTGCCTAGGCTTGACCTATAAAACCAGGGTAAGAATGCAAAGGGCTATTTGTCTAAAGATCAACACTGACTTAATACCCAAAAAGTAAGAAATTATTATAGACAACGGGCCTGATTCACAGAACTAACTTACGTCAAAAACGTAAACGTAAACGTAAACGTAAAGTTAGTACTTATTAGGTATTCAAGAAGTTAGTAGTCCTAACTTTAGGACTCCTAAATGCCTTCTGTGAATACCGAAAGTCTGAAAGTTAGGATTTTCTCAGTTTAGGAGTAGTAAAGTTAAGTAAAATCCTAACTTTAAGGCTTTTCGGTATTCACAGAAGGCATTTAGGAGTCCTAAAGTTAGGACTACTAACTTCTGTGAATACCTAAAAAGTACTAACTTTACGTTTATGTTTACGTTTACGTTTTTGACGTAAGTTAGTTCTGTGAATCAGGCCCAACGTATGGCTATGCATCCAATCTAGATCAAAGCCCTTAAACCTACTTAGAGACAATATTGGAAACAAGGGTGATGTGTGTGCCATTAAAGATTGCAGTAGCAATGTTTAATCCTATGTACATTCATAATTGCAAAACACTCTGTAATAGAAAGCAAATAAGCTCAGTTCATGTAGTGCACGTTTCTGTTTATTGCTATTATTAGGCATCCATGTTTTAATGCACAAATTCTTCTGCATCACCCAGCACGTTTTTCACCCTATCAGATGGCTTGCTGGTATACAGCATTTTCAAGGCTGTTTTCGTGTTGATTTAACATTGGAAATAATGGCAATTTGTATAAAGTAAAAAGAATGTAATGGAAAAATGAGAGAACATAGTGTAAAGGAACAGAACAAGCACATTTACATAACTCATAACATTTGAAAAGACAAAAATAATGCCGATTAGAAACAGGGTAAGCTCACATTAAATTCGAATTGTACTAGTGATCACACATGTGGTACTATATATGTGAAAAAAAAATCATACCACTTCTTATTTTGATGTGGAGCGCACTTGAGCATCCCGTGAGGTATGGGATCACCCATGGAATTAGCGATGAAGAAAAATATATAAAATATCAGCTGTGTGAGGTCTTAGGAGACTATGGTCACATACACCTAGGAAAGGTTTGCAGTGGCACAGTCATGAGACTGGATTTATGCCAGGGCTGACTGCCGGTATGTACATTGAACTGTCTTTTGTTTAAAAAACCAAGGGTAGTTATTCTCTGGTCAGTGCTCATAAATACTGGTACTAGGGGGCTAGAGTGGGAAGTTATTTAAATTAGAAATAATTGTAATGTATTGGTAATTAGTTTTTTATTGTAAATAATTTCAATTGATTAATAATTATTTAAATTTTTTTAAGTGTTATATTTTGAATTTAAACTTGAAATGTTATTTTTTTTGTTTTATTGTTAGCAATAGTAAGTTATACTTTAGTAGCTGGTTGTTGAGTTTGTAGGGCTATAGGGTTGGAAGATGATTAAGTTATAAACAATAAAAAATTATTCTCCTTTAGTTTATAATTGTTAATGATGTAATTGATTGTTAATTATGTGAATAGTTTAATATTGATTTATTTAAATTATATTTTAGTCGCCGGTTGTTGGGTTTGTAGGGTACATAAATACATATTATATAAAAATGTACACTATATTAAACGTCCATATTTGCTTTCCTTAACATGGACTTATATAATTATAAATTTACATAGGATTGGCACTTTTACTATAATCTTTAGTGTCATCACATTTGTTTCCCAAAAAAAACACAGGTTTGAGAGCAGCACATGCCTATGACATGAAATAGATATCCCAGTGAAGCTACTTTAACCCTTTGGATGCGGATGTCGGCTAATGCCCGACACCCACACTACCGCCCCAGTGTATGTGTTGGCAATTGAGTGACACTGGGGAGTTAAATAAAGGCCCTTCTGGTGCGTGACACCAGAGGGAGTCCTTTATTTATTTTTAAACTCAGGAGGAGCTTCCCACTGTCTGAGTGTTTTATATTTTTTACTGTAATGACAATCGGCCTGAAGGGCTTGCTGACATCATTATAGTAAAGTGAACGTAAAACGAGTGAAAGGGCTCGTTTTACTTTCACTGCATCATTGCTCGAGGGGCATATCACAGCCCCGAGCACTAATTGGGGTGTATGTGGTATAGTTGGAAAGGGGAGAATCTCTGCTTTCCAATGCTATCTCTTCCCAGTGGATCCCTGCTTGGGGATTGCCACAGGAGACCAGGAATGGGTTAGTGGCCCCTTAGGCAAGTGTTTGTGCTCCCCCAATATATTTTCCTAGAGCAGTTTTTTCTGCCCCCACCTGGGGACAGATGGGGGTCCTTAACCCAGATCTGCCCTCCACCCCCCCGGGGGGGCAGAAATAACACCAGCCACCAGGGAAAAGCATTTTTTTAATATAGGGATGTCGGCTGCTATGGATGGGCATGGCCATGCTCCCTCCCCTTCTAAATGGTACAGCATTCTTTCTGACCTCCTGGAGGGCAGATGGGGTAATTACCCCCAATCTGACCTATCGGGGGGCAGAAAGCCCACTAGATGCCAGGTAAGCATTTCTTTTTTAAATATATAGGGCTGGGGTCTGCCCACCATGGGCATGGCCATGCTCCTACCCCAATTAAATGAGCATCAGTCTTTCTGCCCCCTGGGTGGAGGATGGGGGTACTTATCCCAATCTGCCTCTCCGGGGGTTCAGGAAGCCCAGTATTTATGAGGTATTTCTTTTTTAAATAGGGGTGGGGTTCTAAATGGGACAGCAATCTTTCTGCCCCCCCACCACGGGGGAAAGATGGGGTAGTTACCACAATATGCCCCTGGAGGGCAGAAAGTATACTTGACATCAGGGAAGCATTTTTTCTTTTTAAATATAAGGATGAAGACTGCCCACTATGGGCATGGCCATGCCCTTACTCCATTAAAATGGGCATCATTCTTTCTGCCTCCCTAGGGTGGAGATGGAGTGCTTACCCCATCTGCCCACAGGGGGGCAGAAAGCCCACTAAAAACCAGAGAAAGGCATTGTTTTTAAATATAGGGGTAGGGGCTGCCCACCATGGGCATGGCCATGCCTCTACCCCTTTTAAATGGGACAGCAGTCCTTCTGTCCTCGGGGGCAGATGGGGCAATTACCCCAAATCTCACTGCTGAGGGGGCAGAAAGCCCACTACATCCCAAGGAAACATTTCTTTTTTTTAAATACAAGTGTGGGGGTTGCCTACCATGGGCTTGGCCATGCCCCTACCCCATTTAAATGGGCATCTGTCTTTCTGCCCTCCTGGGGTCAGATGGTGATACTTACCCCAGACCTGCCACCTGGGGGGCAGAGGGCCCACTAGATGATGGCAGGGAAAGGATGTCTTTTTAAATATAGGGATGGGGACTACCCACCATGGACATGGCCTTGCCCTCTCCCCATTTAAATGGGGCATCAGTCTTTCTGCCCCGCCTGTGGGCAGATGGGAGTAATTAACCCCAATCTTCCCCTGGAGGGCAGAAAGCCCACTAGATGCCAGGAAAGCATTTATTTTTTTAAATATAGGGGTGGGGACTGCCCACCATGGGCATGGCCATGCCCCCCATTTCATTTAAATGGGCAGTCTTTCTGCCACTCCTGGGCAGCGGATGGGGGTAATTACCAAACCCAGACAGTTCTGTAAACTAGGCATCCGGGGGAGTCCGGAATGGTGTGCTTTGCATGCATCCCACACTATTTTCTAACCCACAATGCCCTGCAAACCTCAAACATTGACTAAAAACTTACATTTTCCTCACGTTCCTGTGAGGAACACTTCTGGAAACTGTGGGGAGCCACACATTTCCTACCACACAGCATTTCCACAAGTGTCCCGATAAAAATGGTACCTCACTTGTGTTGGTGGGTCAAGATACCATGACATAATGGGCCCTAAAGTGCTACATGGAGAGATCAGCAATAAGGGTATCTGCTGAATTTGGACTTGCTCAACCTCCACCCTTGGAAACCTATTAACCACTGACATTTTTGAAAAGCAGACAACCAGGGGATTCCGGGTGGTGTGCCTTGCGTGAATCTCACAAGGTTTTCTTACCCACAATGCCTTGCAAACCTCACCATTTGCTAGAAATCATGCATTTTCATTACATTTCAGTGATGAAAACTTCCGGAATCTGCAGGAATCCACAAAATTCCTACCATCCAGCATTACCCCACTTGTGCCGATATAAATGCTGTGCCACTTGTGTGGTGGGCCTAGTGCCAGCAACAGGAACACAGGGCAATAGGAGTCCCCAGGCAAGGGCTTACAAAGGATAGAAGATCATGGGTGGATCTCTTCGGGGGTCTAGGCCTTATTGTAGCAGGTGACACTCTAAAGTACAGTGTGGTTAAAATTTTCATTTATATTTAATCAATGTGTTAATTATATCATGGACTTGTGGATTCGTGTGGTTGGCTTACTATGTGGTGGATTTCATGTGTGTCATATCAAAGGTGCATTATTGTGAGAAACTGAGTGTTTGTTACAGTACCCCAAACTTTTTGCCTACCTTTTGATGCAACTTTGACTGAGGTGTTCTGGGTCCCTGCTAACCAGGTTCCCAGCACCAGTGTTCTTTCCCTAAAACAATACCATAATTGGCACAACTTCAGGTACCCCTATAAGTCCCTAGTAAATGATACCCCTGGTACACAGGGCATGGGTAATGAAGAGGGTCCTCTGGGGCTTGTTGTGCCACCCCAGGGACCCCTCACCAAGTCTATGCACTCTGCCATTGCAGGCTGTGTGTCTTGGTGCAGAGAAATCCAAAGAGTCGACATGTCACCCATATACTGCATAAGAAATAGGTAAGTCGCCCCAACTGCAGGCCTTTAGCCCTACGGCAGTGTGCACTATATCCTATGTGAGGGCATATCAGCATGAGCAGATATGCTCCTACAATGTCCAGACCATTCTGTGATATTGTAAGTGAGCAGGGAAGCCATAAAGACCACATTGGCTGGATACTTGTCAACACGAGTTTTGTAGCTCCATGATGGCTTTACTGATTCCTAAGATGTTTGGTACCAAATACCTTGTCTTAATAAATCATATCTGATGCCAGGGTTGGATTTGTTAATAAATTCACACAGGATACCCTTTAGAGGGTTCCCTGAAACCTTACCAATCACTGGTATGGTCTCTGACTGGTTTTCACTAGTCTGCCACCACCAGACATGTTTCTGACCTCATTGGGTGAGAGCCAGCACTCTCAGAGGACAAGAACAAAGCCTGCTCTGGGTTTCACACCTCCTCCAGGATAGAATGGCCTTCCCGGTTGAGATGCTTTGAAGGCAATGCCATCTTTGAAATACAACCCAGAAATCCCCAGATAGTGGGGGAGGCCAAGCCCCATTTCCTGCTCCACGTTTGCAAGAGGAGAGAGAGGACAATTAGTTAGATGAGGAGGAGGCTCTCCCCTTAGCCTGCCCTACCCCTAGGGTGGGGAGGTTGAGGTGAACAACTCTCCTGAAAATCCACCATCTTGATATGGTGAGAAAACCTCCAATCAGGGCTATGGTAGGGCCCATCACACAGGAAGTGGTCACAAAAGGGTGTAGACACCCTAAAGGTAGATAGCCCATTGGCTATTACCTGTCTCCTCTTATAACACCCCTAAATTCAGTATTTAGGTGTCTCTCTCAAATTTATCAGACCAAAAGAAGACTAGGACAAACAAGACCCGCTGTACAAGAACTGAAGCCCTGCTGAAGAAGAAAAAGGCACCAAACCCTGCCAGCTGCTCCAAAGACTGGACAGTCACTGCCTGCTGTGTTGTCCTGAACCTGAAAGGACTGAAAGAACCCCCGAACACCTACAACCTTCAGGAAATCATCAAGGAGCTCCCTTCGGAGTTAAGTTATCACTCCCCTGCACACCGCAGGCACCAATCCCATGAAGTCCGGTTTGTTGACTTGCTGCTCCCTGATGACTTTAATGCAGCACCAAAGCAAGAAGATGTACAACAGCTCTGGTGCATCATATCTGCCTCTCCACCAAATTTGGAGGCACCAGGACATACCAGAGCTGTGGTATACCAATTCCTGGGGTACAGGACACTCAACAGTAAAAACAAAGAAGAAGAGTCCACTCCAGACTCCCAAAGCACCAGAAAACAAGCACCTGTCAAAGGATGTCTAGACACCCGAAAGCCACTTCCTGAGTGGCCAAGCTGTCCCGAGATCGTCTCTCCAAATTGCCTGTTCCTCACCACAGGGACCCTAAAGACGCACAATGCCTAGCTGACCTGTTTGCTCTGCACCCTGCCCCACTGGCTGCAGCACCAACTAACCAGCTCTGCTTCTATGTTCCTCAGGCACTTGCAACTTTCTCCCTCTAGGAGACCCACCGGACTTTCTTGTAAGTCCACATGTGCAGTGCATTTTCAAGTGGCCCTGTTCATCTTTGTGCACCTGTTTGCAAGACCCTCAGCAGTGTGCTTCTGCCCGATCCCGGACGCTCCCGAACTTCTCCTGCTGACTGGTCCTGACATCGACCTAAAATGAGAAGGTGAACTTCGTGAAAGCATTGACTGATTTTATATGCATTTACCTTGTTTCCCCATTATTTCCTATGGTGCTAATTGCGCACAAAAGTGATATATTTTCTGAACTTTGCAAAATCATAATTTTGAAAGTACTTACCTTAGAACGGTGTATATAAAAATCAACTTTCTTTTTTATGAATTATTCTTGGATTTATTCCTGAGTGTGGGTCTCATTTAATGCCTCTGAGAGTACAACAAATGATTACTCTCTGATAAGCCTAACTGCTTGACCACACCACCACAAACAGAGCATTAGAATTATCTGCTTTTACCTTTGTGTACAATTTGGGGATTCCCTGGACTCTCTGCACAGTGTACACTATATAGAGAGCCAGCTTTCTACAATTTCATACTTGTAATACAGTGTATGGTATATATAGCACATTTCTGACCAAGTAACCAGTCTGGCCAACTCCAACTGACAGAATACTTAGTGAATCCAGACCCCAATTAAAAACACATATATCCGTTCACAGACCCACTCACACACCCACTTTCACACCCACACAACCACTCACACACTCATATAGCCAATAGCCACTCACACACCCACTAACAGACCTGCAAAGCCACTCACACACCCATGTACATACTCACACACCACTCACACACCCACCCATAGAGTTACTCACACACCCACTAACAAATCTACAAAACCACTCACACTGTCAGGATTCACTCCCTGTGCTCTCGTGCCCACCACCAGGGGGCCGAATTGTGGGCGTTCCAGTGTTCTAATATGCTTCCAGACACTCCCCTGTATGAATATTCTAACTTCCAGGCATTTAGACACCATTTAGGAATTTACATTCATTCCCAATCCATGCCGGGTTTTGTGGAAGCCAGTCTGCTCATGCTGGAAACTCCATTACCTATATTCCCCTGCTCACTGCTTTGTCTCCACCCCTGCAGGCCAAGGATGGGTGGAGGAATTCAGCTCACCTGCGGCTGGCTGCTGCTAGCCTGCTCACACCTGATGCACATGAGTACTGTGAGCTCTTTTAAGCCCCAGCTCCCTTCAGCCCAGGTTTGGTCATTGTAGCTGTGTACCAGTGAGACCGACCCTTGTTTCCTGTGCTTCCTGAGCTTTTGCTATCCTTGTCTCCAGTGTTTCCTGAGCTTTAGTTATCCCTTGTTCCTGAATTGCAGCAGTTTCCCTTGTTCCTGAACTAGCACTGCATGCAGTGCTACCTTGACTTCTGAGCCTTAGCATTCCTTGTTCCTGAACTGCAGCAGTTTCCCTTGTTCCTGAATTAGCATTGCCTGCAGTGCTACCTTGACTCCGGAGTTTTTGCTCAATTCTAGTTCCTGCTCCAGCACTGCCTTCAGTGCTACTTTGTTTTCCTGATTCCTGAACCAGCACTATTCTTGTATACCCTTGTACCGTCCCCTTCTGTATATCCTTTTGCAGTCCCTGCTTTTCTTCCCATTTCCTTGGTTCCAGCTCCTAGTTTACTGTCTTTCTGTTCCTGCTGTCTTGCCTCTATTACCTTGTATGTTTGTTACTTGCTTTCTGCCAAGTGTGCCCTGTGATTTCCTTCCTTTCCTGTTAAGCACTCCTCCTTGCTAGCTCCTTGTCAATTGTGCTTGTATTTATTTCTACCCCTTTGCTGTTACTACATTGTTTGTTCCTGTTTGTTAGCCAGGATCCGTGGGCACAGCTGACAACCTAGGTGGTGTTTCTTCTTCACTGTTAGTATTGTCTTTGAGTTACATTTATAACATCACCATAGGTATCAGCTCCACAGATGCCCCACATTCCCTTTATTGTTAATGTTGTTGTGTGTATATATATATATGTATATATGTCTGCACGTCCATCCTGGGTGTAGTTATTCTGAATGCTAAATTGCCTCCTCTTGAGTGCCCATCATTTGAGTCTTAGCCATCTTGTTCACTTATACACGCTTCCCCTTTGGATCCCTTTTTCTCCTCTGACTTCCTGTGGGATCCTGGGCAGCGCTGTACTACTCTTTCTGTGTATGTTTTCTGCCCAGTTCCCTTTCCTTGCCCAAGTCCCTGACTGTGTTCCTGACATAGTCCTGTACAGTCCCTGACATACACACCTACTCACAGACCCATAAACTACTCACATACACACTCACAGACTCATACAGTCATTCACACACTCACTCACATACCCATTCACCTACCTACACACCCAATTGCACACCCACATAAACACTCACACACCCATATAGTCACTCACACACCCACTCACAGATCAACAAAACCACACACAACCCACTTACAAACCCACTAAGCCCCTCACACACCTACTCACACACCCACTTATACACCCATACAACTAATCACACACCTACTCACAAACTCATACAGCCACTCACACACCCACAAGCCACTCACATACATACTCACAGACCAATGCAGCCATTCACAAACACTCTCACACACCCCTTCACCCACTCATACACCCAATTGCACACCCACAAAACCACTCACACACCCACACAACCACTCACACACCCATGCAGCCACTCACACCCCGTTACACACCCAAAAAGCCACTTGCACATCCACGTACAGAACCACACAGCTACTCACACACCCACTCACATACATGCACACCTACTTACAAATCCACAACTACTCACATATCATCTCAAACACCCATACAGTCACTCACATATCACCTCATAGGTCCACAAAACCACTCACACACCCACACAGCCACTCAGACACCTACTTACACAGTACCTTATACAACCAGTGAGCCATGCATATGTTCATCAACATACTGAGTCATTTGTCCATGTAACTACTGATACACCCATTCATTCACCAATACAACTAGAAAGACATCCACTTACTCCTGTAAACAGTGACACATACACTTACTTACCTGCACAGCTTTTAACACAGCCAGTCAGTTCCTTATAAAGCAACTGACAGATATTTACTATTACATACAGCCACTGACTAAGTCACGTATTCACCTGTACAGGCACTCACACAGCCAATTAGTCATTGATACAGACACTTATGTAACCACTTACTCATCTATATAGATACTCACACACCCATTTACACAAAGATACAGACTGTGACTCAACCAGTCACACAGTGTTGTATACACTACCACAATCAGGCACACCCAGATGCAGACACTAACACACCCAGACACACACTAATGCATAGACTGACAAACCCAGGCACACACTCATTAATACACTAATACATCTACCCACACACTGATAGATACAGTAAGATACCCAGTCATTCACTGATATACCTAGACACACTCTTGTGTATACGTACAATAATACAGCCACTGAGACACCCAGACAAACACTTATGTAAGCACTGGCATAGCCACTCAATCACTGATACAGCTACTTACACACACATGCAATCACCCATATAGCTACTCACACAGTCACTCATTTAACCACACAACTGTTGACACTGCCAGTCACTGACTCATACAGTCACTTACACACCCATTCAGTTAGATATACATGTATTTACACACCCAGTGACTAACTTATACACACTTACCCACCCATTTAATCATCCCTACAGCCACTAATATACCCAGTCACTCACATATACAGACACTCACCCCCACTCATTCACCCATACAGCCAGTCACATAACTAGTCACTGAATAATACAGGAACTCACACACCTACTTATTCACCCATATAGACACTCTCACACCCAGGCACTCACTCAAACAGGCACCAAAAACACCCAGTCTGTCACCTATGCAGCCACTCATATAACCATTCACTCATTCATACAATCACTCACAGACATTCCCTCAACCATGCAAAACTCTATCACCACTACTCAGTCAGCAGCTCATGCACCCACTTGTTTACTCATAAACCCTCTCACACAGCCACTCACTCACTCATTCAGCCACTCACTCACTGATATAGTCACTTATACACCCACTTACTCACTTATGCAGCCACTCACTCACCCATTTAGACACTCACACACAAGTCACTCACTCACAGTTATTCACATACCCAGTCACCCATACAGATACTCAGATAACCAGTCACTCACCCATACAGACACTGAGGTACCCACTCACTCACACATATACAGACTAACACACCCAGTCCCTCACCTACACAGCTACTCGCACAACCACTCACTCAATTACACAAGCAGTCACACACCCACTCACTCAGCCATATAGACACTCTCACGCCAAGCCACTCCCTCACAGTCACTAACACACCTAGCCTCTCAACTATGCAGCCACTCACAGAACCAGACACTCAATCATACAAACACTCACACAAACACTCCCTCACCCATACAGCCACTCACACATGCAGTCACTCACTCATAGAGCCACTCACACCCACTCATACAGCCAGTCACATAACTAGTCACTGAATAATACAGGAACTCACACACCTACTCATTCACCCATATAGACACTGTCACACCCAGGCACTCACTCAAACAGGCACCAAAAACACCCAGTCTGTCACCTATGCAGCCACTCATATAACCATTCACTCATTCATACAATCACTCACACAGACATTCCCTCAACCATGCAAAACTCTATCACCACTACTCAGTCAGCAGCTCATGCACCCACTTGTTTACTCATAAACCCTCTCACACAGCCACTCACTCACTCATTCAGCCACTCACTCACTGATATAGTCACTTATACACCCACTTACTCACTTATGCAGCCACTCACTCACCCATTTAGACACTCACACACAAGTCACTCACTCACAGTTATTCACATACCCAGTCACCCATACAGATACTCAGATAACCAGTCACTCACCCATACAGACACTGAGGTACCCACTCACTCACACATATACAGACTAACACACCCAGTCCCTCACCTACACAGCTACTCGCACAACCACTCACTCAATTACACAAGCAGTCACACACCCACTCACTCAGCCATATAGACACTCTCACGCCAACCACTCCCACACAGTCACTAACACACCTAGCCTCTCAACTATGCAGCCACTCACAGAACCAGACACTCAATCATACAAACACTCACACAAACACTCCCTCACCCATACAGCCACTCACACATGCAGTCACTCACTCATAGAGCCACTCACACCCACTCACCCACTCACACACTCAGTAACTCACTTATACAGACACTCATCCACCCAGTCAGTCACTCCTACAGGCATTAACATACCCACTCACTCAACTACATAGCCACTAACACAAAAAATTACTCAATCATACAGGCACTCACAAAGTCATTCACTCACCCATACAGCCACATACAGAGGCAGTCACTCACTCATGCAGCCACTTACACACCCAATTACTCACCCATGCAGCTTCTTATACACCCAGTCACTCACTTATATAGTCACTCTTCCTTATATACACAGGCATACAGTTTACTTTTTTTAACTACGAAAGGTGGTTTTAATGAGAACCTTTTTTTCTTCTTTTTTTCTTGAATTGTTTTTTTAAGTTCTAAACTTTTGGATCTTTTCTTAAATAAAATGGCAACTTGGAATAAAAAGCATTATCTCCAGAATCTAAAAACATTGTAACTAGTTATACGAATGAAAAAAATGAACTTGTGTGATTTTTGGTTATCTCCAAAACTACAGCAACACACTATTTGCCAACAGTAAGTACCGTATTGCAGTCTAGACAAAACGTTCCCACTCTCCTCAATTCTGGAGACTTTTCTGTGAGCCATTTCTCGACTTCAACAGGAATTTTCTCTCTCGGAGCAGCTGGTGTAGCAGCTGAGGTTGATTGTTGATCACTACACTACTTCTCTCCCTCTGTGCTCTCTTCAGCTGAGTCCCATGGTAGGATTTTAAGAGGGACAACATGCTAGTTGTCCCACATCAATATTTTGCTTTGAAGTGCCACTTGAATGGGTTTTGTGACAAAAAGAACACTTCATGAATTTACCTACAGCTTTTTTTTCTTCAGAGGGGATTGTAAAAAAAAAGAAATCCCACATGATGGATTGTCATTTTTGGGCTGGTTCTTCATCTGATGACTCTCTCAAACAAAAGACAGCTGTAGCACTGCAAAGTACAGGACACCTTCAAATATTCTTCTAATATCTCTACTGGAAGGTTGAAAAAGAGGATAATGGGCGAAAACGTCTTGTGCAGATTATGAAAAGTGTCTTGTCTAATCTAGTAGCTTTGTTACATACTCACATAATATTCATGAATGCCGATGTCATCGCGAACACCTGTGTCATCGCAAAGACATCAAATACAATTAAAAAGTGTTTTACAATAAAATTACTTGCAGAAATACAAGCTTAAACACTACATTAGTATACTATTGTTCTCAAATGTTAGTTACAATATGTGTGTTACATTTTATTTAAAACATGCTTACTTCACAAATATCTGCAATACCATAAACAAAAAATGCCTAGCACAACATTTTGCGACAAATTCAAGGATAATAAATACATTGGGAAAAAAATAGACAGTGAGCAAGCCACTAAAAAAACAGTATGGATATATGAATGTGTGTAAAATGGGTGGCTCGTTTCACAATGACAGAAGCTTTAGTCTGAAAGTCACTGGATGATGTCATCAGTGATGTCATCAGTGGTGTCATTTGAGATGTCATCAGCGATGTCATCAGTGATGTCTCTGACCATGTCATGAATGATGTAATATGTGACGTCATCAGCAGTGCATTGTGGGGGCGCGAGTTATAGTTAGCTGAACTAACTATAACGGGGGAATTTCTATGGTTTTGTATGAGTGAAATGTCCATCTGACTATAACGTCCCTGAAACCTATGGTTTTTTCAGTGAATTTCTAAGGTTTTTTAAATGCTCATTTCTAACTATAACGTGCCTGAAACCTATGGTTTTTTCAGTGAATTTCAATGGTTTTTAAATGCTAATTTCTAACTATAACGTGCCTGAAACCTATGGTTTTTTCAGTGAATTTCAATGGTTTTTTAAATGCTAATTTCTAACTATGCCTACAAAGTTAGGACATGTGAAGAAAGAGGAAGAAAAGCGCAGCAAGAAGCAAGACAAATGCAGAAAGAGGCAACAGAAGTCCAGAAAGACAAAAAAAAGTGCAGGAAGAAGCAAGAGATGCGCAGAAAGAACCAACAGAGGAGCAGAAAGTCCTCCTGTGCCCCCAACTTTTTAGTGACGGGTACTGGTGGTAACTGACTCTGACTAACCAGGACAAGCCAGTTCTTTGCTAAAAGACACTTAGAATACAGTGAAAACACCTACATACACTAGGGAACACTATGCGTTGGGGTACCCCTGTAATGAGCATGACTTCCTCTGTATTTGCCATGAGTTAGTGCCTGGGTCATTGCATGAGTACATGGATAGTGACTGGATGATTAGAGTGCAGCAAGGACAGTGCATGGTGATTTTATAACTGCTTGGGTTTTGGCGGAGTGATTGGATAAGTACATGATGCTGGATGGGTGATTGGAGGAGGGCATGGGTAGTGACAGAGGGATTTCTGGAGTGCATGGGTACAACCTGGGTAATTGGAGGAGTGAATCAGTACTGGGTAGGTGGTTAGAGGTCTGCATGGGTAGTGCACAGGGGATTGTAGCAGTGCATGTGTTAGTGCCTGGGTCACTCCATGAGTACATGGGTACTGACTGGAAGATTAGAGTACTGCAAGGAGAGTGCATGGTGAATTTATAAGTGCCTGGGTTTTGGCGGAGTGATTGGATAAGTACATGATGCTCGCTGGGTGATTGGAGGAGTGCATGGGTAGTGACAGGGCAATGGCTAGAATGCATGGGTACTGCTCAGGGTATTGTAGGAGTGCATGAGTTTTGCATGGGTCATTGCATGAGTGCATGGGTAGTGACTGGATGATTAGAGTGCTGCAAGGAGAGTGCATGGTGAATTTATAAGTGCTTGGGTGTTGGTGGAGTGATTGCATAAGTACACACATGTCACATCAGGCCCCGCCCCCTCCCTTCACCACTGTGCAAACGCACCCCCCTGGCGGGTTTTAAATTGGGGGATTAATTCCCCTTGAATCCTGAGGGTCCCTGGGGGCCAACTAGCCCACCAGGTACCTCCAGTATGCGCCAGGGAGCTGCGTTGCAGAGAGGTGTTCAGAGGCCACGCCCCTTTTTACACCTCTCTGCAATGCAGCTCTTTAGCGCTTACTGGAGGTACCTGGTGGGCTAGTTGGCCCCCAGGGACCCTCAGGATTGAAGGGGACTTAATCCCCCAATTTACAATGTGCCAGGGGGTGCATTTGCACACTTCGTATGTCAGGACCCGCCCCCTCCGTGCACCAATGTGCAAATACGCCCCCTGGTGCGTTGTAAATTGGGGGATTAATTCCCCTTGAGTCCTGAGGGTCCCTGGGGGCCAACTAGCCCACCAGGTACCTCCAGTAAGTGCCACAGAGCTGCATTGCAGAGAGGTGTAAAAAGGGGCGTGGCCCCTTATTTAGTTGAAGCCCCGGGGGTGGCGGTCCCCGGGGCTTGGGGGGGCCTTAGAGGCCCCCCAAATTATCAATAAACCCCCTGCATGCCCCCGGGACTTGGCCCACCCGGGGGCCAAATAACAACGAAGCACGGGAGCCCGCGCTTTGTTTTGTTTTTTTTCACAGCAGGATCTGCGCATCCTAAGCGCATCCCGCCAATTTAAAAAAAAAAAAAATAGGGGGGCCCTGGGGGTCCTTGTGGGACCCCCTAAGCAGGCCTAGGGGGTCAGGGTGTTTCTACCCTGCCCCCTTTTTGCGTTTTGCACACTTGTTTTTGTGCCTCGGTTCTACCGAGGCACAAGATGGCTGCCAACACTTCCTGGTTTGGAGTGTTGACAGCCAATTAGCATACAGCTCGTGATCGGGAGGATGCGCGGACCCTCCGCGGCCATAGATATATATGTGTTTTTACTTTTGATTTTCTCAGGAACTACTGAACGGATTTACACCATTTAACAAAAGGGTTCTTTCTGAACCAAGAACTACCTCTTTGCCAAATTTGGTATAATTCCGTTCAGCAGTTCGAGCTGTAGCCTTGCATAAAGTTTCCTATGGGAAATTGATTTTTTGACTCTTATTTTTTGAATTTCTCCATAACTCCTGAACGGATTTACACCATTTAAAAAAAGGTCGCTTTCTGAACCAAGCGCTACCTTTTTGCCAAATTTGGTGTAATTCCGTTCAGCAGTTCGGGCTGTAGCCGTGTCTAAAATTTCCTATGGGAATTAACATGGAGAAAACACGTTTTGGGACCCCCCTTTTTTCTCAGCCGCCGCTTGCCGAATCACCCCGAAACTTTTAGGACACGAGCGGACCGAAGCGCCCCACGAGTTTTGAAAATTTCGTGAAGATTCGTCAACTGGCGCCAAAGTTATTGGAAATAGAATGTTGTGAATTTCCTATGGAAAATAGGTCCTAACTATAACTATCTACTGGCGACCGCCAGTAGATTATATATATATATATTTTGTCTGGTGGATTTTAGTCCAGTTTTAGCCCTAGTTTTACCTTGTTTTACTGGATTTTATCGGTTTTACTTGGTGATAGGGGGCTCCTGCTCGGGGACTCTAGTTGTATTATGAATAAGGAAAGAACTTTATTCAAAAAAGATTAATACTGTATTAATTGGAGTCTATAAATATTATACTACCAGACATTCATTCTATATACAGACTTCATGACAGCGTATTTGTACAGTTTTTATTTGTATTTCTAATTGTATTTGTACTGTTCTGATATCGACCAGTGGAATTGCTTATTTGCACTATTGCTTATTTGCACTACTGCCTATTTGCACTATTGCTTATTTGCACTGTGGATTCTGCTATGTTTTGCACATTGAAATTAATTTATTTGGACTCCCCATCTTACTTATGTACATATATGAATTTATGTGATTATATGTACATTGTTTGGTTTTTGTGCATTTATGTACATGATAGAATGCACTTTGTAGTGCATATTAATGAAGATCAAGGTTACAGGCATAGCACGACCAACCATAAATATTTAAGGATTTTTTTATATGTAAAAGTATCAACTATGATGTAATAGTTGTTTTATTTTTATCATTAGCACCTTATTGGCACTTGCACTTTGTTTAGGATATTTGCACAGTCTTTGGTATGTGCTCAATATGCTCGACAACAATAGAACCGTTAATCGACGACATCTACTTTTTCCTGTGTGTATTGCTTTAATAGCAACACACATTAGCACGATGGTTAGGGCACTTGCCCATTATACAAAATGTATTATGTATAAATGTATTTTGTATCATTGTGTGTATATCAAATTATGTATCACCAATTTTAAATGCTGTATTTAGTGGTTGATACAGTGTTTATTAAGAAGGATAATTTATTGGCAGCTATTGGTTTTAAGATGAGGCTATACATATAGTCTGTTGTCGAGTTCTATTGAGCGGGAGGGAGGGATTGTTCTCCCATGGTGTATCTATTTATTCACGTTAAGGGTCCCGGCACGTCATGTGACTGAGCATGTCATGAGTGATGTAATATGTGACGTCATCAGCAGTGCATTGCGGGGGCGCGAGTTATAGTTAGCTCTACTAACTATAATAGCCGAATTTCTCTGTTTTTATACGAGTGAAATGTCCAACTAACTATAACGTCCCTGAAACCTATGGTTTTTTCAGTGAATATATATATATATATATATATATATATCTATAGTGATATTTTGTACAACTATATTTATGACTGATATTTTTTTCTCGATATTATTGTACTCACCATTATAAGTATAGGATGTAGATATTTTGGACATCGCTATTTTGGTCATGATATTTTTGTATGGGGATATTTTGCGTGTCGATGTTTGCCAGTGTACCAAAGCATAGAAGTGGTGCCCAAAGAATATTTCTTACTTGAAACTCAAGATAATGTCTTCTTTCAAATTGTGCATTCAACATATTTGGTGACAGTCTTGCTCTCCCTGGAAGGTATCTCGAAAAAGTCCCAACAATGCTTGCTTCTTTCTGTGGAGGGCCTTTTTCATCACTATTTGCATTCTCTATCTGCACCGCATTGTCCTGCTGCTCTTGGTCCACCACTTCATCGCCTTCTCCTGTTGCCATTTTTGTTTAAAAAATCCCCAAAAAAGCTCTCCACTGCTTCTCTCCAACCTGCTCAGAATGATCCTCAATAGTAGAATGGTCTTGAAAACAAATTGGGTGTGTAGCTTCTAATAATATAGTTGAAAACTATACTGTCCAGTCATATTAGGTATTTTCCCGTTCACATGATATTCGCGGCTAGCGATTATATCTCGGACACTGGAATTCGAGAATAAAAGTGTTTTTCTTTAAAATAACTATAGCATCACAAGTTTCAAACTCATGCTATTAAAGCCATAATGCTGAAAGCACACTATAATATGGCTTTATCTGTGGTTTACATTTTTAAAAACAAGAGGCTTCGCAGGTGCCAACGTCGTCATGACATTCGACATCCCCACAAAATTGGAAATCAAGTTCAAAAGTGGTTATTTATTAAACAACAATTAAAACCACACTTTTAGACCTTATGTTAGTAACCCCATTTATATCCAACATCAAATGCAATATATGTGTATATGTGTTTTATATACATATATTGCATTCGATGTCGATATAGCGATTTCCGGTTTTATACTTAAGAAAACACATGCTCATCCTGGAGAACGAAGTCAACGTGATGCCCAGTGTCCCCGCAGACAAAAGAAAGGAAATAAAAACTGCTTTTCTCAAAAAAAATCTTCAATTTTAAATCTTATCCTAATACAACCCCAAATCTACAATATCTACTATAATATCTCTATGTCTCTGTTTTATACATCTTAAAAATCACCCCACTTCATGGATCATGAAGTAGTCGTGACACAAGACATCCCCTTGAATATGGGAAATCCAAATCAAAACTAGTTTCGTTAAAAGACAGTACACTCCTAGTGGCAGATTATGAGTCTGGTGGTCCGAGGACCACCATACTTGCGAGGGCGCAGCAGTGGCAGTCTCCCCACCACCCTATTACGAGATGGGCTGTGGCACCGTCACAGCTGTGCCATAGCCACCAGGGAACCACCATTTCCTGGCAGTGTTTCAGCAGTCAGGAGGCATTCATATGCTTGGTGGGACCGCTGGGGTCCAGCCAAGCATATTAGGAGCTTTCTCTCCACCAGGGTTTTCATGGCAGTTCCTCCTCCATGAAAATCCTGGTGAAGAATAAACAAGGCCCTCTGGTGCTTCTATGCCCTGTGGATGCATGTGCCCCCGTGTGAATACGCACCAGCTCCTGCACAGCATGGACTTTTCAGTCTATACCATGCAGGAACTGGTTTTGGCATTCCTATTGCAGTGCCTGTTTATAGAGGCACCACCGTGCGATTGCCAAAAAAAGCCCGCCAGACAGGAGGAAACTCATAATCTGGTGGACGGCCTCACCATGGGTTTGGCGGTACAGCAGCAGGGCAGACCCTGCACAGCACGGCCAAACTCGTAATCAGGCCTTTAGTGTCAAGTCTTCTGTACAAAACATGTATATATGTGTTTTGCAGTTTTATAAAGATGCTCAATCATCGCAGCAACTTTAACGCTCATAGCAACAACGTCGCGGTGAACAAAAAGAAATTGTAGGAAAAAATTATTCATAAAGTAAAAGAATAGAGAAGGAGTAACAACAATGCATCTTTAGTTCAGTGATCTGTTATACACCCCTAATATAGATAATATTGAAATATGTAAAACAAAATTGAAAAACCTTGATTCTGATAGCAAAAGTTATAGAGCTGTTTCATTATGCATAAGCAATTTTAAAAGTTTAATACTTTACTTGAAAAACCAAAGGATACTAGCATATAAAATATATGAAATACATTACACCAATGCTATAGTTAGGATATAGAATTTAAAAAACCTTAGAAGTTCACTGACAAAAACAAAGATTACAGGGATGTTATATTTAGGAATTAGAATTTAAAAAACCTAAAAAATTATCTGTAAAAAAAAAAGGTTAGAGAGATGTGATAGTTAGACTGACATTTCAAACGTACAAAACCAGAGAAATTCCCCAGTTATAGTTCCCTGAGAAAACTATAGCTTATGCCCCCGCAATGCCAACACTAATGCCATCACTGATGACATCTCAAATTACATCATCCATCATCCACAGAACCACTCACACACCCATTCACATCCCCATACAAACTGTTATATGCCCACTCACACCCCCACAAAACTACTCATTCCTCTATAGAGCCACTCACAAACACACTCACTCACTCGTACAGCCACTCACACAACCATTCACTCACCCATACAACAACTCTTACAACCAGTCACTCACCCATACAGCCAGTCACATAGCCACACATTCACCCATACAGCTACTCACACACCCATTTATTTACCTACACAATCATTCACACACCCACATACTCACCCATACAGCCTCTCAACACAGTCACTCACTCTGTTAGACTCCTCAAATCAGAGCAACAAACAAATTGGTCTACCTCTTGATATCCCCAGTTCCGATTGACAGAATTGCATGGAGTTTTAGGGTGATCAAGTGAGTGAAAGGGTATTAGTTAGGGAACAGCAGGGAAAATGATATAGACCTGAAAAGAAGAACAGAAAATGATTATCAAGGTAATACTGTTGACACTCATAAAGACTCACTAGATATGTAATAAGATTACCTCAATACTCACAGGGCTTCAGCAAATCAACATAATCCATTATATGATACTGGAGCAACAAGGCCTTTTATTCCTGCATTAACCTATAGATACAGGGACATGGTAAACATGCATACACCACAGACAAATACAAATATGTATGATCCAAAACATACCCAAACTAATATTTAAGGGGGAAAACACAAAAAATACTGCTTCTTGGCTCCGGACGAATTGCCACTTTTGTTAATTTCTTTAGTCCATCTGATTTGTTCCAAAACACTTCATCTTAGATGTCAGAACACAAAGTTTGTAATGTTGCAAAAAATAAAGCACAGAAGGAAAGAAGGGTTCAAAAGATAATGCTGGACCTCTTTATATAATTAAGATCAAGAAGAAAAAGAAAAGCATTTGTTCCTAACCGGAAATCCTTCAAAATGCTGCTAGGAGCATTCCATTTGGATAAGGAATCAATAGTCCAGGCACACAAGGTAAATGACCTAAGTTTTTTGAATTGTCACAGAGCTCAGTGCTAATACCGCCGTAGTATCCCTACCTGGGATCCGGAAATGCTCTAAGCAAATGCGATGCGGACCCACTACGAAACAGCTGAGAAGACTTGAGACAGCGCGTCTCACTCCCGGTGTACCTTAACGCCTCCCGGCATTTCCGCTGGCCGCAGAATGTCTTCCTCCAATTGGGTGTTCAAGTAGGAGCACCCAGATGCCATGAGTGGTGCCAATATCTTAAGAGACAAACTCATCTCTAACCTCTGATATGAACTCAGCTACCAGTCCGTGGCAACAAATTACGAACGCCGGCTGGCTTGTAACACCTCCTATAAATATCCCATGATTCCTCAGCCTTGTTTTAACCTATTACCCCCGTGATTCATGGTAATTGTAGTTTCAACCGAAGGAGCACAAAAAAACCTTTCATGTTTGTTTTATTCCTACAATGAAGGTGCTTAATGGGGCAGGATCCTCACACACTCTGTCATACAAGCACTCACACATTCACTCACACACCCACACAACCACTTAAATACCCATTCACACATCCATACAAGCACTCACACATCCACTTACTCACCAATACAGCCATTCACACACAAACTCAATCATAGCAACTCACTCACTTACAGAGCTACTCACACAGCCACTTATACACCTATACAGCCATTCACATACCCATACACACAAGGATACATACAGTTACACAACTACTCACATAATATATATTAAAAATTGTATCACCCAGTAGTAGTGTACAGAGTACACCTAGTATAGTAATATATATATATATATATTATCTACTGGCGGTCGCCAGTAGATAGTTATATTTAGGACCTATTATCCATAGGAAATCCACGACATTCTATTTGAAATAACGTTGGCGCCGGTTGACGAATCTTCGCGAAAGTTTCCAACTTGTTGGGGCGCTCCGCTCCGCTCCTACCCTGAAAGTCTCGGGTTGATTCGTCAAGCGGGGGCCAAGAAAAAAGGGGGGTCCCAAAACGCGTTTTCCCCATTCATTTTTCCATAGGAACCTTTAGTAGTAGCTACAGCCCGAACTGCTGATCGGAATTACACCAAATTTGGCAAAGAGGTAGCCCTTGGTTCAGTGTCATGCCTTTTGCTTAAATGGTGTAAATCCGTTCAGTAGTTTCTGAGAAATTCACAAGTAAAGTCACATATATATCTATGGGCGCGTCGGATCCGCGTACCCTCAGCGCACCCTGCGCGCACCGTCCCGATCACGAGCTGCATGCTAATTGGCTGTCAGCTGGCTGTCAACATTCCGATTCAGGAAGTGTTGGCAGCCATTTTGTCCCTCGGTAGAACCGAGGCACAGAAACAGGTGCGCAAAACGCACAAAGGGGGCAGGGTAGAAACACCCTGACCCTCTAGGCCTGCTCAGGGGGTCCCACAAGGACCTCCTGGGCAGAAAAAAGCATTTTTTTTTTAAAAAACAATCGGCAGGATGCGCTCAGGGTGCGTGGATCCTGCCGAAAAAAAAAAAATCGAAGCTCGGTCTCCGCGCCTCGATGTTTATTTGCCCCCGGGTGGGCAAAGTCCCGGGGGCATGGTGGGGGGGTTTAAATTTAATGTGGGGGGCCTCTAAGGCCCCCCAAGCCCCGGGGACCGCCACCCCCCGGGGCTTTCAAAAAATAATGGTGCAGGAGGGCTCTTGGCCCTCCCGCAGCCCCGGGGACCGCCACCCCCCAGGGCTTCTTTTAAAAAAAAAAAATTTTGACCTGTGTGGGGGGCTCCAGCCCCCCCACACGCCCGGGGACGGCCACCTCCCCGGGGCTGTGAAATGGTTGGGAGGGGGGCCGTGCGGCCCCCCTCCTGGAGCCCTTGATGGCCTTGGGGACCGCCACCCCCCAGGGCCGGCTCCTGCAGTGTCCCGGGGTGCCTACCCCCGGGACACTGTAGTTTGCTATGACAGGACGGGAGCCTCGCGGCTCCCGTCCTGTCATAGCAATCTTGTTTGCATTTTGAAAGAGAGAGCAGGAAACCTGCTCTCTCTTTCAAAATGCAAACCAATAGCTTTCCACATGGGGAGCAGCATGTTAGCTGCTCCCCATGTGGAAAGCAATGCCGGCTCCCGTAGGACGCGGGGAGCCGGCTGGGACTGTGGGGGGATTGGGGACCCCCCCACGGTCCCCAACGTTGTATATAGGCCCCGGGGGATGGGGTCCCCGGGGAGAATACAAATTAGTGCAAGGTGCTAATTTTTATTTACGGTAAAATTAGGAGTCGCGCATCTAGCGCGGCGCTCAGCGCGGCCCCTGGTGTGCACGTGTTGGATGCGCGACCCGTTACACGTTTGGTGCACGATTCAAACGCGTTGGGTGCGCGAATCCAAGCAGCACCTGGTGTGTGCGCGTTGGATGCGCGACCCCTAACGCGTTTGGTGCACGATTCCAATGCGTTGGGTGCGCGAATCCAAGAAAAACAAATGTACAAAAATGTCAGATATAAATGAAGTTTAGGTGTTTAGGTCTTGGGTGGCTCTAAAAAGAGCCGTTCTGTTTTTTGGGATATTTTGGTACCTACAAGTAAGTACCGATGCAGAGTCTAAAGTTGATGAGGAAGACTCTGTTACCCTCATCTGTAAAATGTACACCATCTCTCCTATAGATGCCGTCCATATTAAAACGCAGATTGTTGTTGTAAATGGACCCCATTCTATAATCTCTGAGATAAGCAGAAACAGCTTTATTGACATGTTTCCTAGCTTTCTCAATCTGTGGACAAAATTGATTGGACCAGTTCCATTTCTGTCTTTGACATATATTAGAATAGACAAAGGCAGTTTGGGGGAAAAGTGACATCAATTCTCCAAAGGTGTCCTTCATAAGCATTTCCAGACCTACTCCAGTCAAAGTGCCTAGGTCATTGCCACCACAGTGCACAATTATGAGGTCAGGGTGTTGGAGATGCAAAAGGATTTAACCAATGGCATCAATTGGTGCCACTTTAATCCTCTCTGTCCAATCCATTTAATGTCTACATTTGGCAAAGCTAGGTCTTTGTCAATGCCACTGTTTTCTGCATACCTTTGGCTCCAGAAAATATAGCTGTGTCCCACAATCCACACTCTAAGCATCTTGAAAGGAGGTCTGGATGCACTCAGAAGGTGTCTGTATGTGAAATGGCAGTTTGACAACTAAAGTTTTTCTAAAATGGTGGATAAGATGCAGTTTAAAAAAAAAAAAAAAATGATTGGCTGTTTGAGAAGATTATAGACTAAAAAGTAGGGTGCATGTTTCTGAGTTTCAAGAGCACGTTTCTTATTGGTTAATGAAAACCGTTTGAAAGGAACATTAGATAGGATAAGCTGATATTTTGAAAAGTCAAGCGCACTTGTTGTTTGGATTAGCAACATTGTGTGCTGAACTTGTGACCTGTGAGTTCAGTTGAGTGTTCCATGAACTGTTACTATGGTAACAGGCAGTAAGCAGATTGGGGGTAGGGTTGAAAGTTATATCAATTGGATAGGCTTGAAATGTGTAACCAATAGAAATGTGTGTTTGCTTTTGAATTAATGTGGGAAGCAATGTGATTTGATATTTACATGTATATGTGTGCAGAAAGAGAGGGAAAGTTTGCCATTTTTTGGTTTTGCTAAGAGCAGTGCAGTACAGACATTTGGTTTAAGAACAGCTGGTGTGTGACTGACATACTTCTTAATCAACAAATTAATTTAAAAGGTGAGTTATTAATTTGTGAGGGGTTGTATGTTGTGCCTTTGTTTTTAATAAGACTAATGTTTTTCTCCTGCTAAAGTCCAGGGAGTAGTGTTGCTTGTCTAGAATCACTTTGTGAGTCTGTCTGCATTTGGGCAACCATTGTGAGAGAAGCATTTGGGTACTTCATGTCTTTGCAGACAGATAACCGCTTTAAAACCTGTCATGTTGTCAAGTTTTCGTAGTATTAGAAGCCTGTCATTGCTTGTGCATTCGCAGAATGAGACAGTCATTCACAGTAGACTGCAGTAGTGAATGTTGTAAAATGTGTGCAGTCACCTTACCCCTTCCAGACTAGTGAATGTGTTTTGGAAAGGTCCAAGGAACTGTGTTGCTTGTCTAGAATCACACTGTGAATCTGTCTGCATTTGGGCAACCATTGTGAGAGAAGCATTTGGGTACTTCATGTCTTTGCAGACAGATAACCGCTTTAAAACCTGTCATGTTGTCAAGTTTACGTAGTATTAGAAGCCAGTCATTGCTTGTGCATTCGCAGAATGAGACAGTCATTCACAGTACACTACAGTAGTGAATTTTGTAAAATGTGAGCAGTCACCTTACCCCTTTCAGACTAGTGAATGTGTTTTGGAAAGGTCCAAGGAACTGTGTTGCTTGTCTAGAATCACACTGTGAGTCTGTCTGCATTTGGGCAACCATTGTGAGAGAAGCATTTGGGTACTTCATGTCTTTGCAGACAGATAACCGCTTTAAAACCTGTCATGTTGTCAAGTTTTCGTAGTATTAGAAGCCAGTTATTGCTTGTGCATTCGCAGAATGAGACAGTCATTCACAGTAGACTGCAGTAGTGAATTATGTAAAATGTGTGCAGTCACCTTACCCCTTCCAGACTAGTGAATGTGTTTTGGAAAGTTCCAAGGAACTGTGTTGCTTGTCTAGAATCACACTGTGAATCTGTCTGCATTTGGGCAACCATTGTGAGAGAAGCATTTGGGTACTTTAAGTCTTTGCAGACAGATAACCGCTTTAAAACCTGTCATGTTGTCAAGTTTACGTAGTATTAGAAGCTAGTCATTGCTTGTGCATTCGCAGAATGAGACAGTCATTCACAGTAGACTGCAGTAGTGAATTTTGTAAAATGTGTGCAGTCACCTTACCCCTTCCAGACTAGTGAATGTGTTTTGGAAAGGTCCAAGGAACTGTGTTGCTTGTCTAGAATCACACTGTGAATCTGTCTGCATTTGGGCAACCATTGTGAGAGAAGCATTTGGGTACTTCATGTCTTTGCAGACAGATAACCGCTTTAAAACCTGTCATGTTGTCAAGTTTACGTAGTATTAGAAGCCAGTCATTGCTTGTGCATTCGCAGAATGAGACAGTCATTCACAGTACACTACAGTAGTGAATTTTGTAAAATGTGAGCAGTCACCTTACCCCTTCCAGACTAGTGAATGTGTTTTGGAAAGGTCCAAGGAACTGTGTTGCTTGTCTAGAATCACACTGTGAGTCTGTCTGCATTTGGGCAACCATTGTGAGAGAAGCATTTGGGTACTTAATGTCTTTGCAGACAGATAACTGCTTTAAAACATGTCCAGTTGTTAAGTTTTCGTAGTATTAGATGCTCCAGGAATCACGCTGTCACTTCCCATGCACTCCTCCAGTCAGTAATCCAGCACCATGTGCTAATGCAAACACTGCGTCAAAACCCAAACACTTATAAATTCCCCTAGGCACACTCCTTGCAGTACTCTAATTATTCAGTCACTACCCAAGTACTCATACAATGACCCAGGCCTTAGCACATAGACTGCTACAAATCCCTATCTTCTACGCATGAAGTCCTCTAACCACCTACACACTTGTCTTTCACTCCTTCAATTGTCAGGCAGTATCCATACACTCCAATAAAGACATTGTTACTCCCCATGCACTCCTCCAGTCAGCTATCCAGCACATATACTAATCCAAACACTGTGCCATAACCAAACACTTATAAATTCAGCCAGGCACTGACCTTAAAGTACTCTAATCATTCAGTCAGTACCCAATTACTCATGCAGTGACCCAGGCCTTAGCACATAGACTGCTTCAAACACCTATCAACTACGCATGTAGTCCTGTAACTACCTACACACTTGTTTTTCACTCCTTCAATTCTCAGGCACTATCCATACACTCCAATAAACACCTTGTTACTCCGCATGCACTCCTCCACTCAGCCATCCAGCAGATATACTAATCCAAACACTGTGCCATAACCAAACACTTATAAATTCAGCCAGGCACTCACCTTGAAGTACTCTAATCATTCAGTCAGTGTCCAATTACTCATGCATTGACCCAGGCCTTAGCACATAGACTGCTTCAAACACCTATCCACTACGCATGTAGTCCTGTAACTACCTACACACTTGTCTTTCACACCTTCAATTCCCCAGTCAGTATCTATACACTCTAGCAATCTCCTCTAGTGACCCATTCAGCTCCATGTACTAATCCATTCAATGCGCCAAAACCCAATCACTTAAAAATTCACCTAGGCACTCTCCTTACAGTACTGTTTAAATTCAGTTACTATCCAAATACTCATTCAGTGATTTAGAGCCTTACCACATACAGTGTTTCAAACTCCTATCCACTATGCATGTCGTCCTCTAACCATCTACGCACTTGTGTTTAAGGCTTTTAATTCCCCAGTCAGTCTCCTTACACTTCAAGAAACACCCTGTCATTCCCCTTACAATCCTGTATTGACCCATTCAGCACCATGTACTAATGCATTCACTCTGCCAAAACCCAACCGCTTATAAATTCACCCGGGCATTCTCTTTGCAGTACTCTAATCATTTAATCAGTACACAAGTACTCATGCAGTGATTCTGGCTTCAGCACATGGACTGCTACAAATCTTTATCGAATATGCATGCACTCCTTTAATCACTTACACACTTATCGTACACACATTCATTTCCCCAGGCAGTATCCATACACTCAAGCAAACATCCTGTAACTCTCATTGCAGTGTTGTAGTGACCCATTCAACACTATGTACTAATCTATTCACTGCGCAAAAACTGAATCACTTTTAAATTCACCAAGGCACTCTCCGTGTACTACTCTAATGATTGTTTTGCTACCCAACTACTTATACAGTGAGCTAGGTTTTAACACGTGCAATGTGTTTCTATAGTAATAGAAGGGTATAATTTATACATTTATTAAAATTATATTTATAATTATTTCTTACAGATATTGTTTATCATCATTAAAACAAACTTATCATGCCTCAAAAATCAAGAAAGAGAAAACGACAGCAAAATGAAAATTATTTGAACAAATCTGCAGAAGAAGTATTGGATGACCAACATCATGTGGCTAAAAAGAAAAAGTCTTTCGGTAAGAGAACAAAAGAATTCCTTAAAAAAATTTCAAAGCCTAGAAATAGTGTACAAATTGTACAAAGTAAAAACAATGCTTCAACTAGAAAAAAGAATATGAGTAAAAAGAAAGGAGTAAATGGAAAATTACATTCAAACGATACAATGAATGGTAAAAGAAGGCAAAATCAGTATAAAGAAATCAGGAAAAAGATTTTTTATAATAGAGTTGTTTTTAACTTGCTTAAAGATGTTAAAAAATATAAAAGAAGAGCACTATTTTATGAAAAGAAAAAGTATATTGAATCCATTGTTCAAAAAGCTTTGGAATTAAAAAGGAAATTATTTATTTTAGTTTTAAATAGAATTCGATCACTACATAAACCAATCCATTTTTTGAAGGCCAAAAGTAAGAAGAAAAAAGTAATTAACAGAACTAATTTTTGTGAATTTTTTTGGGGTGAATGGAAACATAGTTCAAGTTCAGAGCCGTTCTTTAATGAAGAGAGTTATTTTTAGACCAATAATTTATTGCATGCAGTTGATACCAGTGGTCGTGCTTATGAGGTTAGAAATGGTTGTGCAATTGAGAAAGAGAAGATGGTTCCCAGAAATGTAGAAGAAGTGATAGCTGATGAAGCTCTAGGGAGACGTCCAAAAGCCCCAGTGTATACTTGGGATTGCAGTAGTATTTGTAGTGTACGACAGGAATCTATTGATATTTTACGCAATTTCTTACGAGAGTATACTAAAAAAAGTGTTAAGCAAAAGATTAAGATGTTACAAGGACTAGACCCTTGCAGAGTGAGAAAAAATACTGGTTTGCAAGGTCATTCTCTGGCTTGTCTTTCTAGAAAAGTATGTCAAAGTGTTTTTCATCATTTTAGGATGTTAGCAGTACATCATTCTCAAATGCGGAAGTTAGTTAGAAGATTGTATTATGCAAAAAGTCCAGCACTTAAATTAAATGAGTTGAACAGTGCTCTTTTGTGTGGGTCAGTATCTGATGTGAAGAAGGTTTGTGATGAAATTGAGTTTTGTTACTTTGGTCCGGAAGAAGAGAGTGCAGAAACTGACACATTGATAGAAGAAAATGTTGAAGAGAATGTGCAACATACTACTCCAAAAAAATTTGAAGAACAAATTACAAAGTTTAAGGTGATTTCAGGTGAAAGGCCAAATTATTCTTGTATTTGTTGCCGGCGAACTCACTATAGAAATCAGACTAGGAGTGTTGATCTGTATTTTAAAAGTGAAAAACAAAATAATGATGAGTGGAAGAATTTTGCAACTTATTTGTGGGTAGAGAATTGTTTTGATTTGGGTACTGAATACTGATCAACGTAATTGTAAATATTGTTATAACAAATTGGATGAAAATAAAATGCCTGCTAGAGCTGTTCATAATGATCTAGAGTTGATAACTATTCCTCCGGAACTAATAGATTTAAACACGTATGAGTCTATTTTGATTCAATGTGTACACCCATTTCAGGCTATTGTTTGTATGGAGCCAAAAACAGGTAAATTGCCTCCGAGTGATTTACAGAGAGGATTAAAAGGAAGAGTTGTATATTTACCACTGGATTTAAAGAAAAATATTGACACTATTGGTGTAGAGAATGTAGAAAGTGAACCATTAGTTATTCTAGTTAATGGTGTTCCTACTAAGAGTAAGCAAATCTGGCAAGAATTAGTGGATGTTAGAAAAGTGCAAAAGGCAACATTATATCTAATAAAAAACAATGAGTACTATAAAAATGTGTATGTGGAAGAAGAAGAAATACTTTTAGATGATGACCCTGAAACGTCAAGTGGTCAAATTGAAAAGGTGGACATGTCGAAAAATGAAGAAATCTATGAACATTATAGTGTACATCCACTTCATTCAAAAGAAGTGATGGGAAATACTATTGAGTTATTCCAAATGAAGGAAGCAAAGGGTACTCCCATCAGTGTATGGGAGAAAAGTTTGGAAGCTCGTTGTTTTCCGCAGCTTTTTCCAACTGGAAAAGGTGGACGATATGATGAACGACCTGTGCAGATTCCTGCATCTGAATATCGGACAACAAGATTGTATGCAGAAGATCCAAGGTTTCGACAATGTATCCCATATATATTTCATCTTTTGTTTGAGAGTGACTTATCTGGACTTTCATATGCAGTCAACCACATTTTGAAAACAGGAGTACATTTTCAAAATGTTTCTGCAAAGCAATTTATGGATAAAGTACATCAGAGAGATGATCATCTAGAATCTCAGTTGATTAATTTGATGGCATGTCAGCGTGGTACTAATGAGTATTGGTACCGTCGTCATGGAGAACTTAAATGCATGCTAAGGAACTTAGGAACTCCTACATGGTTTCTTACCCTAAGCTGTGCTGAATACGCTTGGGATGATTTACTTGAATTTCTTCGTGAGGCAAATTCAAATGTAAAAAATATTGAATACAAGACACCTGGAGAATTGTGCTCTTTGGATCCTGTTAATGTGTGCAGGTATTTTAATCATAGATTTGAAGCTATGATGTCTTTTATCTGCAATAAAAAGAATCCTCCTCTTGGAGAAGTTCTGGATTTTTTTGGGAGAAAGGAGTATCAAGCTAGAGGTGCTCCTCATATACATATGCTGATATGGATCAAAGATGCTCCTAAATTCGGAACTGATTCTGATGATACTGTTTTGTCTTTTATTGAAGAATATGCCACATGTGCTATACCCAAAAGAACAGAAGAAAACAACTTAAAACAACAAGTTTTACGATTCCAAATCCATCGATGCGGAAAATACTGTCGACGAAAGTACAAGTGTAAGGAAAAGTTTTATACCAAACGTCGTTTTGGATTTCCACGTCCTGTAATATCCAAAGGAAGAGTAAACAGTTTTATGTCAGCTATGAGACATACCATCACTAGAAAGTCTCCAAAAAATACATACAATTTGAGAAGAAGTGAAGAATCAAAATATATAAATGATTATAATCCTGTTATTCTCTGAATGTGGAATGCTAATATGGATATTCAGTATGTTGCGGATAATTCCATTGCTGTTTGCCCGGTATGTGACATCTTATATAACAAAATCTGAAAAGACAGAATTGAAAGAAATGTGGGAAGAGATTTCTCACGAGAAGAGTCTAAGTAAGAAATTATACAGTTTCAGTTTGAAGATTTTATCCCATCGAGAAATTGGAGCGTATGAATGCTCAGATCGGTTATCATCTGCAAGTTTATACTCAAAATCTAGAAGAATCATTTGGGTGAGTCTAGGTCTTGCTGCAACGCGAAATCGAGTACTTAAATCTGTTCAAGAAATTGAATATTTAGCAGAAAAAGAGCCGGAAAGTACAGATATTGTGAAAACAAATATGTTGGACACATATTATCCAAATAGAAGTCATCATCTTGAGAACATATGTCTCTATGAAGTGCTGCAAAACTACACTTTTAAACGGAATACTGCAGAAAACATCACTGATGGAAAATATGCAGTAATTGGTTCCGAAGGATGTTTGGTGAAACAAAGGAAAGGAAATTTGATTAATCACAGAAAACTGAGTTGTGACACTGCTGATAAAAGAGAATTTTACTATTTTGCACTTTTGCAACTGTTCAAACCGTGGCGTTCAGAATTGGAATTACTTGGAGAATTTCAGAGTTATGAAGATTCCTTCAATGCTTGTAAAGATACCATACAATGCACTGTTTTTGCAAATTATGTAAAGATGTTGAACGATGAAATTGACCAAGAAGCTACTATTGCAGCTGAGATTGCTAGAGACAGTTCTCAAGACAGTCAAACTTCTGCTCCGATCAGTGAAGATCCACTAGGACAACCAATTGTTGAAAATGAAGCAGCAATTGCTATGAAGGAAGTGGAAACAGCAATGCATCAAGCTCGAGAAGATATTATGGACTTAACAAACTTGGAAGAACAACTAAATGTTGAACAGCAAGAAATATATCAGCAAGTGAAGCAACAGATTGACCATGGATTACTTCATGAAAAGAAAGAATGCTCATGCACATCTTTTGAACCTATCCGGATGTATGTGAGTGGACAAGCTGGAACAGGAAAAAGTTTCTTAATAAAAGTAATGACCAGTTATCTACACAAAATAACTGAGTCAAATTTGTCTTGTGTTGTAACTGCTCCTACTGGGTTGGCAGCACACAACATTAAAGGAATTACATTACATCGTTTACTGATGCTACCTGTGGAGCATGAAAACAAATTGGAATATCATAAGCTATCTGGAGAAGCTTGTTATGAAGTTTCAAGAGTGCTGAAGAAAATGAAACTTCTGATTATTGATGAGGTAAGCATGGTCTCAAACTTAATGCTTGCTTTTGTGCATTTAAGAATGCAGCAAATTCTTAAAACAGAGTACGATGTGTTATTTGGAGGAAAACATGTTATAGTTTTTGGAGATCTACTGCAACTTACTCCCGTAAAACGACAACCAGTATTTAAAACACTTGTGCATGAAGACACCAGAAAGTCTATGGGTAGTGTTGGAAACGTTAACATTTGGTCATATTTTGAATACAAAGAACTCATTACGAATATGCGACAGGCAAATGATGTTGATTATGGAACTATTCTTCAAGATGTAAGAATTGGAGTACTGACAGAACATGGGAAAGAGGCTTTACAGAGTCGGTTACTTTTGAATTTGTTTCCAAATGAAAATATAGTTCAGGAGAAAATATATAAGAAAATTGCAGAAAACAAATCTGTAATCTGCTTAATGCCAACACTGCGAGAGTGTTCTATATTCAACATAGAAGTTTTGAAGCTGGAAAATGAAGAAATAATAAAAATGGAGGCCATTGATAAAATAGAGCATGAAGGAATCACTATTATTTTGACAGAAAAATTGAAAACAAAATTGCATTCTTTAGAAAATTCAATATCTAAAACTGCTGGTTTAAAAAAGAATCTATATGTATGTATAGACTGTCGGGTAATTTTAAGGCATAATTTGGATGTAGAAAAAGGTTTAGTTAATGGAGCAATGGGTAAAGTTGTGGATTTTGTAAATTATCAAAAAAGAGATGGAATTGAATTTTTAAATATCAAATTTGATGAAATTGAAGAAGTAAAACAAATTGGTCGTTGTTCAGTTCGTTTTTTGCTTGTTAAAGATTTATATGTCCGTAGAAAACAATTTCCACTTTCTTTGGCATATGCAGTGACTATTCATAAATCTCAAGGATTAAGTGTAGATAGTGCTTTGGTGAACATTGGAAGTACCGTGTTTAAAGAGGGTATGGCATATGTTGCTTTGTCCAGAGTCAGAAGTTTATCTGGTTTGTTTTTGATTGAGTTTGATGACTCAAAGATTATTGCAGATACAAACTGTGTAAAAGAGTATAATAGATTAAGAAGAGCGTATGCTCCCAATTTAGGTCAGTTTCCTGTATTTGAAAAGCGTGTGGTAGGTCGAAAAAGAACACATGACAATATTTGTAGTAAAGTTATAGCAAAGAAAAAAAGTAAAGATAATGTTGTAATTGCAAGCAAGAAGACAAAGGACGCTAATGAAGACATTGTTGGTTATCAGTTTGAAAATAGTTCAGGTATCAACTGCTATGCTAACATAGTAGTTAATGTTGTTTTTTTTCTTGAAAGTTTGCAACAACAAATTATGGAGAATCGGGAAAAAATATTTTGTTCCTTGTTGTATTCTGTTTATGAAAAATTGAGAACTGATAAAAGTAAAATGCAAAGCGTTTCTGATATTCGTCAAGTTTTGGATATATGTTGTGGATCAACACAATTTACACAAAATATGCAACAAGATGCTCAGGAATTTTTAATGTATATGCTTACTGTATTGGAAAATGAAGGGATAGACATTGAAAATCTTTTCGACCTTTGTTATAAATGGGAACATGTATGTGAAAATTGTATGTTTACATGTACCACTGATATAGACACAGAAAGATTTATATATTTGACATTACCAGAGTGTAAATCAGTATCTTTTAATAAACTAGTTAAAGCAGCAAATCAAAACATGAACTGTACCCAATGCAAATCAGAAATGTTATCAACATTATTTATACAAAAATATGGACAATATATAATTTTAATGATGCAACGTTGTACAGCTGATGGAAGAAAATTGGACACTTTCATAAAAAAATTTGTAGCAACTCAACTATCAATATCAGGAAGGACTTTTGTTGCAGTAACAATTATTTTCCATCTTGGTGCTTCCACTACATCTGGACATTACACTGTGTATCTAAAATGTAATAAAGGCTGGACATATTGTAATGATGCTCAGTTGGTTTTTAAACAACGTTTGCCAAGCGAATTACCAAATTCTTACCTAATATTTTTAAAACCAAAGTTTTAGGAACATAATTTGGCCTCTGAGGAATTTATTAATATGTATTAATACGATTACTATTGGACAATTTTAATATAAAGGACTTCAACAATACCATTTGGCCAAGAGGAAAGGTGTATGTTTCAATTGTGGACTTTTTCTTGCACATTCTCTCTGCATATATTTTTAACCAACAACATTTACAGTGTATATAAATTTACGTTAGAAAATGTTCTTAGGAGTTAGCATTTTTATATATATGTGATTTGCATTATATGCTATGTTATTTTTGGATGTAGTCTTGGGTTTTTAAAAACAATATTATTTATTGTTTTTTTTTGCCCTCTGTTATGTGATGAGTATGATTGAAAACACTGTTTCTAGTGAATTTCAATTTATTCTGATAACAGTAAAAAAGGCAAACAAAATAATTTGTAAAATGTTAAAATTATGCTGTATTGTAAAAAATATAATATTATATATTATAACTGTATTTTTTCTTCTCTTTCACAGATCCTAATTCTAAAATAACAAATTTTTAGAAATTTATTTTATAAAAAACAATTGAAAAACAATGTGTACCATTTTTTATTTGTATTACTGTGAAGGTAAGTTTAACTAAGTATTAAAATGCACAATAGCCTGTGTTTGCACACAGGTGAAGAAAGGAGAGATGGATGTAGTAGATATGTGTGGAAAGACGCTCTGTGCGTGTTTTAAGTTACACGATAAAGTTAACATGAATACTGAGTGTCACTGGGGGCCAACAAACCCACCAGATATGTGCAGTAACTGCCAGAGAGTTGTATTTTAGAGACATATAAAATGGGATATAGTTTCAGAACACATATCTGCAAAACAGGTATATGGTGTTCAATAGAGAGACATAGTGGGCTACTAGGGTCTAGGAAGCTTCAGGATTTAAAGAGACTAGGGGACATATTAGCAAGACCCACGTTAAAATTATCGCAGTTTTAGCGGCAGGAAACTGCCGCTAAAACGGTGATAATGGGCTTGCTAATATGCGTTATAGAATTCCAATAGAAGCCCAGGTTAGATGTGCAGGACATCTAACCTGGGCTTCTATTGGAATTCAATACGCATATTAGCAAGCCCATTATCGCCGTTTTAGCGGCAGTTTCCTGCCGCTAAAACGGCGATAATTTTATCGTGGGTCTTGCTAATATGCCCCCAGGTTCTTTAACTTAAAACATGTCACAGAATGTGTTTGCACATGTTACATGAGGCCCCATCCCTTCCCTTTACAACTCTATAAATATGTCCTATCACTTTAAAAAAACATAAGTACTTATAAATTTACCTTGTTCTGTCTTTGCACTACTGAAATTACTCTACTTATTACTCATATAGTTAAGTATTGGCTTAGCCATTAACCTTAGTACAAGTTAATTTTTTTATATATTATGGCAGCAGATCTGCAAGAAGCTAAAAAGTATTAATACAGTCTTCAAAACACCCAGTTTATACCTATGTACTTTTGGGATCTCTCTGTCATAGGAGATTGTGTGCCCTGCACTTTTTTTTTTGGTTTGTTCATAATATTTCCCATTGTACCTATTGAAGGACCACAATTATTTCAATTATTCTTCTTTTAGCATCTTTGGAGAGATAACTCTGTGCTTACCTCCTGTCACTGTCATGCAATTTTTGAAACAATGAACTACCAATACGTTGTTTTTGTAACAATCTGCCAATACTTTACAACTTATGTGGTAAATTTAGAAGCATCCTGTGCTAACAATATGTCACTTTTTGTAACATAGTTATAGCGCAAAACACTCTTTTATATTTACAAAGAGAGGAAAAGGTACTCTGTGTACCTTTTCTTCTCCATGTAAATACAATGTTATAATACACACACTTTGCGTTGAAAGTGCGTTCTGGAGGTGTTGCTGTGCGTGTTTGCACAGAACATTCATAGAAGAAGACACATGTCCTGATTTACCAGAAATGATAAATGTGGACATGTGTGTGAATGCTGCACCATTCTTCAATTGATGTAGCAAGGCACAACTTGGAGAATTGGTTTCATTTCTGTTCATTTATTCACTTTCAATATATGCTACAATGCACAGCATACATAGAAGGAGAGAAATGCCTTCATTTATTGTTTTTGTGCAGGAATTTATGTCTTCCTGCACAAAAACAAACTCTACACGACACAGCTATCCTTGCACCATGGTGCAAGGGTGCCTGTGTCACCACATGGCTGCAGTTTAAGCCACAGTGCAGAAGGAAGAACAGACTTGCAATATATTTATGTACATATGTTGCATGCCTGTGCTTCGGAAGTACTGCAGTACATTGCAGCTAAAGAGCTTACAGTGTCATGCTGCAGCATTTCCTTATAGTTCTGCACTTATACATTCACCATACACCACAAATGCATTCTTTCAGTCAATTATGCACTACAGATACATTCTTCTAAACTTTCACACACTAGGATACAAATTTAGCTCTTTTTTTAACCAGAGTAGGTAGTTCTGAAAAGAACTTTTTTTTTTTTTTTGTTGTTTTATATATATATATATTTTTTTTTTTGAACAATTCTTTTTTTTTTTTTAACAGGAACAAAAAGTCAACGGGACCAACAAAACCATGAAAAAAAGCCAACAAGATGAAAAAAACTGTCATTTTAGAAAAACAAAACCAAAACAAAATCAGCATCGGTGGTTTCTTTGTGCTGTGCAGATTAAGTCAATAGACTGCTCCCCATAGCATAAAAGTTTGTTACATTTGATGCAGACAATTTTTAACTGGCCAAATTCAGGCCGGATATCAGGATGGCCAGATGAAGAAGCTGCCGTAGATGTAGTGGCCACTGCTGCTGTTGGATTAACACGCAGTCTTCGGCACTCCTCTCTTGCTAGGTTCACTGGATGCAGTGTCTTGAGATGCTTAAGCATAATTCCTGTTCCACATGAATACTTTTTTGTGGGGTCTCCTCTAGATAATACTCTGCTGCATATTTTGCAGGTCACCTTAACTGCATTGACAATTGTTTAATGTATTAATTATTGAATTTATTTTTTTGATATTAATTTACTACATTTTTTTAAACTATTTAATTTCAAATTTTTATTTAAAAAAAAAATTAATAATTTTTCTATAAATTGAAAAAAAAATGTTTTAAAAAATGTTGATATTCTTTTTCATTTTTTTATTTTTTATATTTTTCTAAATATTATATTTTCTTTTTTTTTTTTTAAATTAAATTTTTAGGAGACGCGCACCCAAAGCGCACCTTCCTCGACTACTACGCGGAACCTATCCGCCATTTTAGGATTCTTGAGTGGATCCGCATACGGTGTGCGTTGGGTACGCATTTTACTGCGCGTTTGCTACACGATCCGTACGCGACTTCAAGCGCATACGCACAATATACGTTTACGCTACGTGACGCTTGCACGTTTCCGCGTGACATCATATATATGTTCTACGCTGTAGGTGCGCGAATCCCGCGAAATGTTTTATTTTCTTAAAACATATATATATATATGTATTTAACATAAATATTAACACAAGAGATTATCTGAGGTAATTATATAAATAGTATTTTGGCATCACTGATGACACCATCCAGTGACTGTGTGTTTCTGTAAAGTTTAAATATGTTTAATATATATAGGGAAAGGCGTATTGAAGAATGAGTGGGTGTATAAGTGTCTGAATGGATGATTTAGTAGGTGTGTGACTGACTCTATAAGTGAGTGATTAAACGTATCTTACTGAATGCATGGGTTAGTGACTTAACTTGGTGAATCTCTGTATCCGTCTGTCTGTTGGTGTGTAAGTGACTGTATGGGTTTGTGAATAGCTACATGAGTGTCTATATGAGTTATTGATTGGTTGTCTGAGTATCTGTATGGGTGCCTGAGTGTTTGTGTGGGTGGGGTGTGTGTGACTCTGTGCATAGATGTGTGAGTGGGTGATTCACTGGGTGGATGGTTTCAAGAGTGCATCTGTGATGGACTGTATGGGTGGGTGAGTGTGTATATGGGTGTGTTAGTGAGTGAATGTATATCTCAGTGGTACATGTGTGAGTAACTACATATGTGAAAGGCAGTATATATGTGTGTTGGAGTATATAAATGGCTATAAGTGAGAGTGTGTCATTGTGAGAGTGGCTGTATGGATGAGTGTGTACTTGTATCAGTGATCGTATAAGAGCGTAAGAATGTGCTAGTATTTGTATGAGTAAGTGAGCTGGTGTGTGTATAACTGTATAGGTGAGTAAATGGCAGTGTGATTAATTATTTGCATGACTGACTAGGTGTGTGAGTACCTCTATGGATGAGTGGTGGTGTGTGAGTGTCTATGTAGGTGTATGAATGCATATGATAGTCCTGTACTGAGTGACCGTAAGTATGAGTGACTGTATGGGTGAGTGAGTGGATGTGTGTGTAGACCTAAGAATCAGTGAGTGGGTATGTAGTTATTGGTGTTGGAGTGTCTATGGTTTTGCGAATGGCAGTCTGTAATTTAGAGTGGGTGTATCAAAGGTTATATTAGGGTGTGAGGAGGTGCATCAGATTATCACGTGGATGATGTCATCAGTGATGTCATTTGAGATGTCATCAGTGATGTCATCAGTGATGTAACTGACCATGTCATGAGTGATGTAATATGTGACGTCATCAGCAGTGCATTGCGGGGGCGCGAGTTATAGTTAGCTGAACTAACTATAACGGGGGAATTTCACGGGTTTTGTACGAGTGCAATGTCCAACTAACTATAACTGTCCATAAAACCTATGGTTTTTTCAGTGAATTTCAAAGGTTTTTTAAATGCTAATTTCTAACTATAACGTGCGTGAAACCTATGGTTTTTTCAGTGAATTTCAAAGGTTTTTTAAATGCTAATTTCTAACTATAACGTGTCTGAAACCTATGGTTTTTTCAGTGAATTTCAAAGGTTTTTTAAATGCTAATTCCTAACTATAACGTGTCTGAAACCTATGGTTTTTTCAGTGAATTTCAAAGGTTTTGTAAATGACAATTTTTAAATGTATTAATTGTTATATTTATTTTTTTGATACTGATTTACAACATTTTTTTAAACTATTTATTTTTAGATATTTTATTTTTTAAATTACATTTTAATTACATTCTACATTACATTACAAAATATACTTTCTCAGAATGAATTACTTTAGTTTAAATACTTTGCAATAAGGCAATAGACTTTTAAGTACAGTAGTTACAGTTGTTGCAAGTGGCAACACAATTTAAAAAACAATGCAACATTGAGCTCAATGTGAATTTCTAGTTAAATGCAATTAGTTACTTTATGGATTACTTTTCTAACCACAGGACTGGATCCTAGATTCAGTCCTGGGACATCTCCTGTAAACAGTTGAGTAAAAGCGTTTTGGTTACAGTAGTGATTTTTAAGGAATATTATTGTATTTTAAAAGTTGACAAACTTTTTCACATAGAATCACCAATGTTATCCTATGGGAGGAAATTCACTTAGCAGGTAAGTAGTGTTATAGTTACTTTTTCTTACTCAGAGGTGGATCCTGGAACCAGCACTGGTGCATCTCCTGTAAACAGTTGAAAGAATGCGTTTAAGTCACACAGGCGATTTTTAAGGAATATTTGTAGTTTGTGAAAATCGACACTGAAACTTTTCTGCTGAAAACCAGACAATGGATTCCTATGGAAAGAAATTCAAGTTACTGGTAAGTACTGTTAGAATTACTTTTCAGGGTCAGTGCTGGGCTAAAAGATGCAGCACTGGGTTCTCTCCTGATAACAGGTGAGTAAATCGGAATTCATAGTTCGGCTGATTTTAGAGAAATATTATAAAGTTCCAAAACTCCACACTTAGAAGAATTTCCAAGTGAAACCAGTCAATGTTAGCCTATGGAAGGAAATTCAAGTTACTGTTAAGTATGGTTAGAATTACTTTTCAGGGTCAGTGCTGGGCTAAAAGATGCAGCACTGGGTTCTCTCCTGATAACAGGTGAGTAAATCGGAATTCGTAGTTCAGCTGATTTTAGAGGAATATTTGTAAGTTTCAAAAATCGACACTTAGAAACTTTTTCAGCAAAAAGCAGGCAATGATATCCTATGGAAGGAAATTCAAGTTACTGGTAAGTACGGTTAAAATTACTTTTCAGGATCAGTACTGGGCTGAAAGATGCAGCACTGAGGTCTCTCCTGATAACAGGTGAGTAAATCGGAATTCGTATTTCGGCTGATTTTAGAGAAATATTATAAAGTTCCAAAACTCCACACTTAGAAGAATTTCCAAGTAAAACCAGTCAATGTTAGCCTATGGAAGGAAATTCAAGTTACTGTTAAGTACGGTTAGAATTACTTTTCAGGGTCAGTGCTGGGCTAAAAGATGCAGCACTGGGTTCTCTCCTGATAACAGGTGAGTAAATCGGAATTCGTAGTTCAGCTGATTTTAGAGGAATATTTGTAAGTTTCAAAAATCGACACAGAAACTTTTTCAGCAAAAAGCAGGCAATGATATCCTATGGAAGGAAATTCAAGTTACTGGTAAGTATGGTTAAAATTACTTTTCAGGATCAGTACTGGGCTGAAAGATGCAGCACTGAGGTCTCTCCTGATAACAGGTGAGTAAATCGGAATTCGTATTTCGGCTGATTTTAGAGAAATATTATAAAGTTCCAAAACTCCACACTTAGAAGAATTTCCAAGTGAAACCAGTCAATGTTAGCCTATGGAAGGAAATTCAAGTTACTGTTAAGTACGGTTAGAATTACTTTTCAGGGTGAGTGCTGGGCTAAAGATGCAGCACTGGGTTCTCTCCTGATAACAGGTGAGTAAATCGGAATTCGTAGTTCAGCTGATTTTAGAGGAATATTTGTAAGTTTCAAAAATCGACACTTAGAAACTTTTTCAGCAAAAAGCAGGCAATGATATCCTATGGAAGGAAATTCAAGTTACTGGTAAGTACGGTTAAAATTACTTTTCAGGATCAGTACTGGGCTGAAAGATGCAGCACTGAGGTCTCTCCTGATAACAGGTGAGTAAATAGGAATTCGTAGTTCAGCTGATTTTAGAGGAATATTTGCACAATGGTGAAGGGAGGGGGCGGGGCCTGAGGTGACATCTGTGCAAACGCGCCCCGTGGCGCGTTTTAAGTTGGGGGATTAAGTCCCCTTGAATCATGAGGGTCCCTGGGGTCCAACTAGCCCACCCTGTACCTCCAGTATGCGCCAGGGAGCTGCGTTGCAGAGAGGTGTTCAGAGGCCACGCCCCTTTTTGCACCTCTCTGCAATGCAGCTCTGTGGCGCTTTCTGGATGTACCTGTTGGGCTAGTTGGCCCCTAGGGACCCTCAGGATTGAAGGGGATTTAATTCCCCATCTTAAAACGCGCCACGGGCCTGTTTGCACACATGTCACCTGAAGCCCCGCCTTCTCCCTTCACCACTGTGCAAACGCACCCCGTGGCACGTTTTAAGTTGGGGGATTAAGTCCCCTTGAATCCTGAGGGTCCCTGGAGTCCAACTAGCCCACCATGTACTTCTAAAAGCGCCACAGAGCTGCGTTGCAGAGAGGTGTAAAAGGGGCGTGGCCTCTGTAAACCTCTCTGCAACGCAGCTCCCTGGCGCATACTGGAGGTTCCTGGTGGGCTAGTTGGCTCCCAGGGACCCCCAGTATTCAAGGGGAATTACTTCCCCTTCTTAAAACGCGCCAGGGGGTGCGTTTGCAGAGTACTGCAGGGAGGGGGGCGGGGCCTCCGGCACGATGCCGGTCGTTTTTTTTTGGGGGGGGGTTTTAATGGGAGGGGGCTGTGTGGCCCCACTTCCCTTGGCCACTTTTGGCCCCGGGGACCCCATCCCCCGGGGCCTGAGCAATTTATTTATTTTTTTAATAAAAAAAAAAACGGGAAGGGGGCCGCATGGCCCCCCTTCCCTGGGCCTGTATTGGCCCCGGGGACCCCATCCCCCGGGGCATGCCCTCGATTTTTTTTTACATTTGGAAGGGGGCTGCGTGGCCCCCCTCCTCAGGCCATTTAAGACCCTGGGGACCCCATCCCCCGGGGCCGGCCTTGCCCTTTTTTTTTTATTTGGGGAGGGGGGCTGCGTGGCCCCCCTCCCTGGCCACTTATGGCCCCGGGGACCCCATCCCCCGGGGCCTGGCCTCTGGTTGGGGACTGGGGGGGTCCACACAACTGTCCATAGGAAGAAGACAGCAACAAACAGCATATTGCATGGAATGAGTTTTCATCCTTCATCTCTTAAGAAAAGTATCCCATACGGAGAATTTATCCGAATGAAGAGAAATTGTTCTGAATTGAAAGAAATGGAAATCAAATTTCTGGAAACTAAAAAACGCTTCCTCCAAAGAGGATACAAATATGGAGATGTGCTTAAGGGTGAACATAAAGCGAGGTCAAAAACGAGGGCGGAGACACTAATTGATAACAGGAAAGAAAAGAACAAACAAGCAGGACCAGGAGAAGATGCACCACGCCTGATTTTGACATATAGCCGTGAAAGTTTTCAAATCAGACAAATCCTCACCAAGTATTGGAGCGTAATAAAAAAAGATCCTGACCTCGGCCATCTGGTAGGGGAATATCCTTTGGTGTCATTTAGAAAGGCCCCGTCTTTGTCTGATACACGGGTAAACAGTCATTTTCAGATGAATAAACAAGAATCTTGGCTACAAATCAAACAAAGGGGATTTGTGAAATGCATGAACTGCAAAACGTGCAAAATTGGACAGAACCTCAAATCTATCAAAGATCCCAAAGGAGGCACGCTAGAAATTAAGGAAACAATCACTTGTGAAACATCTTATGTTGTCTATTTAATTGAGTGTTTTTGTGGAAAGAGGTACATTGGCAGTACCATCTGCCCACTCAAGAAAAGAATATTAGAGCATGTACGAGCCACAGTCAATCATGACACTTCATATGCTATGGCCAAACATATGAGCACTCATCCTGGCAAAACATGGCTAGATTTCAAATACTCAGGTTTGGCAACAGTCCGACAACATGAGAGAGGAGGCAATAGAATGCTCAAATTAAGACGTTTGGAATCCAAATGTATTATCTGGTTCAAGACAAAGACCCCGGGAGGATTAAACATGGACGAAGAAATGTATGTACACCTGTAGAAGAAGATTCACCATCTGAAGAACCTGTTTAATTGGGACATTAATTAACTGTGAAAATTGATGAGACATTATCCTTGATGAATTAGCAAAATTCCATGAGACCGCATAAATGTGAACTCAAGAATTAGTATGGTATCAGTAGTAGTAGTTTTTTTGTTTCTGTGCACCTAGGGTGATTTAATTTAAGCAGGATCAAATAATGTATATGCACTAAGCAATATAGTAATATGGACATTGACTCTGAAATTACGATGAATGAGCAGTATAGATATATTAATAAACAAACCTGTCTCAGAGCTATTAGATTCTAAGGGCACTTAGCCATAAATTTAGCGACATTGAATGGCACTGTTGGCATGAATTACGATAATTCAAAACAATGCTCAGAGTATAAAAAGTTACAACAGTAAATATCTAAACGTGTCTGTTATCTCCCGCTGTGCACAGATTGTAAGTAATAAAGTTTGATTGAATTGAGTATACTACTGGGACCACAATGCCTCATAATGGGCTAACGTGGATACCAAGTATAAAAGAGAAAATAGTAAAGGGACTCTTGTAATACTACCGTGACCAAGAACGTGAAGTTTGAAACGCGTAGGGAGGAGGAGAGCTTTTGTTGAATAAAAGCCTTTCAACTGCTAAGGTGTGTGCCGCGTTTCATTGTTTTGTTGGAACATATTATTGCGGAGAATGGTCTTCTCTCCGCCGTGAGCACCGGCTGTAAAAGTGTTCCCTCGTGTGAAGATCAACTTGTTGTTCATATATATATATGAAATATATATATATATATATAGTAAATATATATTATCTACTAGTGGTCGCCAGTAGATAGTTATAGTTAGGACCTATTATCCATAGGAAATCCACAACATTCTATTCTCAATAAGTTTGGCGTCGTTTGACGAATCATCGCGAAATTTTCAAAACTAGTGGGGCGCTCCGGTCTGCTCCTGTCTTGAAAGTTTCGGGGTGATTCATCAAGCGGGGGCCGAGAAAAAAGGGGGGGTCCCAAAACGTGTTTTCTCCATGTTAATTCCCATAGGAAATTTTAGCGACGGCTACAGCCCGAACTGCTGAACGGAATTACACCAAATTTTGCAAAAAGGTAGCGCTTGGTTCAGAAAGCGACCTTTTTTTAAAATGGTGTAAATCCGTTCAGTAGTTGCGGAGAAATTCAAAAAATAAGAGTGAAAAAATCAATTTCCCATAGGAAACTTTATGCAAGGCTACAGCAAAAACTGCTGAACGGAATTACACCAAATTTGGCAAAAAGGTAGTGCTTGGTTCAGAAAGCACCCTTTTTAAAAATGGTGTAAATCCGTTCAGTAGTTGCTGAGAAAATCCAAAATAAAAGTTTCGATATCTATATCTATGGCCGCGGTGGATCCGCGCACCCTCCCGACCACGAGCTGCATGCTAATTGGCTGTCAACACTCCAAACCAGGAAGTGTTGGCAGCCATCTTGTCCCTCGGTAGAACCGAGGGACAAGAAAAGACAAAAACAAGGGCGCAAAATGCAAAAAGGGGGCAGGGTAGAAACACCCTGACCCCCTAGGCCTGCTCAGGGGGTCCTACAAGGACCCCCAGGGCCCAAAAATGTTTTTATTTTTTTTTAAATTGGCAGAAAACGCGCTGGGTGCGCGGATCCTGCCGCTAAAAAAAAAAATCAAAGCGCGGTCTCCCGCGCTTCGATGCTAATTTGCCCCCGGGTGGGCCAAGTCCCGGGGGCATGCGGGGGTTGGTTTTAATTTTATGTGGGGGGCCTCTAAGGCCCCCCAAGCCCCGGGGACCGCCACCCCCCGGGGCTTTAAACAAAAATGGTGCGGGAGGGCTATCCGCCCTCCCGCAGCCCCGGGGACCGCCACCTCCCCGGGGCTTCTTTTTTAAAAAAGAATGACCTGTGTGGGGGGGCTCCTGCCCCCCCACATGCCCCGGGGACCGCCACCTCCCCGGGGCACTAAGAAAATACATGTGGGGGTCCGTTTCGGACCCCCGAAGCCCCGGGGACCACCACCTCCCCGGGGCTATGTAGAAGTGGGGAGGGGGAACGCGCGGCCCCCCTCCTGGAGCCTGTGGTGGCCCTGGGGACCACCACCCCCCAGGGCCGGCTCCTGCAGTGTCCCGGGGTGCCTACCCCCGGGACACTGCTGTTTGCAATGGCAGGACGGGAGCCTCGCGGCTCCCGTCCTACCATTGCAAACTTGCTTTGCTTCATTGAAGCGAGAGCAGGGAAACCTGCTCTTGCTTCAATGAAGCAAAGCAGAATTGCTTTTCCATAAGGGGAGCTGCATGTCAGCAGCTCCCCTTATGGAAAAGCAATGCCGGCTCCCGTAGGACGTGGGGAGCCGGCGGGACCGTGCGGGGATTGGGGACCCCCCCAAGGTCCCCAACGTGTGGCCGGGCCACGCAGCCCCCCTCCCAAAAAAAGGATTTTCTTTTTTTTTTTTTTAAAAGGACGCAAAGGCCGGCCCCGGGGGATGGGGTCCCCGGGGCCTTAAATGGCCTGAGGAGGGGGGCTACGAAGCCCCCTCCAAATATTTAATTATTAAAAAAAAGAGGGCATGCCCCGGGGGATGGTGTCCCCGGGGCCAATAGAGGCCCAGGGAAGGGGGGCCACGCGGCCCCCTTCCCGTTTAAAAAAAAAAAATCCTCAGGCCCCGGGGGATGTGGTCCCCGGGGCCAAAAGTGGCCGAGGGAAGGGGGGCCATGCAGCCCCCCTCCCATACAAAAAAAAAAAAGACCGGCTTCGTGCCGGAGGCCCCGCCCCCTTCCTTAACACCTCTGCAAACGCGCCCCCTGGTGCATTTTAAGAAGGGGAGTAATTCCCCTTGAATACTGGGGGTCCCTGGGGCCAACTAGCCCACCAGGAACCTCCAGTATGCGCCAGGGGGCTGCGTTGCAGAGAGGTGTACAGAGGCCACACCCCTTTTTACACCTCTCTGCAACGCAGCTCTGTGGCGCTTACTGGAGGTACCTGGTGGGATAGTTGGACCCCAGGGACCCTCAGGATTCAAGGGGACTTAATCCCCCAACTTAAAACGCGCCACGGGGCGCGTTTGCACAGTGGTGAAGGGAGGGGGCGGGGCTAAAGGTGACATGTGTGCAAACAGGCCCCGTGGCGCGTTTTAAGATGGGGAATTAAATCCCCTTCAATCCTGAGGGTCCCTGGGGGCCAACTAGCCCACCAGGTACGTCCAGAAAGCGCCACAGAGCTGTGTTGCAGAGAGGTGTAAAAAGGGGCGTAGCATCTGAACACCTCTCTGCAACGCAGCTCCCTGGCGCATACTGGAGGTACAGGGTGGCCTAGTTGGACCCCAGGGACCCTCATGATTCAAGGGGACTTAATACCCCAACTTAAAACGTGCCACGGGGCGCGTTTGCACAGTGGTGAAGGGAGGGGGCAGGGCTTCAGGTGACATGTGTGCAAACAGGCCACGTGGCGCGTTTTAAGATGGGGAATTAAATCCCCTTCAATCCTGAGGGTCCCTGGGGGCCAACTAGCCCACCAGGTACGTCCAGAAAGCGCCACAGAGCTGCGTTGCAGAGAGGTGCAAAAAGGGGCGTGGCCTCTGAACACCTCTCTGCAACACAGCTCTCTGGGCATACTGGAGGTATCTGGTGGGCTAGTTGGCCCCTAGGGACCCTCGGGATTGAGGAGGAATTAATTCTCCAACTTAACACGCGCCACAGGGCGTGTTTGCAGACATGTCACCTCAGGCCCCACCCCCTTCCTTCACCATTGTGCAAATATTCCTCTAAAATCAGCCGAACTACGAATTCCAATTTACTCACCTGTTATCAGGAGAGACCTCAGTGCTGCATCTTTGAGCCCAGTACTGATCCTGAAAAGTAATTTTAACCGTACTTACCAGTAACTTGAATTTCCTTCCATAGGCTAACATTGACTGGTTTCACTTGGAAATTCTTATAAGTGTGGAGTTTTGGAACTTTATAATATTCCTCTAAAATCAGCCAAACTACAAATTACAATTTACTTACCTGTTATCAGGAGAGACCTCAGTGCTGCATCTTTGAGCCCAGTACAGATCCTGAAAAGTAATTCTAACCGTACTTACCAGTAACTTGAATTTCCTTCCATAGGCTAACATTGACTGGTTTCACTTGGAAATTCTTCTAAGTGTGGAGTTTTGGAACTTTATAATATTCCTCTAAAATCAGCCGAACTACGAATTCCGATTTACTCACCTGTTATCAGGAGAAACCTCAGTGCTGCATCTTTGAGCCCAGTACTGATCCTGAAAAGTTATTTTAACCGTACTTACCAGTAACTTTAATTTCATTCCATAGGATAGCATTGCCTGCTTTTTGCTGAAAAAGTTTCTGTCAATTTTTGAAACATACAAATATTCCTCTAAAATCAGCCGAACTACGAATTCCTATTTTCTCACCTGTTATCAGGAGAGACCTCAGTGCTGCATCTTTGAGCCCAGTACTGATCCTGAAAAGTAATTCTAACCGTACTTACCAGTAACTTGTATTTCCTTCCATAGGAATCCATTGTCTGGTTTTCAGCAGAAAAGTTTCAGTGTCGATTTTCACAAACTACAAATATTCCTTAAAAATTGCCTGTATGACTTAAACGCATTCTTTCAACTGCTTACAGGAGATGCACAAGTGCTGGATCCAGGATCCACCACTGAGTAAGAAAAAGTAACGATAACACTACTTACCTGCTAAGAGAATTTCCTCCCATAGGATAACATTGGTGATTCTATGTGAAAAAGTTTCTAAGTGTCAACTTTTAAAATACAATAATATTCCTTAAAAATCACTACTGTAACCAAAACGCTTTTACTCAACTGTTTACAGGAGATGTCCCAGGACTGAATCTAGGATCCAGTCCTGTGGTTAGAAAAGTAATCCATAAAGTAACTAATTGCATTTAACTAGAAATTCACATTGAGCTCAATGTTGCATTGTGTTTGAAATTGTGTTGCCCATTGCAACAACTGTAACTACTGTACTTAAAAGTCTATTGCCTATTTGCAAAGTATTTAAACTAAAGTAATTCATTCTGAGAAAGTATATTTTGTAATGTAATGTATAATGTAATTACAATGTAATTTAAAAAATAAAATATCTAAAAATAAATAGTTTAAAAAAATGTAGTAAATCAGTATCAAAAAAATAAATATAACAATTAATACATTTAAAAATTGTCATTTACAAAACCTTTGAAATTCACTGAAAAAAACCATAGGTTTCAGACATGTTATAGTTAGGAATTAGCATTTAAAAAACCTTTGAAATTCACTGAAAAAACCATAGGTTTCAGGCACGTTATAGTTAGAATTTAGCATTTAAAAAACCTTTGAAATTCACTGAAAAAACCATAGGTTTCAGGCACGTTATAGTTAGAAATTAGCATTTAAAAAACCTTAGAAATTCACTGAAAAAACCATAGGTTTTAGGGGCAGTTATAGTAAGTTGGACATTGCACTTGTACAAAACCCGTGAAATTCCCCCGTTATAGTTAGTTCAGCTAACTATAACTCGCGCCCCCGCAATGCACTGCTGATGACGTCACATATTACATCACTCATGACATGGTCAGTGACATCACTGATGACATCACTGATGCTATCTCAAATGACATCACTGATGACATCACTGATGACATCATCCATGTGATAATTTCATGCATCTTCTCACACCCTAAAATAACTTTTGATACACCCACTCTAAATTACAGACTGCCATTCTCAAAACCATAGACACTCCAACACCAATAACTACATACCCACTCACTGATTCTTAGGTCTACACACACATCCACTCACTCACCTGTACAGTCACTCATACTTACGGTCACTCAGTACAGGACTATCATATGCACTCATACACCTACATAGACACTCACACACCGCCACTCATCCATAGAGGTACTCACACACCTAGTCAGTCATGCAAATAATTAATCACACTGCCATTTACTCACCTATACAGTTATACACACACCAGCTCACTTACTCATACAAATACTAAGCCTGGGCGTAGTTCGCGAAGTAGCGCTACGCGAAGCTACGCAAAGTGCAGTTCGCACTACGCGAGCTACGCTTAGCACTACGCGAACTGCGTAGTGCACTGTTCGCAATGATTGCACAGTGCCGGATGCTTGTCCGCACTGTGCAATCATTGAAAACGGCATCTTGCACAGTGCGAGCTGTCTTTTACTGCCGCTCGAGTAGATTTTTACTCGAGCGGCAGCTTTCTCAACGCGGACTGGTAGTTTCTCATCGCGAGCAGTCGCGAGCATACGCGACCACTCGCAATGAGAAACCTGACCTCCCCGCGTTGAGAATCTCGCCGGGAGGTTTATTTTCCACGCTCACGATCGGCAACTTGATGTTGCTGATCGCGAACGAGGAAAAAGTCTCGCCGGGATGTCATTTTGCTTGCTCGCGGTCGCCAACTTGACGTTGAGGACCGCGAGCAAGCAAAAAATGACCGCTGCACTACGCTACGCTACGCATGTTTGCACTGTGCTACGTGCAATTCGCATTGTGCGAAGTAGCGCAAACTTCGCAAACTATGCGAGCGTAGCGTAGTGCTTTGCCCAGGGTTAACAAATACTAGCACATTCTTATGCTCTTATACAATCACTAATACAAGTACACACTCATCCATACAGCCACTCTCACAATCACACACTCTCACTTATACCCATTTATATACTCCAACACACATATATACTGCCTTTCACATATGTAGTTACTCACACATGTACCACTGAGATATACATTCACTCACTAACACACCTATACACACACTCACCCACCCATACAGTCCATCACAGATGCACTCTTGAAACCATGCACCCAGTGAATCACCCACTCACACATCTATGCACAGAGTCACACACACCCCACCCACACAAACACTCAGGCACCCATACAGATACTCAGACAACCAATTAATAACTCATATAGACATTCATGTAGCTATTCACAAACCCATGCAGCCACTTACACAGCAACAGACAGACGGATACAGACATTCACACAGTTTAGGCACTAACCCATGCATTCAGTAAGATACGTTTAATCACTCACTTATAGAGTTAGTCACGCACCTAGTAAATCATCCATTCAGACACTTATACACCCACTCATTCTTCAATACGCCTTTCCCTATATATATTAAACATATTTAAACTTTACAGAAACACACAGTCACTGGATGATGTCATCAGTGATGTCATTTGAGATGTCATCAGTGATGTCATCAGTGATGTCACTGACCATGTCATGAGTGATGTAATATGTGACGTCATCAGCAGTGCATTATGGGGCGTGAGTTATAGTTAGCTGAACTAACTATAACGGGGGAATTTCACGGGTTTTGTACGAGTGCAATGTCCAACTTACTATAACTGTCCCTAAAACCTATGGTTTTTTCAGTGAATTTCTTAGGTTTTTTAAATGCTAATTTCTAACTATAACGTGCCTGAAACCTATGGTTTTTTCAGTGAATTTCAAAGGTTTTTTAAATGCTAATTTCTAACTATAACGTGCCTGAAACCTATGGTTTTTTCAGTGAATATATATATATATATATTTATATATATATGTATTTATTTATTTATTTATTCACACCAATCTTCCCCTCTTATTGAGGGAAAAACTCAGATGCTCCTGTATGCTAAATACTTCAATTTAAGGACTTTTTGACGTGTTTGGGCATTACGCCTTGCTCATGGTCACATTACAGAAACTTCTGTGTTATAATATATATATGCACTAAAAAACTAATTATAGGTTACAGAAACGTTATTGTTAGGAAATAGAATTTTAAAAACCTGAGAAATTGACTGAAAAAAACAAAGTTTACAAGGATGTTATAGTTAGGGTCAGATTTTACTCGTACAAAACCAGTGAAATTCTGCAGGTATAATTACCTAAGCTAACTATAACTCGTGCCCCTGCAATGAACGGCACCTGAACTCACATTTAACATCACTCATGACATGGTCAGTGACATCACTCATGACATCACTGATCACATCTCAAATGACATCATTGATGATATCATCCACAGAACTACTCACACACCCACTCATACCCTCATACAAGCTCTCATATACCCATTCAACCATGAACATACCCATACACCCACTCACTCACCCACTCACTCATCAATAGAGCCACTCACACACCCACCCACTCGCCTATACAGCCATTCACATACACCACTGACTCACACATACAGCTACTCACACAACCACTCACTTACCAATACAACTCACATAGCTACACAGTCACCCTTACAGCTGCTCACATACCCACTTATTCAACCATACAGTCACTCAGATACCCAGTAACCTAGTGACCCTACCTCTCAACATAGTCATCCACTCACCCATACAACTACTAACCTACCCACTCACACATCCACAAAATCACTTACACACCCACTCACTCATCTATCAGTCACTCACACAGACATGTACTCACCCATACAGCCACTCACACACCCAATCACTCACCCATACTACCACTCATACACCCATGCACTCACCCACACAACCATTAACATACCCATTCACATATCCATACAACCACTCCCATGCCCACTCGCTCAGCCATACGGCCACTCACACAGAAACTGACAGTGCAATACATTCACTGACATACCCACTCACTTACCCATATACCTACTCAAACAGCCACTCACTCACCCATACAACCACTCACATACTCACTCACATAGCCACTCATTCACCCATATAGCCACTCACACACACACCCACCCACCCAAACAGCATCTGACACAGGCACTCACTTATCCATACAGTCACTCACACACCCACTCACTCACAAATACACCCATTCACACAGTCAGTCACTCACCCATACATATACCTCACACATCCACTTATATACCCAGACAGCCACTCACACACCTATCAACACACCCATACAGCCATTCAGACACCCCCTCACACATGGATACACACAGTCACACAGCCACTCACATAATATATGTTAGAAGTAGTATCACTCTTTAGTAATGCATCAAATATACTAATCTTTTGTTGTAAGTTAGTATACATCTTTAACACTCATAAACTCTTAGAAAACACTAATACTCAAAGGATTATGTAATCAGTGATGTCATTTAATATGACATCAGTGATGTCATCAGTCTTGCAGACATACAGACACTTACACACCCACTGATATACCCTTAGAGCCACTCACACACCCACTCAATTACCCATACAGAAACTCATGCAGCCACTCACTTACCCATACAGGTACTCACATATCCACACACTCACTCATACAGCCACTCACACTGCTTCTCACTCACCAATACAGCTACTCTCACACCCACTCACTTATCCATACAGTCACTCACCCATACAACCACTCACATACCCACTCACACACCCACAGAACCACTTACATACCCATTCACACATCCATACAATCACTCACACACCCACTTGCTCACCCTTACAGCCCCTTGCACAGATATTCACTCTATAATACATCTCTCATACCTACTCACTTACCTATACACACACTCAAACAGCTACTCACTCAACCATACAGCCACTCATATACCTACTCCCTTACCCATAGAGCCACTCTCACAGCCACTCCTTCACCTATACAGTCACTCACACGCCCACTCACACACATATGAAGCCATTTACACAGCTACTAACTCACCCATACAACCACTAGCGCATCCACTCAGTTTCCAATACAGCCACTCACTGACCCATAAAGCTACTCACATACCCACTAACACATCCATACAGCCACTCAGACACCCATACAGCCACTGAGATATCCACTCACGAAGTGATACAGTCACACAGCCACTCAGATGAGATATGTCAGAAAGAGTATGGCTAATTACTAGTACAGAAAGAATAGTAATGTAACTTATGCTATATCTTAGTATTATCTTTATGTCTCAGAAACATTTATGAATTACTTACACTCATGGGATGATGTCATCAATGATGAGATCAGTGATGTCATTTGAGATGTTATTAGGGATGTCCCCAGTGATGTCACTGACCATGTTATGAGTGATGTAATATGTGAGGTCATAAGCAGTGCATTGTGGTGGCGCAAGTTACAGTTCACTCGGGTAACTATAGCAGCTGAATTTCACTGGTTTTGTACGAGTGAAATCTGAGCCTAACTATAATGTCAATGTAACCTCTGGTTTTACCTGCTGGTGGTCACCAGTAGTTAGTTATAGTTAGGACCTAGTTTCCATAGGAAAAGTATTTTTTTGCCAATAACGTTGGCACCATTTGACAAGTCTTCACATTTTTTTAAAAATTATTATGATGCACAGTTCAGCTGCTGTGTTGAAAGTTTCGGGGTGATTCGTCAAGCGGAAGCAGAGAAAAAGGGGGGTCCCGAAACGCTTCTTCCCAATGCAATTTCCCAAAGGGATCTTGGTCCAGAAAGAGCCCTATTTGTTATTTGGTGTAAATCCATTTTGTGATTTTGGAGATATTAAAGAAAAAACAAATTTGAATATCTGGGCAGAGCCTAAGCACAGATCTCAAGATGAGACCGGATTGGCGGTTAGCACTTCAACTAGAAAGCGCTGGCAGCCATCTTGGAGCCAATATACATGATAGCACCCCATTGAAATGAATTGTAGTGAATGGCAGATTTTGAAGATCACAGAAAGGAGAACGTATAAAGGGTTATAACAGATTTCAGTTACAATATAAATCATTTTTGATGGTACCATACTAATTTTAGGAATTGTGGTGTGCTCTAAGGTGAATATACCCTGTGAAAAAGCCTTCTGCAGGGATTTCATGAATCGTTTTTAAGAGAAAACTGTTTTACTAAAGATTTTCCTATAGAGGTTATGTAAGGTGATCCAGAATCTAAATTCACACTATCTTTCTAAGCCATATGAGAATGAAGTCTGACATTTTCAGTAAAACATACTTCCAACAGGAGCACCCTGTCAGTTGATTCTCTTGTGTTCTACTGCAGCCTCCCAGAGTGTTCTAAAGAACAACAAGAGTGCTAACAGTCTCACTCATGACAAAAGTATGGCACACCTGAATCCATCTTGATCAAATCAAACTGGTAAAACTTAAAACACTTAATTTAGAAAGGAACAACATGAGGGGGTTCATTTTGTCATATAAATTATGGCTAGTGCTGTAGAAAGAAAAATTAGGACACATTTTAAGTGAGTTCTCAAATATCTCCCTCTTCTATTTCATGAAAACATTCTGGCATGCAGTCTGAAACATGAACTTTCAACACCAGCAGCAGACTGCCAGTTAACTCCCTGGTGATCAGCAGCTCTAATCCAGTGTTCTAATCAGCAACTAGAGTACTAAGATTCTGAATTTATGCCGGAGGTGTGCACATCTTTACGCCATCTTGATGGAATCAAAGTAGAAAACTGAAAGAATTTTCTGCTGAGGATACTGCAGTAAATGAGGAAATTAGAGAGCTTAATAACTAATAAGTCATCCAAGATGGCCAAATTTAGCACAGATATCACCCAAATGTAGCCCAATGACAGAAGTGTGCAAAACACTAGGGGGCCGATTATGATGCCTTAAGGGTCTTATCGTAATGGGCCGCTCGGTTTACTTTCTGACTGCCTCATTATGATGGAGGCAGTCTGAAAGTAAACAGGCCGCTCATTCCGGCTGGCTTCCGACAGGCTCAGAGAGCCTGTCTGCTAGTTTGAAGCCGGCTAGTGGTCTCAAGGGTGGGCCTTTCCGCCCTTGAGATTACGATGCACGGTTTCAGACATGGTTTCTATGCCGGCCTGTCTGACATGAAAACCATGTCAGAAAGCATATTTGGGGGCCTCCAGCAGGGCCCCCTTTGGTGCACAGCCTCCGGTTGATCCCTGCACCTTGTGGCAGACATCTTGTGGCACCTGCCATGGGGTGCAGGGATGAACTGCACCTCCCTTTCCTCAATGGGTGCTTGTGTTACGGATGGTTTACAGCCTTAACACGAGCCCCCATTGAGGAAAGGGAGCATGCGACTGAACAGTGTTCAGTCGCATTGAAGTGAGTCAGTCTGGACCGCCGACCGGGTTTCGGTCAGTCCCAGGACTGAGTTGGTGTTGGGCAGAAGCAATTCCGCCTGACATCAAAATAAGCCCCTTAATTGTTTTGTTCTTTGCAGTTTTATATAATTCAGACTTGACCCAAAGGTATTGGAGTGCCTTACATGAGCATCAGTTACATTACACAAGGACACATTTTTTTGGGATTTAAGCATGGGGGGATTAAGTGATTTGCCCAGAATCACAGGATGTCGAGCTGACGGCAAAACTCGACCTGGTTTCCCAGTTGCAAAGTGTGCAGCTCTAGCCATAACACCACATCCTCTCTGCTAAGTGTAACAGATAATCAAGTGACTAACTAGATGAAAAACATAAAGATAGCAAATAATTCAAAAGTGCTTTGTTGCTATTTGAGAACTCAGAAAAGATGTCTTCATTTTGGTTTTTTAGCGCACTAAGCATGATTTCTATGGGAATAAGACCCTCTTCTTTTTATACTCAGGATAACGAGCATTATTGCAGGATTCACCTTGAATGCTCAGTAATGATGTTTCATGACATGAGCGACGTATAAGTCTTTACTTTATTGCACTACCTGTAATGTTATGACAATTGCCTAGTTGGCAAAGTGATTTATTGGTTTATGTGGTTTTTGGTCTATGTGTTATATACAATATAAGAGATATTTTTATATAATATCGTGTGGAGTCTCTTTTGTGATGTATTTATTGTGTCACTGGAGTGTGTGTGTTGTGCAAATGCTTTACACATTGCCTCTGGGATGAGGCTGACTGCTCATGCCAAGCTACCAAGGGGGTGGGCAGGGGTTATCTTGGGTGTGTAACTCCCTTACCCTGACTAGAGTGGTGGGTTCTGCCTGGCTTACGTGCATACGTTAGCTAACCAGAAACCCCATTCTAACAGAAATGCTTTAGGCATTACAGTTTTGATTACATTAAGATACCGTCAGGTGTGTCACACTTTTTTAATGAATATAGAGTGTTAGCAATCTAGTTGTTTATTAGAATACTTTGGTAAGGCAGAGGTCAGGGGCATGGACTCGGATAATTGAGGTCAGAGAGGAGGGTGCAGAGGCAACAAGTTAACCATGCAGGGCAGGCGGGAGGGGCAGTAGCAACACAATGGACCATGGAGGGCAGGGGGAAAGGGGGGCAGGGGCAACAAACCAACAATGCAGGACAGGCAAAAGAGGCTGTGGCAATATAACAGACCATTTAGGGCAGAAGGAAGAGGCAGTGGCAGTACAACCATGCTTGCCAACAGAGCCGATTCAAGCAGGAAACTCACAATGTTTTTAATCTCAAAAGGGGTTTATTTTATATGTCACCTGTCTAAAATCTCCTCTTTTTCAATGTAAGTCAATGGGGAAAATCAATTCCTCTGGGTTTTTTTTAAATCTCCCTCTTACCAAGTTCAAAATGCTGGCAAGTATGGTACATTGGATCATGGAGAACAGGAGGAATGGGGTAGATATATGGACTCGGATAACTGAGGGCAGAAGGGAGAAGAGCAGGGGTACTAAACTGACCTTACAAGGCAGGCGCCATGGGTTGTAGCAGCACAATACACCACACAGGGCAAGCGGAAAGACAGTTTAGCACAATGGACCATGGAAAGCAATAGAGAGGAGACAGGGCCATGCACATGGACAACAGTGCCATTAATTAAATGGGGTAACCCAACTAAAGTCCGTGGACCTGGGCATCAAATTCAGCAAAGAAAACAATGGTCCTGGACCAATACCTATTCAACCATAAATTAATTCGAAGGTACTGATATTCTCAACAGGAGCTACTATTGAGTCAGCTCACATTACCAGGAAACTAATACAAAAAAACAAACAAATGTGCACCAAACATAATTATTTCAATACAGTTTTTCCAAAGCAGGGCATATATTTTATTTCACATATGTATATATAATACAATAAAAGATCATCGTATGATTCAAAAACAGTCAAGAAAAAGAGGGGAAGAAAGGGTTGCTCCACAGGGGAACGTGAAGGAATTTTTGTGCTCTCAAGTGTAAGAAGATTTTAGAACAGGGAGAGATTCCCAAAAGAATAAGAAGCATATATTTACATAATTCAATGTAAGCCTGGTAATTATTAACCAGTCATTGGAAAACTGGCCCAGTAATAGTACATGTGTTATGTTTACACAATTGATTTCTAAAAATTGGAGGATTATGTCTCCTTTAAGGGAGGAAAACAAAAACAATGGTTCTGTCGGGTTTGTTCAATTATTGCTTCTAAGAACGCCTAGTATTGATATATTATTTTTGTTATTAACAGTTGTCCAGACAAGATAAAAAACATAACAAATAATGCAGAGAGCGACACAAATTTCTGTCTACTCACTTGTTTTTATATAAATTGAATCATATATATATATTTGAGACATTTGTAACAAGGCTGTCAATACAAAGTGAGATATATACACGATAAGTGAACAAGTGACATTAGTGCTCAGTGCTAGTGCTCAGTGCGTAATATATACAGTGGGCTTTAAATATGTACATGGGAAAGAATAGGCCAGAATTTTAGGGAAAAACAATGACTCTGCTGCGTAATGAATATTCTTAATCACACAGAGCCTTGATCAATCTGGACTGTGTGAGGTCGTCAACGTTTCAACCCAAACTCAGCTCCATTAGGTAGTCATGGCGGGTCTTCATCAGGACAAAAAACAGGGGTTGGGGTTGACAGCCTATAAATGAAAAATGAATTAAGCATATTCTGTATCTAGGTCTGGACGAGTTAAGAATGGGGGGAGGGGCAGTATAAATACTCACCCAAAGAAAACCGGAGTGACTCCTGGTTATTCAAAAAATTCTTATGGGATCCGAATTAAATCAAGCGACGTAAGTCTAAAAAGGGAGAGAGGGCGTAAAGGTCAAACCCTTCTGTGTGTCAAAATGACTTATAAGAACTTACAAGGCAGGAGAGGGACACTGAATACCTATGCATCAACCCTGCTAGTTCAAGTGCATTGATGTACTCCTTGTATTTAAGTTAAATTAATGGAAAAGGCCAACAGGCAATGTTGAAAATTATCTCCATGTACTCAAACGACCCAAGCACGCTAAAGGGAGGCTAAGTGTTAGTGATTTAGACACAAAGTCAGAGGGGATTACCTCGCACATAATACAGTATATTAAATTATATAAAATGGCAAGCTCGTGCTGTTGAAGGCTCTGTGTTAAAGAATAAAGCATGGAGTCAACTGTGAGGCGCTTCAAACCAAGCTGACAAAAGTCCGGATTTAAAAGGTCTTAAGAGCAGCTTGGTGTTAATGAAGCACATAATCAAAAGGGATTGCCTCACGTTTAAAACAAATGTGTCTCTGTAGTTATCTGACTGGCGCGCGCTATTAGAGGCTCAAAGGTTGTAACGAGAAGTCAGCCAAATGGCGCTTACACCAAGCTGACTACTAATTTGGCTACACAGGTCCTTTTCATTGTAAATGAACCCCGCGTAATTCTTTGCGGGGTCCTTCTCCCATTCCTTGGGCACCATACCGCACTCATTAGGCGGGTTCAAAATACTGGGCATTACCCATGACCATATGAGGGTTGCCCGTCCCTGTTTGGCCCCCTGTTCTGAAGAAGACCCGTGTGGCTGAGGTCAAAATTTCCCTCTTCTGCCGTCAAGTCGGGTCGAAACGTCGACACCACACCCCCTCCATTTTGGAAACCTGGACCTTCGTTCCCTGTGCCCCTCCCTTAAAGGAGACATAATCCTCCAATTTTTAGAAATCAATTGTGTAAACATAACACATGTACTATTACTGGGCCAGTTTTCCGATGACTGGTTAATAATTACCAGGCTTACACTGAATTATGTAAATATATGCTTCTTATTCTTTTATGAATCTCTCCCTGTTCTAAAATCTTCTTACACTTGAGCACAAAAATTCCTTCACGTTCCCCTTTGGAGCAACCCTTTCTTCCCCTCTTTTTCTTGACTGTTTTTGAATCATACGATGATCTTTTATTGTATTATATATATATATATATATGTGAAATAAAATATATGCCCTGCTTTGGAAAAACTGTATTGAAATGATTATGTTTGGTGCACATTTGTTTGTTTTGTTGTATTAGTTTCCTGGTAATGTGAGCTGACTCAATAGTAGCTCCTGTTGAGAATATCATGGACAACAGAGAGCAGAGGGGAAAGAGGCTAGGGCAGCAAATTGACCATACCGGACAGACAGGATAGATAGTTGCAGCATAACGGACCATGAAGGGCAAGAGAGGGGGCTGAGGCATGATAATGGACCAGAAAAGGAAGGAGGGAGGGGATAGGGGCCTGCACATGAAAAATGGAAGGCAAGGGTCAAGGGGACAGGGAAGGAGCAGCAAGCTGACCATGGAGGGCAAGCAGGATGGGCACTGGAAGCACAGCACACCATGGTGGCAACTCTGGGACTATAATGGCATACACACAGACAACAGAGGGAAGGAGGGAGGGGGTCAGGGGCAGCAAGCACACCACACAGTACAAGTAGATGGGGCTGTGGCAGCACAGAAGACGATGGCAAGCGAGGTTAGTGGAAGCATAACACCATAGTGGGCAAGAGGGATGGGCAGGGGCATGCACAAAGGACCATGGAGTACAGAAAGGAGGGTTATGGGGCTAGATTAGAGAGGGCAGGGGAAGGGGCTTCACAACAGACACCGCAGGGCAGGCAGGAGGACCAGCTATATGACAACAGAACATTAAGGGCAGAAGAGAGTGGCAGCTAAATTGACCACGGAGGACAGGAGAGAGGGGATATGGGCATGGAAATTGGACAGGCAGGGTAGAATTGGCGGGGACAGGCGACAGCCATCTGACCATGCTAGACCATGGAGCATGGTAGGCAAAAATGAGGAAGCAGGGGCATGCACACAGACATCAGAGGCCAAAGGGAAGGAGGGCAGGAGAAGCAAGCTAAGCACAGAGGCTAAGCAGGAAGGCAATGATGGGGCATAGAATTGGGCAACAGAGGGCAGGAAGAGTTGGCATGGACATCAAGCTAAATGGAGAGCAGGACCATGTAGGGTATGGGACAGGGGCTTGGTGCATGGAATCAGTCAACAAAGGACAGAGAGGAGGTGGATGGGACTGCAAGCTAACTGGTCAGGGTATGTGCGAAGGCCAGTGGCAGAACAATGGCCACAGAGGGCTGTAAAGAGGGAGCAGTGGCATGGACTTGGACAATGGACGGCAAGGAGGAGGAGGGCAATAGCAGCAAGCTTGGGTGGGGGCAGCACAATGCCAGGCCAGGCACTGTGTCCAACCCCCCACCATGCATTGCAATGGGTATCTTACTTAATGTTATAAAAACCTTAGGAATTCACTTAAAAAACAAAGGTAACAGGAAACGGTATAATTAGGTTCAGATTCAAATGCGCAAAACTATAGAAATTCAGCGCCATATTATCAAGAACGGTGCAAACATTATCGCTGCTTTAGCGGCAGGAAACTGCCACTAAAGCGGCGATAAGGGGCTTAATAATATTCCCTATAGAATTCCAATAGAAGCCCAGGTTTGATGTCCTTGACACCAGAACCTGGGATTCTATTGGAATTCTATAGGGCATATTATCTAGCCCCTTATCGCCGCTTTAGCGGCAGTTTCCAGCCGCTAAAGCGGCGATAATGTTTGCGCCGTTCTTGATAATATGGCCCATAGTTGTTAGCGTTAGAGTTATCTCGAATAACTATATCTCATGCCCTTGCCATGCACTGCTAATTACCCCAGATATTACATAACTCATGACATCTTCTATGATATCATTGATAATATCACTATAACATTTGGCTTACAATTATTGATGAGAAAATGTGCATGGCGAGTGCGTTTGTTCTAGTTACCTTACGGCACGTGTTAAAGTTACTTGAACTAACTTTAACTATAACAGCTGAATTTTTATTTGTTTGTGTGTGTGAAATCTGAACCTAACTATAAAGTCCCTGTAACCTTTGTTTTTTGTGTGAAAAAAATATATATACATATATGTATATATATATATCAAGAAGTGTCCGAGAAGCTCCCTTGAAGTGTAGGTATCACTCCCCAGCACACCGCAGGCACTGATCCTGTGAAGTCCGGTTTGTGGACTTGCTGCTCCCCGACGTCCTTGAAGCAGCACCAAAGCAAGAAGGGTACAACAGCTCCAGAGAGCCAGATCTGTCTCCACACCACATTTGGAGACACCAGGACCTACCTGAGCCACGGCATACCAGTACCCGGTGTACCGGACCCCTCACGGCACACACCGAGAAGAAGAGACCACACCAGACTCCCAAAACATGAGAAGCAAGCACCCATCGAGGTATGTCAAGACACACTTCCTCATTGGCCCAGCTGCCCCGAGATCACCTCTTCAAGTTGCATGCCCCTGACCGCAAGGACCTGAAGATGCACGATGGCTGACTGACCTGTTCGCACTGCAACCGGCCCCATCGGCCCTGGCACCGACCAACCTGCTGTGCTGTCTTGGTCCCTAAGCCCTTGCAACCTCCACCCTCAAAGTAGTTCCATCAGACTTACCTGTAAGTAGTCCTGTCCAGTGTACTTCCCGAGCTTCGCCTGCTGGAACTTAGACCTGGTCTCGACATTGACCTAAAATGTAGAGGGGAACTCCGTGAAAGCATTGCCGGATTTCATATGAATTTTTATGCTTTTTCCCCATTGTTTCCAATGGTGCGTAATTGCACACAAAAGTGATATATTTTCCGAACTTTCAAAAATCATAACTCTGAAAGTACTTACCTTAGAACTGTGTTTATTGGTCCTAAAAATTACATAAAAATCACTAGCATTTTTACAATTCGGTCTCAGATTTATTATTAACTGTGTGTCTCATTTATTGCCTCTGTGAGTGCAACAAATGATTAGCACTACCCTCTGATAAGCCTAACTGCTTGCCCACTCTACCACAAAAAGAGCATTATAATTATCTTCTTATACCTGTGTGTACCATTTGGGGATTCTCTGAACCCTCTGCACAGTGTACTTTTTAGTACACTATATAGAGAGCCAGCTTCCTACATTTGGTGGTTCAGCAGTGGTATAGAAGACTTTGCATTTGCTACAACCACTTTTTCAATATTTGACCACATGAGTAAATCGTCTTTCGCTAGTCCTATTTTTGATTGGTCTATTTTTTCAAAATTTCTAAAATTAACTGCTAGGGCCTTGGTTAAGTCCCTGAAACAAACTGTTTAGAAATTTAAAAATCTGTACTTTAGTTAGGACAAAGTATTTTGTGTGTAGTTTTTTTTTACCTCATGAAAAGGTCCCAACTTTAGTAAAAGATTGCCTCAAACCAGTAACCAGGGACAGGAGCTTGACCTCCCTTACATGGACCTAAGCCATGCTAGATGAGGGCCCTCTGTAAAGGCTATGGCATCAGAATAGGCTAAATTCCAAAAAAGGAATATCTTAAAAAACTGATAGCTCAGTTTAAGAATAATCACCCAGACATGGTGGCTCAGTCCGTTGATGATGATAATCTTGAGGATGGACAGGAGTTAGTCTCCTCAGATACAGCTAAGGCTCCCTCAGATGAGGGCCTTGTGCTAGAAAGATTGACCATGAGATTGAACTAAGAAGCTCAGCTCCTGGAAAAGGTAAAGCAAAGAGATAGCCCTAGGACCTATCTCTGGCGGCAGCATACAAATACATAGGGAGGGTGAAGATTTTTATGACTTTAAACTCCCTAAAGGGATTGTGCCTACATATTCAGATGTTGGTGACATCACCAAATGGTTCACTGCATTTGAGAGGGCCTGTAAAGTTAGAAAAGTAGCCAGAAAAAAATGGGCTCCTCTCTTGTGGGAACTATTCTGAGGGAAAGGCAGGGATAGACTCCTGACATTGCCTAAAAAAGATGCTGAGTTTTATGACCTCATGGGGGGTACCCTGATTGAGGGCTTTGGACTCACCACAGAGTTTAGAATAAATTCAGGGAGACTCAAGAAAATCAGAGTCAGTCCTGGGTTGAATTAGTTGACTTTTCAGTGAAAACACTAGGATGGTTGGTTAACAGCTAACAATCTGAATGACTTTGAAGAGGTGTACAATTTAATCAGGTAAAGGTAAGTAGGTTATTGGCTACTACATGTCTCCCCTTGTAATGCCCCTAAATTCAGATTCATCAGACCAAAGTAGACCAGGACAAAAGAAGACCTCTTAAGTGGGAACAGAAGACCTGCTGAAGAAAGAAAAGGTGCCAAACCTTTCCAGCTGCAAGAAGGACTCAACAGTCGCTGCTGCTATGTCACCCTGAAACCTGAAAGGACTCCAAGAACCCGAAACACCTCAAGCCTTTGAGAATTCACCAATAAGCTCTCTTGGAGTGAAGGTATCACTCCACTACACACCGCAGGCACCGATCCCATGATTTCCATTTTGTCAACTTGCTGCTCTACAATGACCTTGACACAACACCAAAGCAAGAGGAAGTATAACAGCTCCGGAGGGTCAGATCTGCCTCTCCACCAAGTTTGGAGGCACCTGGACATACTGGAGCTTTGGTGTACCAATACTCTGGGTACTGAACTCCAAATGGTAAAAGCCAAGAAGTAGAGGCCACTCCGTACTCTCAAACCAACAGAAGCAAGCATCCATTGAGAGACATTGAGACCCACTTCTGGAATGGCCCAGATGTCCCGACACCATCTCTCCAAGTTGCCTGATCCTGACAGCAAGGACCTAAAGACGCACAACACTGGGCTGACCTGTTCGCTCTGCAACCAGCCCCATCGGCCCTGGCACCAACCAACCTGTTGTTCTCCCTTGGTCCCTAAGCCCTTGCAACCTCCTCCCTCATTGGAGCCCCATCGGACATGCCTGTAAGTTCTCCTGGGCAGTGTACTTTCAAGTGGCCCCCTTCGTCTTTGCGCACCAGCTTCAAAGACCCTCAGCACTCTGCTCCCAGCCGATCCGGGACGCACCCAAACTTCTCCCACTGGAACTTTGGACCTGGTCCTGACATTGACCTGAAATAGGATGGTGAACTTCCTGAAAGCATTGCCTGATTTTATATGCATTTTTCTGCTTTTTCCCCATTGGTTGAATGGTGCGCAATTGCACACAAAATGGATATATTTTCTGAACTTTCAAAAATCTCAGAAGGTACTTACCTTAGAATTGTGCTCTTGGTCTTAAAAATTGCATATAAATCTATATTATGTTTAGAAATTGGTCTCAGATTTTTTTCTTCAATGTGTGTCTCATTTATTGCCTCTGTGAGTACAACAAATGCTTAGTACTACCCTCTGATAAGGTTAACTGCTCGCCCATACTACCTCAAATGAGCATTAGAATTATCTGCTTTAACCTCTGTGTACCATTTGGGGATTCTCTGGACTCCCTTCACAGTGTACTTCCTTTTAATGCACTATATAGAAAGCCAGATTCTTACAGTGTGTATATGAGTGTGTCTCTGGGTGTGTCCATTTATGAATGAGTGTGTGCTTTATTGTGTCAGCGCATGCATCAATGTGTACCTCGGTGTGTCAATGTATGTTAAACTGTGTGCATGGTTGTGTCACTGTTTGCAGAAATGTGTTCCAGGGTGTCTCAGTGTACGAATGAGTGTGAGCCTGTGTATGTCAATGTATGCATATGTGTGCATCAATCTCTCCATGGGTGCCTCATTGTATGCATTAAAAGTTGTTTGGGTGTGTCAGTGTATATATGAATGTGTCCATGGAAGTTTTAGTGTACGAATGAGTGTGTCCATGGGTGTGTTATTGTATGTATGACTGTGTCCTGAGTGGTTAACTGAATGCATAGGTGTGTATGTGGGTGTCTCAGTGTATGCATGTGTGTTCCAGGTTATTCCAGTGTATGGATGAGTGTGTGGCTGGGTATGTCAATGTATACATAAGTATGTGCCAGGGTGTGTCCGTTTCTGCTTCACTGTGTTTGTGGGTGTCTCAGTGTATGTATCAAAGTGTGCTTTGGTGTGTCATTGTATGTATGATTTTGTCCCTGGGTGTGCCAGTGCATGTATGAGTGAGTGCCTGAGTGTCTCAGTAAATGCATCAGTGTGTGCCTGGGTGTGTCACTGTATGTATGACTGTGTCCTGGGAGGTTAACTGTATGAATATGTGTGTGCGTGGGTGTCTCAGTGTATGCAAAAGTATGTTCCAGGTTGTCTCAGTGCATGGATGAGTCTGTGTCTGGGTATGTCAATGTATACATAAGTGTGTGCCAGGGTGTGTCAGTATCTGTTTCACTGTGTCCATGGGTGTCTCAGTGTATATAGCAAAGTGTGCTTGTCAGTATATGTATGAATGTGTCCCTGGGTGTCTCCGTGCATGTATGAGTGAACGCCTGAGTGTGTCAGTGTGTGGATCAGTGTGTGCCTGGGTATGTAAGTGTATGTAACTACCGGCCTATCTCGCTCCTTCCAGGAGTGAGTAAAATCGCAGAAAAACATGTTAACCGTACACTTTCTGCGTTCCTTGAGTCTCACGACCTACTCCACCCATCACAAACAGGTTTCCGCCCTCGTCAAGGAACCGAAACCGCTCTGCTAGCGGTAGTGGAGGAATCAAGAAAGATCCTTGACTCAGGAGGCTCATCGGCTATCCTCCTTGACCTGAGTGCGGCCTTCGACACGGTGAACCATCAAATTCTGCTTCACCGTCTCAGGAATATAGGAGTGTCTGGCCTAGCTCTCTTTTGGCTTCAATCCTTCTTGGAAGGAAGGTCCTTTCAGTTGTTTGAAGACGATATTACCTCAGACCCATTACCCTTGCAGTGTGGAGTCCCCCAGGCCTCCTCCCTGAGCCCAACCCTTTTTAACGTTTATATGGCTCCTCTGGCGGACATCGTCACCCCCTTTGGGATCCGTATAGTGTCTTACGCAGATGACACGCAGCTGGTCGTGGCATTGAATCAAGCTGACCAGTCGTCCACTGACCTCCACTTCTGTTTGGAGGAAGCGGCTAAGTGGATGAGTCTCTCCCATCTTAAACTCAATGGGGACAAAACCGAGCTGATGTTGCTTGGTAACCACTTAAGTGTCAACCTAAACGCCCTCTGGCCAGCTTGTATGGGTACGCCCCCGATCCCAAAATCTGAAATAAAAAGCTTAGGCATCTGGCTAGACCAAGACCTCTCCTTCAAAATCCAAGCCAGGAAGACGGTCGCCTCATGCTATGGTCTGCTCAAAATGATCCCCCTACTTCCTTTCCTAGCAAAAAAGCTACTGATACAGGCCCTGATCCTATCCAGGATTGATTTTGGCAATGCCCTATATCTAGAGGCCCCCAATGCAGTGGTCACAAGACTTCAGATCGTTCAGAACTCGGCGGCAAGACTGCTCACCGGTACCGGCTATCGCTGTTCGGCAAAGCCCGCATTGCGCTCCCTGCACTGGCTTCCAGTGCAGGAGAGAATCAATTTCAAAGCCCTCTGCATGGCCCACAAGTCTCTGGAAGGGAACGGACCACCCATCATCAAAGCCTTGATCCGTCCGTATAAAGCCCCCAGAAACCTTCGCTCCGACACGTTCCACCTGGCAGAAGTACCCAGAATCAGGAGAGCCAGAAGTGGGGGCAGGCTTTTCTCATACAATGCCGCCAAACTTTGGAACACTCTCCCACTTCACCTCCGTAGGGAACCTAACCACCCCATATTCCGAAAGCACCTGAAGACCTGGCTCTTCCCATAAATCTGATCACTCACTCTGGTTCCGCTCAGCGCTGGGATGCTCCCGGGTAGCCATGCGCTCTACAAGACCCCATTTCATTTCATTTCATTTCATTTCATTTCATGTATGAGTGTGTCATGGGTGTTTAACTTTATGAATAGGTGTGTGTGTGTGTGTAGGGGTGTCTCAGTGTATGCATAAGTGTGTTCCAGGTTGTCTCAGTGTATGGATGAGTGTGTTGGTGGGGTATGTCAATGTATACACAAGTGTGCACCACGGTGTGTCAGTATCTGTTTCACTACTTCCGTGGGTGTTTCAGTGTATCCATTATAGAGTGCTTGGGTGTGTCAGTGTATGTATGAGTGTGTCCCTGGGTATCTCAGTGCATGTAAGAGCGACAGTCTGAGTGTGTCAGTGAATGCATTAGTGTGTGTCCGGGTATGTCAGTGTATTTATGAGTGTGTCCTGGGTGGTTGACTGTATGAATAAGTGTGTGCATAGGTATCTCAGTGTATACATAAGTGTGTTCCAGGGAATGTCAGTATCTGTTTCACTGTGTAGATGGGTGTCTCAGTGTATTTATCAGAGTGTGCTTGGATGTGTCAGTGTATGCATCAGTGTGTTTGTAGGTGTGTATGTGTTTGTATAAGTGTTTCCCAATGTGTTTTATTAGATGTATTATAAAGATTAAAGAAAACATTATTCACCTACATAAGTCCAAAAAATAGTTCCATTGATCTATGCAAAAAGAGAGAAAAGAAAAATAGAAGTTATTGTTACATGGTATAAAGTTGCATAGTGAAGTTTAAGTTTCTGCAAAAAAAAGTATGTTAATATTAAAGCAATACAGAGTCATAACACTGTAAAAGACTATATTTTAAACATTTCATTTTTCCTTGTTTACTGTTCTCATCTTTCATACCAGTATATCAAAAAGAATATAGTGCATAAATGTTTATCCTTGAACAGTGGGGAAAAACAATCATGTAGATTGTAGAAAAAACCCCAGAACTACACATTATGTCACTATAAATAAATGACACAACCCATAGCACTCACTACAAATACTTAATCAATTCTTTTACCTATCGCTACCAAAATATTGTACAGAAACACATCTAAAACAAAACATTATCATATTAATGGTGGTCCAATACTACTAATAGATGTAAAACTAACTTAAATTTTGGAGTCCATTTTGAAGTCATCACCCCTGGCAGGCCCCATGATGTCATAAACACTGATGATCCACCGTATACCCATTTTTAAAAACTAATACTCCTTAGAACTTTGGTTGATGAAACAAAAGTTATGAATTTGAAAGTTTGAAAGGTAGTTTTTGTTTCACTGTAAGCTTGCTGTCATTGCATTCTGTCTATCCTGTTAGACTTCTTAAGTAGACAGTATAGTGTCCTGAATTTATAATAAGTCCTTCATGAAAGATGATAGCCACTGTAGTGTACGTTCTTCCAAAAACTGAAATTTGTCCGGCTTTGAAGTTTGCAATTTCAGTTTCAAATTTAGATCCATCTGTTTTGCATCATTGTAGCATTAATAGAATGTATTTCCCACTTCTCCGTAAGTGCAATGAGACATAACATCTGATCTACAATTTGGGCAGATCATATGTTGGTTAGCCTTTTTGATCAATCTGTCAAATGGCACAGTTTTGGAATCCTGTAATGTTAAGTACAGAAATCGCTCAGAATTGATTTGAGTGGTAGATGTAAAAGAACAATCTTCTCATTCATGATTCCATGTGAAATTCAGTCCAAATAAGTCATCAATATTTACTTCTTCTAGTTCTAAAACTCCAAGGATGACCATAATACATTCATGTGCATCTTGTTGAGTGTTAAGAGTAAATACTACAGATCCACTACATATGTCTAGTAGATGTTGAATGCCTGAAACAGAATGTACTACAGTCCTTTCATTACATAAGATTTGGAGCAAATGGCGCAGAGCACAATCTGTTTTCTGCTTTTTGTTGAATTGTTTTTTTAAGATGTGGTAAATGGAAGAGTACATTGAGACCAACATTAGCATATCAATTGTCACCATTAGTATTTTCCTATTGGTCACCTACAATACTTCCCTCATTTTCCATTTTTTTCTTCCTAACATCTTCTGACTTGTTCTTCTTTTGAGGAACATCTGACCCAGTGTACAAAAGTGAACCTGGACTGGTGCTGCACATCACGCATGGACTGAACAAACTTGACGGAGCTGGACTGGGCTGTATAACATGTAACTGGGCTGTATGACTTACAGGTATGTGATGTATGAATTAACATGTTAGAGATTCCTGCCTTTTCCCTTGCACACAGCACAGTGCAGCGCAGGAATGCGACTTGCAGCACTGCACAGCATAACATTTTTAACTGTATTGTCCCTTGTTGCCACTTTTCCCTTAGGTCTTGCTGATCCTCAAATCCAGCACTGTCCTGTCCGGGAACTACTGCCACCAACTCTGCTGGTATGACTGATTCTACCTGCTCCTCCAAGAGTTCCAGCACCTCCTGATCCTCAGGTCCTCCTCCTCTGGTCCACATGGTTGCCTTCAGGTTGTTGCCCAGTTTCTCCTTGGTCCTGCACTTTTATTCATACCAGTGCTTCTTGCACTCTGGTACTGTCTTTTTAGTTTGCCCTGATTGTTTATCTTCTGCACTGTTGTATTCCGCTTTAGGTGTCCGTATATAGGTTTTCCTGAAACATGACCTTATATAGGCACAATTCGCATTGCCCTTATATAGGCATAAGATCCCAGTCCTTATTTAGGCATTAGCCATGCTATCCAAATACAGGCATGGTCATCTACATCCGTCCACCCTAACGTCACCACGAGTTCTTAGAAATGAGACCCATAAGCTCTTGGGAGTTCCCCTAGCACAGGATTATTGATTTCTCCAAGAACTCATTTATTATGCATGAACCGCTATTCCTTAAGGGTTCATTCCTGACGTCTTCCTCTGCCCGACTTTACGTCAATGCTAACAATCCAAGGCACCTACCAGGTATAAATATACCTTCCCTTGCCCAAGAAAGTGGGAGGAGACCTCGACTTTAGAGAAGCCTGTGTCCCGACCGGACACACTGACAAGAGATGCTGTCATCCCTGCTCGCAGAGAATCCAGCTTCCAGTGTTCTGACTCCCTTCGCGGGGTGTTAGAGTTTGAGAACCGGAAGGAGATTCCCACCTCTCTCATTCTCAAGGTATGGAGCTGACTAGAACCTAGAGGGACTCTTGGCATACTAGACTTGGCATACTAGACTATAGCATACCATACTATAGAATACTTCACCTACTTCTTACCTTGCACCACACTTAGGTTAGGTACACTGGGGTAGAACTAGTTAGAGAAGCATCTTATGAGTACTCGCATTTTTAGCTTATGTTATTTATGTATATGAATATATGTGTCATAGCTATAAGATAATGCTAGCACAGTATTATTTCTCTCTACTGCTTACGCTGTACATAATATATCTCGCATACTGTCTTACGATTGTAACAGCTCATATCTCTTACACGAGAAACAAGACTGTTCAATAAATCCTTTTATTGAAACGCCGTTCTATTCTTTCTGTGTAACTCTGAAGAAACTAAGCATGCACGATTAGCTGACTGAAACTGTTATCTATTGTTTCCACGATTCTGAGAGTGTTCCGATTCTAAAGGGAAACAAAGTTGTCATGTTTATGCGGTTGCCAGAAACTACTCCCTTCTTGATTACAAGGAGTTTCTAGTGGCCTCTGAGTTAGCTGGCACAAAGTAATTAAGTTTAATATACTCAATAGGGACATACTGACCTCAGTCCTATGTCAAACCTATAGGGTATATTATTCCAATGCGCAGAGCCTATTAGGGAAATAGGAACTACACTACATGGCGCCCAACGTTTGGTAAGGCACTAATTTAACGCTAGATACTGAGTAACTCAGTCGTGCTTTTCTCTCAGAGACCCCTACTCACATACTCCATAAGACGTCTGGAGTTGGTAGGGTTAAGTATCCGCCAAAGCTGAATAGGACAAAAAATCCTATATATTAGCTGTTTGGTTTGTTCAACGTTGAAGGATACAGTGTTCCAAAATATTGTGCACCTTATCTTTTGTTTCCTTGAAACTTGTTCTACGTTTTTCAAAAAACAATGTCCCTGAACGGGGATACTAACACCGAGAACGGTGTAGCTGCGGCTGACCCAGTCGTAACAGCTTTTAATTTTACAGGTTTAAATGAAACCGATGAGGGTGTTATAAACATCCATCCAAACTTAAGGAGAGCCATCACTCTAAAACTTATAAAACACGGCCTAACACCAAGAGGCGGTAGAGCAGTTTTCGTGATAGAGGCACACGAATCCTTGCAGACAGAGGTATTCTATTCATGGATAGTATTCCCAGAATCAAATCCAGTAACAAAAATATTTCACTTCTTTAAAGAAGATGAACCACCAGAGGAATATATTCCTTTCGAGGATATTGAAATTCCACTCACATACCAGGAGCATAATCTCTGGTTTAAAGGCGCCCTAAAACATCACAAAAACATTACCAGGCTCTGTCCACTAGGTAGACCAGGAGCAACATGGCCGATTCTAGCCGGCTACACTCCTCATCCTGACCTCGACATAATGTCAGACGAGGAATTACTTACTCAACTCACAGAGTTAATAAAAATTTACAGACAATTGGTCCAATATGTCATGCGGACTTTCACAGTCCAACCACCAATGACCATTCCAAATCAAACCCCTCAACAGGGGAATACACTAAAAATTACTCCACAGACTTTACACGCAGTCATGGGTAAAATGCCCACAAAACATGAACAAATTCCATTCTGGATAGCTCAAAAAATTACTCAAATCGAAGCAGTATTTCCAAATACTAGCCCTTATGAGAAACACAGAATCCTAACAATCTGTTTACCAATGGGGATCATACCACAACTGGAAGACTGCACTACTTGGGGCACAGTCTTTGCTGCCATCTATACTAAAACACATGGTGTTCCCTCAATCACAGTAATACCAGATGTCCTGAAACAAATTCAAAACGAATACGGGGCCGAACCTGCTCTGAATTTAGGTATGAAATTACTGAAAAACTTCGACCAGGTCTCAACAAGAATATTATCTAATATTAAAGGGGAGGCAGCATCAGTGGCGATCCGCCAACGCTTAAGGGAATTTGATGTTACAGAACATCAATATGAACTACCCAGAATAATAGAACAATCTTATGCAGAATTAGGAAGAGATAGTTTGGGTGGAAAACCTTTGAAGCCAAAACTATCTGAAAGTCCTGAGAAGGACTCTATTAAACAAAATCCGACATCTTCTAAAAAGAAGTGGGAAACTAATAAACAAAATTCAAAAGAGAGACGTTCTCAATCCCGAGGTAGGTCTCCTCAAAAGGAGCCCTCTGAAAGGAGGTATAACCTCAGGAATAGGGATAATTTAAGAAAACCTGACAGGTATTAAGATACTGATACACGTTCCTCTCGTATCTTTAAGATATCGTCACAGACATCAGAAAGAAGAGGACGGTCAGATCAAAAAGAAGAACGCGTGAAATCCAAAGGCGATAAACACGTTCAGAAAAATAAACTAAAACCTCAATTCACAAAAAAGAAGGTAGCAGGTCTGAAGATCAGACATGCCGAGAATACTGAGAACACAGCTCAAGAACGGAGAATGGGCTCAGACGATGCTGGACAGTGCAGCAGAAGTAACAATAGCTCGCCAGAACCTGAAGGAACTTCTGGAGATAGTGGACTTTAATGAGTACATCACAGTAGAGACTGTAGACACCAGGGTTAGTACTCCACAAAAGTTATATGAAATAACACTCCGAATGGAGGGAGACATACCAAGAAAAGTGAAAATACTCTTTTGGGAGAAATTTTCAAGGGGTTATGATATACTTCTAGCAGAAAATGACTGGCCACCAAACTTTGTCAGGGAGTGCCCACATGGCGAGGACATCATTATGCCAGCCTTCTCCAACCATATTCCAATTCACCTAAAATATACTTATGCCAGGAAACGGGCAGTAGCCCGGGCCCCAGCATTATACAAAAATCATGTAGGATGGGATGAGGACTCACCTCACCACAAAATACATCTAAAAAATCAACCTACTGCACAAAGGCAGTACTCAATAAAGCAAGAAGCTAAAAAACAGGTCAGGGAGATCCTAGATCAACTTGAATACCAAGGGGTGATTGAAACATGCACCTCCTCAATGAACAATCCTTTGTTTCCTGTATCCAAACCAGACAATACATATTGTCTAGTTTTGGATTACAGACACTTGAACACTTGTTCCAAAACATTTGCAGTGCAAAATGCACATAGTACAGCATTAAAGAATAACATTGTGCGTAAAAAATATAAAACCACATTGGACATTTCAAATGGTTTCTTTTGTCAAAAAAATAGCACCTGAAAGCAGGTACTTAACAGCTTTCTCAATAATGGGGACCCAGCGTCAATTTTGTAGACTCCCACAAGGGTTCAAAAACAGCCCGGGGTTATTCTCAGCAAGGGTAACAGAGTTACTACAAATTTATGATAATGAGGCATTGTCATATGTCGATGACATCTATCTGACAGACAATGACCTAGATAGGCACTTGAATAGTGTGAGTACCATTATATTGGGCTTCGCCTCTGAGGGCTATAAATTCAACTTTAAAAAATCCAGAATTTCCCATCTCAATGTCCTTTTCTTAGGATATGAGCTTTCAAGTGAAGGCAAGAGCTTGGCAGCTAACTTTTTAGAAAAGTGTGCGCTGCTTCAACCTCCAAAAACGCTGAAAAATTTACAATCCAGCTTGGGTTTCCTAAATTTTGGAAGAATTTACATTCTAAATTACGCAGAAAGGGTTAAACCTCTCTACGAATTAATCAAACCTGATTTTTCAACAAAAAATTGGACACAGGAACACACAGAAATCCTGCGTTCACTCCAAGCTAACATGTTAGCAACAAATCACTTACAAACACGCGTAAATAAACGCAATTTAGTGATCCGAATAATTTCGGGTCAATGTGGATTCACCTATTTAACATTTAATGAGGGTGAAAAAGTACCAATAGCATACAAATCACATTTGTATACACAAGCAGAAATGCGCTTCACTTCAACAGAAAAAATAGTGACAGCAGTTCAAACCGCTGTAGCAAAAGAAAGAGCTCTAGCCCAAGGGAAACGCATTATTGTCGTAACTCCAGTACCAGCCTTAGAGGCGGTTACAAAAGCGAGCATTCCAAATGCAAAAGCTTTACATCCTAGATGGATACAATGGGTTAATTCTCTTGCTGCAACAGATGTTGAATATGTTTTTGATCCTGATTTAAAAACACAAGCGTTCCTGCAATATGAACATGAATGTCCTCTGCCCACTGAAATTTTGCCTCTCGATCAGTACGAATTTTATACTGACGGATCAGCACAACCCGCTACAGGGAGTAAGCAAGCTTACAGTGCAGTGTGCGCAATCGTTAAAGGTCGCATGCGCGATGGTGACTTCAGACCGATGGTCACTAAAACTCAACTAGGAGATTGTACAGCTCAGCGAGCTGAGCTACAAGCATTCAAACTGGCACTTGAAAGTACAGATCGCGAATTCCCCACACTCATAGTGTGCGATTCTTTTTACTGTGTTCAGTTATATAATGAATATATACAGAGTTGGCTTCAAAACGGGTTCAAAGATGCAAAAGGTGGCACAATAAAGCATAAAACGCTTTGAGAACAAGTAGTTCAGTTAAGAAGCGAACTACCAAAAGCTCACGTGATACACACGCTGAGTCATCAACGTGATGGCGTTCATGTTGCAGGGAATTCATTGGCTGATGAAGCCGCAAAGGGGGCTGTTCAGGCGGCTTCCGTAGCTGCGATCACTCGTTCAAAAACGAGAATACACAATGAGATATTGTTGGCTGTCAATGCTTCAAGCAAAGGCAGTGGTGCAGCGTTACCAAAGAAATTTCCACTCAAGTACTCTTATGTAATTGATGCGAACAACGTTCCTTTTGCTCGAATCCCTGGAGTGGGGGATAGGGTAATTCCAAACATGGAACGTAGATTAGGACTGATCCTAGCAGCACATGAAGGGATAGGCTCTGCCCATGCAGGTGTTTCTGCAAAGGTATCTTTACTAAAACAAAGATATTGGTGGCCTGGCATTAGGAAACAGACCAAGAACTATGTTTTGGAATGTGAAATATGCCAACAGATGAAAGTCTCCACAGTGAAACGTCCTGCGCAGACACCCCTGTTGATTTCAGACAAACCATTAGCTTGTGTTTACGTGGACCACTGCGGTCCCCTGCAAAGGGACGGTAACTATAAATATATAATGGTCGCAGTGGATTCATGCTCTAGGTTCCTATGGATATGGCCTCAGCGCTCGGCTGACGCTCGAACTGTTATAAAAGATTTGCGAGTCTTTATCGGCACATACGCAATTGGCACACTACATTCTGACCAGGGCCCTGCGTTTAGCTCTCGGGCTTACAAAGAAGCCATAGCCAGTTTGAGCATAGCATTGAGGTACTCCTCTCCGTTTCATCCTGAGGGAAATTCTGTTGTGGAAAGGAAAAACCGGGACATAAAGCAGTCTATAACAGCTAGAGTATTAGGTTCGGGTGATGGGTGGGTCAAACATCTTTATGGGGTCCAACGCTCATTAAATAATTTGCCAAGACGTTCTCTAGGGGGGAGGTCACTCCATATGAGGTCCTATTTGGAACAAGAATGTGGGTTCCTGATCTCGAATGTAAAGACACAGTGGTGGAAAATAAACCCTTTGATATCAAAGATCGTCTGGCTGTTTTACAGGATCTAAATAAACTAAGATCGAAACAAAGCAACGTGTTCCTGAAGCCAACCACCACTGGAGAAAAACCGGCAGTCCCAGCAAGGCCTGTCTGGATCCCAAAAGTTGGGGATCTAGTCAGAGAGAAGATTGCGGACAAGAAGGAATTTGGACCTTCTTACAGACAACCAGTAACTGTCCTAGCCGTCCACGGAACAAGACCAGTACTTCTGCCGCCCCTTGCTGGAAAAAAGGAGAAAAGATTTGTGTCAATCGACCTCATCAAACCACAGTATGTGGCCAATACTAAATAGTAGTTCTCGTGGACTCCGACCTAGTAGCAGACGCACTCCTCTCGCTACTATCCAAGAGGTTCAGACTGAAAGACTCATAACCATTGAGAATTCAGCAGTAAGAGATGAAGGACTAAGTAACAATGCTATGGAACTCATCCCTCTTGAAACTCAAGTAACAGTTCGTCCAGATACACCTGTCTACACCAACGTAACAAGTGATCAACTGGTTCCAGCGATTTCAACGAATCCTGATGCAATTCCAACAATTGACCGAACTGCTTCTGGCTATTTCATTAACTTTGATACGTTTTCTGAGGATCCAACTGAGCCTGAAACGACGCCAGCCCTAAAAACTTTCAAACAACAAGTACAACACCTTTTTCATTTCCTGAAAGAGACTTATCTGGTTTCACCATGGATTGAACTATGGATTATTTCTGGAATATTTTTCTTTCTGCTTTGGCTAGCTTTGGTTATGACTATCAGCGTGCTTATAAATGGCAGATACATCCATATGGACACTGAAAGTAAAAATGTGAACTTACATTTAAAACCACACAAATCATCCCATCGTGAAGCAAGAGACTTGTCAGCAGTGAACATCACAGCCGTTCCTATACAGGATGGTATAGTGTGGGACAAAACCAATTTTGATATATTCGGCCCAACGGAACTTTTGAACATTCCACATTTATTTAAAATTTCATTAAGTGACTTTATTACCTCCAGTACCTATTCTGATGATTGGGACTTTGAGACTGTTAATGACATGATGTCTGATCTAGAAAGGTCTGCTGCATTCTCTAACAATGAATACTTAGAGGGTTCATCAGACTGCGAACAGCTTTTTTGTTACAACCACTGTGGTCATCATTTCTTGCATAAATCTGCAACACCTAGAAATGTGTTTATGTTTAACCAATGGGAACATTGTCCTACACCACCAAAGGGTAGTTCAAAAACGTTTGCAAATAAGTTTCCATATTTTTCAGGGTACAATACATCTGATCCAGAAACATTTTACTATAAAAATGTAAACAAAACAGGACAGAAAATTATGTTAACTAATACAAAACAGATTTATTCTGCAGCCTTTATTACCCAACTGTCTAGACAAGGATTTGACTTTTGGAAAGACACAATCGACACAAAATCTGTCTGGGGTTCTAAAGATTGGCAAGTGCAGGGGATAGAAGCTTTGTTTAGAGCATGTATCGTCCCACAGAAAATAATGTTTTTGAATGACACTGTGCAACAAACATCTTGCCTTGGTTTAGCCAAAATCAAAGACATGAACACACCTTCTGTGCCAACACCTGCAAGTAATAGTACTACACAGGGAGCGGTCACAGTAGACACAATACTACAAAACAACAGAACAGATCCTAATTGGAAAAAATGGTTGCTCTGGCCCACAGACACAAACATCTGTCAAGAAAGATTCCTGAATAGAATACAGGGCTTTACTATCCATAGGCCAGACTCACGTTATGTTCAACGACAACATCCGGGGGTAGTAACAACATACAGTGTAGGAAAATTGTGCCTCGACTGGTTACAAAAATCTACGCTTGAGGATGTGAAACAACACTTATCTTTACTTAAAGAAGACGCAGACCTTAGGGATTTCTTGCTAGGACCAAGAAAACTGCGTCAAAAACGTTTCATATATGCCGGCATTTATGCTGCTTATAATGAAATATGGAAGGTTTCACAGGCAGAGGCCGCAGAAAGAATACGTGAACTTGATCGTATTAACTTAGAGAAATCTCTCTCTGTGGTCGACAATGGGTTAACAACTTTGTCATCCAGAATTTATTCACTGGACAACATTGTATCCTCTGCTATTGACATACTGGAACAAGATTTAGCCATGTTACAACAAGGCCAATCTCAGTTACGTTCTATTATGTTATTAGGCTGGACGCTTGCGTGCAGGCTATGTGCCTTGGCGTTTTATCAACACGTCGTCTCTGTTTTGAAAATATAATCTAACGGATAAACAGATCGAACTGGCACAAAGGGGAGCACAGTATACAGTGCTGAGCATTGAAAAACTGGAAACATTACCATTTACGGTAGCAGAAAAACCAGCTACAGAATGGCTTATCCATGGCAAAATAACTCTGCCTGTCACTACTTTTCATTTTCAATATTGCCTCAAACAAATGCAAGCAGGCAAATATGAAAGGTTGGGTAAAAAATACATTAAGACATCCTGGGATTTACCTTACGAATACAGATGTTGGAGTGGGGCTCGTGAAGTGTTTATAAGCGGTACACACTGTGAAAATGCACTAAGCGGTTCACTCATATGTCAGGACATTTCTTTACACGGGGCTTGTAATGGTTCTGTGGCAAACTTGTCCTGCCACCTGCAGGGTACACCGGCTACTGTGATTAATCTAACGTTTGGCCAACTTTCTAACGGGAGTTATCTCATGGTGAATGATCAGAGTTGCTGTGGTATGTTGCCAGGCATCCCATATCTGGTGACGGTTAGCTCCAGGGTTACTTGTTGTATGCAAGTATTGTTCCCCCCAATAGACACAGTCAGGGAGTCGCCTCTATGGCCTTCATTGAATGTTTCTTTTATACGTTTTGATACTTTAAGCAGAATGAAAGCCATGCTTTTGCAACAAACCGTGCCTTTGACCTCGGCCAAAGAAATCTATGATTTACAAATTGCAAGGACTTCGGCTGAGATACAGGCTCTAATTCGTACAAACTGCCCTATACATTTCGTAGAAATGATGGGACGTATCTTAAACATGTCTGATACGAGCGGGATTGTACATGTATTTAAGACCATCTGTTCAGGACTGTTAACACCTTTTCAGGCAGTCCTCGGAATCATTCCAAACTTCGCACATTCGGTATTTGGTGGTGTGCCATTAATTCTAGCACTAGTTGCGGGAATCCTGTTTTTATTCCTACTACTACGATATGGCAAGCCTATCAACCGGCGTCACTCCCAGCAATTTGGAGAAAGCTCTCCTAGAACGGAAGTGCTGTGAGCGAATAGTGCAACTTTTGGGCATACCTCGTCTACGGGAACTTAATACAACATGGTTTCTGTCATTTAGACCAATCTGGCAAGATTGCATCTTACCTGTTCTACGCTGCCTGCTTTGCGGTGAAGAATGCGTGCTAGACATCTGTCTAACACTCCCATCAGTCATGCCAACGGATATCGATACTCTGCTGGACCCGATAACGGCCCATGCTCTGTGTTGTCCCCAGAGGCTACCAATCCTGATGACGGCATTCGTTGAGATCTCACAGATGCTTCCTGCTGCTGCTGAGGTACGAGTTGGATCAACAGGCACACAGGTAACAATGGACGCGAACATTGCTGCAGCATCCAATGCTGAGGGCGATGCTTCACATCTCTGTGCAGTTAACCTTCTAAACGAGGTGTTCCAACTGTCACCGACATCGGTAGACGATCTTTTGTCTACAGGAATAGATGATTTCATATCTACACCAGACCCATACACTGACTTTGATTCGATTCAGCTCACAGTGTACCGGGAAGCAATGAATTTGGCCTCCATATTTTCAAAACAAAACAAAAACTTGGAACTCTTCCTAAAAAATTTTTTTTTTTCTCCCTTTATTTTTGAAAATACATGGCACTTCAATCTGCTTACAGTAGAACTATTCATTTAGAACGGACTTCTTTGAATACTTCCAGGGACACGTTGTCACCTCATTTACTACAATTTCATTTAGTACCATGTTATGAAATGGCTTTGATTTTTGAAAACTCGTCAACCATTTCGTCATATGTATATATTTCTGTTTTATCATTCATGTTGCATTTATTTCCAATATATGCTTAGAATGAAAAAATGCTTTAAATGTACAGTACCTATTGCATTACATGTTTAGCAACAGTTTTTTTAAAACTTTTTTTAAACTTCTTTTAATATGCTTTTAGAAATGTTTTTAGTAGCATGTGGTACTCAGTTTAATGTTTAGCATTTAGTACTATCGTTCATTCGAAAGTGGAGTGGGTATTGTATTCCTCTTTAGGTGTCCGTATATAGGTTTTCCTGAAACATGTCCTTATATAGGCACAATTCGCATTGCCCTTATATAGGCATAAGATCCCAGTCCTTATTTAGGCATTAGCCATGCTATCCAAATACAGGCATGGTCATCTACATCAGTCCACCCTAACATCACAACGAGTTCTTAGAAACCAGACCCTTAAGCTCTTGGGAGTTCCCCTAGCACAGGATTATTGATTTCTCCAAGAACTCATTTATTATGCATGAACCGCTATTCCTTAAGGGTTCATTCCTGACGTCTTCCTCTGTCCGACTTTACGTCAATGCTAACATTCCAAGGCACCTACCGGGTATAAATATACCTTCCCTTGCCCAAGCAAGTGGGAGGAGACCTCGACTTTAGAGGAGCCCGTGTCCCGGCCTGATGCACTGACAAGAGACGCTGTCATCCCTGATCGCAGAGAATCCAGCTTCCAGTGTTCTGACTCCCTTCGCGGGGTGTTAGAGTTCGAGAACCGGAAGGAGATTCCCACCTCTCTCATTCTCAAGGTATGGAGCTGACTAGAACCTAGAGGGACTCTTGGCATACTAGACTTGGCATACTAGACTATAGCATACCATACTATAGAATACTTCACCTACTTCTTACCTTGCACCACACTTAGGTTAGGTACACTGGGGTAGAACTAGTTAGAGAAGCATCTTATGAGTACTCGCATTTTTAGCTTATGTTATTTATGTATATGAATATATGTGTCATAGCTAAAAGATAATGCTAGCGCAGTATTATTTCTCTCTACTGCTTACGCTGTACATAATATATCTCGCATACTGTCTTACGATTGTAACAGCTCATATCTCTTACACGAGAAACAAGACTGTTCAATAAATCCTTTTATTGAAACACCCGTCTATTCTTTCTGTGTAACTCTGAAGAAACTAAGCATGCACGATTAGCTGAGTGAAACTGTTATCTATTGTTTCCACAATTCTGAGAGTGTTCTGATTCTAAAGGGAAACAAAGTTGTCATGTTTATGCGGTTGCCAGAAACTACTCCCTACTTGTTTACAAGGAGTTTCTAGTGGCCACTGAGTTAGCTGGCACAAAGTAATTAAGTTTAATATACTCGATAGGGACATACTGACCTCAGTCCTATGTCAAACCTATAGGGTATATTATTCCAATGCGCAGAGCCTATTAGGGAAATAGGAACTACACTACAGCACTATGGACTGCCAAAGGGCTTATTTCTTCCCTAATGGCAATTTTGAGGTGACAAAGAGTTGATGTTCATGCTTTGTCACCTCTGTTATTAAAATGCGGTTCTCCTCCTCACTAAAATTACTCTTTTTCTTCCCCTGGGGTTCTGCCTGGACCACCTGGTTGGTGTTGGGGTTGTTGCCCTGGCTGCTGCTGCCTGCTCCATGTCTCCCTTTTGATGTGTTGGAAAATTGAATTTTTCCAATGCATCACATTTTAAGGTACTTTTGACTCACAATGGACTCCAATGTGACACAAAGCTGACTTGCGGCACGTAAGCATGTCTTTAAGACCCACAAAGCAGCTTAGCATCACTTTGGCTTCAAATGCGTTACTTATTTTCTGCAGCATCCGACACACGGATGCATCAATATTTTTGACGCACCTTGGGTCCTTACGACATTGTGCACCTTACATTAAATATAGTGTATCCATGTAGTTAGAAACTGTCGTACCGAATCGCAACGTTTTCTGACGTATCGCTGCCTTGCCACAGTGATGCGTCAGGTCTCATAAATGAGCCCCTACATGGCTGCCTTTTTCCTTTGGTAAACACAGCCATTAGCCAATCATAGACAGACTTCTTATGTGCAGGTACCGCGATATAGCACAAACTTACCACTGTAAATTGTGGATCAATATATAACTACATTTTGTGGCAAGATTATACCATGGCTCCTATTTGCCGACGACACGCCACTAATTTCACGCACACCAATGGCTCTACAAAATCTTTTGAATCAATTCACTTTTTCGTGTTGAAAGGATTCTTGAAGTAAACACCACCAAACCCAAATATATGTGCTTCAACCCCTATAGATCTCATAGAAGCGCTTTCAGGATGGGAGGGATCCTCCTCCAAAGGGAGGACAAATTTGATAATTTGGATATCTCGATTGACAAATCAGATGCCGGGTGTCCCATATTGATAAAATAAATGCTTCCCTTCTACACAGAGTTCATGCCATCTTAAAAAGATACAAAAGCACAATTCCAAGATATGTATCTCCAGCTATTGAAATATATTGCACCAAGATCCAGAGCTCAACACTGTATGGGCCAGAGATCTGGGGACATGTGAAGAAAAAAGAGTTGATTAGCAAGAAAAATTCCTTTCTAAGATCCTTGTTTCATCTACCACGGTGCACCCCCACTATCCCTTTAGTTTTTGAAACTTGCCTTAAGCAGATCAGAGATACTGCATACCTTCACCTTCTGTTATTCTGGGTACAGCTGTGGGTCACCCCAGAGCTGGAACCTTAACATAACTAACAAACTGAGTCATGAGTATCTCTAATTCAGAATTCATAAAGTGGCTTCAGCACATAAAAAAGACCCTTTAAGCAATATGTATGAGTAATTTTGGGTAACCATGTCTGCAATTACCACCAGTGCCAAATTAACTGTTAAAAAAGCATATTGGTCTTACGTGACGGAGCACTGTCAGTGTAACGGTAGACAGGGTTCGTTGACATTAGCGTTTGCTCAGTTTAAACCCAGTCCAATCTTTGAACAATACCTGGATGAAATAAGACCTGGTCAAGCGAGGACCCTTTATGTTAAATTAAGATTGGGTATTCTTCACATTGGCCATTATACCAAAAATTGGACCAACCACCTAGCTGACACGTCCAGGTGTTGCCTGTGTGGAGCAAATATTGAAGATATTGACCACCTTTATGTTTTTCTGCCCCTTGTACAAATATCCTCCTAGGAAATGGATCAAGCCCCTTTGGAATAATTTGGGGCTTAGAAATTATCAAACAGGCTTGAGGATAATGAGATCAAATACTGAATGGTTCATTATATTTGCTGTTAGCAGATACTTTTATGCGGTTTAGTTCATAAGAAAACGCTTAGGTAGCCCACTTAACTATCTACCTCATTGTTCCGTTCCGACAATCTATATGCTCTAAAGACATATGAAATTTGAAAAATTGGGTCCTAGTCCCTTATTATTGTTATCAGTGTTTAGTTCCTATTTTATATTGAACTTGATTTTATCACTTCTAGGTTTGGATTCTTTTAACCTTACTGCAACTTTAAGGAAACGGTTTTAGTAACACACTGATTAATCCTTAGAAGCAAAAGCACTCTATGTAACTAATGCAATATGCAACGCTACTAGCTAAGCATTGTGCAATATTATAAGATAAGATGCTCTGCTGTTTCTCTAATTCTCAATTGTTTTATGTATGTATTAAATGTTTTATTATATAAATTACTGCTTATTGGAAAGGAGCGTCTTCAACTATCAACCATATTCTCAGTCGGTAATTTGACATTAATCCCAAAAAAGTCGTCAGGCCAAATATTCGTTGTAGTGAAGGGTTCAAGTTTATTCCAAAAATATGACAAACAGCATCATCTGTCCCACTGTACAATATCGGACCGGCTGTACGAGGACACGGGTTCTATGAGGCACTAGCTGATACAGAGAACAGTTTTTGTAATGGGAGAAGTTAAATAATTGAGGACGAACAAATCGAACATTTTAAATGAGAATTAAAGAAATTGAATCTTCAGATTGATGAACAAAATTGTTGTAAGAATAGTGGCCTGGAGCGGTGGACCACGGAGAGTTGAGCGTCATCACCAAATTGTTCTTGAATAAGTTCTGAACTGTGTCTTGTGCGCACTTGTTCTATGCCCTCATCGCTTGTGTTGCATTTTGCTATTGTTTTATTATATAATTAAATATGGCTTGCTGTTTTGTGGGTTCATCAAAACCTGGAATAAACTATTTTGATGATGAACTAAGTTTTTTTTAAATTATAACTTTAATAATGCTTACATTATTCAGACATACTACCAAAAATTACCATTTGCAGCTCATAATGTAAATTCCTGACTCACTACATCTACATCTATTCACACGCTGTCACGCTACATCTGTTTCAATCACCACACTCTACTCTATGCAAATCCACTCTATGCCACTCCACTCTACGACACTCCACTCTACGCCACTCCACTATATGCCACTCTACTCCAGGCTAATCCACTGAACGCCACTCCACTTAACTCTACGCCACAACTTTCTACACCACTCCACTACGCTATTACACTCTAATCCACTCCATTCAAAGACACTCAGTTTATGCCACTCTACTGTGCACTCCTCTAGTCTATGCTACTCCACTGCACTGTATATCACTTCACTGAACACCACTGCACTATACGCTATTCCAGTGTACGCCACTCCACTTTATGCCACTCCACTGTACACCACTCCAGTATATGCCACTCCACTCTATGACAATCCACTGTACGCTATTACACTGTACACTACTCCATTCTATGCCACTCCACTTCTACACCACTTCACTCTACATCACTACACTCTATGCCACTACACTCTACACTATTCTACTGTATGACATTCCATTCTACGTCACTCTACTCTACAATACTCCACTATATGTCACTCCACTCTATGTGACTACACTTTACGCCAATAAACTCAACATTATTCCACTCTACACGATTCCACTGTATGCCAGTCCACTGTATGCCATTCCACTCTATGCCAATTCACTCTATGCTCCTCAACTGTATGCTATTACACTCTACCCCACTCCCCTCTATGTGACTCCACTCAGTCAGTCATATATTTTATATTCAGTTAATTACAAAGCCATAAAGGACACAAACACATAATAAAATACATCCTTAGATGTAAATGCATCCTTAGATGTAAATGCATGACATAATCTTGTAGTCCATTTGACAGACTCATATTAAAACCATACAGCTAAAAAAAGTAAGATTTAGCATACAGTAAACGAGAGAACCAGGCTTGCATAGCAGTAAATCGATCAATCATTAAACATTTCTAATTCTGATGCCAGTCTGGATTAACTTCCCTACCATCCAGTAGACATGAGGGAATGTTAAAGATTGAATAAAAGGAATTGCCTGCATGCATTTCTAAAATTAGTGCATTTCACAGGGGCATGCTGATAAATTTCATACTGTAAGAGTCAAGCAAAGGAAAGGCCACCAAATGATGTACAGTGTTCTGATTCTTATAAGAAAATACATGTGTTGACTATTCTGAACCCAGGTGACATAAGGTTGAATACCAGAAATTACTCTAATGCTCATATGGTTTATCAAAGCTGTTGGATTTGGCCCTTTCTGCAGGGTCATCCCCAAATGTTTTGCCTTCATTCCTCCATTTTTTTCAAGAATTCATTTTTGTTGACCATAGGACTTTGTGCATTTTGCCACTGCTAACCAGTGCTAAAGTGCTTGTGCTCTCGTCTTAAAACATATTAGATTGGCTTATCCCTAATTGACATATTTAATTTACTTATAAGTCTCTAGTAAAGTGGCACTACTTGTGGCTCGGGCCTGTAAATTAAATGCTGCTAGTGGGTCTGCAGCACTGATTGTGCTGCCCACTTAGGTACCCTTTAAACACATCTCAGACCTGCCATTGCAGCTTATGTGTGCTGTTTTTAAACTGCCATTGTCACCCGGCAACATAGATATTTGATAGACCCCAACCTTCCTGTTTAATATATATGTCACACCTAGGGTAGGCCCTGGACAACCATAGGGCAGGGTGCAATGTATTTAAAATGTATGACATGTACTTTTATGTTTTACATGTCCTGGTAGTGAAAAACTCTTAAATTCATTTTTCATTACTGCAAGGCCTACCTCTCCCAAAGGATAACATTGGTGTTACCTTATTACATTTTATAGGTATAATTTCCAAATGGGAACAAGTACCCAGTTCACATTTAATGTCTCTAGAATTGGAATTTAAAATCCTAACTCATGGTGAAATCAGATTTTCAATGTAAATTTTTATAATGCCACTTTTAGAAAATTGGCATTTTTTGGCCTTAGCCCTTTGGTGCCTGCAGCCTGTCTCTGGGTCACATGGCTGGGTGTAGTTGACAGTTGGGCTTTATGTGTTCCTCCTAGAAAGCCACACAATGGAGAGCTTAGGAGTGACTGGATGGCTCACCATGGACAGGATGGGAGGGAGGTGCTGGGCTAAGCTCCTCTTATACTTGAATAGGCTGTGTCCTGTCTCCTCACAAAGGGCTGCATACCCCCTGTAGTTAGTTGGGAGCCAGGGCCCGGGACGCAAGGGATTTGTGCATTTCAAAAGAAAGCCCCTAGAAGCTTCTCCCCACTTCAAATGCACAACTGTTTATAAATACTGGACCTCAGACACCAACTCTTCAGTACAATTCTGGGCCTGTTGATACTCTGCCAGGAAGTAGGACTGCTGTGCTGCTGAAAAGACTGCCACTCTGCTGGATTCTACTCTGAAGGAACTGCTGCCTTGCTGTACTGATCTGCGGTCTCCTGCCCTCTTGCCTGAGGAGGAAGAGTTGGACCTGCAACTTCTTTTGAATCCAGGGCTCCCAGAATGACTCCAAGGGCTAGTCTGCCAGCATCCTAATCTGAGCACTAAGGACATAAAAGGCTCCCCAATATCATGTACAAGCCCCTGGACCCAGCTGGAGTGAGTTCCTGATCCCCAAGTGGGTGGTTTGAGTTCTTTGTGACCCGTTCACACTGAGACCTTGACGCTTGCACTACGAGTCAGCACAAACCTCCATCAGCCTGAATTCTTATCGCTTCAGCATCAACCACTCTCTGGGGCAGCCAGGGCTCTTCACTCCACAATGACAGCCTCCCACAACACTCTCCCTGCTTCTCGCAGCTCTCTCCAATGCCTATGGGACTCATGGCACGGATTTGAGAAGGTAAACTTCAGTGGGTCTACCCTGGTGACTATATCTGGCCTGTGCTCTATCACGCTTGACCTGAAAGTATGACTTTGACCCGGTCCAACATTACCAGCTATTCAAGTTGGTGGTTTGTGGTCCTATTTTTACAAAATTCTTTAAAAATTCTTAACTCTATTGATACTGATTGGATTTTGGTCGTTTCGATCTTCTTTTATTTTTTTTATTTTTGCTCTTTTTTTCTAACTTGGTGTGGGATCCTTTCTGGTTGATGTTTTTCGCATTACTACTGTTTGAAGCATTGCACAAACACTTTGCACATCTCCTCTAAGTTTAGCCTGACTGTTCTGTGTAAGCTACCAGAGGGTTGAGCACAGGTTAATTTAGGCCTGGCTTGTGCCTTACACTGACAAGGACTGTGGTTGCCTCTTGACCAGAGCTCACACCACAGTCAACCAACAACACAAATTCTTTCCACAGTACATTATGATGTTTCAGCTTCATCCCTGAATGGACAGCATATGGCAGGAAAAAGCGCTCTTAATGTAATTTGCAAGAAGAAGATAGCACTTGTGGATTAAAAAATAGTTCCAGCATGTTCAAACTGCTGCTGAGATTTTTGATGTAAGCCAGCCAAAATATCTTTATGGCATTCTCGGATGTGAGACAGTCTGACAAAAACAGATATTTGAAAGAGGGTTGCTCTTTTGTCCAAATAGATAGCCACAAAAGAAGGGGTGAAGCTTGATGTCATCCAAAATATAATCTAACCCCAAATCAGAGTGACACAAATGAGTAGAGGTGCTCGAGCAGTCACCAGCAGCACCAGCAGCAGCAATCTTCTTAGAAAACCATTCTTCACTTTCTGAATGACTAAGTAATCCTGAATTCCCCAAAACCCTATGCTATCGGGGGCAAGTGAAAGGCATTTCGACTTATATACCACAAACAGTTCTATGATGAGTGTACTACCCAATTTAGAGGCAAAATTGAAAAATGCGTCTACGCTTCTCATGAAGACTGCCACCCTAGTGCTTCCCAGCAGACTCCAGCTTCAGACATCATCAAATAAGTTTCCAAAATAGGGAAAGGTGGGAATCGAGCTGATTGTGGTATTATTAGTGAATTAAGTCCTGGATTAATATTTTTTGTTCTGTAAACTATGATGCATGTCTTAAACTGATTTATTGTTAAATTTAGATCTATCATAAAGAGAAAAAATGTATTCAGGAGTTTTTGTAGCCCTTGTGGGGTCTGGGCTAGGAGCACCATATCATCTGCAAAAAGGAGAGCAGGTACTGGCCGGGAGGGTGTCGATGCGTCGAACATCAATACCATATTTCGGTAGAAATTTTTCAAGCCCATTGATTTATAAAGTAAATAAAAAAGGGGCTAGTATACAGCCCTGACAGACACCCCTAGATAGGATGAAAGGCTTTGTAACCTCACTGTTAGGGCCGTAGAAGGCACTGCCTGTTAACTTGCTGTGCAATTGCCTGAGGAGGTTGGTAATGTTGGCCCTTAAATTGGACATAATATCCCAAAGTTTAGAATGATTTAGGTGGTCGAAGGTTGGGCTCAGGTCCATAAATACCAAGAAGACACTGCCTCTTTTAGCTACTGCACATTACCAACTAGGAGGTTAAATTCAAACACTGCTTGATTGTCCCAATACCAGGTCTGAACCCGTATTGTAGGTCAGACAATATGTGATTATCATGAACTTACACTTCAAGGTGTTCTAAAAGGATCCTGCCCATTAGCTTGGCTGTTGATTCACTTTTGTTGCCCTTTTTAAAAATGGTTACAATAGTGGCGGGAACCATGAGGGTGGAGGGCCAAAGTTGGCAACAGCCATTAAAACATTAGTCTGGCGAGGAGCCCAAAGGGCAACATTCCTCCTGAATAAATCTACTGGGACCCCATCCGGTCAGGGAGCCTTGCCTCTGGGACACTTGTTAATGGTGGTGCCGCCACCAACGTTGGTTTGGTTCTTATAATTAAAGTGAAAATCTGAGCAGTTCAGTCGTGCTTTCTCAGAAAGCCCTACTCAAACCTTTCAGAGACATCTGAAGTGGGAAGGGAAATACACCTCAGCTGAGCAGATATACTCTGTATATTGGCTGAAGGTTTAAACAAGCTTGTAAGGATAAAAGGTTCCCCACATTGTGCAAAACCCTAGCTCTTAACTTTTTCTCTTCTCCTTTAAAATGACTGACCCTGCGAGTAGTTCGGGGGGAGATGAATTTGCAAACACTCTCAACATTACAGAAAACTGCAGACATGCAGTAACTATTAAATTGTTAGAACACGGCATACCAGCAACAGGTGGCTGTGTTACATTCGTGATTGAGGCACACGAGGTGTTCGGATCAGAGGTATTCTATTCTTGGGTTCAGTTCCCATCTGCTGATTCACAGACTAAATTGTTTCACACATACATTGCAGTTGAACCACCAGACAAATACATTCCATACGAAGACATTGAAGTCCCGTTAACTTACCAGCAACATAGAAACTGGTTTAAAGGAGCCTTCCCACACACAACATCCGTTGTGAGACTCGGTCCACTCAGCATAGAAGGAGTGACCTGGCCGGTCTTAGCAACATACACTCCACATCCCGAGATAGAAACATTACCAGTGGATGAAGTCTATACAATATACAAAGACATAGTCAGGCTATACAGACACATTGTCCAGTTTGTCACACGAACATTGACTGTCCAACCTGCGAGAAATGCTTCAGCTGGTCCACATCAAGCAACACCAACACCAACAAATAAACCCACAGCCCTGTCATGTAGTTCCTAGGGATCCCCAGGAACTGCAAGTTTTGGATGACCTAAACTGAGGGCTTGGTGTCCAAACCGCTTCCGGACACCCCCACAGGATATGTCAGCTGTTAGACCAGCTAGCTCTACAGTGCCACTACCACCCCCCTGTATCTTACAGTGGTGTAGGTAGTTTCTGGCAACCACTGAACATGACAACCCTAATTCCTCAGGGACCGTGGAAAAGAGGTAAAGTACTTTTCGCTCAGTCACTCGTGCTTACTTATTCTCAGAAAATACACTGGATGGCGATTAGGACTTTTCAATAAGTATTTATTGGTCCAGCGTCAGTCTTGTGTAAAACATATTTGCTGCGACAATCAGGAGAGAGAAGCATACGAAAGAAATCGCAAGTACTAATATGGTAAAGAGTATATACATTTCTACCATAGTGCTAAAAAGATGAACATATACAGTTCAGATAAAATAGTAGCATTTGCATAATCCTATAATACGCGCAGTAAGTAATTTGCCTAAGAGTACCTTACCTAGATATGTAGGTGTAGCATGTAGATGTGTGTTAATATATATGTATGTATCTAGCCAAGAATCCCTTAGGGAAGAACCATCCCACTAATCTGATGGTTGAGAATGAAGGACCCCGTCTCCTCTCCGAGGATGACACCCTGGAAGGGATGTCAGACTGCTGCATGTTGAAGATTCAGCATGCAGGACCCCTTGTCAGCTTGGAAGAAATTCTCCTCTAATTTGCAGAAGGGAATAAGGGTCTTAAATACTAGAGTGGTCACTCCAGGGTTTCTTCTAGAAACGATATGTTTTGAAAACAGTCACAACTGTTTTTGAAAACAATCATAAATGTTTTTCCAAACAAATGCGATCATGCACTGTCTGTTGGCCAAGGATGAAAAAAGTGGTGACCCTTATACAGAATAATTATGCGTTGCCTGAGGGTATGTTTATGTACGTAAGGTACGGGGATTATGATAGAATACTAAGAGCCTGGTGTCGAAGAGACAGGAGCAAGCTACTAGGTAAAAGGTCACCTGTTTCAGAACTGTAATTGCAGTGTGGATGGGACAATGTATGTAAAAAGGGGTATACATGACAGGACTACCCTAAAGCACATGACACCCACTCCTCATCAAAAGGTCAACAGGGTCAGCTAAATGATAATAAAGCTAATACCATAAAAAGCATAAAAATCGTTTATAACTAAGATCCTAAAAAGCAATTCTTTAAAAAAGCCTGCTAAAAAATATCCATAAGAAAATCTATTTTCTCTTAAAAGCGTTCAAAAAGGTTGTCTACACTGATATATGTGGTTATTATTTCACTGAGCACCTTGAAAGTCATTATGCTTAGTTAGAGCAGAGAAGGAAAAAGAAAACAAAGTCAGTTTCAACCTTCAATTTGACAAATGTTTAAAAAGTTGCCAAACAGTTCCCAGCACAGGAGAGGCCAGATTGTTTGTAAATCCTGCTCTGAAGACTCAACATCGTTGAACATCGTATACGCAGGTGGCAATCCCTCCAGAACTTCCACTATCATGTCGAGTGAGCAATGATGGTCATCTCTGGTTCCCACAGCAGCCGCCAGGGAAGAATTAGCTGCCTGCATGCCTGGAACCGATGCCTGTACCTCTGGAGCAGAACCGATTTCCCTTCCAACAGTCGGTGACGCATCCCTTGGAGGCTCTAGAAATGCCGTCATCAACATGGGATTACGCTGTGGACAACAGTACACTTGGGCCTGCAAGGGCTCCAGGAGCACTTCTATGTCCGGCAGTGCAACCGATGGAAGTGTCAGACACAGGTCCAACTAGCAGACAAATCTGCAGAAGAGGCAACCGAACACAGGCAGGACAGAGTCTAGCCAGACCGGTCTAAAAGACAGGAACCAATGCTCATTCAGCTCTCGAAGCCGAGGCGTACCCAGGTAGAACACCATACATTCACGACAACTTCGTTCCAGCAGTGTTCTCTCCATGTCTTGAGGGATTGAGACGTCCATTGGGAAGCAATAGGATGAAAATCAGGATGCCCACTACTGATAGCAGGACCAAAGGAAGCCCTCCAAAAACGCTTCCAAGTAAGGAGTGTATGAAAGCTGGAATTACTCCGAAAATAGTCTGAAAGGTGGTTAAGAGACCTGATCCAAGAGGCTTAAATAGGTGTACAATCCCACTCGTATCAGACATGTTAAAGATACGGTGAACCATTTCTCCAAAATGGATCAGGAAGTTCGTACGGACCAGAGCCTGTATCTCTGCCGAAAACCTTTCAACCTGGAGATCAAAAGTCTCTCGGGCTGAAGTTAAGGCCACACTTTGTAGAAACAACATGGCTTTGAGTCTGCTCAGCGAATCAAACCTTATACTGGAAACATTCAATGAAGGCCACAGTGGTGCCTTTCTAACTGTGCGAGCCAGGGGAAACAATACTTGCTTAAGACAAACAACCCTGAAGTTTACTGTGACTAGATATGCGATGCCTGGCGCCATCCCGCGAACAGCCTTGATCATTCAGCATTAAATAACTTCCATTTGAGAGTAACTCAAAAAACGGATGAATCACGGCAGCTGGGGAGCCCTACAAGTAGTAAGATAGGTTCACTTTTGAAGCATTACATGCTCCATGAACCGAGACCCACTTAAAGCCTTCTCACAGTCAGTACCACTTAAGAAAACTTCAGTGTCCTTATTTCTGCACCTATATCTGTACAGTAACTCCCAGGTTTCCTGTATGTACCTTTCACTCAACGCTTCATACCTGCCTGCTTGGATGTATCTAAGGCAGTATTGGAACTGGAATGTCGTGATTGGCAGTGTGATATTGCCATGAATTAACCATTCCGTAGATGGTGACTCTGCTACTGTAAAAGGCAAATTCTTTAATTTTTCAATGAGCAGCATGGTGTACTTTGCATCTCTGCGTGCCATGGTCAATTGTCTATTGGTCAGATTATAAGCCGAAAACAAATTTGAGCTGTTAATGTACCGCCATGGCACGTGGCCAGAACACAATGATTGTAGCATCCAGCTTAAAAGCAAAATGGAGCGGAATTGAGATTTCCCATGTTGTAGAATAGACAAAGCTTGTTCCATTATGTCGATTGCCATTATGTTGATTGCTAAGGACACAATTTTGCCCAGTGAATAAATACGCAAAGAAAGTGTGGTCATACCATTGTCTACCACAGTCAAAGCCTTTTCTAGGTTAATTCTACCAATCTCATGTAATCTCTCAGCAGCATCCCGTTGAGAGACTTTCCACAGTTCATTGTAGATGGCATACAAGAAGCGTTTTTTACACAGTTTCTTGGGACCCAGCAAGAAATCCCTAAGATCCATGTTGTCAGCTAGAAGGGACAAGTGTTGTTTTACCTGTAATAGTGTTGAGGTTTTTAGCCATTCTAGGCACAACTTCCAAACAGTATAAGAAATCACTACCCCTGGGTCGTCTGTGTGTACATAGCGTGGGTCAGGCCTATGGATACTAAACCCTCCAGTGTTACCCTTGAATCTTGATTGACATCTATTTGTGTTGATAGGACAAACCAACCATCCCTTCCAATTAGGAGCATGTCTTAAAGGTCAATATAAGACTACCAGACTGTACTGTCCTGCTCTCAGTATTGACTGGGGACTCATCATTTGATGCGGTGCCAACATAGTCCCCAGAAAAATGGGCACGCCAGTTGCCAGTTGAGATTGCAGCATCAAGCCCTGAGGCTTCTGTGTCCTTAAAAAAGGGAGATTGACTGTATGCCAAAAAGCTTGACAGTCTTTGTTAGTTCTTACTGCCAGAAGTGATTCATAGGCCTCCTTTCTTACTACTTTCTTTCTCGTCATAACTCCCCTTTTACTGTCTAACCTGCAGTCACCCGCATATTCAGCATTCATGTGAACTTGTTTGAGTGCTGTAATCAAATTTCTATGGGTCTTTGAACAGTGAATATCAAACCACCCTGCAGGTTTTACTTTATGGGTAGCTGAGAGGCCAACTGCATTTCCCTAATTGATCCACATGGTGCGGCACAGCAAATAATGATTGATTCTGGACTAGCACCCTCTTCCAGACACATCGAGAACTCCATCTTATTTTTCAAAATCAGATTAGTTAGTAGGTTTTGCTTGTCAACTCTAACTTATCTCATTAGGACACCCTTATTTTTTTGCCACACATGTTGATAGGTCACTGGTTGGATGCCTCTGAGTAGCCAATGTACCAATATAGGAAATCCAGTGGCGCAACAATAGCCCCCATAGCTCCTGCAGTGCGGGGGGCCCGAGCTCCAGGGGTGCCCCTCCGGCACTGTGCTCAGGCAGGCCTGAGAGCTCCTGCTAGGCCTGGAGCATGGGGGGCCCTCCTTGCACTTTGCAGGGGGCCCCCGCAAGTTTCATTACATCACTGAGGAAATTGACAACATGCTGTGGTCACTGTGGGTGATCTTAACTCAAGTCTTAACTTCAAATTGTGCAGCTTTGGAAAACACTAGAGAAGAAAAGCTAGGAATTCAACGTTGATAATCTCTGAAGGACTAAGACAGGGTGCGAAGCTTACCTGAATTTAGTTGGAAACAAGATAGCTACGTTTTGCTAGTTAGTCTAAATTAGTGGAATTACATGATAAAGTTCAATTCATAGCAGATGTCATTGAAAACATTGCATCCAGCCAAGTGGAGCTGTGCTCAATTACTGTCTCCAACCTTGCCCAATTAAACATTTCTGAACAATGAAAAAAGTTTCACTGGGAGGAACAATGACCCTTGCCTGACATTGCTCCATCACAAGTGCTTAATTCATTTCCTCCATAAAACTTAACCTGAGTGAACCAACAACCTGTATATAACCCTGCTATGTCACCCGCTCACCTCAGAGGATGGCTAAATCAAAATCAATCACACCCCATTGAAGTTCAATGTATTTTTGACTCATATTGCTTTCTATGGAATCATTTTAATAATCTCATCATTACTTCTGATCCCAACATCCTATTCTATCGTGATGTCATTTTAATACTTATTTATTCTGATTAATTAAGTTAATTTGGGAATTTTAAAATGTTTATTCATTAACTATTCTTTTTTGGTAATGCTCATGTATCACATACAATTTTCAGCGATAAATATTTTTTATGCTTGGCTTAGGGATTCCTCACAAACAATTCTTTACTGAATTGAATTCATGTATTTTTACTTCTTGGGAGCTATACCACAGCTCATATCAATTCTTTGGCCTGTCTCTACCAAAGTTTTCAATCTAGTGTTGTACAACTGACATATTCTAGATGCTTGTGGTATTATTCCATTGTTCTTTGGACCACGGAATAATCGAATAGTCCCTGACAAATAAGGTCATTCCGCATACTTGCTGCTTTACTACATAACATAGGCTTTATTATTGGTAACTATTTAATACAAGCCTCTTTGTGCTCCAGTCTGGACTACGGTGTTTTTCTGAACTCAGCTTTGCCTAAGTACGTTATATCTAAACTCCAGCTAAACCAAAAATTGAACAACATGCCTCATTTTATGGTTAAATAATCATTGTCTATGCTTTTTTTTTAGGAATTGTTTTTCTGTCACTGTGACATTTGTGGGTGCGTTCCTGTCTTTTTCAATCATCAATTTCAGAGATAGAGGCCTACATGAGCACATTCTCCTTTAGCCAATCCTCCTACCATCCCCCAGAGTCAGTGAAGACTGCATAGTGGCTGCACGTTTTCTAGCTTCACAGTAAAAATATGGAATTCTGTATCTGGTACCCCCAGACAACAGAACAACATTTTATCTTTGTATATAGTCCTGGAAATGTGGCTTTTTAGGGTCAGTATTGTTCTCCAAAATCTTCACTATTCTTTTGCCATTTCTCAGAGATACAAGATCACAAATCAAATCAATTAGCTAAAGGTGAGTGAAGCCTTTTGGAAATGGCTGTTTTACCACTGAGTCCTTCTGTTATAGATATTTTGGGCTCAATCCCCTACAGCCTGTCATTCAGGTGCCCTGTAGTTGACTGAGTTGGAATCTGTTTTGGTTGGGTAATGTGAAATGTATGTGTTTTTACACAAGGGTTGACCTGTAACAAAGAGACTTAGGGCTTTATTTAGAGTTTGGTGGATGGGATACTCTGTCACAAACATGGCTGATGTCCCGTCCTATGTATTACAAGTGCATTTTTATCTACGGTCCATTCAATACTGCAGATGGGGTATCCGTCATGTTTTAATAGAGTATACCATTTGCCAAACCCTAAATAAGACCTTTAATTTGTAAGTGCATTTATGAGGATGCATGGCAGGTGAATTTAAATTAGGAAAAGTTGATAATAAAGTTGGACATGGTCAAAGTTCACTGATAACTTAGGGTCGGTAATGCTTGTGCAGACCAGTGAGATATTTTAACATTTAGAGGAAAGAGTACACTGTGAAAAAACTGTCGAACCATTTATTCAAGTAAGAGCTGCACTGATCCTTGTTGTGAGAAGTGTTTTCTCTCTGAGCTTCTATCGTCCCCCTCAAAAAGGGACTCCTATCGAACCCTGATTTGGCTGATGTACTCCTGTTTCTCCCATGATCTCTCCCTTGGCCCGGTCCTCTGGCACCACCGCCTGTGACTTGGGAGGGCCCTATGTCTTAATATGCATCTGATTACCAGGGCTTGTGGGGAAAGGGCTGTTCTGATGGGTAGATCTTGGGACAATACCATACTGTGTAACCTAGCCTACGTTATCATCCCGCCACTGATTTCTCACACTGTGACATGTACCTTCTATTTGATTGTACTTAATAAACAGATGTTAAACAAAAAAGGGACTCCTCAGAAAATAAACTTGTTATTAATCAAATGATAGTTATCATTAAAATTCCTTCTGTAGCACAGAGTGGAAACACTGCTCCCAACAAGAATCAGTGGATCTCTTACTTGTTTATTCACACCTGCGATCAGGAGGTGATAGCTGTCTGCACAGGTAATCACAACGAAGAATTGGATTATTCATTGAGAAAAAAGGTGTGCGCTCTCATTTACATATTTTTAACTATTCATTCACACAGGATGCACCAGTAAAGACTCTGAATCTGAACATATGCTTATCAGTTTCAAGAACATAAAGCCTTCCATTGACTGTAACTCATATTTCCAATTATCTGACCTGCAACATCTATCACAGGTGTTTTTCTCACAGACACCCTGAAGATGTTGGGTGGCATATAGGCAAAATAGTATAGACCTAGCTGAAAACTAAGGGGTTCAATTACAAAGAACTCATGCAGTGCAGGCCAGCAAGTCACCTTGCTACCTGCACTGCATGACAGGGAAAGGGGAGGAATGTACCATATTTAATGGAAAAGAAATAATTGATGGACGGAATGCTGGACAATGCAAACATTCACCCCCAGTCACAAAGATATGGGTTAAATTCATCATTTTTTTTCCTCACCACACCACCCCAGTTTGGACCCAGCCATATGTAAATCAGTCTTGACCCTGTTCCTTATGGGAACAGTCAATCAATCAATCAATCAGGGAATTGTAAGCGCGCTACTCACCCGTGAGGGTCTCAAGGCGCTGAGGGGGTCCAGCCCAAACTACCAAGCCAGTCCTCCCTGGACCGGAAACAAGCATCCTGGGACCAGTTTCAGGGCATCACCTTTCATCAGCCAGGCTAGCTTGAATCCAGTGGTGTAGTGACCATGGGACCCACGTCTGGGCAAACCCTTCCCACTTAGGGCGACATATGCAAAAGAAACAATCGATGGACGGAATGCTGGACAATGCAAATATTCACCCCCAGTCACAAGGATCTGGGTTAAATCCATCATTTTTTTGCTCACCACACCACCCCAGTTTGGACCCAGCCATATGCAAATCAGTCTTGACCCTGTTCCTTGTGGGAACAGTCCAGCCTGAACTGCAAAGCAAGGTCCTCCCTGGACCAGAAACAAGCATCCTGGGACCGGTTACAGGGCATCACCCTTCATTAGCCAGGCTAGCTTGAATCCAGTGGTGTAGTGAGCACGGGACCCACGTCTGGGCATACCCTTCCCACTTAGGGCAACTGTTGGACTTGGCCCTTTTTGCAGGGTCATTCCTAAACTTTTTGCCTTCCTCCTATATTTTTTCTGACCTGTTGTTGGCTGTTTTATGACTCTGGGCACTTTCTCACTGCTGATCAGTGCTAAAGTGCATATGCTCTCCCTAAGATAAATTGTGTTATGGATTAGCGACTCCATGATTGGATGATTGGTTTACTTGTCAGTCCCTAGTACAGTGCCCTGAGTGTTCCCAGGGCTTGTAAATCCAATGCTGCTGGTGGGCTTGCAACACTGGTTGTGCCACCCACAGAAGCAGCTTGTAAAATGTGTCTCAGGCCTGCCATTGCAGAGCCTGTGTGCAGCCTAGGGCTGCCATGTCGACTTGGTGAGTGCGCCCACTTACCAGTCCCTAAACCTTCCCTTTACTGCATGTTGGTCACCCCTAAAGTAGGCCCTAGGGCAGGGTGCATTGTAAGTATAAGGTAGGACATGCCCTGGTGTGTGTGGCATGTCCTAATAGTGAATTACAGCCATTTTCGTTTTTCACTATTGCAAGGCTACCTGTTCCACATAGGCCAGACTGGGCAGTTTGATTATTACACCTTATAATCCTAACTGACCCAGGGAACATAGTAGAAAAACGAATGTAGTATGCCCGAACTCAGGATGATAAAATACATCTTTTAGTGAAGTTGGTTTTAACATTCTGTGTTTGAAAATACCACTTTTAGAAAGTAGATATTTTCTTGCCTAACTATCCAAGCCTGCCTCTGCTAGGTTGTGTATTCCTTGTCTGGGTTTGTGAGTGACAGGGGCTGGGGGACTCCAGGAGACAGGGTGAGTCAGCACAGGGCTGAATAGAGAGATCTGCATCCAGAGTGAAGGGAGGAGTTGCACCTGGGTCTGAATAGGGCTGTGCCTGCATTCCACAATGCTGGTTCCACCTCCTGCCGGGCGGCTGAGCACTCTGCCCCACATTCTGAAAGGAAAGAAGGAGTCCTGTAAACAAAGTGCTCCAGGACTGACCTGAACTGGTTTTGGACTAGGCAAAGGCCTCTCTGCCTTCAGAGAACAAAGAGAAAAGGTGTATAAAAAGGGGACCCAGACCCCTAGGAAATTAGATCACTTTTGGGAAACAAGAAGAAACCTTTGCTGAGGAGCGGAACCAAGAAGAAACTGAGGAGAAGACTATCCCTAAGCTAGAGGGATCTGCCTGCAGTGGTTGCCTGACTGCCAAAGAAAGGAGAAGGGAACTTTGTGTGTACTTTTATCAACTTGTGAAGGATCTCCAAGGCTTGATTTCAGAGCTTGCCTCCTGCTGAAGTCTCAGGGACAACAGACTTCACCCACCAGCTCCCCCTGTATTCCCTTGCTGGGAATTTGGACCTTCTGACACACTTGCGTGTCTCTGGGAGCTGGAAGCGCGACTCAAGACGAAGAAGCGTGTCGCCGCAGCCGCTGATTCTCGCATCGCGGGGAAGAGTGTCGACGTCGCATCAGACGCCGGCGCATCCCCGAAGAAGCACGCCGCTGACACCCTTGCATCCTTCGAAGCGCCTCGCAGCACCGGAGAAAAGTGTCGCCGTCGCATCAGACGCCGTCGCATCCCCAGGGCAGAGCATCGACCTCGCATCAGACGCCGACGCATCGCAACACGAGGTGCGCCCCGCATCCCAGGAGAAGATCGTCGACCTCGCATCAGATGCCGTCGCATTGCCAGGGAAGCGTGTCGCAGGGCCTGTCGCGGCTCCATTGACTCATCGAAATCGCCGCACGGCCGTCGGGCGTGCACGCATCACCCCTTCGTTGTCGCAACCTCCAGAAGACGCCACTTTGTTTCTTTGCACCAGTTCTTCAACGCATCACTGTCCTTGCGTGTAAGGGACTACCGCATCACCTTCCCTGCAACACTTTCGTTGCCTTGCATTACGCATCTCAGGTACATTGAACTCAAAGTGTCGCATTTCAATTTTAAGAGACTCAAGCTAATTCTACCATCTTTAAAGTACAGTATTGTGGATTATTTTTGTCGTTTATGGTCTTGTGGTAAATCTATATAAAAGATACTTATTTTTATAATACAACCTGTGTGGTGTCCATTTGTAGTGTTGTCACTGGATTACTGTATGTGTTCACAAATGCTTTACACACTGTCTCTGAACTAAGCCTGTCTGCTCGTGCCAAGCTACCAAGAGGGTGAGCAGGGGTTATTTCAGGAGTGTACCCCCTTACCCTGACTAGAAGCAAGGGTCCCTATTTGGACAAAGGTACCTCCCTCTGCCAACTAGAGACCCCCAGTTCTAACAGCGACATATGCAAAAGAAACAATTGATGGACAGAATGCTGGACAATGCAAATATTCACCCCCAGTCACAAGGATCTAGGTTAAATCCATCATTTTTTTGCTCACCACACCACCCCAGTTTGCACCTAGCCATATGCAAATCAGTCTTGACCCTGTTCCTTGTGGGAACAGTCCAGCCTGGACTGCCAAGCCAGGTCTTCCCTGGACCAGAAACAAGCATCCTGGGACCGGTTTCAGGGCATCACCCTTCAAGAGCCAGGCTAGCTTGAATCCAGTGGTGTAGTGAGCACGGGACCCACGTCTGGGCATACCCTTCTCACTTAGGTGACATATGCAAAAGAAACAATTGATGGACGGAATGCGGAACAATGCAAACATTCACCCCCAGTCATAAGGATCTGGGTTAAATCCATCATTGTTTTGCTCACCACCCCAGTTTGGACCCAGCCATATGCAAATCAGTCTTGACCCTGTTCCTTGTGGAACAGTCCAGCCCGAACTGCCAAGCCAGGTCCTCCCTGGACCAGAAACAAGCATCCTGGGACTGGTTTCAGGGCATCACCCTTCTTCAGCCAGGCTATCTTGAATCCAGTGGTGTAGTCAGCACGGTACCCACGTCTGGGCATACCCTTCCCCCTTAGGGCGACATATGCAAAAGAAACAATTGATGGACGGAATGCTGGACAATGCAAACATTCACCCCCAGTCACAAGGATCTGGGTTAAATACATCATTTTTTTGCTCACCACACCACCCCAGTTTGGACCCAGCCATATGCAAATCAGTCTTGACCCTGTTCCTTGTGGGAACAGTCCAGCCCGAACTGCCAAGCCAGGTCCTCCGTGTACCGGAAACAAGCATCATGGGGCCGGTTTCAGGGCATCATCCTTCATCAGCCAGGCTAGCTTGAATCCAGTGGTGTAGTGAGCACGGGACCCACGTCTGGGCATACCCTTCCCACTTAGGGCGACATATGCAAAAGAAACAATTGATGGATGGAAAGCTGGACAATGCAAACATTCACCCACAGTCACAAGGATCTGGGTTAAATCCATCATTTTTTTTGCTCACCACACCACCGCAGTTTGGACCCAGCCATATGCAAATCAGTCTTGACCCTGTTCCTTGTGGGAACAGTCCAGCCCGAACTGCCAAGCCAGGTCCTCCCTGGACCGGAAACAAGCATCCTGGGACCAGTTTCAGGGCATCACCCTTCATCAGCCAGGCTAGCTTGAATCCAGTGGTGTAGAGAGCACAGGACCCACGTCTGGGCATACCCTTCCCACTTAGGGCGACATATGCAAAAGAAACAATTGATGGACGGAATGCTGGACAATGCAAACAGTCACCCCCAGTCACAAGGATCTGGGTTAAATCCATCATTGTTTTGCTAGCAACACCACCCCAGTTTGGACCCAGCCATATGCAAATCAGTCTTGACCCTGTTCCTTTTGGGAACAGTCCAGCCCGAACTGCCAAGCCACGTCCTCCCTGGACTGGAAACAAGCATCCTGGGACCGGTTTCAGGGCATCGCCATTCATCAGCCGGGCTAGCTTGAATCCAGTGGTGTAGTGAGCACGGGACCCACGTCTGGGCATTCCCTTCCCACTTAGGTCGACAAATGCAAAAGAAACAATTGATGGACGGAATGCTGGACAATGCAAACATTCACCTCCAGTCACAAGGATCTGGTTTAAATCCATCATTTGTTTGCTCACCACACCACCCCAGTTTGGACCCAGCCATATACAAATCAGTCTTGACCCTGTTCCTTGTGGAAAAGTCCAGCCTGAACTACCAAGCCAGGTCCTCCCTGGACCGGAAACAAGCACCCTGGGACCGGTTTCAGGGCATCACCCTTCATCAGCCAGGCTAGCTTGAATCCAGTGGTGTAGTGAGCACGGGACCCACGTCTGGGTATACCCTTCCCACTTAAGCGACATATGCAAAAGAAACAATTGATGGACGGAATGCTGGACAATGCAATCATTCACCCCCAGTCACAAGGATATGGGTTAAATCCATCATTTTGTTGCTCACCACACCACCCCAGTTTGGACCCAGCCATTTGCAAATCAGTCTTGACCCTGTTCCTTGTGGGAACAGTCCAGCCCGAACTGCCAAGCCAGGTCCTCCCTGGACCGGAAAGAAGCATCCTGGGACCGGTTTCAGGGCATCATCCTTCATCAGCAAGGCTAGCTTGAATCCAGTGGTGTAGTGAGCACGGGACCCACTTCTGGGCATACCCTTCCCACTTAGGGCAACATATGCAAAAGAAACAATTGATGGATGGAATGCTGGACAATGCAAACATTCACCCCCAGTCACAAGGATCTGGGTTAAATCCATCATTTATTTGCTCACCACACCACCCCAGTTTGGACCCAGCCATATGCAAATCAGTCTTGACCCTGTTCCTTGTGGGAACAGTCCAGCCCGAACTGCCAATCCAGGTCCTCCCTTGACTGGAAACAAGCATCCTGGGACCGGTTTCAGGGCATCACCCTTCTTCAGCCAGACTAGCTTGAATCCAGTGGTGTAGTGAGCACGGTACCCACGTCTGGGCATTCCCTTCCCACTTAGGGCGACATATGCAAAAGAAACAATTGAAGGACGGAATGCTGGACAATGCAAACATTCACCCCCAGTCACAAGGATATGGGTTAAATCCATCATTTTTTGCTAGCCACACCACAGCAGTTTGGACCCAGCCATATGCAAATCAGTCTTGACCCTGTTCCTTGTGGTAACAGTCCAGCCCGAACTGCCAAGCCAAGTCCTCCCTGGACTGGAAACAAGCATCCTGGGACCGGTTTCAGGGCATCGCCCTTCATCAGCCAGGCTAGCTTGAATCCAGTGGTGTAGTGAGCACGGTACCCACGTCTGGGCATTCCCTTCCCACTTAGGGCGACATATGCAAAAGAAACAATTGAAGGACGGAATGCTGGACAATGCAAACATTCACCCCCAGTCACAAGGATATGGGTTAAATCCATCATTTTTTTGCTCACCAGACCACCCCAGTTTGGACCCAGCCATATGCAAATCAGTCTTGACCCTGTTCCTTGTGGGAACAGTCCAGCCCAAACTGCCAAGCCAGGTGCTCCCTGGACCGGAAACAAGCATCATGGGACCGGTTTCAGGACATCATCCTTCATCAGCCAGGCCAGCTTGAATCTAGTGGTGTAGTGAGCACGGGACCCACATCTGGGCATACCCTTCCCACTTAGGGCGACATATGCAAAAGAAACAATTGATGGATGGAATGCTGGACAATGCAAACATTCACCCCCAGTCACAAGGATCTGGGTTAAATCCATCATTTTTGCTCACCACACCACCCCAGTTTGGACCCAGCCATATGCAAATCAGTCTTGACCCTGTTCCTTGTGGGAACAGTCCAGCCCGAACAGCCAAGCCAGGTCCTCCCTGGACCAGAAACAAGCATCATGGAACCGGTTTCAGGGCATGATCCTTCATCAGCCAGGACAGCTTGAATCCAGTGGTGTAGTGAGCACGGGACCCACGTCTGGGCATACCCTTCCCACTTTGGGCGGCATATGCAAAAGAAACAATTGATGTACGGAATGCTGGACAATGCAAACATTCACCCCCAGTCACAAGGATCTGGGTTAAATCCATCATTTTCTTTCTTACTATACCACCCCAGTTTGGACCCAACCATATGCAAATCAGTCTTGACCCTGTTCCTTGTGGGAACAGTCCAGCCCGAACTGCCAAGCCAGGTCCTCCCTGGACCAGAAACAAGCATCCTGGGACCGTTTTCAGGGCATCACTCTTCATCAGCCAGGCTAGCTTGAATCCAGTGGTGTAGTGAGCACGGGACCCACGTCTGGGCATACCCTTCCCACTTATGGCGACATATGCAAAAGAAACAATTGATGGACGGAATGCTGGACAATACAAACATTCACCCCCAGTCGCAAGGATCTGGGTTAAATCCATCATTTTTTTACTCACCACACCACCCCAGTTTGGATCCAGCCATATGCAAATCAGTCTTGACCCTGTTCCTTGTGGGAACAGTCCAGCCCAAGCTGCCAAGCCAGGTCCTCCCTGGACTTGAAACAAGCATCCTGGGACCGGTTTCAGGGCATCAGCCTTTATCAGCCAGGCTAGCTTGAATCCAGTGGTGTAGTGAGCATGGGACCCACGTCTGGGAATACCCTTCCCACTTAGGGCGACATATGCAAAAGAAACAATTGATGGAATAGCATTCCGTCTATCAATTGTTTCTTTTGCACATGTACCGTATTTAAGGCAATACTGCACTTTCTGCCCTTTCCCTTGCGCTGGTGCCCTTCTGGCAACTTAGTGCCAACACAGGCACCCTTGCACCGGGGTGCAAGGGTGCCTGTGTTGCATGCAGGATTGTTTTTGTGCAGGAACGGTCTCTGTTAGAAATGGGATCTCTAGTTGGCAGAGGTATGCACACTGTCCAAGTAGGACCCACCACTCTAGTCAGAGTAAGCTAGTTACACACTAAAAGATAACCTGTGCTCACCCTCTGGCAGCTTACAGGAAAGCAGTCAGGCTTATCTAAAGAGACAATGTGTAAAGTATTTGTGCAACGCACACACACAGTAACACATTGTAAACACCACAAAATACTCCACACAGGGTTAGAAAAATATACTATAATTTGATGATGAAATCAAGATCAAAACAACAAAAATCCAATAAGGAGAACCAGAGTTATGAATTTTTAAAGAATATTTAAACATATAGTGCTTAGAGTCTCAAAGTGAAAACCTGGGGTATTTGGTCACGCTTGACCAGGGTAAATCCAAAGTTCAGGCGCCAACCATGATGGAGCATGGGTCGTATACAGGGACCAGCCTTGACCAGCTGGATGGAGTCTGCATCGACGGCGAAGAACCCATGCAAGGAGCAGTGGATGTGATGTGTTGTCATCGATCCCTTGGATGTAGGCCATGCATCAGTTCCAATTTACGCAGTCGGCAAAGCTTCGTCGATGAACACCTTTGCGATGTAGGCAATGCGTCGTTGTCGAGCCGCCGAGTCCATCATCATTGAGCCATGCAGAAGTCGAAGCAATGTCCTCCAGCAGCAAATCCATCAGCGAGGATGCGTCGGTTCCTATCGTCACAATGGAGATGATGCGTCAATTTTGCTGGGTCAGTGAACAAAACTCACTTCTGAGGGCCCATGACTGGGTTGGCACCACTTGGCAAGTTGGGGACTCACAGAGGGTTTAGTCCCAAACCGCGCTGCTGCATGGTTGTAGGAAGTCTTTGATGTCCCTGAGACTTCAGAACAGAGGGCAAGCCATCATGCCCTTGGAGTCACTCTGGTTTCAAGTGAGCTGGGTCTTCACTCATCCAATAGTGTATGGTTTGGAGGGGTCAGAGACCCAGTACTCATAACCAGTTGTGCCAGTTTAAATTTATAATCAGAAATACAAAATTTCGCATAGAGGATACCTAATGCAGAGTCGTCTGGTTTATTCAAGAGCATCCGAAAGTTCTTAAAATGAAAAGCGTGCCCATATAGCCACAAATCTGGAAGTGCCATTCCCCCCTTCTCCAGCTTTCTCCTTAGCCTTTTCCATGATATGCGGGGGCCCTTCGAGGCCCAGATGAAGCTGCCAATCTTGTCCTGTAGTTTTGCTACCTCACCTTTATCGAATGGGAGGGGGATAGTGTTAAAAAGAAAAGTGACCTTTGGAAGAACAATCATCTTGATCAGATTGACCCTACCATAAATATTAAGGGGGAGATTTGCCCATCTGACCAAGAGTCTCCCTACCTCCTGACTAATCTTCCTCCAATTAACAGTGGTAACATCAGCTAACTTCTGGGTGATTATGATCCCTAAATAGCGCATCTGGTGTTTTACCCCGGAGGTCTGGGATGCTTGGTTCCACTCCATAATTTCGGTTTTATCTCTATTTACCCTATACCCTGATATCTTCCCAAATAGTTCTGCTTTAGCCATCAATATGGGGATAGCTTCCTTAGGATTAAGCGTGTATAAAATAAGATCATCTGCATATAGAGCTAGTTTGACCTTAAAGTCTCTATAGCTAAATGGAACAATGCCAAGACAGTATTTTTGTCTCAAATAGAACGGCTGCGAGATTAATCTTTTATGTCATTCTAATGGGAAGACGGGAGATTTGTAGAGCATGGAAATCAGCTGTCTCACCCCTTTTTTCGGAGTGTAAAAATAACATTATACACATAAGTCAACATGACATGGCATGTGACCCCAGAAGTCGGGCAAAGATATGGGCTATGTTGGTCGATTGGTGTCAAAGAACTGGGGTCCAATGATTAAGCCAATAAATAGCTGTCGGTCCTGGTCCCCCTCTTCTGTATGTTATGCTGAGAGGGGTAGGAGGGGAAGCAGCTTGATTTCTTGAGTGGAATGACTTCATTCCCGTCCGGTTTTCGGTAAGGGAAAGGGAGTATAGCCAACAAGTAAATTGGCAGAATGAGGACCAAAAAAAAAAAAAAAGAAATACAAAATTTGAGGGTACAGAAATTATCTCATGTACAAAGGTGACAGAAATCAACACTCACATAAAACAATTTGTCCTTAAACCCATTTCAAATATGTTCATTCAACAACACATACAAGTGTTCTTGATTGTTCTACTCATTGAAGGGTCTTTATTCTACGTACAAATGTTTCTGTCCTGAAGATGGTCTTGTAGATGGACACCAAAAAAGACTGAAACGTCAACACATCAACCCATTTTCTTCTGCAAAAGAAGATTTTGTACACAGGAAATGTACGTCCTATGTATAGGCCAGTTTTGATGAGAATTACTATCTGAAATGGGTTTAAGTGCATCGTGATAAGAGCAAATTATTTCATGTGATTGTTGATTTCTGTCACCATTGTACATGAGATCATGTCTGTACCCTCAAATTTTCCATTTATGATTATAAATTTAAACTGAAGCAATATACCTTGCTCTGTTTGTATTAAAGAATTCCCAATGTTCACCTATGAAATGGAGTAAGCCTCAAAGTAGTGAAAAACAAATTTGGGTGTTTGTCACCACTAGGACTTGCAAAACTTAAAAGTGCTAGTAGCATTTAATTTGCAGGCCATGGGTATATGATATACCACATTACAAGGGGACTTACAAGTAAATAAAATATGGCAATTGTGTATACAGCGATTGCTGCAAAGTCATCCTGTGCCCTGGGCATCCCCATTTTTTGCTGACTGGTACTAGTGGTAACTGACTCTGACTGTCCCTGGGATCAACCTAACCAGGCCCAGGGCCAGTGCTATGCTGAAAACACTTACAATACAGTGACAACTACTACACACACTAGGGTACACTATGAGTTAGGGTACCCCTATGATTGACAAGACCTCCCCTATATGGCCCTAGTACATAATAGGGCAGGGGGGATTAAAACTACCTTTAAGTCCTTCATGTATATTAGGGCATGGCAGTTTAAAGGCCAACAGCCCTTTCTACACTTGCATATGTGCACTGCTGAGAGCCTGAGGTCATTTTAAAAGCAGCCATGTGTTGCAGAACTGCTTTTAAATGTAAATTCTGCCCAAACTTGACTTTTGTTTTAGGGGCACTTACAAATTGATAAACTACACTATTTTGGCATATTAGGTACCCCCAGGGTCTCCCCAAGATGTCCCAAGGGTGGGGGACAGGTACTTAGAAGGAGGACCCTTAATAAAAATGGTTTGATATGCCCTGGGGATAGATAAATTGCATATTTCACTTCCCTCATTGTAGTAAAGTGCTTCCTAAAATCTTTGGAGTGGGAGTCTACATTGTTTTTGCAAATTCAAGTCCCCTAAACTCTCCCCTAGGTGTACCAGGGGTTGGGAATGTGTAGTTATAAGCAAGGTCCTTATAAAAACAGTTGTATAGGTCCTGATGCTGGCCAAATTGGACATTTAATTGTCCCTATTGTAGATCCCCAGCCACATAGGTTAACATTGCAATAGTTTATGAAATCATAACTACTGCAAGGGACTACCAAAAAAAATATCATTTGAGGACTTAAAAGAATGGTATTGATAAATCCAACAATATGCTGTTGTTTAATTTATCCTAAAATGTACAGGAAATAAGTTATAAGACTTTCATGTCTGTAAGTCAAAATTCAGCCTTCCAGTGAGTGGTCTTCCCTCATTGGTCAGAGTTAAATGGATTAGCCAGGCAACTTTGGTGATTGATAAATGGCACCCAAGGAGAAAGGCTATCACTTTTAAGAAGATCCTGCTCTACAGGAATGCTAGAGCGGGGGAGGGGTTGTAAAGCACCAGCTTCAAAGGTAGAAAGAGACAGCCAAGTCCATCTATCCCCTACCACTCTAAGCCCAGCCAGATGATATGCTTAAGGACGGAATTTGCAGATGTAGGAGGGAGGAGAGCTAGGGAAATGAGCCATCCTGAAGTTTGGTTTAGCTAGCTTTTGCTTCTCTGGTGACGCTTCAGCCATATTGAATTTTGGATGAATAATGCTTTCTGGGAGACCATTGTGCCACACTTTGGAGGAAATGGTCATGCTCTTGGGTGTTGCCCTTCACCTCATTGGACAAGAGTGCCCTCCTGCATGACCCCAGATAACACAGAATAAGTATCTGAGAGTAGCAGAGCCTCTCAGACCTGCTGCTTGAAACAAGAGAAGAAGAAGGGTCCATGCTGGAATTTTGATTTGCACCTACCAGGCCCTACACTCTGACTGCACTTACTGCACAATCTATAACTACAGCCCTGTGAACCTAACTTGCTTCAAGAGGAATAAAGAGTAGACTCCCTGCAAGCTACAGGTTAACAGAGCTCACCTTGACCATCACCACCAAGAATTCCCAGCCTGGAGTGTGTCCAGTGCATTTGTAAGGGTTTTGTCCAAGTGGATTTTGGGAACTGAAGTCCCAAACTTTCAATGACTATCTTGGAGATTTAAGATCCTTGGATTGTCTTTTGGACATTTTGGGACCCCAAAAGGAACTTCAGGCGAAGTTCCAGAAGTTTGGGGAAGTTTGGAATGACTTTGGAAACAAGTTCCATAAGTGGACCGACTCGACCTGGCCAGCCAAGCTGGCGACCCTCATCCACGAGCTGGCTTGCCCTCCAGGTTCGTCCGCTGAAAAGCACTGGAGGTCCGACTAAGAGAGTTTGGACGGGAGCTCGTCGAAAGGTGAGCTGGCGAACCCTCACCGAATCTGGACTGGTGGAGAGCATCAAGGGAACCCAGCAAATAAGTTCCAGGAAAGTTTCTAAGTCCGAAGGTAAAAACTGTGACCGAGGCCTACTGCGAGAGGTAGCCGCGTAGGGCTCCATCGCGGTTGTCCTGAAACTTTGACTTTGTCCTGGTCTAGCTTGACCAGATGTCCCAATAGGCGCTATAGGTTTCTATATGCTAAATCTTTGAAAATTCATATCTCAGGTTCCATACTTGGATATCTTTTGTTTTGGTGTCATTTTAAAGATACAAATAGTTTCTATTTTTATAAATTGGTGTTGGATTTTTATTGTGTGTTGTGTCTTAATTATTTAATGAATTGGTGTTTTTAAATGCTTTACATGCCTTTCTCTGAAGTTAAGCCTGCCTGCTCGCTGCCAAGCTACCAGGGGTTGAGCATGTGAATAATTTTCTGAGTTCTATTCTGAGCCCTAGACTGTGTTTTTTTTGTTTTTTTTAAATTTTATTTATTGGCATTTCAATACAACCATCAAACAAAAACAACACAACATCATAATCAGTTGAGAATAGCAATAACACAGGTGGTATACAAATAGTATTTGGTGTTTGAAAGCGAAATGAATAGACCGCTTGCAACATCTTGTCAAGGACAATGCTGTATAATCTACGAAAAAAAATTGATACAGAGGGATCTAGAAGCCAGGGTATCTCCTGTGTGGGGGGACAACAGGCAGTTTGATATATAATTGGATGCTGCTCTCTGGCTTGCTTAGGTATCTCTAGTATGGTTTCTGCCCTGTGCGATCCCTGACCCTTGGGTGTATGATTACACTACTGGGGGACTAATCTGTCCTGGAGATCTTTCCCTCTCAGCTCGTTGCGAGCGTGCCCATTCCAGAAACGGGTCCCATATGTCTTTTGGCCTAGATGCGGGTGGCATTAGTTCCCAGAATGTTGTTAATTGGGTATGACTGAAAGTGACATCACGCAACCAAGCAGCCTTCGTAGGGGCCCTCCTCCTTCCCCAGTGTATAGCTACCCTACGCTTCGCAAAGAGCAATAGCATGGCATGCAATTTCCGGGTTTCAACAGGCGTGTCTCTAAAGTAGCCAGGTAAACCAATAAGTGGCTCGGGATCGACTGGTGTGCCAATTATATCATGAATTGTATTAAAGATCATGGCCCAGTATGATTCCAGGGGGGGCAACTCCAAGCCATGTGTATGAACGTGGCTGGGGCGTAACCGCATCTCCAGCATCGGTCGTCTGCCTTGATCCCCATTCGGTGTAACTGAGAAGGGGTTCTGTAAAAGCGATGGATGAACTTAAAATGGATCAAACGCAATTTGTAATTGGGCGATAGTACCGTACGCTGACCACAACAGTCAGTCCATTGGTCCTCTGATACCTGAGTCTGTAAGTCCGAGTTCCAACCCTGAAAGGCTTTTGGCCTAGTTATGGGAGCGGTGTTTTGCATGTTGCTGTATAAACGTGTTATGAGTTTCTGGGGGGAGGCTGTGTGAATAATGTTGTCAAGTGCAATTATCAAGGAGAGAGAGAGGACTGGGTAGCCAGTCCATATCCCCGGGTTAATTATATGTAATCAAAAAGGACTGACCTATTTGTGACTGGTTTAGGACTCAGGACTGTATGAAGAAAAGGAAAAACAAGAAAAACATATAGTTTTTTGTTAAGCTCCTCACCCACCAACCTAGTTGGTGGCATGCTTCATCATCGGGCCCACCCAGTGACACCAAATGCGTCCCGGGTGTGCTACAATGCCTGTATTTACAGCGGAGTTGGTATATTGCTGAGTGTGCAGTGTGAGTGACGTGAAGGTCGAAGGTTAAAAGCTATACAGCGGTCCCAGTACCCGAAGGGCTTAGTATTTAATATCTGGGCCTCTGTTAGCGTTTAAAAACAAGGCAGTGGATGCTGGTGGAGCGAGTGTTAAGAACTCCTACATCCAGGGTGTGGTCTACATGTTTCAGCCAGGCCTATCAATAATACTGGCTTTCCTCAGGACCGAAAGGTATGTGTAAGTGCGTATTGTACTTATTGTGAGTGTGATTTAAAATGTGTTGCACGCGCTAAGGTGCCTTATATGTGGGAGGGGGATTCCCTCTCCAAGCAATAGCTAGCGTTTTGTAGCATATGCCCCTATGGAGAAATCCGGCAGAGGTTCTGACCGCCTTTGTGGATCAGGACCTGTAGGAAACCTGTTCTGCTGTCGCGGATCTCCGGAAATCCGCGGAGAAGTGTGGCTCAATGGTTAGAGCGGCAGACCCTGATGCAGAGATCTGGCCCGGGACCAGGGTTCAATTCCCGCCTCGGAGGGTCTTGGGCTCAATTTCCTCGGACCTGATAATTCTCGCCTCGGTGCCTATTCTAATCATGGGTCCCACTCTGCAACTCTGGGCAATAGCTTGCTTAATCTCCACAACGGCCCCAACAGCGCTGGGATGCCTGGCTTCACCCTGGGGGTGCCCAAGAGTGGACATTTCACAGGGAAAAGCCAGGAAGGGTTCCACAGCGGTATGCGTACAGCGCCTGGACACCCCTTTGGGGGTATGGGTGCGCTTTACAAGTACAAATTTCATTTCATTCAATTTCATTCATTTCCCACATATAAGGCACCTTAGCGCGTGCAACACATTTTAAATCACACTCACAATAAGTACAATACGCACTTACACATACCTTTCGGTCCTGAGAAAAGCCAGTATTATTGATAGGCCTGGCTGAAACATGTAGACCACACCCTGGATGTAGGAGTTCTTAACACTCGCTCCACCAGCATCCACTGCCTTGTTTTTAAACGCTAACAGAGGCCCAGATATTAAATACTAAGCCCTTCGGGTACTGGGACCGCTGTATAGCTTTTAACCTTCGACCTTCACGTCACTCACACTGCACACTCAGCAATATACCAGCTCTGCTGTTAAATACAGGCGTTGTAGCACACCAGGGATGCATTTGGTGTCACTGGGTGGGCCCGATGATGAAGCTTGCCACCAACTAGGTTGGTGGGTGAGGGCTTAACAAAAAACTATATGTTTTTTCCTGTTTTTTCCTTTTCTTCATACAGTCCTGAGTCCGAAACCAGTCACAAATAGGTCAGTCCTTTTTGATTACATATAATGTTGTCAAGTGTCATCAGTGTGGGCGGGGTGGAGGGGAAGGTTGCGTGTATTTGCCTGCAAGTTGCCTTGAGTTTATAATATAGGAAAAGCTCTGAAAATGTCCCATCCCTCCCCTCCGTGATCTCCGGCGGCACTCTAAACACGTCCTCGGGATATATATCCGCAAAGGTGCGCAGTCCTAAATTCCTGGCTATGGATCTACTGGTTTCTTCCGCCATGGTGGGGATCATGGGATTGTGCGCCAGGGGAATGGATAGGGCATATAGAATCTTCAGTTGGGCTCTATCACGTAGTTTATCCCATGCCCATCTCAGGGTCTCGACCGTGTTAATTCCATCCCGCGACCGTCTATAGGTCTGGTACACGGCCACTTGGAGGGGTACCGGTGCTGCTACATCTAACTCGACCCCCACATGTGGCTGAAACGGGGTCGGGTGTAACCAGAGGTGCAGGAAGTGAGCCTGTGCACAAATGGCGTACAGCTGAAAGTCCGGGGCGCCCAGCCCGCCCTGAGTCAATGGCAGTGTCAGGAGTTCCCACGAGGCCTGTGCCTGTCTACCTGCCCACACCATGGATATTAATAAAGAGCAGATTTTGCTAAAGAATACTTGAGTGAGGGGGATCGGGATGTTAACAAACAAATATAAAAATGATGGTAGGACCACAATCTTAGCCACCGCGATCCTACCGGCCAAGGATAGAGGTAGCTTTGCCCATGCGTCAACCTTTTCTTCCAACCATGTGATGGCTCGCCCAAAGTTCATAGTCCAGATATCTTGCTCATCCCGACTAAGCCAGATGCCCAGGTATTTTTCCTGGCCATTAGCCCATTGAAGAGGGTAATCAATGGGGAATGGGGTGGTAGTGTCTGTGAGTAGGAAGAGGGTGGACTTTGCCCAGTTTATTGAAATGCCAGATATTCTTCCAAATGTTATTAATTCACGGAGAATAGGGGCAGTGTTTACCGTGGGATCGTTAATATATAGGGTAATATCATCCGCATAAAGCGAAATCAGTAGTCCCCTAGTGCTGAAACCCTGTCCCCTAGCACTGAAACCCTGTCCCCTAGCAGCATGATGTTGCCTTATCCTCGCCGCCAATGGCTCCATCACAATAGCAAAGAGGAGGGGGGAGAGAGGACAACCCTGTCTCATACCTCGTGTAATACGGAATGGGATCGACAGCATGCCATTTAGACGGATCCTTACTGATGGCTCCGTGTATAGCAGATGGATCAGACCCAGAAAAAGAGGGCTGAAACCCATTCTCGCCTGAACGGCGAATAAATATGTCCACTCCAGCGAATCAGATGCTTTCGTGGCATCCAGAAAGGCAGCAATCGCTTGCGTGTTGGGATGTAGATAGTGCAGTACAGTGAAAAAAGTGCGAAGATTGTGTGCCGTAGATCTCTCTGGTATAAAACCTGACTGGTCTGGACGTACAATTAGTGGAATCAATGGCTGCAGTCTGTTTGCGAGTAATTTCGCAAAACTTTTGACGTCAACATTAATAAGTGAGAGGGGTCTATACGAGTCTACTTCGTCACTGGGTTTCCCGGGCTTTAGCAATGTAATAATGATGGCTTCCCGCATGGAAGGCGGTAGGATACCGGTGGACTGTGCTTCTTCATATACTGCGGTAAGGTGTGGAGCTAGTTTTGCGGCATAGGTTTTATAGAACGCAGTGGTAAGGCCATTTGAGCCAGGGGCTTTATCTGAGGGGAGACCACGAATCACCTGGGTGACGTCTTCAGCTGAAAACGGAACATCCATATATTCCCTATGACCCCTACTCAGCCAGAGTAGCTCTAGGGACTCTAAGAAAGGCTGCAAGCCTTCCGGGACTGCCTGGTGCGTGGTCATGTATAAGTTGGAGTAGAATTGTGTAAATCTATCTAGGATTGCTTGCGAGCCTCTGATCAGGGTCTGGTTATCATCCTGAATTTCAGTAACGCATGCAGCGCTGCGCGGTGCCCGAAGCGTGTTCGGAAGAGTTTTACCTGGCCTGCCCCCTTCCCTGTATAGTCTAGCCTGCATGTATTTGCCCATAAACTTCACCTCTCACTGTGCCTCTTCCTCAAACTCCACCAGCTTTCTATTAGTTGAGCTAGATAGACGGGATCGTCAGTAGTATAGAATTGTGTCTCGAGCTCCCCGATGCGTGCCTCAAGAGAGGCAAGTGTGCCCCTGATTGCCTTCAGCACCCCGGCCTGGCGTGCAATACATTTGCCCCTTATTACCAATTTAAATGCTTCCCACAGGGATGCCTGTGACGTGACCAAGCCTGTGTTAAGAGTAAAGTATTCATCAATGTCTCCCTGTATTTCCTCCTTGAAAGCCTCATCAAGTAAGGCGTTTGGGGGAAGCCTCTAGCTAAACATTCTGTTGGGTGTGTTAGGCATGGCCAATCGCAGGAGGCAAGGAGTGTGGTCCGACAGTGACCTGGGAAGGTGACAGACCTCCTGTGTCCACGTCGCCACATCTCCCAACACCAGCCAATAGTCCAACCTAGACCAGGCCCTGTGGTGTTCAGAGATGCAGGTCCCTTCCATTATGTTTCGGTTATGGCTTCGCCAAATATGAGCCCTAGACTCTGTTAGTGGCCTTATTGGCAGTGGTAGATGCATGTTTACCACTACTAATAATCCACTTTCCAACACCAATGTTACCATGTTTAGGGGAGAAGCAGATGGATTTTAGCACAGTTTGGCAGTGGTAAAGTGCTTAGACTCCTAAGGCCAGCAAAACAATCAGCAAAAAGAGGAGGTAAACAGGCAAAATGTTTGGGGGAAGACCACCCTAAAGATGATAGCTCTAATATAGACACCTTCCTGCACATAAACAATCCAGGGAGGCATATTTCTCTTTCTATGTGTGCCGCAGAAGAGGAAGAAAAGTGGAGAAACAGAGATATTTCTCCTTGTTAGACCTCCCCTGAGAAGGTGTACAATTTTGGCGCATCCCCAGGTTTACAAGTTCTTGTAACTCTGGGAATGCATCAAAATCCATGAAAGTTGCATCGGAACACCCACACAATGCCCATGAAATAGCTTCCTATAGCAGAGTAACGCAATGCAGCAATTTGTGCTGCATTGCATTACTGCAGGTTTTTGAAGCTACTCAGAGTCACGCAAAGAGGCTTAGTGGCTTTGCGTGACTTGAAAAATCTGACTTAGAGGTTTGCATCATGCATGTACCACATTGAGTGGTGCAAACGTGACGCAACCCACTCATAAATGAGCCCCTAAATCTGTATTTTAATTCATTTTAGATATGTATTTCTGAGTACCAAAAGCAATAACATGAAGTGGGCATTTTTAATGGCAATGCATGGATAGCAATGAAACTCTTAGACAGTCCCATAAACCTAATTCCTATGAGTAAAATATGGAGGGCAGGTGAGCTGCCTTTACAGTTGTCACCAACCATCTGCAGGCCGTTGTTCAGAATAAATCAACTGCTTTATACTGAGGGGGAGATTTAAGAAAAAGTCATGCAACGCAGTGCAGCCCCCTGCGAGGCTGCGCTGCGCAACAGGGAGGGAGCAGGAGAGCGCCACATCTTCAAAGATATGGATCTCTCCTCCCCTTTCCCTTGCACTGGCGCTGATTATAGCTGCCGTGCGCCATGCACACACCTTAGCGCCGCAGCGCTAGGGTGTGTGCATGTGTCTAGCATAGGTTTTGTACAGGAAGGGTAGCCTTCCTGTACAAAATACTAAGCTAGACACAAGGGAAAGCTTTTCCCACTTTGTATGCGTGCTGCAAAGTGCAGCACACATGCAAAGTCGGAAAAGGAAGGAGAAATGAAAGCATTTCTCCTTCCTTGCACCTAGTTGAAAAGGGCACAGTTTTCTCACGCTAAACCCAATCTATTGTTTTTAGTAAATTGGGTTTAGCGTGAGAAACCTTAGGTGGTTGCATGGGAACGCCCATGCACCACCCTTGGTACGCCCCCATGGCGCAAAGTAACGCGAAGCAGCGCAATGCACTGCTTCGCATTACTTTTACGTTATTTCCAGAGCTAAACAAGTTTAGTGCTGGAAAGTAAATTACAAAAAAAAGATTAGATTTTGCGTCGTTTTGCGTCGCTTTTGTGACGCAAACGCGCAAAAGCTTAGTAAATCACTCCCCCCCCCGTTTATTGGAACAAATACCCAGTCCTATGATTGCTCCGAATATCTCAAGTGAACCTCTAATCAGTAAGCTCCCACAAAACCATGTAGCATCGATTTGAAAGGAACCGCTGAGCTGCCTGGCCACGTCGGGAATAATAAATAATTCGCCCTCACAAACCTACAAGAAGGTTTTTTGTATGATCCGCGAGCCGAGAGGTGCTGAAAATCTACTTCATGTTTCCTCAGGGATCGAGGAAAATGCCCCTCTGCGGGCCCAGATGCTGAAATGACTTTTCCTCTCATTTGTTCAAGGTGAAAATGCCTGACCTATGATGAGGACATCGCATCATTCCTTTCCTGCTCTCGCAAAACATTCAAAGGCAAATCATTCTGAGAAAGCAATGCCCGCGGAATTGTTCCGTGGAGAATAGAATATGTTCTGTCAGAGAAGCCGCATGGGCTCTACGGAAACGGCGATAACCGGGGTGAAATATGTCAAGTGTTCGCGACAGCGCTGTAAAACACTTCTTATGTAACTGCTACACTTACACTGGCAGTTTTTCAGCTACTGCATGTATTACTTGGGTGGTAAATATTGTATGTCGACGTGCAGGCGTCTACAGTCTTGGGTTTCCAGTTGAACCAGGGGCATTGCACTCACTGGTGTATTCATTAGTGAGCAGCAGTGCCTGCCCGTGCCCTGCCCCTGTACCCGCCTAAGCCGCCCACTGGCACCGCGCATGGAATTCTTTGTTCTTTGAGAGCCAGGGATCTGCGGGCAGCAGTGAACAGGAGTCACACTTTTCTAGGCAGAGTTCTCAATTCCCGAGACATCCTGCAACCCAAAGCTCAAATCTGCCACCAAAACAAAGCTCACATGGGTTACGAAAATGATCTTTTTGGTGTTGAAATTACCAAAGTGGGATCATGATTTTTTGTTTTGTTGCAGTTTTATATAGCCCGAACTCGACCCGAAAGTATCAGAGCGCTTTACTTGAGCACCAGTTGCATTACACAAGGACACATTCATGTTAGGCACGTGGAGATTAAGGGGCTTATTTACAAGGCCCTTGCGCCACTTTTGCGTCATTTTTAACATGGGAAAAGTGGCGTAAGGGGCTTGTAAATAAGCCCCTAAGTGATTAGCCCAGAATCACAGGATGTTTGAGACTCCCACACAGACTCGAACTTGTTTCCCCAGCTTCAAGGCCGGCTCCTCTGGCTGTTACGCCACATCCTCTCCTGTACCTACTCGTCACAGGTGCTTCTCCTTCCAGTAATCAAACTCACGGTCCTGGTTGCAGTGGCGTAAGAAGGGGGGTGCGGTGGGTGCGGGCTACCCCGTGTGTCATCACTGAGGGGGGTGACAAAATGGCAAAAATATTTCCGCACCAGGTACCACCTCCCCTTGCCACGCCACCGCCTGGCTGTGAGTGCCCAACCATCACAGGCACTCCTTAGTCACTTCGGGGCATATCAGCAAGGGCTGGCGATAATTATCGCTCAGCGCTCTTAGCGTGAGGATAATTATCGCCGGCCAACTCTGAATTTTATCGCGGAGATAGCGTGCTATCAGCAACGCTTATCTCCAAAGTGATAAAATTCAGAGCGCAAGCTGCCAACTGTGTGATTATCGCTGGAAATCCAGCGATAATCGCACAACTTCTGGCGATAGCTTGCTGATAGGGCTACACATACTTAGCCATGATATCCACCTTCCATAGGATATCATGGCTAAGTCAGTTTCAAAGCAGGCGTCAGGAAAGTAGCGATAACAGAGGTTATCGCTACTTTTCTTGTCGCTATGCTTCTTTGCGTGAGGCTTGATAATAGGAGAAATGTCGCTTAGCGACATTTCTCCCGTTATTCTGAAGAGGAACGCCCACTTTGCATCTCATTAGAGATGCAAAGCTGGGCGATAAGAGAAAGGGCGAAGATGCATGGATTCACGCGTTAGCGTGTCCTTGCTAATAGGGCGTTAAAATTATCGCCGCTTTTCGTCCGAAAACGGACGCTAAAGCGGTGATAATTTTAACTCCGTCCCTTGCTGATATGCCCCTCCTTTATTTTGTGGACACTTTGGCCATCTCTAGTTGCCTTTCACAGTGCTCCACAGGCCAGGCAGAGGAAAACAAGATGCCCGACACAAGCACGATTGGGTAAGAAAACGACCTTGCTCAAAGGCACAATGTAGGGGTAGCAGGGTCACAAGGACTCATCCTACAGCCTGATCTTCCCCTACATAGAGTTGACAAAATCAGGGGATCTCAACCTACAGCCTCTAGTCTTTTCTCTTTTTATAGAACCCCAACTTGATGTTTTTTGCTGCTCCTTCAATAATAACTATTCTACCCCAGACGGGGCATAGCCCAACCAGAAGCAAATTATGCGCTTAGCTATCCGTTGTTAAAGAAAATTACGATTCCCAAATAGGCCTTGAGAAAGGATCTGGGTCACACTACAGTAAAAACATTATTAACATCCCATCCATCTTCATTCCCATAAACCTTTGCCAACTCACTATGGTTGCATGTCTCTTGAATTGTTCCCCTCTCTGTCCACTGCATCAATCTCTCTCCCAGTCTACTGGATTTCTTGTAGTTTCTAATTCCTTATTGGTACCATGAAACTGTTGGATACTGCACTCCACTTCATATTTTAATTCCCATTGACCCACAGGGGTCACGATCATTGACCAAATTAGCGAAAAATATCAACTAGATGGGCGTACTGAGTGGTTACTAGGAGGCAGGCGGGGTTATATACCAAGATCCCCCTTTTCTGCTCACTATAGGAAACAAAATGAAACTATTGTTATGTAACCGAAACAAACCAAAGCTGTTTTTTATGTAAGTGAAACAAAGCCTTCTTAAGTGTTCTGTTACCCACTGGGTCTTGTAAAAAACATAACTTATAAAAAAGAGGTTTCTGCAAGAAAATGGTTCAGATTCATGTGAGCCAAATAAATTACACAATATCATCATTCAGCAACGGTGCCTCATATGGGAGCTAAGATAACCATAGTCTGATATTAGGCCTGTGAGGGGCGTCACGTCGCAGGCGTTGGCATGAAATATTGCCGCCAATAACACAGATTGGATATAGAAGATGCAGGCCCAGGAGGCAGTCAGACTCCAGGACATCAAGGAGAGGGGTGGAAAGAAAGGTCTTGGAGGGAGGTACAGAAATTAGAGTTAATTTCTAGGGAAAGATGGCGTCTCCAGAGGGAGCGTGTGCTATCAAATATTTACACATACATTTGTGAAAGCATAAGTATGCGCTTATCTACTAATTCATAATGTTCTGTGTAAATGAAGGAGAATGCTATGGATCAGCCAAAAGTGGATACACGTGCAACGCTTCCGCATGGAAATTTCATATGGACTGTGCTTGCACATAAAAGTCAATATGGAATTTATGAAGTGAATTGTGAGTTAACAATGGAGGCATATCGAATTTATACCATTTCCTTTTGTGTAATAAAGCAACATTTTGGAAAATATGCAATATTAAGCAAAATCCAAACCCGGCATTTAGCATTATATTGTAGTATGACATTCGCTCTCACGTACATAGGCCTGGGCGGTGAACTCTGCTCCGTTTGCAGAGCTTGCTGCACTCTGCAGAGCTCACGGGGTACAGAAAACTCCGCTACGCGAAGCGCAGCAGAGTATTTCCCCGCTTGCACTCGCCAACGGTAAGTTGGCGAGCGCGAGCTGCCACTCAGGTGGAATTTCTACCCGATCTGCAGGAAGATGGCGCCCCCCGACTTTGCTTTGGGGCTCGGGGATGGGGTCCCGGGCCCCTCGAGACCCTTCTGCGGGGGGTGCGATGGTGCACCCCGCCCCCAGCTCCTCGCCTTCTTCGGGGCCCGGGGATGGGGTCCCGGGCCCCTTGCAATCACCTTTTCGCGGGGGCGCCCCGGCCCTCACCCTCCTCCTCTTCACGGGGAGGTTTTGCTTCGGGGCCCGAGGATGGACTCCAGGGCCCCTGGGGAACTCAACGCGGGGGGCGCGACGGCGCCCCCTGCCCTCCGCTGTTGCCGGGGGCCAGGGTGGGCTCCTGGCCACCCGTCTGGGGGTCACTTCACGGGGAGCACAACGGTGCTCCCTGACTTTACTTCGTGTTGGGGCAGCCCCCGGGACCTGACCCACCCCGGGGGCATCTTCTAGACCGGCGGCGGAGCCCCACGTGCTTCGTCGTCGGTCAGCCAAAGGTCAAAGGTCGCCTACCTTCTGGGGGCCCGATCTCAGCCCACAGGGGACCGATCTTGTCGATTTTGGCCTCTTCTTGCTCCTGGTGGCGCTCCCCAGCCACTGGGAGCACTCTCCTTTGCCCTCTGGGTCTCTGAGAGGGGGGATTCAGCAGGGAGCTGTCTTCATTGGCTCACTGTGCCAGCCTTTCGCCTGCTCTCCTCCTGGGCCTCTCTTCTCCCTGCGCAGAGGCCCCTGCTTCTGCACACTGGTCCTGGACTCTTCTCCTGGCGCTGTTCAGGATCCTGGGGGCAGTCAGGGGTTTCCTCCTTCCAACTGCCCATTGCGCCAGGCTCCAGCAACTTCTGCCTCAGCAGACCACACCCCAGAGAGACCTTCTCTTCCTGTGCAAGCACTTTTTAAAAGTTGAGTAGGGGGCTGGCAGGAAGTCTCTGTTGGTCCTATCAAACAGCGACACATCACTTCCCTGCCCCTGCTCCCTCCTTCTTGTCCAGCCTCTGGGCTGGTTCAAAATGGCGTCGTCCAGGGTCTCTGGCCACATGGTCTCTGAAACAAGAGCCCTTCCCTCCTTGGTGCAGCCAGGTGCCTGGCACCAGTGATAGCTGCTGATGGATGGGCCTGTAGCCCCACCCATCTTCTCTTCGTGGAGAGGAGGCCTTAGCTTGTGGGAAAAAAGGTTATCAATCCAGCCAGCTGAGGTCAGCCCTCAGCCTGGCCCTGGTTATGACTGACTCAGAGAAATGTGACATTTCTGGATGACCCAAAAGCAGTACAAATATGACTTTGGACTCTGCAGAATACTTCTTCTCACACCCGTTACAGTGGACTTTAGTGCGTGTCTGGAATCTGTAGGCCTTAGGAAAGTGACACTAGCCCATGGGCTCCACTTCCCCATAGGGGAATAATGAAGTGAAAAACACAGTCAAACACACTGACTTTCCCTGGCATGTTTCTTCCCAGTGTATAAAGCCTATTCCATGTCACCACCCAATTCTGCATAAGTCCTGCCACACCATTCACTTTGTAGCTGCTCCTGGACTGCGCACGCCAGGAATCTCCCCTGCGCAGCCCCTACACGTGTGCACACGCATGTACACAGGTGTCTGCATGTAACCAGCCCGGTGCCCCTTACTCCAGCTGCTGCGCAGCGGCCTAGTCAAGCTAGGGGGACACCAGTAAAATCCACATGCAGTCTCTTTCATCATGAGTTCACTGTGGGTGAGTCCCAACTTATGAGGCTCTCCCACAGTAAAAGCTCAACAACTAGGTGCTCAAAAAGCGAAAAATCTGGGCAGCCCAGAGTGTCAGAACCACCTTCTAACACCCGCTAAAAACATAGCACAAGAAACACAAGGGCCGCGAATAACATCCACTCAAGTTCTGCCTGTTGGTGTTGTTCCCTCTGATAGGATTTTTATCCGAATGGGTTTAAAACTATAGGGCATGATGATTTGCCGCAAATTAAGGAAATTCACTTAACAAAACCAACGTCAAATGCTTGAAATTATGTTAATTTAACAAAAATTTAAAGTAGACCTAGTCAATAACCCACAATTGATTCAAACCACTCACACGTTGCATACACCACGCAGTCACAAAAATAGTAGGTGTGGTCTATCCATGGGGCTCTCCTACTGCTGAGTGTTGTGGTGTGAACAAGAACAAAGCCTTATTCAACAAGACGTAGGTAAGTTTATTGCCATCACCAATTCTAGTCAGCTGTGTCACTATAAAGTTCCAGGGTGACAGTTGACAGTAAGGAACATTCCAAAGCAAAAACAAAGATGGGGAGTGAGGGAGAGGAAGGGTGATTGGAATGCAGGAGGGAAATGATACAGCCCAGGGTTGGGAAAATAGGATCACGCATATCATAATGAATAAATAACTATACGTAACTTGCTGTAATATGAATAGATTACAACATGTTGCCACAGGATCTCTCACAGGCAGAAACAACAAGCCTCAAGAGGAAGAAAAACTTCATGGAGAAAGCGATCAAAACATTTGTTAGCTATGGTTTTGAAAATATGATGAGCTTATTAGACAGTGCTGAAAAGAAGCAGTCCATGTAGAAGCTACTCACCAGTTTAGTGAATGTCCTGGGTACCAACGCAATGCATTGTGGGATAAATTAAGACGATATTGAATGAGAATGAGTATCCGAAGAAGTGCAATAGAATTCACTTGAAGCTTGCAATGCCTGCTAGGAAAACCTGTGCACAGTTTGACTCAATTCCATAGACCACCATTGACCCCGAAATGCCCCATGACCCTTGTTTTCTGGCAATCACATTTGTTTGGCTAGGTATGCATCAGAGTATATGAGATCCTGTTCCCCCTGTTTCTCCTTATCCCCACATGCACAGTTTTAATCTGTATCTCCTGTGCATTGGATCACTGATTTTCCCTACTGCTATCAGGTGTCACGCTTTGATTTTTTTCCCTCATGTTTCCTGTGACCCTCTTGTCCCTTGTAGTCTTGTCTCAAGTCCATATGTCCCTTTGACCTTGTCCCCTCAGCAAATGTTGCGGTCATCCACCAATCAACCTGCACTTGCACAGTTCAGAGACAGCCACTCCACACCTGTTTCAAACTACACTCCTTCCATTTTCTACTGTCAGCAATATAAGCCAACATCTTTTGACTGATATACCAACTGAACTCACTATGACAGCTTTGTACAGCTATGCGAACAACATCTTCCTTGGAAATTTTAGGCTCTCAGTTAATGTAACTACCAAAACCCAGAATGAGGCTTTCCAAAAGCTGATAGTCACTGTTGACATCAAACAGTTGATTAGGATACCAACTGAGATCAAGGACACAATCTTAGACTTAATCTACACCTTCACCAATCACACCTGCCACTCCACATGACACCAGAACTGGTCAGACGGTTGTCATTGATTTGCTTCACTTAATGCTTGCCCACTGATTGTGGCATAAACTATCCATATAGCAGGCCAGATTGTTCATGAACTTTCTCATTGAGGCAGATCATGAAAATGTGAATTTCTAACAGTATTATCAGACCCTGATGTAAAGGGCAATACCCTGTCCTTTGAGCTCATCCACACACGTTAGACGATATGAGACACAAATGTGCGACTCCAACTATGAAGATAGGTTCACCAGGCCCCTTGCGGCACTGGAACGTCACTTTTTTGACATTCTGGTGGTGCACTGTGCCAAGGCATATTTACAAGGCCACGTAAAGCGACTTCTTTACGTGGCTTTTCATGGCCTTGTAAATATGTGCCTCTTTCACGCAGAACACTGCGTGAAAGGAACGTTCCATGAGTGTATGCCTGTCTCCTGTCTTCTGTTTCCATGTACCCATCACAATTTTCCCTGACTCACAGTGTGAACTCTGTGTTTCCTGAATGTGTTTGCCAAAATCACCAATACCATCTGTGACTGGCTGCATTGGATTGGCTGAGAGCTATTCCACATGCTTTTTGAGTGGTTCAAATCGTCCGCCTGGACTGACCATTCTGCCAGTCATAGTGGTATGAACAGGTAAGTGTAACAGCGGCCACAATACCCCTGCAGCCTTTTAAGCACATGTCCTTAATTTCTTCACTCCATCTTGTGTCTATTTTCCCATTTGGCAATGCTGCGGTCACAATGTTTACTGGTTTACCACACTAACAGTGTATTTTTCACATGATTTTATTTAAATTACCAATGTTATGGCTTGATGGACTCACTGCCTTTTCCTTCCATCACCTGTGAAGCAATGGTCTCCCTCTAATGCCCTTTCACTCGTAGGGGTTAAATGGCATGCTCTGGAAAGAATACATTTGTCTTGCAGCCAATTGACGTGAGAAACAACAGATACAAGATAACAAGGAGGAGGGGGCATGCAGCCCCCGTCTCCGAGCTATCATAGACCCTGGGGAGCCCACCCCAAGGAGGGGGCATGTGGCCCTGTCCTTAAGCCATTATAGGCCCCAGGGAGCCCATTTCTGGGGCCAAACTTGACATAAAAGGGAAGAAGGACCATGTGGCCCACCTCCTTGAGCTTCCAGAGGTGCCAGGGATCCCATCCCTCCCTCTGGGCTGATTTCTTAAATAAAGGGGAAGGAGGACACACACAAGCACCCTCCCTGGGCCAATATAGGCCTGAAGAAGAGCCCAGCACCGAGCCCAAAGTGTTCCATGAAATATTATATATATATATATATATATATTATCTACTGGCGGTCGCCAGTAGATAGTTATAGTTAGGACCTATTTTCCATAGGAAATCCGCAACATTCTATTTGAAATAACTCTTGCGTCGGTTGACGAATCTTCGCGAAATTTTCAAACTTTATGCCCCGCTCCGGTCCGCTCCTACCCTGAAAGTTTCGGGGTGATTCGTCAAGCGGGGGCCGAGAAAAAGGGGGTCCCAAAACGTGTTTTCCCCATTCATTTTCCCATAGGAAACTTTAGCCACGGCTACAGCCCGAACTGCTGAACGGAATTACACAAAATGTGGCAAAGAGGTAGTTCTTGGTTCAGAAAGAACCCTTTTTGTTAAATGGTGTAAATCCGTTCAGTAGTTGCGGAGAAAATTAAAAAATAAGAGTCAAAAAATCAATTTCCCATAGGAAACTTTATGCAAGGCTACAGCCCGAACTGCTGAACGGAATTACCCCAAATTTGGCAAAGAGGTAGTTCTTGGTTCAGAAAGAACCCTTTTGTTAAATGGTGTAAATCCGTTCAGTAGTTGCTGAGAAAATCTAAAGTAAAAACACATATATATCTGGGCGGAGCCTAACCACACATGTCATCGTGAGATCTGATTGGCTGTCAGCACTTCATCCTGGAATTGCTGGCAGCCATCTTGGGACCAATATAAATGATAGTACCCCATTGAAATGCATTGTAGTGAATCGAAGATTTTGAGGGTTACCAAAAGGAGAACTATAAAGGGTGATAACAGACTTTAGTTACATTAGAATTCATTTGTTGATGGTACCATACTAATTTCAGGAATTGTGGTGTGTTCTAAGGTGATTTTACCCTGTGAAAAACCTTCTGCTGGGATATCATGAATCATGTTTGAGAGAAAACTATTTTCACATGCTTGTCCCATACAGTTTTGGAAGGTGCTCCAGAAGCTAAAATGAGAGCATATTTTCTGTAAATTCACATTATCTTTCTCAGTCATGTGAGAATGAAGTCTGACATTCTCAGTAAAACATGTACATCCAACAATGGCAGAGACTGTCAGTTGATTCCTTTGTGTTCTTCTGCAGCTTCCCAGAGTGTTCTAAAGAACAACTAGAGTGCTAACAGCCTTACTTATGACAAAAGTATGGCACACCTGAAGCCATCTTGATTGGAATAAACTGGTAACACTTAAAACATTTAATTTAAAAAGGAACAAAATGATGGGGTTCATTTTGTCATAGAAATTATGGTTAGTGCTGTAGAAAGAAAAATTAGGACATGTTTCAAGTGTGATCTCAAATATCTTCCTGTTATATTTCAACAGGAGCAGCCTGTCAGTTGATGCCTTTGTGTTCTACTGCAGCTTCCCAGAGTGTTCTAAAGAACAACTAGAGTGCTAACAGCCTTACTTATGACAAAAGTATGGCACACCTGAAGCCATCTTGATTGGAATAAACTGGTAACACTTAAAACATTTAATTTAAAAAGGAACAAAATGAGGGGGTTCATTTTGCCATAGAAATTATGGTTAGTGCTGCAAAAAGAAAATTTAGGGCATGTTTTAAGTGAGATCTCAAATCCTCTTCTATTTCATTAGAAAATTCTGACATGCAGACTGAAACAATCACTTTCAATACCAGCAGTAGACTTCCAGTTAACTCCTTGGTGAGCAGTAGCTTTACTACAGTGATCTAATGAACAACTAGAGTGCTAACATTCTGAATTTATGGCAAATGTGTGACACATCTGAATGCCTTCTTGATGGAATCAAAGTAAAAAACTGAAAGCATTTCCTACTGAGGAGACTGTAGTAAATGAGGAAATTAGGAAACTTCATAACAAATAAGTCTCCCAAGATGGCCACCAGAGAAAAAAGAGCCCAAATGTAGCACAAATATCACCCAGAGGTAGCCCACGTATAGCCCAATGACAGAAGTGTGCAAAACACTTTTTATTTTTGTTTTTTTGCAGTTTTATATAGTGCAGACTGGTCAGGTATTGGAGTGCTTTACATGAGCATTGGTTACATCACACAAGGACAAATTCATGTTGGTTGACCCCTACACTACCCAAACACCACTGCACTACCCTAAACCCTAAAACACTACCCCCAGCACGACCCCCTTCACTACCCAAACACAACTGCACTACCCTAAACTCAAAAACACTACCCCCAGCGCGACCCCCTACACTACCCAAACACCACTGCACTACCCTAAACCCTAAATCTACCCCCTACACTACACAAATACCACTGCACTACCCTAAACCCTAAAACACTAGAACCCAGCATGACCCCCTACAGTACACAAACACCACTGCACTACCCTAAACCCTAAAACACTATCCCCTACACTACACAAACACCATTGCACTACCCTAAACCCTAAAACACTACCCCCAGCATGACCCCCTACACTACACAAACACCACTGCACTACCCTAAACCCTAAAACACTACCCCAGCACGACCCCCTACACTACCCAAACACCACTGCACTACCCTAAACCCTAAAACACTACCCCCAGCACGACTCCCTACACTACACAAACACCACTGGACTACCCTAAACCCTAAAACACTACCCCCAGCACGACTCCCTACACTACCTAAACACCACTGCACTACACTAAACCCTAAATCTACCCCCAGCATGACCTCCCACACTACACAAACACCACTGCACTACCCTAAACCCTAAAACACTACCCCCAGCACGACCCCCTACACTACCCAAACACCACTGCACTACCCTAAACCCTAAAACACTAACCCCAGCATGACCCCCTACACTACCCAAACACCACTGCACTACCCTATACCCTAAAACACGACCCCGTACACTACACAAACACAACTGCACTACCCTAAACCCTAAAACACTACCCACAGCATGACCCCCTACACTACACAAACACCACTGCACTACCCTAAACCCTAAAACACTACCCCCTACACTACACAAACACCACTGCCCTACCCTAAACCCTAAAACACAACCCCCAGCATGACCCCCTACACTACACAAACACCACTGCACTACCCTAAACCCCCTACACTATACAAACACCACTGCATTACTCTAAACCCTAAAACACTACCCCCAGCACGACCCCCTCACAACACAAACACCACTGCACTACCCTAAACCCTAAATCGACCCCCAGCACGACCCCCTACACTACCCAAACACCACTGCCATACCCTAAACCCTAAAACACTACCCCCAGCATGAACCCCTACACTACCCAAACACCACTGCACTACCCTAAACCTTAAAACACTACCCCCAGCACTACCCCCTACACTACACAAACACCACTGCACTACCCTAAACCCTAAAACACTACCCCAGCACTACCCCTACACTACCCAAACACCACTGCACTAACATAAACCCTAAAACACTACCCCCAGCACAACCCCCTACACTACACAAACACCACTGCACTACCCTAAACCCTAAAACACTACCCCCAGCACGACTCCCTACACTACCCAAACACCACTGCACTACCCTAAACCCTAAATCTACCCCCAGCACGACCCCCTACACTACCCAAACACCACTGCACTACCCTAAACCATAAAACACTACCCCCAGCATGACCCCCTACACTACACAAACACCACTGCACTACCCTAAACCCTAAAACACTACCACCAGCATGACCCCCTACACTACTCAAACACCACTGCACTACCCTAAACCCTAAAACACTAACCCAGCACGACCCCATACACTACCCATACACCACTGCACTACCCTAAAGCCTAAACACACTACCCCCAGCACGACCCCCTACACTACTGCACTACCCTAAACCCTAAAACACTATCCCCAGCACGACCCCTACACTACCCAAACACCACTGCACTACCCTAAACCCTAAAACACTACCCCCAGCACGACCCCCTACACCACCCAAACACCACTGCACTACCCTAAACCCTAGAAAAGAAACCCCCACCCCATGCCCAATCCCCCTTACCTCTCACTCCTCGTGGTTCCTCTCTCCTCGTGGTTCCTGCTTCACGTCGTCTCTGAGGGCGGTGCACGTCGTTGTGAGGAAACGGAACAGCCTCTGTTTCCTTACAACGACATGGATCATCTACATGTTTTTAGAACGCATGGTCATTTACCATACATACCTTTACAACAAAATTTGTTGTAAAGGCATGCGTGGTAAATGACCATGCGTTCTAAAAAATGCGTAGTAATGACTTCGTGATGTACAACGCATGCGTGGTAATGCATGCGTTGTAATGGTATCGCAAAGTAAAAAAGTCGTTGTAACGGCTGTTTACCGATCGAAGCTGGCCCCTGTTCTTCAGTGAGACGTTTATTTGATTAATTAGGAGGAAGGAATGTGTTTTTTTACCGAAAAGTGCATTCCCGGCTGTTGTATTGTGAAAGTGTCCGCGTGGCCTGGTTTCACTTCCGGTGAGAGAGTGGAAGAGTCTGTTTGGATCTAAAGGAGTTCTGTTGTTGGACGGGGCCGGCGCGACATGTCATCAGAAAACATAGCTAATGGAAAGCGTCCTCCCTGAAGTGTGGAGCAGTGCCATGAGAGGTCAACGAGTGTGCGTCCCACCGCAGTATGACCGTACCGCGTGACCCATGTGCCACCTCCAGGGTACGGGAGGCAGAAGCGGCATCGCAGGTCCTCTTGAAGACCGTTGTAGCACTAATTCTACATTTTGGTACTAGGGCATTTTAACTTCGTTGTTCCTGCCAGATACAAAGAGAAGATCCTGTGTTATTCAGTGCCCTCGTTACCTTTTTGTGGGTTGTGGTGCTTGTCACTTCGCTGCCCCGCCGGTGCACACGACTGGGCACCCCACCTCGTGTGCCATCTGCAGGGCCTCTGCCCTCGGATCACTGGTTTCGGTTTCTGGAGTGGCAACATAAACAGTTGCTCCCAAAGGACTAGCCTGAACACTTAGGTGAATATCCCCTGCACCAGCATTCCACGGAAATTCTTTCCTAGCTCTCCCACGTCAACGAGGACGTCATAATAGCACGGCTCCGCTCGCGACACCGTATGACGTCATCGGAGCCATAAGAGAACCTCGTCGGCGTGCTGACGTCAGTTCCACCCATTTTTCCGTGCCACCGAGGCAAACAGGGGACCGAGACATTTTCACATGTATACATAGTATAATAAATATATATATATATTCACTGAAAAAACCATAGGTTTCAGGCACGTTATAGTTAGAAATTAGCATTTAAAAAACCTTAGAAATTCACTGAAAAAACCATAGGTTTCAGGCACGTTATAGTTAGAAATTAGCATTTAAAAAACCTTAGAAATTCACTGAAAAAACCATAGGTTTCAGGGGCGTTATAGTTAGTTGGACATTTCACTCGTACAAAACCATAGAAATTCCCCGTTATAGTTAGTTCAGCTAACTATAACTCGCGCGTCCCGCAATGCACTGCTGATGACGTCACATATTACATCACTCATGACATGATGGTCAGTGACATCACTCATGACATCACTGATGACATCTCAAATGACATCACTGATGACATCATCCAGTGAATGTGTGTTTTTCTGAAAATTAAATATGTTTTATATATGTATATCTCAAGGTCGATGGAAGAATAAATGGGTATATAAGTGTCTAAATGGATGATTTTGTTTTGTAAAATTGATTGTATAACTGACTAAGTGTATCTTAGTGAATACATGGGTTAGTGAGTAATGTTTAAATATGAAAATATCTGTATCAGTCTCTCACTTTGTGTATAAGTGGCTGCATGGGTTGGTGAGTAGCTACATGAGTGTCTATATGGGTTATTAGTTGGTTTTTGAGTATCAGTATGAGTGTCTGAGTGTCTGTATGGTTCGGTGGGGGGTATTACTTAGTGCATAGATGCATGAATGAGTGACTCACTGTTTGTATGTGTTGAAGACAGCATGTGTGCAGGACTGTATAGGTGGATGAGTATGTGTATGGGTGTGTTAGTGAGTGAATGACTGTCTCAATAGTGTCTTTATGAGTAACTACATATGTTTTAAACTAGTATATGTGAGTATTGGTGTATATAAGTGAGTATATGTGAGAGTGAGAGATTGGAAGAGTTCCTGTACAAATAAGTAGGTGTTTCTATAAGTGATTGTTTAAGAGAGTAAGTATGTGTAAGTTTCTGTAGAAGTAAGTGTGGTAGTGTGTGTATAACTGTATATGCAAGTAAATGGATGTTTGATACTTTGTTTGCATGTGTGACTATGTGTGTGAGTAACTCTATGGATGAGTGGCGGTGTGTAACAGGATGTATAGGTGTATGAGTACATATGATGAGTGAGTACATGTATGAGTGACTGTATAGGGACTGTTGGTGAATGAGTGGATGTGTGTGTAGATCTTGGAATTACTGAATAGGTGTGTTGTAACTGGTATTGGTATGTCCATTGTTTTGAAAATGTTAGTTTGTATTTTTGAGTGTGTGTATCAAAGGTTATATTAGGGTGAGAGGAGGTCTGCCACTCTATCACAAGGATGATGTCATCAGTGATGTCATCAGTGATGTCATTTGAGATGTCATCAGTGATGTCATGAGTGATGTCACTGACCATGTCATGAGTGATGTAATATGTGAAGTCATCAGCAGTGCATTGCGGGCGCGCGAGTTATAGTTAGCTGAACTAACTATAACGGGGGAATTTCTATGGTTTTGTACGAGTGAAATGTCCAACTAACTATAACGCCCCTGAAACCTATGGTTTTTTCAGTGAATATAGATATATATATATATTACCTACTGGCGGTCGCCAGTAGGTAGTTATAGTTAGGACCTATATTCCATAGGAAAAGCATTTTTTGTTTTCCCAATAACTTTAGCGTCGTTTGACAAATCTTCGCGAAATTTTCAAAACTAGTGGGTCGCTCCGGTCAGCTCCTGTCTTGAAAGTTTCAGGGTGATTCGCCAAGCAGGGGCCGAGAAAAAAGGGGGTCCCAAAACATGTTTTCTCCATGTTAATGTTTGTCATTTAAATAAAAACCGAGTGACCTAACTCGCCTGGGAGTGCTGGACGATTATTTCCTGAGAGGAAGGAATATCTTATTTTGAATATTCAGAAGCAGGGCGAAACGCTTCATAGCCAGCACCACCGACGCTTTGGATGCATGCCAGTGCAAATCGCCAAACTGCAGCTTTTGAAAAGAGACAGGCATGCCCCCCGATATGTTGTGAACGAGGGTTGCCAGAACGTAAAGGAGTGAAGGACCGCAAGCGGAAGCCTGGAATCTGGAGCCGCTGATTGGAGGATCGCGGAAATGGGAATCGGGAGACGGGACTTTCGGCAAAACTCCGGTAAGCGGGCAACTGTAGAACACGATAGCGGGAGTCGGGCGAAGGAACTTAAAATAAATCGAGACTCAGCAATTGTGGCAATTGGGAAATTGGAGTCTCAGTGAGGAAGTGAAAAGTAATTTCGCCAGAGGGGTGGAACCGGAAGAAATAATGAGTGACGAAGAATGTGCAGCAAGGCAACAGGAAGCCTTAAAGATTTTTGAGGAAATTGCTCAACCCGTGCCGAGAGAGAGGGGCGGTGTAGCCCCTAAGGACAGCAATGATTTAAATGGACAACTACAGGAATATGAGAAACTGAAGAAAAGGGAAATCTCACGTTGGTGGGAAGTAGCATCTTTGAACCAGTATTTACAAGTGGGGCGAGTCCCAAGGGGGCTGCGCATAATGATTACACCTACATATGAGAACCCACAGTCTGAGATGTTATGCGAATGGGCTGAGAATAGTGCAACCAGCTCCACGAACATGATTCGCATCCTAGTTAAATACGCGGAAAAGGAACGACGTGAAGTGGTAATAAAGTTAAAAGAATTGAGTGACATTCTGGATAAAAATGAAGATAAGACCAGAGTGAACAAATTAGAGGTAAAATTAAAATCAGGTTGGAAAAATATGAAAAACGGATAAAAGATAGAAAGGCCACCAAGTTCCTCCGAGACCGTCTGGATTACGAGTCAGGGCGGATATATACCTTTGCAAAGAAATTCGATCCTGAAAGAAGGCAAAAAATCCAGAGCGGGGCTATAGACCAACAGATCACCTCCCAAAGTGAAGCCAGTTCTGATACTGGGTCAGAACAAGAACAAGAGGAATCAGGTAGAAGAGGTATGTAAGACTTGCTGTGACTGATGAGTTCCGTTTTATGTTGCTGGAGCAACAAACAGACCATCGTTCAGGGAGAGGTCATGGAAGAGGAAAGAGCCAAGGAAGAGGAAACAAAGAAGAGGGGGTGAGGGATACAGGAGGAGCACAAGAATGGCAAACAAAGCATTCTCTGCGCTCCAATGTGAAGAATACAATGAAGAAGTGATAGAAAATAACACGATTATTAATTTAAGTACTGTGACTCTAACAGTGGAAGAACAATCGGTACTAGAATTGGGACTTTCATTTTGTGACAATAATGATTTTAATTATCCAAGTTGCAGAATGGATTTGTATCGATTTACCCAGAAACTTAAATTAATAAAGTTGCATTGTAATCGGGATTCCCAAAGCTCCCAAAGACAAGAAATAATAGTAGATCCTCAACATGAATTGAATATCTTGAGCGTCAATGATATACCCATCCTGACAGACCTCATGACATTAGCCGGTGACACTAATATGGACATGGAAAATTCTGAAAACGTGAATGAAATATCAGGAAGCAACGAACAAGCTGAGTTGATGGCATTAAGCTTAAAAAGAGGGGATTATACTCCATTCAGGCCACCGTCAAGATTTGTACCACAGATGCCAAGAGATAATCTGGATATTTTTAGTGAGAATGTAACAAAAGATCTGAAATTATTGTATTATGAGCTAAATCAAAAGAAAAAAAAATTAATCCTAAAAAAGCTCTAATACATAAAACTGTGGCAAAATTACAGAAAGAAGATGGAATATTGATAAAACCCTCTGATAAGGGGGAAATGTCGTTTTATGGGGCCGTGAATTATACAAAAAAGAAGCATTAAGCCAATTGAACAATCATGAATGCTATCGGAGGATCAGCATAAAAGAATATGAAGGAGTGAAGGACTTGTTCTTTGAAAGACTCGAGGTATGGAAACAAGATGAACTGTTAAGCTGGGATGAGTTTAAATTCATCAAAAAGAGAAACCAGTAATACCAGTGTTTTATATGCTCCCGAAGGTGCACAAAAGCACTACCACACCCCCGGGTAGACCGATAATTTCTTCATGTGGCAGCTTGTTCGAGAATGCATCTAGGTATATTGATTATTTTTTAAATCCTATTGTTAGAACATTGACTTCACATATCAAGGACTCCACTGATTTTCTTAAGTGTATTTTTGATATTCGCTGGGATGCTGCTACCATGATTTTAATAACATTGGATATCTCTACATTGTATACAAGTATACATCATGTAGATGGTTTAAAAGCAGCAGAGTACTTTTTGAACAGTAGACCAATAAGATTCATGAAACACAATCGAATGATTTTAGAGGTAATGGAGTGGTGCCTGACGAAAAATATATTTTTGTTTGGGGACGATCTCTTTCTGCAAGAACAAGGGGGGGCGATGGGCACCTGCTTCGCCCCCAGCTATGCCAACTTACATCTAGGCTGGTGGGAGGAGCTGGTGCTCAGGGGGCCGCCCTTAGAACAGTGGTCAGGTAACATTTTACTTTGGGTAAGATTCATAGATGATGTTTTTGTGCTGTGGCAGGGCACGGAAATGGACATAGAACAATTCATTATGGATCTGAACCAGAACTCATTGAATTTGAAATTTGTGGGACAGTATAGTAAAACTACCATAGATTTTCTTGATATCAGAATTCAACCAGTAGGGGAAAAACTTGAGACCACTGTATTTCGAAAAGCTACTGTGGGAAATACTATTCTCCACGCAGGGAGTGCCCACCCAGCTCCACTGATATGAAGTATTCCCTTTGGGGAATTTTACAGGGCTAGGCGGGCATGCGTAGCCAGGAAGAGTATCTGAGAATCGAACAGGAAATGACAAGTAGATTCATTGAGAGAGGATACTCACCACACATAATAAAAGGTGCAGCTAAGAAAGCTAGGAATCTTGAGAGACAGAAGGTACTCTTTGAACCATCACGAACTCAGAAAAAGGAGAAAACTGAGCAGAAAGAGCGGAATAATGTGGAGAATCCAAGATTTATTATGACTTTTAACACCAAACATAAAGAAATCAGAGCCATTTTAAAAAATCATTGGTATCTGGTACGGGGTGACCCTTTAATAGGCCCACAAGTGAATAAACAGCCTAATATTACTTACAGAAAATCAAAATCATTGAAAGATTTAATTGTGAGTAGTGAGTTTCAGGAAAGGAAGGGTGGGGCCTCGAAGTGGCTCCAACAAAAACCAGGTTTTAAAAAAAAATTTAAATGTAAAGCTTGCCAACATGGAATGAATGGCACGAATTTTAAAACATTTTTTAATAAAACTATTTTTATCAAAAGTTTTTTTACCTGTAGATCAAATTTTGTTGTCTATTTATTGCAGTGTGACTGTCCAAAGGTGTACATAGGTAGTACAACTTTACCAGTGTACAAAAGAATTTTACAACACAGGAGAGCAATTTTAAACAAAGATAGGACTTACCCGGTCGCAAGACACTTTGAGAAGTATCATCAAAGCAATCCCTCCAGCCTACAGTATAGCTGTATAGCAGAAATTCCCCGTAAAAAGAGAGGAGGAGATAGGGAAAAAGAACTCAGGAAATTGGAAACCTATTATATTTTGGAGTTCAATAGTAATGAACCTCATGGATTGAATGTAGATGAGGACCTTTATGCATGTCTACACTGAGGTTGTTGAGGGAAGGGAATTTAAGGGTAAAACTGCACAAAATGAGACCTTTTTGTTTTTATATTGGTATGGTAAGAATTTGAGGAAGAGGGATATGAAAGGATTAGATGATTGCTGTACATAAGAAAAAATTGTTTCTAAGATGGAACTTTTTATATGTACAGTCTTTTTCATTATTTTATACAGACTAAAAAGTAATTAAGGGGTAGTTTTTGTATATTGGTTTTAGATATTTTAGGACATTGATAGTGTTTTAAAAGTGTTTGTCTTTATTGAGTATATGAAATAAGTTCTTTTTAATGATGAAGAATAATATACTGTGAAGCACTTGCACTTTAAAATGTTGGAATATATAATTACATTTTAATTATATATTTTTTATAAGGTGTTTTAATAAGTATATGAAATATGTATAATAATATACTGTGAAGCACTTGCACTTTCAGTGATTAATTTGCACCAAGCACTTGCACTTTAACAATTGAAGATTTTTACGATATATGTAATCAAAAAATAATCTTTTTTACTCCCCGTAGGCTTTGAAACTGTTGAAATATATTTAGAACATATCATCTGAGGAATTAGAGGGTGTTAAAACAGAAACATGGTTTAGTTCATCATCAATATACATTATTTCGGCCTACAAGACCATTAAAGTACAAAACACATTAAAATACAATAAACATATATACAATTCATTAAAACTATGCTCTTCCATTATGCATTTCAGTTCATCTGTATTCCACTTTTATGCTTACAGGCAATGTTAATTTGGAGAAAGCTGTTATATGTTTCCCTAGCTAGCTGGTCTTCTCAAAGAAATTTAGTTTGAGTTACTAGGGAAACAGAGTAGGGAGGTTATTCCCAACCCGTGGCCATTCCTTGGGGAGCATCTAATACCTCAATTGTGCAAAATCGCAATTATTTAAGACTTCCCACTTGGAATAAAATATTCATATAAAAAATCAATAAAATATGCATTCAATGTGCCTATCAAATCTTAAAATTGTCCACTTCAATTAAGGACACAAAAATTCAGTGAAACTCCCATTATCCAAATAGTGCAACATTTGCACAAATGAACGCGGTTTCCCTTTTATACCCCTTGTTTCTTAGTAAAGGGACTTTCATACCTCTGTTACAGTTCTGCTTTAATTGCTACAAGACCCCTATAACCCCGTCGGTCAGTACTTTGTTTAATTAAATTTTACTAATTGCTTCGGTTCTATGATAGTTATTTAAAATAATGTCAAGACACCACTTCTCTAGCCCGGACCCAAGTCATTACTGAAAGGTACGAATTCCTCAGACCCAACTCGTGTGCAACCTATAATCTTTGCCCTTTCTTTTTCCTAATGAAATTTATGGCCAATAGGAAACGACTAACACCAAATACCATTAGACGGGAATTATCTGTTTTTAAAATTCTCATCATATCATCCATTCTCCTAACATTAAAATACCTGCCCAGAGGTTTTAATATGCTGGGCAGAAGAACAGAACATGTGGCATATCTTCTGCAACCCCCATTTGACATAAAATACAATGGGCCTCCCTATCCTCAAGCGGTGTAGAAAACCATTTAGCAACAAAGGTGTTTAGTTGCAATGTTCCATATCTGAATTTCAGATATAGGCTCTTTGCTTGTTGCGGTTCTACCTCATCAAGGAACGGCTCAAAGCTAGGGGACATCTTATGCTGGAGAAATTCAACAGTGAGCCTACCTTGTGTACCACTCCTAATCTCCCTATCTCTAATAAAATCCCAATATATAAGCTTAAACTCCGATTTAGATTCGCGAGTCAATAACCCCGGGTTTGACCAATATCGGCTCAATCCCAAGTCAGTGAGCCACCCTCGGATGTGTTTTAGCCAGGGGAACGTAAGATGGGTGTCGAGTGCCTGCAGTTCAGCTAGTGACTCTCTATATACAATTAACTCTGGAGTTGTCCAGGTTCTTATCCAGAACATCAGAGATCTCCAAACTGCAAGAGGCTCCAAACGTTTGATATCCAGATCGTATGTCAGAGGGATCAACAGAGTATTTTGGGGGAGGGCAACAAACATCCTCAATATTTTATTCTCCATGGTACCTAAGATCTTAAGGTTTCCACTGCCCCAGATCTCTGCTCCATACAACGCTGCAGATTGTGCTCTTGCTTTGTAGACCTCCAGAGCCGGTGTAATAGCCTTGGAGGAGGTCGTCGCCATTTTCTTGACAATAGGGATGGCATTTTGCGTTAGTATGGCTTTTGACTTCTCCATCTGGGTAGACCAAGAAAGTCTAGAGTCAAGGGTAACCCCTAGATATACAAAGTTTGGTACCCGTTCCAGTTCAGTGCCATTCCAATAGATTTTACTTTTAAAACTTTTATGAGGCCTTATCGTCATATATTTAGTTTTGGCTGGATTCACCTCTAGGCCTTTCCCTTTACAGTAGTTGTTAAGACTGTAGAGTAAATTCTGTAGGCCGTTAGGTGTCTGGGACAACAAGATGGTATCGTCCGCAAAAGTTAGAGCACAGATGTGATTACCCCTAATTTTGGGGAGTCATGAGCACAATTTTGGAGATGTTCTACTAAGTCATTTACATATAGGAGGAACAGTGTTGGGGCCAGGACACAGCCCTGGCGCACTCCCCTCCTAACTGGAATTTCCTCTGTGAGCTCGCCATTTTTGCCCCATCGCACCTTAGCATAATTGTTTTGATGTAACCTAATGATTTGGGTTAAGATCTCCTCGGGGACACCCTGCTGGCTCAAATTTTCCCACAACTGGGCTCTAGGGATGGAATCGAAAGCCGCCTTTAAATCTATAAAGGCGACATATAAATGGCTCGATTTTAATCTAGTATATTTCCATCCCAGGATAAAAAGTCTAAATACTTGATCAATTGTACTGATCTTCTGTCTAAATCCCGCCTGGCATGGTGACAATATGTTCTCTACGGCTATCCAGTCTATAAGTCTATTTAAAATTTGTTTGGCATAAATCTTTTGTAAAACGTCTATCAAGCTTATAGGACTGTAATTTGCTGGGTCATCCCTTTTGCCCTTCTTATAAATGGGAATTATTTCTGCTCCCTTCCAGGAGGGCGGCACCGTCTGTCCCCTGGCTATAGCATTTGATAGTTCGTTTATATATGGTACCCAAACTTCCTCACTATGCTTAAAAAGGTCCCCCGGTAATCTATCGGGCCCGGTGCTTTTGCTGGCTTAACCGCAGCTACAGCCAGAGCCGTGTCCTCTAAGCTAAAGATTAAAAACGGAGGTTGGCTATCTGGCCGAAGTCCCCTGGGGTTTCTCTCAGGCTGACTGGCTGGGTCCAGATTTTCCTCACTATAGTATAGTTTTGAGAAATGGTTCTGCCAGGTTGTGGGATCTAGAAAGTGGTCCGAGGGTGTAACACCATGCTTTGTTCCCTGCATCATTAGCCTCCAAAACAAGGCTTGATCCCCCTTCTTTGCAGCTACAGTAAGTTCTTCCCATATATTATCTTCCCACTTCCTTTGGGCTGCCTTTTGGATTTTCTTATAATTAGATCTTTCCTTCCTGATCTCAGGCAGATTCTTGTTTTTGATGGCCTCAATTAAGCGAGATTTTGCCATCTTACAATCCCCGTTGAACCAGATACATGGTGTGTGTACCTCCCGAGTTAGTACGTTCTTTTTTGGCTGGGGTTTCGTTAAGTATACTTGAATTTCCTTTACCAGTTTCTGATGAATATCTGTGATCTTAGTTGTTACAGGATGCTGGACTAAATAAGAACCTACCAATTCGCTAAATGTATTATAAATACCAATTAGGGACTCTACCCGATCTAAAACAACAGGCCATCTAACTGCCCATCTATTATTAGCTATTAATGGATGCACAGTAGATGGAATTCTTCTGATACATGGGTGGGAAAATAAATTCCATCCAGTGATAGGCATAAAGGAAAGTGGTCGCTTTCTGTTCGTGTCTCAACTTTAAAATCTTTAGCATAAGCCCAATGTGAAGTAGAAATAAGTATATAGTCTATTCGAGAGCCTATAGTTCCCCTAGAAAAGGTATTTGTGCAAGCAAGGTCTGAGGTAAAGTGACCATTGCAAGCTCTAAGGCCCTTCTCAACCGTGAAATGGAGCATCTGCAGGGCGGAAGTGTTACCCCTTATTGTGCTCTTTGTTTGGAGGAGCGGAATCCCTCTGATTTGATCTTCCTCTTCTGTAACTGCTTCCAATCCCCCATGGGTTCATAACAACAGTTAAAATCACCCCCTATAATAGTGATGTTTTTTGTGTCAGTGAGCTCTAGTACCTCCTTGAAGTGTTCAAGCAGCTGCAATTCTCTAGAACTAACCTTCGGTCTTATGTATGTGTTAAAAAGATTCATCTCAATGGTATTAACAAACTTGAGATTCAAGCCTAAGATGTCCTGCGAGTATGTGGGAAGAATTCTTATTGTGGCAAATAAGCTAGTTTTTACCCATACTATCAGGCCGCCTGATGCCCTTCCTTTTTTCGCTTCTAATGCCTCAATACTAAAGGTTCTATATCCTAACTTGTGATATTGTTCCCTGGCCCATGTTTCCTGGAATAAGCAGCGATCAAAATCCTCCACATAGCTTTGCCAATCTGGTTCCTTCATTTTTTGCTTAAGGCCTGCTATATTCCAGGAAATTACTTTAATGACCTTTGGATTCTGGGGTATGTTATAAATCTGCGTCTCGTGTAATACAAGACTTCTAGGCTCCTCTTCTATACTGCTAATGTTGTCTTCCCCATTTTTGGGCTGTACTGCATAACGCTCGATGGAAGAACCCAACTGTTGGCAGAAGTTGCAGCAGGGACTAGCCAGGTTCGTACAATGCTCTATAGGCAATCTCTTATCCACATTCTGTTCCTCCTCTGGCAGTGATAGTCAATCTACAGAACCTAGGTCCCCATCATCCTGATTATCTTGATGTACATTTATATCGCTAGTTGGGTCAGTAGTATTTAATCTTATGCCAATGTTATAGTCAGAGTTATTGAATGGGCGGAGATTCATATCAACTAGACTATCCGCAATGTACTTTGACTGGAACATTAGCTTTATATCGTCTAGTTCTCCCCCTCTCTGGTGAATCCTTTCCACTCTGACAATATCTGATCTTACAACGGAAAGGCATTGGCGCTTATATCTGATCCAATAGATCGATTTATTTATCAAGGAGTCCTCATCTTCTCTGGTGCCAGATTTTACTTTTGGGACGTTGGTTAAAAAGACGTTGTATGAGATGGCCTTGCCTTTCAATTGATTCCATATGGGTGGGTATACATTCTGTGGTTGGAGCTGATTCCCCCCCTCCCGTCCATATCTCAAACTATGTCCAGTCCCATGGGGATGTGATGGATTCCACCTATCTATACTGTCACCATGGGACTCCCACTGTGCTTTACTACGGCCATCGGAGTTATGGGTACTGCTAAACTCAGCTAGGTTACCCGAGCATGATCTACGTATATTCGGTCTTAAAGGCTGAGAAGGTGGTCTTAATAGGGCAATATTCTGGACAACTGGGGTCTTTGATGGCTTCTTACCCCACTCCTCAGATAGATTTACTAGGCCCTTATTTGCCCTTATAGGGGGGTCCCATTTTTCCCCAGAATGCCCAAGTATTTTCAGGGGGCTAGCTTTTTCTCCCAGGATTACTGGAGAGCTTAGAGTTATATCAGCTAGTCTTCTCTTAACTTCAGCAAGCTCCTCTAGTATTAGGTTCTGCTTCTGTCTCAGATCTCTCAATACCTCTATGATGTTCTCAGGATCAGTCTGGGTCCCTACCTCTTTCTTACCAGGGAGTACCTGTACCAAAGGTTCTGTCCGCACCTCTATATTGTCACTGGGATCATCAATAACAGTAGCTAGTACTGAATATCTGTTGGAGCAGTCTAAGTTGATAGTGCCAAATGTTAAGGGATTGCTCTCTTCTTGATCTTCTTGGGCCGATTTTGCTTGCCTCAGCAGGACCGTTTGATTGGGAGTACCTTGCGTGTCCGGGGGAAAGTCTTGGGCACAATGCACAGTTAAGCAGGGGCGGGGTTGTTTAGGGTTTTGCTTATTAGAGGTAGATTTAGCTTGTTTATTAAAAAATGTTGTAATTTTCTTTGGACCTTTGAGGCTAGTTTCATACCCTTTTCCTAGCATAGTTTCAACTTCCTCTATCAGCTCGTCGATAGCTGCTAGAGTACAATTATCGGCTGCTGAGATCACCGGTTTGCTAATCTTCGCCATTTTTTTCTTTTCAGCGACTAACTCAGGTGCCTTTCTTTTCCCCATATCTTCCCAGCAAACCGCTCAATTTGCTGGGAAAGTAATTAAATTAATAATAATAAATGGGGAAACCTAGAGCACCAACAGTGAGCCGATTTAATCACAAATGACGTAAGATGGAATTAAGTTTCCAAATATTCGAAACCTATATCAAAAAGAGTAAACATAAAAAACCATGGACGTAATAAATTAGCTCAACCTTTCTTGGCTGATCAAAAAGCAACATAGATAAAGGTATATGCTATAAGATAATAGTCCATTCAGATTACAATGTCTTTTGAAATGGCTCAACTTGAACTCAAGTTTTAGTCCAGAGGGAGTCCAAAAGCTTTTCAGCAGTTAATATTAGAGAAAGCCCGTAAAACAATAAACAATAAATAATTTCCAGGGGTGATAAAGAGTTATACAGGGTCCTCAGCAACACCTAAATATATAGATTAGGATTGATCTTACCCCAGTTCGACGAGGAGCTATACTCAGGTCATGTTCAATGGAGCAGCCAAGGGGGATGGCCCTGCCTCTGTCGGGCTCTGATGGGCGCGGACGGGCCCGCCCTTGGACCGGGCTTCGCCCGGGCGCGGCCCGCGCCGCGGTTTTTGTTGGCGCGCTTTGAGCGCACGGGTGCCAGTAGCTCCTCCCCCTGGGAGTCAGATGCAGACTGGGACTTGGTGTCCCCCCTGGATACCACTGGATGATGCCGCAGGCTATTAAAGGCGCGTCCCGCGCCGCAGAGTTTGTTGGCGTGCTTTGAGCGCACGGGTGCCAGTAGCTCCTCCCCCTGGGAGTCAGATGCAGACTGGGACTTGGTGCCCCCCCTGGATACCACCGGATAATGCCGCAGGCTTCTGAAGGCGCGTCCCGCGCCGCGGAGTTTGTTGGCGCGCTTTGAGCGCACGGGTGCCAGTAGCTCCTCCCCCTGGGAGTCAGATGCAGACTGGGACTTGGTGTCCCCCCTGGATACCACCGGATGATGCCGCAGGCTTCTGAAGGCGCGTCCCATGGTTTAGTTAGAATTGGATGTTCATTTGTATATTGTCTGAGATACTGATATGTGAAATTTGACCGTGTATCTGGATTATAATTGCAAGGGACTTGGAGTCTCTGCTAGATATAAAAATCCAGGAAGGCAAAGCACAAGTATGACTTGAACAACCAATATGGAAATTCCGTGCTGCTAAAAGCAGTAATAACTGTAACAAATGGAACTATCCTTGTAATTTGTTTTTGTGTGCACCTTGCATGCTCTAATATGGCCGCCGTTGTAACAGGAAAAAGCGTGCTGGCTAATGTTCCTTAATCCTTGTAGTCCCTCCTCAATGTTCTTTCTTTTTGAAAGCGAGTATTTTAAGGAAAAATTGATGGCGCTCAGACATCGTGAGCAAGGCAGCTGAGACTGCTGAAACGCGTTGATGTTTGTCATTTAAATAAAAACCGAGTGATCTAACCCGCCTGGGAGTGCTGGATGATTATTTCCTGAGAGGAAGGAATATCTTATTTTGAATATATATATATATATATATATATATATATATATATATATATATATATATATATATATATATATATATATATATATATATATCTACTGGCGGTCGCCAGTAGATAGTTATAGTTAGGACCTATTTTCCATAGGAAATCCGCGACATTCTATTTGAAATAACTCTTGCGTCGGTTGACGAATCTTCGCGAAATTTTCAAACTTTATGGCCCGCTCCGGTCCGCTTCTACCCTGAAAGTCTCAGGGTGATTCGTCAAGCGGGGGCCGAGAAAAAGGGGGGTCCCAAAACATGTTTTCCCCATTCATTTTCCCATAGGAAACTTTAGACACGGCTACAGCCCGAACTGCTGAACGGAATTACACCAAATTTGGCAAAGAGGTAGTTCTTGGTTCAGAAAGAACCCTTTTGTTAAATGGTGTAAATCCGTTCAGTAGTTGCGGAGAAATTAAAAAAATAAGAGTCAAAAAATCAATTTCCCATAGGAAACTTTAGACACGGCTACAGCCCGAACTGCTGAACGGAATTACACCAAATTTGGCAAAGAGGTAGTTCTTGGTTCAGAAAGAACCCTTTTGTTAAATGGTGTAAATCCGTTCAGTAGTTGCTGAGAAAATCAAAAGTAAAAGTACATATATATCTATGGCCGCGTCGGATTCGCGCACCCTCCCGATCACGAGCTGTCTGCTAATTGGCTGTCAACACTTCAAACCAGGAAGTGTTGGCAGCCATCTTGTTCCTCGGTAGAACCGAGGAACAAGAAAGCAGTAAAAAAGTGCGCAAAACGCACAAAGGGGGCAGGGTAGAAACACCCTGACCCCTAGGTCTGCTCAGGGGTCCCACAAGGACCCCCTGGGCAAAAAAGCATTTTTTTTTTTTAAATCGGCAGGATGCGCTCAGGGAGCGCGAATCCTGCGGAAAAAAAAAATCGAAGGGCGGTCTCCCGCGCTTCGATTGTATTTTGCCCCCGGGTGGCCCAAGTCCCGGGGGCATGGTGGGGGGTTAAATTTATGTATGGGGGCCTCAAAGGGCCCCCCAAGCCCCGGGGACCGCCACCCCCGGGGCTTTCTTTTAAAATGGTGCGGGAGGGCTCTGAGCCCTCCCGCAGCCCCGGGACCACCACCTCCCCGGGGCTTCTTTTTTTTACTTTTTCCTGTGTGGGGGGCTCGAGCTCCCCCACACACCCGAGACCGCCACCTCCCTGGGGCACTAACAAATTAAAATGGGGGTCCGTTTTGGACCCCGAAGCCCCGGGACCACCACCTCCCCGGGGCTTTGCTGATGTGGGGAGGGGGCCGCGCGGCCCCCTCCTGGAGCCTGTGGTGGCCCTGGGGACCACCACCCCCAGGGCTGGCTCCTGCAGTGTCCCGGGGTGCCTACCCCCGGGACACTGCTGTTTGCAATGACAGGACGGGAGCCTCGCGGCTCCCGTCCTGTCATTACAAACTGCTTTGGATATTGGAAGAGAGAGCAGGAAACCTGCTCTCGCTTCCAATATCCAAGACAATTGCTTTCCACACGGGGAGCAGCATGTTAGCTGCTCCCCGTGTGGAAAGCAATGCCGGCTCCCTTAGGACACGGGGAGCCGGCGGGACTGTGGGGGGTTTGGGGACCCCCACAGTCCCCAACCAGAGGCCAGGCCCCGGGGATGGGGTCCCCAGGGCCATAAGTGGCCCGGGAGAGGGGCCACGCGGCCCCCCTCCCCAGAAATTATTATAAAAAAAAAAAAAAAAGGCCGGGGTGCCCCGGGGCAAAAGGAGGCCTGAGGAGGGGAGCCACGCAGCCCCCTCCTTAAAAGAATGTTAAAGTGTGGCCATGCCCCGGGGGATGGGGTCCCGGGGCAGTTTTCGGCCAGGGAGGGGGGCCACGCGGCCCCCTTCCAGTTTAATTTTAATTTAAAAAAAAGGGGGTAAGGCCCAGGGGGATGGGGTCCCCAGGGCCCAAAAATAAGAAAAAGGAAGGGGGCCACACAGCCCCCTTCAGAAAAAAAAAAAAAAAAAATGATTGGGCCGCAGGCCCCGCCCCCTTCCTTCACCACTCTGCAAACGCGCCCCCTGGTGCGTTTGCAGATGAGAAGTAATTCCCCTTGAATACTGGGGGTCCCTGGGGGCCAACTAGCCCACCAGGAACCTCCAGTATGCGCCAGGGAGCTGCGTTGCAGAGAGGTGTACAGAGGCCACGCCCCTTTATACACCTCTCTGCAACGCAGCTCTGTGGCGCTTTTTGGAGGTACATGGTGGGCTAGTTGGCCCCCATGGCGCGTTTTAAGATGGGGAATTAAATCCCCTTCAATCCTGAGGGTCCCTGGGGGCCAACTAGCCCAACAGGTACATCCAGAAAGCGCCACAGAGCTGCGTTGCAGAGAGGTGTAAAAGGGTGTGGCCTCTCTACACGTCTCTGCAACGCAGCCCCTGGCGCATACTGGAGGTTCCTGGTGGGCTAGTTGGCCTAGGGACCCTCATGATTCAAGGGACTTAATCCCCCAACTTAAAATGCGCCACGGAGCGCGTTTGCACAGATGTCACCTCAGGCCCCACCCCTACCTTCACCATTGTGCAAATATTCCTCTAAAATCTGCCGAACTACGAATTCGGGTTTACTCACCTGTTATCAGGAGAGACCTCAGTGCTGCATCTTTCAGCCCAGTACTAATCCTGAAAAGTAATTTTAACCGTACTTACCAGTAACTTGAATTTCCTTCCATAGGATGTCATTGCCTGCTTTTTGCTGAAAAAGTTTCTAAGTGTTGATTTTTGAAACATACAAATATTCCTCTAAAATCAGCCGAAATACGAATTCGATTTACTCACCTGTTATCAGGAGAGACCTCAGTGCTGTATCTTTCAGCCCAGTACTGGTCCTGAAAAGTAATTTTAACCGTACTTACCAGTAACTTGAATTTCCTTCCATAGGCTAACATTGACTGGTTTCACTTGGAAATTCTTCTAAGTGTGGAGTTTTGGAACTTTAAAATATTCCTCTAAAATCAGCCGAAATACGAATTCCGATTTACTCACCTGTTATCAGGAGAGACCTCAGTGCTGCATCTTTCAGCCCAGTACTGATCCTCAAAAGTAATTTTAACCGTACTTACCAGTAACTTGAATTTCCTTCCATAGGCTAACATTGACTGGTTTCACTTGGAAATTCTTCTAAGTGTGGAGTTTTGGAACTTTAAAATATTCCTCTAAAATCAGCCGAAATACGAATTCCGATTTACTCACCTGTTATCAGGAGAGACCTCAGTGCTGCATCTTTTAGCCCAGCACTGACCCTGAAAAGTAATTTTAACCGTACTTACCAGTAACTTATATTTTCTTCCATAGGAATCCATTGTCTGGTTTTCAGCTGAAAAGTTTCAAAGTGTCGATTTTCACAAACTACAAATATTCCTTAAAAATCGCCTGTATGACTTAAACGCATTCTTTCAACTGTTTACAGGAGATGCACCAGTGCTGGATCCAGGATCCAACACTGAGTAAGAAAAAGTAACGATAACAGTTTTTACCTGCTAAGTGAATTTCCTTCCATAGGATAACATTGGTGATTCTATGAGAAAAAGTTTCTAAGTGTCAACTTTTAAAATACAATAATATTCCTTAAAAATCACTACTGTAACCAAAACGCTTTTACTCAACTGTTTACAGGAGATGTCCCAGGACTGAATCTAGGGTCCAGTCCTGTGGTTAGAAAAAGTAATCCATAAAGTAACTAATTGCATTTAACTAGAAATTCACATTGAGCTGAATGTTGCATTGTGTTTGAAAATGTGTTGCCCATTGCAACAACTGTAACTACTGTACTTAAAAGTCTATTGCCTATGTGCAAAGTATTTAAACTAAAGTAATTCATTCTGAGAAAGTATTTTTTGTAATGTATAATGTAATTACAATGTAATTTAAAAAATAAAATATGTAAAAAAAAAATGTTTCTAAAAATGTAGTAAATCAGTATGAAAAAAATAAATATAACAATTAATACATTTAAAAATGGTCATTTACAAAACCTTTGAAATTCACTGAAAAAACCGTAGGTTTCAGACATGTTATAGTTAGGAATTAGCATTTAAAAAACCTTTGAAATTCACTGAAAAAACCATAGGTTTCAGACACATTATAGTTAGAAATTAGCATTTAAAAAACCTTTGAAATTCACTGAAAAAACCATAGGTTTCAGGCACGTTATAGTTAGAAATTTGCATTTAAAAAACCTTAGAAATTCACTGAAAAAACCATAAGGTTTTAGGGACAGTTATAGTTAGTTGGACATTGCACTCGTACAAAACCCGTGAAATTCCCCGTTATAGTTAGTTCAGGTAACTATAACTCGCGCCCCGCAATGCACTGCTGATGACGTCACATATTACATCACTCATGACATGGTCAGTGACATCACTGATGACATCACTGATGACATCTCAAATGACATCACTGATGACATCACTGATGACATCATCCATGTGAGAATTTAATGCATCTTCTCACACCCTAATATAAGTTTTGAAACACCCACTCTAAATTACAGACTGCCATTCTCAAAACCATACACACTCCAATACCAATAAGTACATACCCACTCACTGATTCTTAGGTCTACACACACACATCTACTCACTCACCCGTACAGTCACTCATACTTACAGTCACTCAGTACAGGACTATCATATGCACTCATACACCTATATAAACACTCACACAACGCAACTCATCCATAGAGGTATTCACACACCTAGTCAGTCATGCAAATAATTAATCACACTCCAATTTACTCACCTATACAGTTATACACACCAGCTCACTTACTCATAAAAATACTAGCACATTCTTACGCTCCTATGCAATCACTGATGCAAGCACACACTTATCCATATAGCCACTCTCACAATCACACACTCTCACTTATAGCCATTTATATATTCCAACACACATATATACTGCCTTTCACATATGTAGTTACTCACACATGTACCACTGAGATATACATTCAATCACTAACACACCCATACACACACTCACCCACCCATACAGTCCATCACAGACGCACTCTTGAAACCATGCACCCAGTGAATCACCCACTCACACATCTATGCACAGAGTCACACCCACCCCACCCACACAAACACTGAGGCACCCATACAGATACTCAGAGAACCAATCCATAACCCATATAGACACTCATTTAGCTAGTCAGAAACCCATGCAGTTGCTTACACAACAACAGACAGACGGATACAGACATTCACACAGTTTAGTCACTCACCCATGCATCCAGTAAGATACGTTTAATCACTCACTTATAGACTCAGTCACGCACCTACTAAATCATCCATTCAGGCGCTTCTACACCCACTCATTCTTCAATACGCCTTTCCCTAAATATATTAAACATATTTAAACTTTACAGAAACACACAGTCACTGGATGATGTCATCAGTGATATCATCAGTGATGTCATTTGAGATGTCATCAGTGATGTCATCAGTGATGTCACTGACCATGTCATGAGTGATGTAATATGTGACGTCATCAGCAGTGCATTGCGGGGGCGCGAGTTATAGTTACCTGAACTAACTATAACGGGGGAATTTCACGGGTTTTGTACGAGTGCAATGTCCAACTAACTATAACTGTCCCTAAAACCTTATGGTTTTTTCAGTGAATTTCTAAGGTTTTTTAAATGCAAATTTCTAACTATAACGTGCCTGAAACCTATGGTTTTTTCAGTGAATATATATATATATATATCCACAAATGCAAATGGCGTAGCCCGAGCCACTTTCTACGGCGGGCACACGGCAGGGTAGCCAACCCCTCTAAATCCAACAATTCTGGTTGCAAGTTACGTAGATCGAAAGAACCAGTGCCGTGGCCACAAATCTGCTTCAGCGTTTTTTATTTAAGGCAAAGCTAACACCCGACGCGTTTCGGAGTTTAACACCACTCCTTTCTCACGGGTAAGGTGTTTCCTCAATTTTCATTCTTTTAAAGGTACATACATTTTTTAAACAGTGCACATGATCATGAAAATAAACAAAATACTATGTGTTCTTGACTTCGTTCATCACATGTTTAAATAAAGTTTTTCGACAAAATTTGAGCATACTCCTTAATACACAGTTAATTTGAAATAACTTAAGATTCCACATAACAATTATTTTTAGCACACTAAATTGATGCTTAATATAGAAAATGATTCGTGTCTCTAGACCGTATTACACTGTTATTCTATAATAATGTTTTCATCCCCTTATTGTACTACATAATCCTGCCCTAGTGGGCTAACATATCAATGACAGGCATGCTAACCTTTTGGTCATAAACTGCAAAAACGAGTCAATGACACTATATAATCATCCTCATTTACAAAAATGCATAATTCTGCCCCAGTGGGCCTAAATAACTGTCACAATTGAAGCAAAAAGTCCAATACCAAATGGTATTCCTGACCATACGTTGCAGAGATATTTTATGCTCTTTTTGCCTTTCGATCTTCTATTCTGAAACAGTGAACAAAGAAACATCACGTTAGGTTACTTAAAGACAAAAAAGTGCTATACATGAAAGTTAAAATACTTTAAAATACAGATAATTTCTAGAGGCGGCGCACAATTTAAAAATCTCTTTACTGTTAGACCACTTTTACAGATGTACTGACAATTCTTCGTCCAAGTTAAGGCCTTTAGGCTGCATGGTGTCATATTTAATAATCATTTTTGATTGAAGTCTCCTTAACTCGGATATTCTATCACCTCCTCTTTCTCTAGTAGGGATACAATCTAGGACCGTGAATTTCAATAAATTAACATTTTGATTATGCTTTGCATGAAAGTGGCGTGCAACAGGATAATGACTGTCATTATTTTTAATGGCTCGTTGGTGTTCTAATACCCTATTCTTGGCCCTTTTTATCGTGCTCCCTATATAAAACTTATTACAAGGACATCTCAATGCATATATAGCATATTCGGTGTTGCAATTGACATGTTTAGTTATTTTGTGTGGGGAAATATCATCAGAGATTTTGAGTACCTTGCAATTATTACTGTATTTACACGCTTTGCACTGTCTACATGTAAAAAAACCTTGGATCACATCTTTCTTTTCGGTTCTTTCAAAAGGCAAGTGCTCAAAGTATCTTTTAGTGTTTTAGCTCTTCTAAAAGTGATAGAAGGAACTTCACCAATATGTTCTTTCAAATCAGTATCAGTTTTCAAAGTTTCCCAAAATTTCATTAGACTTCGTTTGATTTCCCACGCTTGCTGATTGAAATCTGTGATAAACCTGATTTGTTCTCTCTCTTCTCTGATTCGGGGTACAATAGGAATCGCATCTTTTAAGATTTTCTGCTTTCTTCTCTGCCTGTTTAACAATCAATTTACTGTATCCCCTATCTAGAAATCTTCGTATCATGATAGTTTTTTCTTTCTGATATGACTGTTGCCTGCTATTTCTTTTAGATTTAAAGTTAGAAATCATTGATAACAGAATTACAAGTCAACTTTATCGAAAAGAAACAGCAGGCAACAGTCTGTTACAAGCTGAAAGCTGTCATCCTAAAAATCTTATTCGCAGTATCCCCTTTGGGGAATTACTGTGAGCCAAAAGAAACTGTAGTACAGAGGCAGGATATCAGAAAGAAAAAACTATCATGATACAAAGATTTCTAGATAGGGGATACAGTAAATTGATTGTTAAACAGGCAGAGAAGAAAGCAGAAAATCTTAAAAGATGCGATCTTATTGTACCCCGAATCAGAGAAGAAAGAGAACAAATCAGGTTTATCACAGATTTCAATCAGCAAGCGTGCATTCAGTAAGATACGTTTAATCACTCACTTATAGAGTTAGTCACGCACCTACTAAATCATCCATACAAACACTTATACACCCACTCATTCTTCAATACGCCTTTCCCTATATATATTAAAAATATTTAAACTTTACAGAAACACACAGTCACTGGATGATGTCATCAGTGATGTCATTTGAGATGTCATCAGTGATGTCATCAGTGATGTCACTGACCATGTCATGAGTGATGTAATATGTGACGTCATCAGCAGTGCATTGCGGGGCGCGAGTTATAGTTAGCTGAACTAACTATAACGGGGGAATTTCACGGGTTTTGTACGAGTGCAATGTCCTACTAACTATAACTGTCCCTAAAACCTATGGTTTTTTCAGTGAATTTGTAAGGTTTTTAAATGCTAATTTCTAACTATAACGTGCCTGAAACCTATGGTTTTTTCAGTGAATTTCAAATGTTTTTTAAATGCTAATTCCTAACTATAACATGTCTGAAATCTATGGTTTTTTTCAGTGAATTTCAAAGGTTTTGTAAATGACAATTTTTAAATGTATTGTTATATTTATTTTTTGATACTGATTTACTACATTTTTTTAAACTATTTATTTTTAGATATTTTATTTTTAAATTACATTGTAATTACATTATACAATACATTACAAAATATACTTTCTCAGAATGAATTACTTTAGTTTAAATACTTTACAAATAGGCAATAGACTTTTAAGTACAGTAGTTACAGTTGTTGCAATGGGCAACACAATTTCACTCACAATGCAACATTGAGCTCAATGTGAATTTCTAGTTAAATGCAATTAGTTACTTTATGGATTACTTTTCTAACCACAGGACTGGATCCTAGATTCAGTCCTGGGACATCTCCTGTAAACAGTTGAGCAAAAGCGTTTTGGTTACAGTAGTGATTTTTAAGGAATATTATTGTATTTTAAAAGTTGACAGAAACTTTTCACATAGAATCACCAATGTTATCCTATGGGAGGAAATTCACTTAGCAGGTAAGTAGTGTTATCGTTACTTTTTCTTACTCAGTGGTGGATCCTGGATCCAGCACTGGTGCATCTCCTGCAAACAGTTGAAAGAATGCGTTTAAGTCATACAGGCGATTTTTAAGGAATATTTGTAGTTTGTGAAAATCGACACTTTGAAACTTTTCTGCTGAAAACCAGACAATGGATTCCTATGGAAGGAAATACACGTTACTGGTAAGTACGGTTAGAATTACTTTTCAGGGTCAGTGCTGGGCTAAAAGATGCAGCACTGGGTTCTCTCCTGATAACAGGTGAGTAAATCGGAATTCGTAGTTCGGCTGATTTTAGAGGAATATTATAAAGTTCCAAAACTCCACACTTAGAAGAATTTCCAAGTGAAACCAGTCAATGTTAGCCTATGGAAGGAAATTCAAGTTACTGGTAAGTACGGTTAGAATTACTTTTCAGGATCTGTACTGGGCTCAAAGATGCAGCACTGAGGTCTCTCCTGATAACAGGTGAGTACATTGGAATTCGTAGTTCAGCTGATTTTAGATGAATATTATAAAGTTCCAAAACTCCACACACAGAAGAATTTCCAAGTGAAACCAGTCAATGTTAGCCTATGGAAGGAAATTCAAGTTACTGGTAAGTACGGTTAGAATTACTTTTCAGGATCAGTACTGGGCTCAAAGATGCAGCACTGAGGTCTCTCCTGATAATAGGTGAGTAAATCGGAATTCGTAGTTCTGCTGATTTTAGAGGAATATTTGTATGTTTCAAAAATCGACACTTAGAAACTTTTTCAGCAAAAAGCAGCCAATGATATCCTATGGAAGGAAATTCAAGTTACTGGTAAGTACGGTTAAAATTACTTTTCAGGATCAGTACTGGGCTCAAAGATGCAGCACTGAGGTCTCTCCTGATAACAGGTGAGTAAATCGGAATTCGTAGTTCGGCTGATTTTAGAGGAATATTTGCACAATGGTGAAGGAAGGGGTGGGGACTGAGGTGACATGTCTGCAAACACGCCCTGTGGCGCGTTTTAAGATGGAGAATTAATACCTCCTCAATCCCGAGGGTCCCTAGGGCCAACTAGCCCACCAGATACCTCCAGTATGCGCCAGAGAGCTGCGTTGCAGAGAGGTGTTCAGAGGCCACGCCCCATTTTACAACACTCTTCAACGCAGCTCCGTGGCGCTTACTGGAGGTACCTGGTGGGCTAGTTGGCCCCCAGGAACCCTCAGGATTGAAGGGGATTTAATTCCCCATCTTAAAACGCGCCACGGGGCTTGTTTGCACACATGTCACCTGAAGCCCACCCCCTCCCTTCACCACTGTGCAAACGCGCCCCGTGGCGCGTTTTAAGTTGGGGGATTAAGTCCCCTTGAATCCTGAGGGTCCCTGGAGTCCAATTAGCCCACCAAGTATCTCCAAAAAGCGCCACAGAGCTGCGTTGCAGAGAGGTGTAAAAAGGGGCGTGGCCTCTGCACACCTCTCTGCAACGCAGCCCCCTGGCACATACTGGAGATTCCTGGTGGGCTAGTTGTCCCCCAGGGACCCCCAGTATTCAAGGGAAATTACTTCCCCTTCTTAAAACGCACCAGGGGGCGCGTTTGCAGACTGCTGCAGGGAGGGTGCGGGGCCTCCGTTACGATGCCGGTCTTTTTTTTTTTATTTCTTTTTTTTGTATGGGAGGGGGGCTGCGTGTCCCCCCTTCCCTCTGCCACTTTTGGCCCCGGGGACCCCATCCCCCGGGACCTGAGGATTTTCTTTTTTTTTAAATAAAAAAATGGGAAGGGGGCCGCGTGGCCCCCCTTCCCTGGCCTCTATTGACCCCGGGGACCCCATCCCCGGGGCATGTCCTCTTTTTTTTTTAATTAAAATATTTGGAGGGGCGCTGCGTGGCCCCCCTCCTCAGGCCATTTAAGGCCCCGGGGACCCCATCCCCCGGGGCCGGCCTTTACGTCGTTTTTTTTTTTTTATAAATTTTTAATTTGTAGGGGAGGGGGGCCGCGTGGCCCCCCTCCTGGGCCACTACTAGCCCCGGGGACCCCATCCCCCGGGGCTGGCCCTTTCCGTTGGGGACCGTGGGGGGGTCCCCAATCTCCCCACGGTCCCTCCGGCTCCCCGCGTCCTTCGGGAGCCGGCATTGCTTTTCCACATGGGGAGCTGCTAAGATGCAGCTCCCCGTGTGGAAAAGCAATGTGCTTTGGTTTTGGAAGAGAGAGCAGGTTTCCTGCTCTCTGGTCCAAAACCAAAGCAATTTGCTATGACAGGACGGGAGCCGCGAGGCTCCCGTCCTGTCATAGCAAACTACAGTGTCCCGGGGGTAGGCACCCCGGGACACTGCAGGAGCCGGCCCTGGGGGTGGTGGTCCCCAGGGCCATCAAGAGGCTCCAGGAGGGGTCCGCGCTGCCCCCCTCCTCCATTGGCAAAGCCCCGGGGAGGTGGTGGTCCCCGGGGCTCGGGGGTCTGTAACGGACCCCCATATTGAAATATTTAGTGCCCCGGGGAGGTGGCGGTCCCTGGGCATGTGGGGGGGCTCGAGCCCCGACTACACAGGTAATTTTTTTTTTAAAAGAAGCCCCGGGGGTGGCGGTCCCCGGGGCTTCGGGAGGGCTGAGATCCTTCCTGCACCATTATTTTTTAAAGCCCCAGGGGGTGGCGGTCCCCGGGGCATGGGGAGCCTTAGAGGCCCCCCATATTATTAAATAAACCCCCGCATGCCCCCAGGACTTGGCCCACCCGGGGGCCAATTAACCATGAAGCGCGGGAGTCCGCGCTTCATTTTTTTTTTGTTCTCGGCGGGATCCGCGCACCCTAAGCGCATCCCGCCAATTTAAAAAAAAAAAAAAAAGATTTTTTTGGGCCATGAGCAGGCCTAGGGGGTCAGGGTGTTTCTACCCTGCCCCATTTTTGCGTTTTGCGCACTTGTTTTACTGATTTCTTGTGCCTTGGTTCTACCGAGGCACAAGATGGCTGCCAACACTTCCTGGTTTGGAGTGTTGACAGCCAATTAGCATGCAGCTCGTGATCGGGAGGGTGCGCGGATCCACCGCGGCCATAGATATCCGAAACTTTTATTTTGGATTTTCTCAGCAACTACTGAATGGATTTACACCATTTCTAAAAGGCTGCTTTCTGAACCAAGCACTACCTTTTTGCCAAATTTGGTGTAATTCCGTTCAGCAGTTTTGCTGTAGCCTTGCATAAAGTTTCCTATGGGAAATTGATTTTTCACTCTTATTTTTTGAATTTCTCCGCAACTACTGAACGAATTTACACCATTTAAAAAAAGGTCGCTTTCTGAACCAAGCGCTACCTTTTTGCAAAATTTGGTGTCATTCCGTTAAGCAGTTCGGGCTGTAGCCGTGTCTAAAATTTCCTATGGGAATTAACATGGAGAAAACACGTTTTGGGACCCCCCTTTTTTCTCGGCCCCCGCTTGATGAATCACCCCGAAACATTCAAGACAGGAGCGGACCGGAGCGCCCCACTAGTTTTGAAAATTTCGCGATGATTCGTCAAACGACGCCAAAGTTATTGGGAATAGAATGTTACGAATTTCCTATGGATAATAGGGCTTAACTATAACTATCTACTGGTGACCGCCAGTAGATAATATATATATATATATATATAATATATATATATGTGTAGAATATATTTGTAAGAGCATTTGTAGATCACCGTATGCTAACACTAGTGACCAGTTGCCAGAAGCACTCTGCCTGTGTTCCATTAATCATGTTTTCATACCTGTGGTATACTTGAATAATAAGAACTGATAGAATATTTTACCTGATAAGACTTCTCTAAACAAGACTTTTTGAATGTGTTTGAATGACTTTGATTGTCATTACACTGATAATTGTTTGAATGGCAAAAAAGATCTGTTATATAAAATGCACTGTGGACCCCCTAACTAAGAAATCTTGCAATGAACTGAACGAGAATATTGCTCCATAATTGGTAATTATATTGAGATAATGTTGGGAAATTGTCTCATGAGTACTTTACAAGTTGCTTGAAACTTAAAGAAAAGAATAACAAGTTGAGTTTAGAACTTTGGAGCATTGGAAATATTTTAACATTGTTGTGGTTCTTTAAATTGTATTTCAAAAATCACGTGTGGTAATGGTGGTGGTTCCCTTTAAAAGGGACAATCTATACACATTTTCTCTATAACCCTGTAGAAGGATATGGCCGAATGCATAGGTCTACTCTTAGCTTGTTTCCTTGGGCCCCCCTCATGGAATTCAGAAGACGGGACTCAAAATGCAACGTGTAACATATATATATATATGTGTAAATATATTTATATATATATAAATACAAGATCTTTGTGTTTTTACCAGCACAACAAAATGTTACTGATGATGATCAAAATGTGCCTTGAAAACAATTTCTTCCTGTTTCAGAACCCGGTGTTTCAGCAGGTTAGGGGAGTGGCGATGGGGGCTTATTTCTCCCTCAGCTATGCCTGTCTGCATATGGGGATGTGGGAGGAACAAGTCCTCATGTCCACCTTTGGTGAAACAATGTCTACACATGTAATAACGTGGTATAGGTACATTGATGACCTGCTTAAAATTTGGAAAGGCACAGAGGAAGATGCTTTACATTTTATACAGCAGATTAATGACAATAATTTGAATTTGAATTTTACTGGTCACATCAGCAGAGACTCCATTTGTTTTCTAGATGTAGAAGTCACAGCCGAACACATTCCGTTACATACAAGATTGCTTAGGAAACCTACGGCTAGGAACACTTTGCTACACGCTGCAAGTCACCATCCTGCGCACCTGATCCACAGCATCCCGTATGGGGAAATGCTGCGGATCAGGAGAATTTGCAGCTCAGATAATGAATGTCGAAAAGCACAAAATGAATGTTGAGACAGGTTTCTCAGCAGGGGTTATTCCCCAGGTGAGATTGACAAAGCTATAGTCAAAGCGAATAAAAGGGGCAGAACACAAGCTTTGGTCTACAAATCCAACAATGACCATAAATTGACATCTGAGACACTTTCTCCATTCAGATTGATTCTCACTTTTAGCAATCAGTACAAAACAATACGTAGGATTGTTAATAAGAATTGGGCATTGGTCAAAAATGATCCAGTTCTGGGCGCAGATTTGACTAGATCGCCAAACATAACGTTCAGAAAAGCATGCTCCATGAGCAACTCTCTAGTCAGAAGCAGTCCTGAAGTGAGAACAAATACTACATGGCTTACTACCAGCAAAGGCTTTATTAAATGTGCCACGTGCAAAGCCTGCAAACATGGAGTTAGTAACATAGAGTATGTTACACCTTTCAAAAACAAACCGACTTGCATTAATAAGAAACTGACATGCAAAACTGAGTGTGCAGTGTATGTGCAGGAGTGTCCCTGTGGCCTGCGATACGTGGGCAGTACGAAGCTGCAGGTCCACAAGAGGATACTCCAGCACATACGGGCAATCAATAATGGGGATGTGTCATATCCTGTTGCAAGACATTTTGAGGAGCTCCATGCTAAGAAGTCCCAAGAGCTCAAATATATTGTTGTGGATTCAGTCCCCCCTCTGAGAAGAGGGGGTAATCGTGAGGCACTCCTTAGGAGGCTTGAGACTAAATACATATTGGAGATGGACTGTAAAACACCACATGGATTGAATTCTAGTGAAGATTTTTACACTTATCTTTAATAATCTGGAGAGGTGTGGTGCAGCGGCCAGGGCAGCTGACTTCGGAGCACAGGGTTCACGGTTCGATCCCCGGCTCCGGCGGCAGTTCAGCTCAGCACCATGTGACTCTGGGCAATAGCTCACTTAATTTCCACGACGGCCCCCAGCGCCTTGAGACCCGTAAGGGTGAGTAGCTGCGCTATATAAAAACGGACTTACATTTTTTAATCTGGCTTAACGTACTTATGAAACTGTATAAAATTGCCGTAGCCTCAATAACATTTTTTTATATATTTATTTATATTTTATTGTATATATATGTTATGCACATTTGCACTTTGGAACCTTATGTTTTTGGTTCTTTGGGTGATACTTCGAATTTGCCATGTTATATTTTTTATCATGTAATATTGGCTTAAGCCCACTTGGGCTCAATTATGCCATGCTTTCATAGGCTAGCCAGTTTGCACTGAGACGTGTTTTGATAAAACCTACAGATGATTGAACTATGCTGTTGTTTACATAAAAAGTTTACATTAGCTTTACTTTTTACAACATGCATTTTATCATAGTGAGTAGGTTTTAACTTTTTCTATTCAAGTAGTTTTTATAAGTGTTATATGTATTTATTTAAATAACTATTTATTTATTTAATTACATATTTATTGACAATTGCATATTTTTGCACAGTCTGATTTGCACTTTATCACGTCGTGCATAATCATTTGCTGAATGATAACAGAACTGCGAGCGCTGGCAACCTGGTTTAATTCTTCCATGTTTATGAATAACTTTAGTCACGTGAATTAGCACCGTCACTTTAAAAGTTTCAAAATGCTTCTCCTACGTGCCATGTGATCAAGGCCCCATTAGGGCCGAAACGCGTTATGGCGGAGGTGCTGGGCATTAAATAAATAAAATAAATTGCACCAAATCCTGGGTTCGCTTCATCTGTTTCCTGAATCGACGAGATGTTTTCATATTATCTACTGGCGGTCGCCAGTAGATAGTTATAGTTAGGACCTATTTTCAACAGGAAATCCGCAACATTCTATTTGAAATAACTTTGGCGCCGGTTGACGAATCTTCGCGAAATTTTCAAACTTTGTGACCCGCTTTGGTCCGCTCCTATCTTGACAGTCTCGGGGTGATTTGTCAAGCAGGAGCCGAGAAAAAAGGGGGGTCCCAAAACGTGTTTTCCCCATGCAATTTTCCATAGGAACCTTTCATCGCAGCTACAGCCCGAACTGCTGAACGGAATTACACCAAATTTGGTAAAAAGGTAGCCCTTGGTTCAGAGTCGTGCCTTTTGCTTAAATGGTGTAAATCCGTTCAGTAGTTCCTGAGAAAATCAAAAGTTAAATCAGATATATATCTATGGCCGCGTAGGGTCCGCGCACCCTCCCGATCACGAGCTGTATGCTAATTGGCTGTCAACACTCCAAACCAGGAAGTGTTGGCAGCCATCTTGTGCCTCGGTAGAACCGAGGCACAAGAAAAGACAAAAACAAGGGCGCAAAACGCAAAAAGGGGGCAGGATAGAAACACCCTAACCCCCTAGGCCTGCTCAAGGGGTCCTACAATTTTTTTTTTTAAATCGGCAAAAAATGCGCTGGGTGCGCGGATCCAGCCGATAAAAAAAAAATGAAGCGCGGTCGTTTCGTTGTTAATTGGCCCCTGGGTGGGCCAAGTCCCGGGGGCGTGCGGGGTTTATCAAATTTATATATGGGGGGGCCACTAAGGCCCCCCCAAGCCCCGGGGACCGCCAACCCTGGGGCTTTAAAAAAAAATGGTACGGGAGGGCTCTCGGCCCTCCCGCAGCCCCGGGGACCGCAACCCCCGGGGCTTCTTTTTTTTTAGTTAAATTACCTGTGTGGGGGGGCTCCAGCCCCCCCACATGCCCCGGGGACTGCCACCTTCCCGGGGCACTAACAATTTTAAAATGGGGGTCCGTTTCGGACCCCGAAGCCCCGGGGACCACAACCTCCCTGGGGCTTTCAACATGTTGGGAGGGGGCCGCACGGCCCCCTCCTGGAAGCCTGTGATGGCCCTGGGGACCACCACCCCCCAGGGCCGGCTCCTGCAGTGTCCCAGGGTGCCTACCCCCGGGACACTGCTGTTTGCTATGACAGGGTGGGAGCCTCGCGGCTCCCGTCCTGTCATAGCAAACTTGCTTTGAATTTTGGAAGAGAGAGCAGGAAACCTGCTCTCTCTTCCAAAATTCAAAGCAAATTGCTTTCCACACGGGGAGCTGCATCTTATCAGCTCCCCATGTGGAAAAGCAATGCCGGCTCCCGATGGAAGCGGGGAGCCGGCGGGACCGTGGGGGATTGGGGACCCCCACAGTCCCCAACGGAGAGGCCAGCCCGGGGGATGGGGTCCCGGGGCAAGTAGTGGCCCAGGAGGGGGGCCAAGCGGCCCCCCTCCCCCAACTTACAAAATAATTTTTTTTTTTTTAAAAAGGCCGGCTCCGGGGGATGGGGTCCCCGGGGCCTAAGGAGGCCTGAGGAGGGGGGCAACACAGCCCCCCTCCATCAAAAAACAAAAAACAAAAATGTGGCAATGACCCGGGGGATGGGGTCCCCGGGCCGAAATTGGCCACTGGAGGGGGGCCCACGTGGTCCCCTTCCCGTTCCATTTTTTTTTTTTTTAAATAAAAGGGGGTCAGGCCCTGGGGGATGGGGTCCCCAGGGCCCAAAATAATTAAAAAGAAGGGGGGCCACACAGCACCCTTTTAAAAATAAAAAAATAAAATAAAAAGACCGGCATCGCGCTGGAGGCTACGCCCCCTCCTTGGCAGCACTCTGCAAATGCGCCCCCTGGTGCGTTTGCAGAGGGGGAACGAATTCCCCTTGAATACTGGGGGTCCCTGGGGGCCAACTAGCCCACCAGGAATCTCCAGTATGCGCCAGGGGGCTGCGTTGCAGAGAGGTGTACAGAGGCCACGCCCCTTTTTACACCTCTCTGCAACGCAGCTCTGTGGCGCTTTTTGGAGGTACATGGTGGGCTAGTTGGAATCCAGGGACCCTCAGGATTCAAGGGGACTTAATCCCCCAACTTAAAACGCGCATATGGTATGTGAGTCACTATATGGTGAGTGCATCAGTGGATAATTGGTTCTGTGAGCCTGTCACTGGATGTGTCAGTAGCTGTATGGGTGAGTGACTGGGTATATGAGTCATTGCATAGATGAATGAGTGGTTGTGTCAGTGACTGAAAGGTGAATGAGAACATGTGTTTCGATCTCTGTATGAGTAAGTGAGTGGGTGTCTGAGTATCTGTACAGGTGACTGAATGGGTGTGTGAGTTGCTTGATGAGCGAGTGACTGGCTGTATAAATGTCTGCATGGGTGACTGAGTGGATTCATGAGTGGCTATATGGGTGAGTGAGTATGTGTGTGTGAGTACCCACATGGGTAAGTAAGTAACTGTGTGAGTAGCTATATGGGTAAGGAGAGGGCGTATGAGTGACTGTATGGGTGAATGAGTGGGTATGTGAGTGGCTGTATGATTAAGCGAGTGGCTGCGTAACTGGATGTATTGGGGAGTGAGTGGCTGTTTGAGTGGCTGTATGAGTGAGTGAAAGGGTTATAAATGGATGTATAGATGAGTGATTGGTGTGTGAGTAGCTGTATGGGGAGTGCATAAGTAGATGGCTGGTTGAGTGGGTATGTCACTGGATGTGTCAGTAGCTATACGGGTGACTTGCTATATGAATGGCAGCATAGTTGAGTGAGTGGTTGTGCCAGTAACTGTAAAGGTGAATGAGTGCATGTGTTTCAATCTCTTTTTGAGTAAGTGATTGGGTGTCTGAGTATCTGTATGGGAGAGTGAGAGGGTGTATGAGTGGCTGTGTGGGTGAGTGAATGGCTGCATGAGTGGCTATAGGGGTAAGTGAGGGTGTATGAGTGACTGTGTGGATGAGTGAGTAGCTGTGTGAGTGGCTCTGTGGGTCTATGAGTGGGATGTGAGTGGCTGTATAGAAAAGTCTGCAGATGTATGAATAGCTGCATGAGTGAGTTAGGATTAGTTTCCATAGCACAGGAAACTGGCAATACATTGCATGGGAGATTCTAGCATCCCCTCCTGGTAATAGAAGTTCTCTTTATATATAAACATTCTCTGCATGAGTATGTCAAAGAAATATTTCTGGGATACTAGAAGTATCTTAATACATCTAAACATGTGTCACTCAAAAGCCTGTTGTAAAAGAAAAAGAATATATATAAAAGTTAGTATTTAATTTACAAAATTCCACAAACACAACAGTACACATTGCTCATGCTGTAACAGTATATTAAAATATAGTAAAACATTTCATTTTCCCTTTTACTATATGAAACTTCATCCTTGAATAGTGGGGAAAAACAATCATATAGATTGTAAAAAAAAGTGCATAGTACATCACTGTTAACAAGTGACACTTTGCATTGCACTCACTGCAATTCGTTAAACAGTTGTCTTGCCTACATTTACTACACTAATGTAAATAGAGAACATTGAAACTTTTTTCTTTCTGATTGTACCTGGTGCACTAGTACTAATAAATGTAAACCACACTTGAATTTTGGAGATCCTTTCATAAACATCACCCCAGTAGGCCAAATAATGTCTAAAATGCTGACAGTCCATGTAGACAAAATAAAATACAATACTTTTTTTAATTTACCAGAAATAGTACGTTCAAGAATCAAAAGCTGACAATTTTGTAGTTTGAAAGGTAGTTTTGGTTTCAATTGAAGGTTGCTGTGAATGCATTGTGCTCATCCAGTTTCAGTCTTTAATCATAGAGTGTAGTATCCACATGTTATATTAACTCCTTTGTGAAGATAAAAAGCTCTTGAATTTTGGAGAACTTTTTGAAGATATCACCCTTGATAGGCCAAATGATGTCTAAAACCTTCACAATCCAAGTGCAAGAAACACCATACATTTCTTTTCCCCAAAAAATACTTCTTTTGGTTGAAGAAATAAAGGTAAGAATTTCATAGTTTGAAAGGCAGATACACTTGGGGGATATTCACAAGGACTTATCGCCGAGTTATCCCAACCTTAACGCATCAAAAGTGGAGATAGATTTAACGCCCCATTCACAAGCGGGTGCAAACTGCAGACAACGCAAGTATTCCCACGATAACTGCCGCAAAATTTACCTCCACGGGTGACACCACCAACTAACCCTAATGAGAGGCAGAGTAGGCGTTCCCGTGCAAAAACACACGAAAACACCACTACACCACATTCACAACGAACTGCCAGATTCGCGATGCGAACCAAAAACAGGCGATAAGCCATGGTAGCAGCAGGGATTTAACACCTGCCTACTGCTGGTGTTAAGCAGGACGACTACCTGCAGTATGAAAGGGAGCCCAGCCCAGAGCCACATCTGAAGACCCACAGATGCCATGGAGATAATGATCATGCAGCTCCGAGACCCATGAGGGCCACAACACCCACCGCCACCACTTCAAGGCCCCCCCGTGACAAACACATACCTTGCACGACACAAGAGCCACAAAAAGCGCATGATGTCGCACAATGACAACAAGAAACACATGTGTGGGCAGAAGAACGAGAAACAGTCACTCATCATTGAAGTAACAACCAAAAACTTTATTGAATACAACACAAAACACCAATGCGGAAGACGCCTGTCGGGTCCGTCCGGGACAATCTTGATGTCACAGCCTGGAAAATAAAGCACAAAATCAGAACGTGTGTCATGCGCACATCAAAGGAGCGAGACACAGGGAAACAGAGAAGGAAAGAAAGGCAGAGAGAGAAAGAGAGAGAAGGAAAGAAAGGGAGAGGGAGAGAAAGAGAGAGAAGGAAAGGAAGGGAGAGAGAGTGAGGGAGAAGGAAAGGAAGGGAGAGAGAGCGAGGGAGAAGGAAAGGAAGGGAGAGAGAGAGAGGGAGAAGGAAAGGAAGGGAGAGAGAGAGAGGGAGAAGGAAAGGAAGGGTTAGAGAGAGAGAGAAGGAGGGACACAGCTGCCCGCGCACCCATGCACCACTGCTCACCTGCTGCCACCAGTGTGTCTCCAACCACGTGCCGGTATACACTGCAAGCCACCAGGTCTGCAATCTGTAATCGAGGCCAGAGTCAATCATGGCAGAGTCCATCTCACTGCACACGGCAACAACGCCTGTCCATCCTGCGCACACATGCAGCCGCACCCTACCCCCCGCCGGCCAGCGCTGGCTGTCCGCACTTGCGCACCCAGGCCCCACTGCTCACCTGCCGCCAACGGTGTGTCCACCAGTGGGCACACCACGTGCCCGTGCAAGCTCCAGCCCCAGGTCCTGCAACCATGGCATGCTCTAAATAATGCAGACCTGCACTGCGGCCCAGCAGGTCCCACACATGACGCTGAGTCCTGAGGCATCAATGGCAGAGACCACATCAGTGCACGCGTCATCATCGCAGGCCGCACACCCGCACAGCAATTTCAGTGCCACTAACCCTGTGCAACCCCAGTCAGTGCCATGTGGTGGTAGGCCCGTGACGGCCGCAAGGCTTCGGGTGCCACTAAACCTGTGCAACCCCAGTCAGTGCCACGTGGTGGTAGGCCCGTGACGGCCGCAAGGCTTCGGGTGCCATTAACCCTGTGCGCAACAACTCATGGGCCCTTTATGATTGAGAATCGTGGAACGTCCGTAATCCAGTCACCACCGGCAGTGGGGAATGTGAAGTTGTCGGCCCCTTATATTGGCGGGGTCACATGGCCTGTGATGCCTATGCCGGATGGGTGTGGTGTGTGTGCAAACCTGCCCTCAGGGAGTGGCCGTGACATGCTGACAACTAGGCCAGCGACCTGCAGACCACTAGCATGTAAACCTGCGACTTGTAGCTATGTGGCCCCCCTCAGAGCGTAAGCGGAGTGGTCTGGCATGGCGTACACAGGACCAGCGCAGGGCTTGCAACAATGACTCGGGGCCTCTGGGCGTGGTTCAGTCCATGTCCGGACAAGGAAGTGACTAATGCGTGTGTCCCTGTTGTAGTGTCTACGGCACCCGGAACGCAATCGGCAATGTAGCACACTGTGACTGGAATCCCACTAGATGAGCATCATTGAGTTAGGGGGAATCACTGACCCTACATTCATCCACACATTCATACATGAATGATGTAAGACATGACACAGCAGTGCGTTTCTGAATGTTTAATGCACATCCAGTGGAGTTTTGCAGCTGGAGCAGTACAGGGCCATGCCAACCCCACTTCACAATATGGGCCCGTGGAGGGCCAGCCAGAGTCCATCGGGGAATGACAAGTACAGCGGAAGAGGAAGGGTACAGTCCGCAGTGTGGTCGCTGTGTCATTGGTCACCAAACAGGATATGGCAGTCCATGTCGCGGTCCAAGGTAAGTGCAGCAGAGTGTATTGGGGGTCATTGGAAGGTCATGGGGTCATGTGCGGCACCAAGCAGCAACAGGCCAGGTGGCGGACATGAATGCTAGCGCCTCCTCCTGAACTCAAGCCCATTCACGTCCTCGTCCTCGGATGTGTGCTCTGCCCCACCTGTGGGTGGTGCAGTTCCAGCTGCGGCACTATGTGCCACTGACACATCAGGGGCCGGAGGTGGATTGTCGGCCGCACTGTGTGGCAGTGACTCATCAGGTGCCGGAGTGGAAATGCCTGCCGCACTGTGAGGCACTGACACACCAGGGGCGGAGATGTGGATGGTGTAGGGGCAGCAGCATTCATCTGCGCCACGCCTTGTGGCAGCAATGCCATGATGAGGACATGCAGGGCATGGAAGATCCCAGCTACATTTTGCTGATGTGCAGCGGTGGCTGCCATCCTTTCCGCCTCCATCCGCACCATGTCCTCCATGAGCCTTTGCATGTGTGCCATCTCACGGCTGAGATCGCTGGAGCCACTCTGAGCGGACAGGTGTTCTTGTCTCCGAGTCATGACTCCAGCGATGTCAGCCAGGGCTTGTTGGAGACCATGGAGCGGTGTGTGGGTGTCCGTTAGGGACTGGAGGTGGTCCCTGATGGGACTCAGACACCCATGGATGGCGTCAAGTTTGGTAGCCATGAGGTCGAACCCCACCGCACCTGCTCAGCCATCTCCCTCTGGACCTCCAACACACAGTGTTGGAAGTCCATGTGTTGTTCGGGGGGTCTTGGGAGACAGCCGGGGTTGTGGGTGCCTCTGCTGGGTGGTTTGTGGAGTGGGTGGGGTCTCCTCGATGCAGCTGGGCTGCCCTGGTCCTGGAGGTGATTGGCGGATGAGTTCAATGATGTCTTGGAGGGCTTGGGTGTCGATGCTGGTGGTGTCCTCCTCGTCATCAGTGAAGAGTGGCTGGGACTACTCTGCAGGTGGTGTTGACGGTGCCCCTGCAATGTGAAGGGGAGATGCTGTGTTACACTGTGTCCACATGTATGTGGCCGCATGGTACATGTTCACATTCAGACAGCATGGCAATGTACATTGTGACAGTCTGTAGATCAGGGCCATGATCCAGAGTCATTGTGGGTGTGCACTGTGCTCTGCTTGATTGTGCATGTGTGCCATTGTGGCCATCTCCACCCATCCCCCCAGTACCTGGTGGTTACTCACCCTGTTGCTGTTGTGTTGTGTCATGTCGAGCAGTGTCCGGTGCCCCGACTCCTGCCATGGTCTCCACACTGATGACTGTCGACACCAGCTCCTCCATGTCATCCAGCTCAAGCTGTGGCGCTGGGCTCCCACCTCCAGTCTGCATTGCTGCCTTCTGGTTGCCTGCGAGTTTCTCCTTGGTCTTGCGCTTGATGTCAATCCATCGCCTCTTGATCTCGTCCATTTACCTCTTATGCTCTCCGACGGCATTCACCTTGTCCACGATGGACCACCATAATCCATTTTTGGTGCCCAATGACACATTGGAGGCGACGAACAGTTGTTGATGGTGTTCTATCACCTCCGTGACCAGGATCCTATTCTCCTGCGGACTGAACTTCGTCTTCCTCTTCTTCTTGTCCTTGCCCTTCCCTGTCACCGAGGTCCCAGGCTGGTCGTCCGGGGTGCTTGTGGGGTTCCTCTCGTCCTCTGCACCTGCTCCGACTGCCTCCATGGTGCTTCGGTGTTGGTCATTTTGTGTTTGTGTGCTTTTTCTACTTTTGTAGTGATTTTCCCGCCTGCCGTGTGTGTATGGCAGGCCTGGCGCTGCTTATCGCTGATTTCCTCATCGGGAATGGGCTCATCGCACGTTTTTTGGTGTTGGGGTTTGTGTTTTTACCTCCATCGCGGTGGTTGTATCGTAGACATTGGCCACGTTTTCGGAAGACTATCGCATGGTACCGCCGTGTTTTGAATTCCAGGTTAACACAGGGTTATTTTCCCGCGATTGACTGCGATGTGTAAAGTTGCGTTAACATTTTATGGAGATGTTTAGTGCACGTTCTTGTGAATATCCCCCTTTCACTCTTTAAATAGATGGTGTAGTGTCCAGATGTTACATAAACTCCTTTGTGAAAGATATTAGCTATAGTAGTATAAGTTCTTCCAGAAATTGATTTTTTCCAGCTTTGAAGTTTGTAATTTCAGTTTCCAGTTTAGATCCAAGTGCTCTGCATCATTGTAACATTAATATAAGGTATTTCCCAGTTCTGTATAGATTCAACATAGACATAACATCTGATCTACAATTTGGGCAGGACATATTTTGGTTTGCGTGTTTAATCAATATGTCAAAAGGCATAGTTTTACAATCTGGTAGTATTAAGCACAGAGATCACTCAGAATTTATTTGAGTGGTGGATGTAAATGGGAAATCTTCACAGTCATGGTTCGATTTGTAACTCACTCCAAATAAATCATCAATATCTTCTTCTTCTAAAACTCCAAGCATGACCATTATAATTTCTTGTGCATCTTGTTGAGTGTCAAGAGTAAATATCAGTGATCCGCTACATATAGTTAAAAGGTCTTGAATGTCTGAAGCAGAATGTATTACAGTTCTGTCAATAAGTAAATGTTGGAGCAAATGATACAGTGCAGAGCTCAATCTCTTATCTGGTTTTTGTTGAATTTGATTTGCAACATGTGGTAAATTAACCGTACATTGAGAACAAAATTTGCACCCTTAGCCCTTAATGCTTTTATAAATACTCATGCCTGCTCCCAGGAAGTACATGCTTCTCAAGCATTATGTGACTCCCTGGCAGATCACTTTGAAAAAAAAATTGACACTATATATCAGAACTTCCCCATTCTGCTCGAGCAGCCATATGCGGAAAATAACCTTAATTCTCCCTCGTCTAATTGTGTTATATATGTTTAGAAAAAGTTTAGTACCATCTTGCCCGAGTCATTTCAGAAAGCACTTGCATCAGCAAAATCGGGATCTCCATTGGACATATGTCCTTCTATGATCTCTGTGGTTCTTTCAAAACAGCTTGCCCCACATGTTTGTTCTTTATTTAATCTTTCAAGCGACTCAGGGAAAATTCCCTTGGCCTGGAAAGCAGCACAAGTCAAACCACTCCAAAAGAAGGATAATATGGCTCCCACAAATCTTACCAACTACAGACCTATTTTGCTGCTTCCATTATTGGAAAAATTGTTAGCGGGACAAATCAACAAACAGCTTATGCACCACCTAGAGACAAACAAGACGCATGACCCATGACAATCAGGATTTAGACCTTTTCATAGTACAGAGACAGCCCTAGTGGCTGTCTTAGATCACATCAGATGCACTCTTGATGTGAATATACCATCCATGCTAGTGCCCCTGGACTCGTCTGCAGCATTTGCTAATGTGCCTCACTCTAGGCTGCTCCAAAGATTACAAGAGATCGGAATCCAGGGGACAGCGTTAAAATGGTTTGTCGACTTCTTAACAAATCGACTCAAACTATAATCCTGGGTTTTTATCAATCTAGCACCAAAACACTGGATAAGGGAGTGCCCCAGGGCTTTTGTCTTAGCCCCACACTCTTTAATATCTATGTTGCACCCCTTGCTAAAAAGGTTAAGTCTTTTGGTTTTGAAATATTACCTTATGCTTATGATACACTGCTAATAATCTCATTTGATAAAAATATGAGTCAGGCAAAGGACCTCTTTTGGGCTGGGATAAAATTAATTGCCACCTGGATGACTGAAAATTATCTACAGGTAATTACTGGGAAAACTGAAATTCCGCTGTTTGGCAAAGCCCAACAACTTTGGGCTTCTGATTGGTGGCCTTCTGAATTAGGAATTGCTCCTATCCCTCAACTGGTAATTAAGAACTTAGGGGTATGAATCAATCAATCCCTCACTGTGAAAGAGCAGGTTCTGTCCATTACTGCTACCTGCTTCCATAAAATACTTCTACTGAGAAGAGCCTTTCCCTCCCTTCCTCCCGCTCTCTGCGGGGAAAACATTGGTACAGGCACTTGTCATCTCCCACCTCGATAATGGCAATGCCCTACTTTTCTCTGCAAATGAGACACTGTTATCAAAGCTAAAAGTTGTCCAGAATACTGCATCCCCTCATTTGAAACCTTTCTTCTGAGGTGGCTCCCCCGTCCCCCTTTACACTCCTTACTTTTACTACCAATTTGGAAAAGAATTGTTTTTAAAATTTGCTACCTAACCCATAGTTCTTTTATGGAAATGGACCCAGCTATTTAGCTTCAAGGCTCATCCACCATTGTCCAGGTAGACTTCTAAGATCAAATGACAAGGCTTTGCTTAATTTCCCTTGGGTCAGAAAGTCCCACATGGGAGGCAGATCCTACTCCTACCTAGCACCTATCTACTGGAATAAGCTTGCCTATTACATTTGTACCTGCACTGATCACACCAGATTAAGGAGATTACTGAAGACAGTGCTATTTTATAAGGTTTCCTTATTGCCTGTGTCTCTGCTTTGTGTTGAGATACCCCTCCCTGGGGGATTCACACACTCTATAAATCAAACCAGGGGTCTCCAACCTTTTCGGTACTGAGAGCTACTTAAGTTCAATTAAACGCATTTAGAGCTACTAATATTATTAGTATCGTATAATTTCAATTTATTTATATGTATAATAATTCAACCAAGCTAAAGCTTTCTAATTTAATAATCTGGGCTGCACACAGGTGAGCTACTCAGAGGTAGCTGGAGAGCTACAGTAGCTCATGAGCTACTGGTTGGAGACCAGAACCGTTTGCCAACTGGTATCCTACAATATCCCCCACATTTTCCACTTTTTTCTTCTTAATGCTTTCTAGCTTGTCCTTGCTTCCTTTCTTTTCTTGAACATCCACCGACTCTTTTGTAAGCTTCCGTTTTGGACAGATTATCCATTTCTCATAAATAGGATACTGACCTAAATGAGGCGCGTATAGACTCCTTAACTGGTTTTACTCTCTTACACAGCGTGCATCAGCACTAACTTCCCTATCCTCAAATTCAGCTAAACACAAACCAGACAATGTTCTAACTCAGGATAATGTTACATATGACATACCTTCTTTAAATACTGTACTTCCAATATTAATAAAAGCTGCGTATATACTTTAACCTTGAGATTTATGGATAGTTACAGCATAGGCTAGAGACACTGCAAACTGTTGCTGTTGCACTTACACATCCTTTACAAGCAAAAAATGTACAATACATCAGACAACCTGCTTCATGCCAACAATCTGATCAAATTTATGACTAGGTACTCAACCACATCCCTATTTGGGAAAGAAATAAAATCAATAACTTTATCCCTAGCACCATTTACTAAACTTTCCTCCACATTTAAATTACACCGCAAATAGTTTGCTTGTAGTTTTTCAGCAAGTAGTATTGTTACTCCCTGGTGTTCTGCTTTTTTAATAGCTGTCATTTTCAAAATCTCTCCTTTCTCCAGCTTCACTAATTGTTTGTTGAAGTTGGCACATTCTTGAAATGTAAGTATTAAACAGACTATGAATTTGTCTTTTTCAATGAATTTGTATATTAGTTGTGCTGCTGTGCTGTCCGATGAAAATAGTTTCTTGGTACGTCGACTTTCCAAAACACTTTTCCCCTCTTTTGTCAGAACTCATACTCTAATGTCCTTCAGGATATCTCCAGATTCCACATCAGATGCGTGACACATATTCTTCTCTATTTCCTTGTATTCGAAGTTAAACAAATATTTACATTGCAAACTTCCAGAAGAATTTCTTGTTTCATTATGGAGAAGTGTCTTGAAAACAGGCTGTCCTTTCACGGGGTAAGTTGCAGTAGGTCATCAAGGAAAATAAATGCTTTCCTCCAAACAGCACGTCATACTCTGTTTTTAAAATCTGCTGCATTCTTGAGTATACGAAGGCAAGCATTAAGTTATAAACTATTATCACCTCATCGATGATTAAAAGCTTCAGTTTCTTCAACACTCTTAACACTTCATGACAAGCTTCACTCGATAACTTCTTGTATTGCAGTTTATTGTCATGTTCAACAGGTAGCATAAGTAGTTGGTGTAAAGTAATACATTTAATGTTGTGTGCTGCTAATCCAGTTGGTGTTGGTACTACACATGACACATTTGATTCTGTTGTCCTCTGTATATAAGCAGTGAGAACTTTAATTGAAAAACATTTCCCAGTGCCAGCTTGACCACTGATGTGGTATTGGCTTAAACGAAGAACATTCACATTCTTTCTTCTCATTCAGAAATCAGTGCAGTACTCAATTTGAACTTTTACTTCAATACAAATTTCTTTCTGTTCGTCATTCAGTTGTGCTACTGAGTGTTTAAAATCAACACTTTACTCTCTTGCTTGTTGAATTGCACTCTCCACCTCACCCATGGCTATGTCTGCTTCGTTTTAAATAGCTGGTTGTCCAAGTGTATCTTGAATCGCTGGTCCAGTACTTTTTCTGCTTAGTGAATTCTCCTTAGCTACCTTAGCAGCAATGTTTTTTCTGTTCAATCTCATCTTTCAACGTTTGCAAGTAGTTTGAAAAAACTGGATACTGAATGCTATCTTTTACAGCTTTGAAAGAGTCTTCACAGCAGTCGTAGTATCCAAATTGTTCTGATTCAACATGCCAAGGCTCTTTCAGTGCAGAAGAGCTAAATAGAAAGACTTTCTTTTTCTGCAGTTTCACAACTCAGTTTTCTGTGGTTAATTAGATTTCCTTTGCTATGCCTCACCAAACAACAGTCACATCCAACTACTGCATATTTCCCTTCTTCTATGTTTTCCTTTACATTGCTTTTATATCTGTAGTGTTGAAATGCTTCATAAAGGTACCTGTTCTCTAGGTGTCGACTCCTTCTTTGATAGTATGTAGCCAACAAATTTACCTTCACAATATCTCTGTTTTCTGGATCAAACTCTGCTAGATACTGAATTTCTGAGAAAGACTTCAACACTCTATTTTGTGTGCTTGCAAGATCTAGACTTAACCAAACAATTCCCCTTGACTCTGAGACCAAACTGGTCTAGCTCAACCGATTTGAGCACTGATAGGACCCTATCTCTCTATGGGAAAGCATTATCAAGCTGAAGCTGTATAAATTCTTGGTAAGACTCTTTTCTGCAGAAATCTCCTCCCACATCTCTTTCATCACTGCCTTCTCTTCTCTGATTTTGTAATATATGAAGTGATATAACGAGCAACAGTGATGGAGATGTCTGCACCAAACTGTTTATCAATGTTCGCATTCCACATTTTGAAAATGACTGTATTATAGTCATCAATATACTTCAAGGCCTCTGTTCTTCTCAGGTTGTATGTGTTTTCAGTGATTTCCGTGTCAGTGTATGTTTGACTGCAGACTGAAAGCTGTTCACTCTTCCTTCAGAAATGACTGGTCGTGGGAATCCAAATCGACATCTTGTATAATATTTTTTCTTTGCATCTGCATTTCTGCATTTTAGATGAGAGTACTCCACACATCTATGAGTTTGAAAGCATAGAATTTGTTGTCTTAAACCCTTTTCTCCACCGTCTCTTGGATGGTGCATGTCACATACTGTTCGATGAAAGACAGGACAGACTCATACCCATCTGTTCCAAATTTTGGTGCTTCTTTTATCCATAACAGCATGTGAATATGAGAAGCACTCTTGCGTGGTACTCTTTTTGCCAAACAAAATCAGTTACTTGACCTAGAGGAGGATTTCTTTTGTTGCAGATGAAATACATCATAGCTTGAAACCTATGGTTAAAATGTCTGCAAACATTGGCAGGATCCAAGGAGCAAAGTGTTCCACCAGTCTTCACTTTGATATCTATAATGTTACTGTTTGCTCCTCTCACAAATTCAAGCAGGTCATCCCAGGCGTACTCAGCACAACCGAGTGTCAGAAACCAAGTAGGTGCACCTATATTTCTCAACATACATTTTAATTCTCCATGTCGGCGATACCAATACTCGTCGGTACCATGTTGGCATGCCATCAAATGAATTGAGCTGTATTCTAAGTTTTTGTCCTTGCCATTAACTTTGTCAATGAATTCCTTTGCAAATAGATTTTGAAGATTAGTATGTGCTTAACAGCATATGAAAGTCCAGACAAGTCACTGTCAAACAAAAGATGACATTTGTAGGGAATACACTGCTGAAATCTTGGATTCTCTTAGTATAACCTGGTTGACCAGTTGCCAGCTGCTGATCCTGTACAGGGCAGTCATCAAAGCGGCCACTTTCTACAGTTGAAAACAGCTGTGGAAAACAGCAAGCTTCTAAACTTTACTCACACACACTCGTGGGAACTCCTTTTCTTTGCTTCATTTGGAAGAGATGAATAGCATCATCGATGACTTCTTGAGAATGGAGAGGATTGATGCTGTAGTTTACATAAATCTCTTCAGGTACAGATCGATCGACTTTTTTAATCTGTCCACTTGATAGTAATGTTTCTTCCTCTACATATGTCGCATCTCGAACAACATCAACATTTTTAAAATAAACATTATTTTGTACTAGGTATAATATAACTTTTTTTTATTTTGCTGTCTTTTACTTTGGTAGATTGTTTTATTCTTTGTAGGCGCACCATTTACTAGAATGACACGTGGTTCACGATCCTCTCTGAGTACACCAAGAGTTTATATATTCTGTTTAAAATCTAAAAGTAAGTAGACAACTCTTCCTTTAAGGCCTTTCTGAAGGAAAGTTGGTAGTAGCTTCCCTGTCTTTGGCTCCATACGAACTATAGCCTGAAATGGGTGTACACATTGTATGAGAATGGATCCATAAACATTTAAATCTTGTAGTTTTTGTGGAATAGATACTAAATCTAAATTGTTATGTTCTGCTCTAACTGGCATATTGTTATTCTCTAACTTGTCATAGCAGTACTTACATGTAACTTGCTGTGTGGACAACTCAAATAGTTCTTCTACAGATAGATAAACAGCATAATTCTTGTCACTTAACTCTGTTCTCATGTTCAGGTTTTGACAATACAACTACATTGCAAGTTTGCCTTGTGTTGTGAGTGTGTCGACAACAAATAAAAACACAGTTTGTTTTCTCAGAGGAAACTGTGTTAATCCTCCTCATCTTTTCTGTGAAGTTATCAATACTAATACCTATACCCTGTTCCTCTATACCTGTACATACCAACACCTCATTTTCCCTAGACGCCTGTTCACGGTCAAAGAAACAAAATTGAACATCTTCACAAACATTTTCTACCTCTGCTATGAAAAAGAGCTCTATTCATTTCTCATAAAATAAAGAGCAGGAGTTTTGACATAGCAAAGCCTCATAACTAAATTTCGCATTTTAACCTCTTCCGTGCGCGGCCGATTTTCGCCCTGTGCGGGCGTTTCATTGAGTGGGCGGGTTCATGACGAGCTCAGCTCGTCATGCGCACACGAGCACTGCGCAGCATGACGAGCTGAGCTCGTCATGAGCATAGAAAGGGTTAAAGTGGTGAGCAGCTGACAGTCTGAAGTGATGAAAGGTGCTTTGGAACAGAGACGGGCTTATTTAACAGACATGCTAGTGAATGTCTCAGTAATTCTGTATACTTACTTAATTTGCATGGATTTAAACCTTGCAAATTCACAATTTTCTGTTTCAGACTTTTGCATGGAAAGTTATGTAGGACACTTCTCAATATATGAATAGATTCCTGCCAAACAGTGTAATTACTGCTCCAATTCCATTTGTATGCAGGGGCCTGTCTACTTCTTCACTTTACCTCTTCAGCTATAATTTCCTCAACATTCCTAAGAAGCGTCTCCTCTTTTGGAATGGGAGTACCATCCTTGATTTCATAACATCGACCAGTTGTTTGAACTGCATGCACTAATAGGTTCTTTTTAAAGTAGCTTTCTTCATTAAAGAAAGGCTCAGTACTGGAAGTATGCTTTCATTCACCACTAAAAACTTTGCAAAAAACACTTCTATTCACAAGTCTTTTCTTTTGACTTCTCCAATCCTCATACACAACACTATTTAGTCCAGTGTTCTTATTTTGCTCAGGATCAAAATAAATAGCTTCCTCTTCAGGGCAAATGCCTTATCAACTACAGCCTCAACACATTGCTTTTGTTTCACTGCTTCTCTTCTCCTTTTATACTGTTTCATAGTACGTGTGAGATTCTGAGTTACCCTACTACTGAACATTCTGACTCTAATTTCTTTAAACTGCCTCTGTCTCCTTTCTTCTATGATTTATTAGTCTTGCTGTCACTTATTTTCCCTTTCTTGGATGATTTGAGACTTCCCATTTTATTAACTTACTTTTGCTCACTATGTAGTTTTCCACAAACTATTTTAAGAAAATACTTAGTTTTCTTACCAGAAGCTCTTTTCTCTTTAACCACATTGTCCACATTCTGTTCCTTTTCTTTCTCTGTTGTAACAAGATAGTATCCTTTCCTCTGTTTCTTTCTTCTTTGTGTTTTATTTGGCATTTTACGTATCTGTTTTTAAGTAGAAGATGAACTCTGCAACCAAAAAAACCCTAAAAAAATATATTTAGCTTTTTATTATGTATTATCAAATTATATAATTTAACCAATAAATGTCCTATATAAATACCTATCACCTACCTTAAGAGTTACTTATATGTAGTAGAATAGTACTTTAATGCCTGACAAAGGCTTTTAAATACTAGGTCCATATAGCAGTAAAAGTGCACACACAGGCTCTGCACTAGCAGGCCTCACAGACATGCAAACAGCTACTTGTCTGGATGGGTGAGTTGGTTGTCTCAGTGCTTGAGTACAAATCTGAGTGACTTTATCAGTCCCTCTATGGGTGTGTGAGTGTTTCTGTAAGTAAGAATGTCAGTATAAGAGTGGCTCTCTTAGTAACGCTATGGGTATGTAAATCTGTATGCAAGTGGCTGTATGAATAGGTCAGTAGATGTCTTAGCTAGTGATAGGGTATATAACTGTGTATGCAACAAGCACTGGTATTGCTCCATATATAAGTGCTGTGTGAGGGTGTGAGTGACTAACTCCCTCTGTTGCTGTCTGACAGGGTGTGTGACTGTCATTCTACTTTTAAAAATACATATGTGAGTTACATTATGGGTGGGATGCTGGGTGTTCATGTAACTTACTGAAACTTCGAAATATATCTCTTTCCTTTCAAGGATATAGCACCCTGTCCTATGCCTTCCTACAGCCTACGTTGAGGATGTCTTATATGCAGTTCAAGAGTAGTTCAAGCCCTAATAAGGGGTTTAAATTCCAGTCAACATTGCAGTAAAACTTCACACACAGGCTCTACAGTAGCAGGACTGAGACATGTTTAAAGGACTTCTACTGTGGATGGGTGACTTGTTAGTTTCAGTTCTTCAGTACATTCCTAAAGGAGTGACTCAGTCCCTATCTGGGTGTGTCATTGGCTATATAAGTAAGTATATTGCTATATGTGTGGCTCTCTAAGTTAGTCTCTGGGTCTCTCAATGTGCATGTAAGGGGCTGCATGGATTGCTTACTGGCTGTCTTAGTGAATTTTGGGATATTTAAGTATGTGAGCTACTCCCTCCATTACTGCTGGATACATAAGAGCTCTATGTATATGTGAGTCTTAGTCTTTATCTTTATTTGATCAACCAAGAGTAGATCATAAAATCTACACAAAAAGAAACCATTGAAAATGGAAAAAATAAGATATAAATGTTTAAAAACACATCTACGATAAAATTCAAGTGTGACAACATACAAAGAGATTAAAAAAAAAAATCAATACAAGAATAACAATATGTTATTCAAATAAGCTTACAACCCCTAACAAGCAGTAAAGAAAAGATAAAGTGCGTTAGTTCAAAAATGGCATCATACGACAGAGCTAGCAATCCCTAATACATATAGCTCTCTATACAATAAACATTTTAAACATCGTGCCCTTCTTAGGGTTAAAGTGCACTTCAGAAAACTGGCAACTAGGTAACATGTATCTCGATCATATAATTGTAATAAAAAGGGTAGAGCAGCCTTGCACTATTTGTGTCTGTGGAACAGTGGAAATAAAAACCTCCTTGTGAACGGAAAATAGTATTGACAAAAGAAAACAAAAATGCTGTAAAGTTTGGCTAGAATGCTCATCGCATGGGTAAGTACTAATAGTATCAGAAGAGTATTGGCCCAGTGGAAAGCATATTAACCAACAAAAAGAACCTAGCCTAAATCTAGCCAGTAGTGTTCTGTCGTGCACATTTTCCACGAATAAAAGATAAGGGACGATCGTTGGCATGGTCTGAATAATAGCCCCTTACCGTGGGTTTGGCCACTTCTATTAGTTCCCTAGAGGCATGTCTATGCCTAACAAAGCTATCCTGAACCCAAATTTGATCCTTTTTAGTGATGGTCTCCGGGTGCTCAAACAAATGTACACAGTCATGGGCTGAAAAGCAATCCTTGATGTATTTTAGCCACGGAATGGCCAGGCCACGCTCACAAGACAGGCAATCTCTAATGACTGCTTGGTTAAGTTCAGCTTCTTTATTTGACCATAATGAGCACCTGAGAACCGAGGGGGCAGCATTAATGGTATTCTGCACGTACTCCATGCCTAACTCCTGGTGCAGGCAAAAATGCGGGGTCGAGGGAGGGACGCCCAATAACCGACGACAAAATCTATTCTCCTCCAACTGCATGACACCCATATCCTTGCATCCCCAAATCCCCATTCCATAGGTTAAAATTGGCAAGCATTTCCTATTGTATATCTCCACAATTGGGGCAATAGGCTTTTTTACCAATGGACGTGGTGAGCGAAAAGGTAGTGCCTACAGCTCAAGTGTATCGAGCATCCCTATTGCTAGTGCAAGTGGACGAGGAACACCTCTCATCAAAATCCACACCCAGGTAAGAAAACGAGGTTACCCTATCCAATATGTTTAGGGTATGGGTTTTGGTATTTCTAGGACCACAGACCATTGTGAATGTTTTGTTCAGGTTTGTCTCCAGGTCCAATCCTCGCATAAAACTGACATACCTGGAGATTAAACTCTTAAGGCCATTAGCCGTCCTTGCCAAGAGAATCGCATCATCTGCGTATAGGAGGCAGGTACGGCTTTTTGCTCGACATGGGGGACATCGGACCCAACAGATGCTAATACTTTTCCCAAGTCGTTTGTGTAGAGCAAAAAAAGAATCGGAGCAAGGATGCAACCCTGTCGTACACCACTCTGGACTCTAAAGGGTTCAGTACATTCGCCATTATTACCGAATCTTACAGAAGCGGTGAGATCATAATGTAAAAGTCTCAAGAATGAGACCAGAGCCCCATCGACACCCATACTCTCTAAGATGGCCCACAACTTGGATCTACATACACAGTCAAAGGCACTTGATGAATCCATAAACGCCATATGTATTGAGGTGTCCTTTGCATATTTATATTTTACCACAATAAGATAGAGATTAAGGCACTGTTCAATTTTCCCAAGTCCTTTTCTAAACCCATACTGAGATTGAGATAGAATATTTTCTTTATTTAACCAGACGAGGAGGCGATCCAAGACTACTCTCCCAATGATTTCTACTGTAGAATCTATGAGAGATATCGGGCGGTCACACTTTGCGTTGTGGACATTTCCCTTTTTAAAAATAGGTACAATAATGGAGTTGCGCCACTACTAAGGTATGTCCGAACAGCACGCAGAGTTAAAAACGCAAGTGAGGACAGAGGTCCAGAACCCCGGATTTTCCCTAAATAAATCAAGGGGGACGCAATCCGGGCCCAGCGCCTTCTTGCACCGGCTGTCCATAATTGCATTGAACACCTCCTCCTCACTAAAATCAAGTTTTGGACGAGGGTAGTTGACCATTGGCACTTCATTGGCTGCCCTGTTACCAATAGCATACATCCTAGAGAAATACGCCAACCAGACCTCTGCTGTAATGTGAACCTTTACAATGTCTTGGGGGGTCGAGGAAGATAAGACTGACCGCACTGCCTTCCAAAAGGCTTGAGGGTCTTTAAGCTGAGATGTTCTGACTATAGACTCCCATTTCTCCTCCTTCACAGTCGATTTCCCTTTCTTTAGTGCCATTTGATAAGTCTTTCTATTTGCTGCAGTTGCAACATGGTCTCTGGGAGATTGTTTTAAGGCCCTACACAAGGATTCATTTGCCACTCTGCATTCCTTATCAAAACAGGATTTAGCATAGGGACGTGGATGAATACAAGGGGACCGATTCACAGAACTAATCTGAGACAAAATCCTAAACTTACTACTTTTGGTATTCACAGAAGGCACTTACGATTTTTGGTACTCACAGAATGAACTTACTACTACTAACTTTACGTCTGCAATCGGGCCGGAATTTCCGCACTCGGGACGGAATTTCCGCACCCGGAGCAGTCATCCCGCATTTGTGCCAGAATGTCCGGTCACGGGCCAGAATTTCTGCTCCCGGCCCAGAAACTCCGCTCTCGGGCCAGAATACACTCTGGCCGTTGATCTTTTTCCTCAAGGGTAAACACCTGTCCAAGTGCCTACCATCCCCCACCATGCATCAGCTGACACACTGCAGCCAATCCCAGCCCTGCAGCATGTATGAATGCAGAGCAGACACACATAAACTCTTTCAACATGTCGCTGAATGTGTTTGTTGCTCTGCCCCTTGCCATGCGACAAGAAGACTTGAGGAGGAGGAGGAGGAGGAGAGTAGAGAGGATCTTCAGGCAAAGGATCAATCTATTTGGGATGTCCAGCCAAGATATCAGAGCCAGATACCGTTTCCCTCCAGAAGTCATCTTGGGGATGGTATGTGAGTGTGAGCAGGAACTTGACTCTGTGACCTGCAGCTCCCATTCCATTCCAGCCTATCTCAAGATCCTTTCTGCTCTCCATTTCTTTGCCACTGGGTCATTCCAAAGGGTCTCCAGTGACCTTGTGGGCATTTCCCAGGCAAGCCAGTCGCGGTGCTTGCATCAGGTACTGAGATGCATCACTGGAAGAGCCCACCACCACATACGAATGCCCCATACACTGGCCATGAGACAAAGGGCAGCTAGAGATTTCTATCTCATTGCTCTCTCCCCATGTGTGTTGGGTGCAATTGATTGTACCCATGTGGCCCTTCAGCCTCCCTGTCGCATTGCACACAGCTTCTGCAACAGACACCGATGGCATTCCATCAATGTGCAAGCTGTCTGTGATGCCAGTGGGAGATTCATTGACGTGCATGCAGTGTTTCCAGGCAGTACCCATGACAGCTTTGTATTCCACATGTCACCTCTTGCCCGGCGGATGGCTACAGGAGAATTTTGCAACATGTGGATACTGGGTAAGTACCAAGCACTAAAAATGAGGGATATGTGTAAATGAAATGTATGAATGCCACCTTACATTAACAACTATTGTACAATAAGAATCATAAAGCAATATACACGGTCTCAACAGACACTGCATGTACAAAATTATAGATCATGTCCTGTGTAAATCAAAGAGGGAAATGTAACTGATTGCTCTTTCTTCCCTCCTCAGGCAACGCTGGGTATGCACTCTCCCCACAACTCCTCACTCCTTACAGACATGCAACCACTGTACCTCAGCGTAGGTACAATAGGGCACACATACGAACTCGAGCCATCAAAGAGCGCACTTTTGGTCTGTTGAAGTCGCGATTTAGATGTCTTGACCGTACAGGGGGTGTGCTGATGTACTCCCCTGAAGTCGTGTGCAAGATCATATTAGCCTGTTGTGTTTTGCAGAACATAGCTTTAAAGCATGGCTTACACTTACCTCTTGTACCTCGGCTAGCTCTGAATCCGGGAAACCGGGCCATTGCACATAACTGAGGTCAGGGTATGCAAGTCCGTGATCACCTGGTTGCCACGTTTTTCACATGAGCAACCTGTTGTGTCATGGACAAAATGTGGTTTGCAGTCTGTTGTCAATGATGAAAGTTGGATAATTACGACTGTCCAAAAATTCTATCCTGAGACTACTTTGCAAGCCACACTAACTGCATGTAAACCACAGCTGTTGACATGAGTCAAACGATTGACCGTACACCAGGTTATGTGCCCATGTCAGCGATCAGTGTAGTGGATGTCCCTAAGGAATCTATTGACGCAGAGGAAAAAATGTACATGTTCTGAGAGACCTTCCCGAACCTTATGAGGATGGGTTTATTAATAACAAAAGGGCATAACTATTGCATTCTCAGAGTTTTTCCCCCCAACAGATTTGACTCCCCCACTAATGATGGGCCCACAACGTGAGTGACGATGTTATGGGTGAATTTGGCACTATGTGGCTGGGATACACAGCACTGCTTCCCCCCAATTTTCCGTAACACAACACACAACTCTTGTGTTGAGCACTAAATATGGCATATGCGGCGCACGCTCCGCTTCCGGAGCGTGCGCCCCACATGCGGACCCGATGCTTTGGTACCGAAAATTACGTTTTCGGGCCGTAATCTCCGAAATTGAACCAAAACACATTATTTTATACAGGAAATGATATACAGGAAGTGGGAGACAGAAAATACATCACAGGAAGTTGTTGACAGCCATTTTGTGCTCATTCTGAGTCATCCTCTCTCACAGATCAGATCCTCTACCATCCTGCTGCTCTTTTCAACCTTATTTCCCCCAAAAGGCTGAGGGTTATGAGGAGAAATCCCCCTTTCACTGAAAGGGAATTAGACATTTTGGCTGAGGGGGTGCTGTCCAAATATCCTCAGCTATATGGGGGCTAGATTAACATGTTTCATGAGTATAATGTTGTCTGTTGACAAGTCGAAAGGAGTGTACATCACCAGGCTGACCAGATTCACACTTGCACAGCAGTTCGAACATTGCATTGCAGAGTTCATGTGTGAGATGTACAATAATCAGGTACATAATGTGGCTCATTTGTGCTTCCCTACCCATGAAGTCACAAAGCTCTTTTTGGAATGAGAGCTCACACATTTGTTATGTCCATCCTTTGAGTGTCCTCTGTTCGCATACTCCATTTCCAGCATCATGGTAGTACTTAGTTGGCAACGGATGATGTCTTGTACAGCAGACATCCTAACCTCATATGTCAACCACTCACTTATATCGGTGAATACAGTAGAAGAGGAGGCAAGCAGAATGCAACATTTGACTAGGATCCCATATTGTGGGTAAGTTGAGAGCTTTGATGGTTGCCGCCTACACTGGATTTGCGTTGTGCTTTTCAGCCAAGTTATTTGAAAAATTCACTTCCTGAAGATTCACCTTAGTAGCCCATACACCCATCTCAAAAGAACCCAACTGTCTTCATTGCAGGCCTCATCCACACCAATTTCAATATGATTTTACCATTGATATTTTGCAAGAGAGTTTTAATATTGAATTACAATCCAGTTGTGTGTAGGACACTTCATATGACACTATGTACTATTGTATGTCCATTCTGGACTCACTTGGCATACATTTGGTGTCATCCTTTCAGTAGCCACCATGGTGTGATCTGGTATGTGGTTAAATGCCATGTGTGAGCATATTGTGATACAGGACAACAGTGTTGTACAACACATACAACATACAGTGGAGATTAAAGGCGCATTTCATGAGCATTCAGGTACATTATTCTTGGGTTTACTTACCATGGCCCAGCACCTGCCCAGTGTGTGGTCCCTGACCAGATGTCACAGCCAACCTTGTAGCAGAAGTCAATGTGGGTGTTGGAATCTGGGAGGACATCATTGGACCTACAATGATAAGTGTGTTTGCAACTTTAAGTTTCTGCTGGCACATGTGATGCACTCAATTTCAGGCACAAAGGATAAGCACAAGCAGTTGTGAGCACTACAGTTGCAGAAGTGTGTAGCACTAAATATCATGAGTGATCCCACATTTAACTTATAATGGCCCCACTGCCTAGAAGCAACGTCTATCAAAATGACACAACTACAACTCCTGAAGTAAGGTCCACTATCGTGTTTTGTTAATGGCCAAAAACATGCCATCCAATGAAAACATATATAACCAGCTGGGTGGACTGGACAATTTCATGTATAGAAAATACATTCTAAGTTGGACAGTGGATGCATTCTCAATACTCCTGACAATTGTATCTCACTTCTTGTACATCATTGTCATATTTGTTAACATTGGATTTCTTGATTTACTCTACAAAAACAATTACAATATAGTGGGGACTCCTTTTTGACTTGTTGTGGTACTCAATTCCAGGATTGAGTTACCAGTTCTGGAACTGCTGGTGGAATACATGTAATGTTCCCAAATCACAAAGGTATGATGAGCCTAGATATATTATATTTTGTCTTTCGCTATTCACAAATGTAATTTGCTAAAGGTAAATGTCCTTAAAGAATTCCAATAGTTGTAAAGCTAGTTTTTCCTCTCCGGTTACCTTTGAGATTCGGGCCCTATATGTCCCTCTGTTGTGTGCTGACAATGTTTGCATTTTTACCATCTCCTGACCAGTTTGACTTACCAATTAGTGAGGGTGGTATGTGTTGCTCTGGATGATGTGGTTTCCTCCCAGAAGATGCAGGGACCTCTGCTACTGTGGTTGTCTGTACTCTGGCTGAATCTGTCAATAGGTGAGAAGAGAGAAAAGTCACCAAAAGGAAAATGTACATGTGTAACTTGTCAGACATTTCCTCATATCTTCTGCATGCTAACAGTATTGTGAAGTACTGCCACGGCCGGTGCAGGTAGGAGCAGTGGGGCATTGGGGATGTAATGGCGTGGCAGGGTGGGAAATAGACAATGGAATATGTGAATGAAATGTTTTGAAATAAGGATTCTCTCACCTTCTGCTTTGTGATTATGGCAGGCACAAGGTGGGTTACTTTTTGGATAATTTGTATTTATTTTTCCTATTCCGTTGTCAGTTGATTTTCCTCTGCACACAACCCCACCCCATTACGTTCTTGACTGACCCATCTGCATCTGGATAAGTGGAAGGGGCACTTTGTCAATTGCTACTTAACAGTGTTAGGTATATACGGCAGCAGTACTGTGCCCATGTTTTAAGTAGTGGGCAAGGGATTTGCCATTTCTAATACAAAGGATTCTGGGACTTGTTGTGCAACATACAGAGGGAAACACATGAGCCTCTGACTGACTATATTTTTATATAAACTTTGGACAACTTCCTTACTCATAATGGCAGTGCAACACAGACAATCATTTCATATACTTATTCTTGTCATCTCATTTACCTGGTACCACGTTGCGGATATCACTCACAGGCAGCCCATGGAGCATGTGGGGGTGGATTGTAGTGAGGACATCCTCCTCAAGGGGGGTGAGACGAAGGCGTGTTCCAGATTGTGGTGCAGGGAGAATCTTGTTCAACTCGATCCTGGAGAATTTCTCCTTCACCCGCGCTTTTTCATCCTGCGACTTCTTCCTGATGTCCTGGACTGTACGCCTCTCCTCTCCCAATGCTGTGACAGCAGTGGCTAAATGCTGCCATAGAGCTGCCTTCTGTGTGCCACTGGTGCAGTAAGGTGGGAGACAATATAGAAGTTTGTGGTGCCTCACAATGAACTCCGCAATCATGGTGGTCTCCACAGTAGTGAAGTTCTTCTACCTCCTCATTTGGGACACTTTCCTCTAGCGATGAACAGCGAATGAAAACAGGAACTCTCTGTGGCCAAACCTGTTCCTTGAATGTGTGCTGCTTTTATATGGTTTGTGGTGCTGGTCTTGCAGTTAGTGTTAATTGACTTCAGCTGGAGCATGGTGGGGGATGGTAGGCACTTGAAATGATCATCAGGCCCAAATGCGGGTATTCCGGCCCGGAAGCGGAGTTTCCGAGCCAGGAGTGGAAATTCCGGCCCGGGAGTGGAAATTCCGGCACAAATGCGGGATTTCCGGCCCAGAAGCGTAGTTTCCGAGCCGGAAGCGGAAATTCCGGCCCGAGTGCGGAAATTCCGGCCTGATTGCGGACGTAAAGTTAGTAGTCGTAAGTGCATTCTGTGAATACCAAAAATCGTAAGTGCCTTCTGTGAATACCAGAAGTAGTAAGTTTAGGATTTTGTCTCAGATTAGTTCTGTGAATCGGCCCCCAGGTTTGGATAGTGTCCCTTTAATCCATGTTAAAAGGTCAATAAAATGGCTGAGTGTATATACTGGGTCTCCTATTTCTAAATTGCAGGCGTCTAGCAAAGCTTTGCTTCTACAGACCACCTGAGACATGATATACTTCAGATTCGCTGTTCGCCATACCACCCTTTGTCCAGCGTCCCTCACGGTTAGCACTTGAGGGAGCAGGATCTTAGGTGTGAGTCAATATTTAAGTGCTTCTGTCACTGTGTGACTAGGTGTATTAGTGGCTCTATCCTTTCATACATAGGTATGTGAGTTCCAGGATGGGTAGGAGAGTGGATCTATAATTGCTCATATGGGTCTGTAAGTGTGCCTGTAATTCAATGAAACTTCAAATAAAATGTTTTTAAGCTCATAGTTCCCTGCCATATGTCCGACCTACAATCTACCATAAGGGTGATTTATGGCTTTACAACATGTTTTGAATGCCAAATCATCCTAGCAGGGAAACTACATACACACGCTCTACAGCAACAGGCCCCAGACATGTTTAAAGGGCTACCTGTCTACATGGGTGACTTTTCAGTGCCTGTTCCTCACGACATATCTGAATGAGTGTCTCAGTCCCTATGTGGGTTTGTCATTGGATATGTAAGTAAGCATATTGATATATGTCTGGGGCTCTTAGTTGCTCTATTGGTCTCAATGTTTATGTAAGGAGCTGCAGGCATTGCTCACTGGCTGTGTTAGTGGTTATTTGGGGTATGTAACTGTGTGTGCAACTGCCTCCATCACTGCTGGATACATAAGAGCTTTATGAAAGTGTGAGTGAATGTTTAAGTGCCTCTGACATTGTGTAACTAAGTATATTAGTGGCTCTATCCTTTTAAACATATGTATGTGAGTTCAAGTATGGGTAGGAAACTGGATCTACAACTGAACATATGGGTCTGCAAGTGCACATGTAGCTCAATCAAACTTCAAACAACATGTGTTATCTTTTAAGCTCATAGCTCCCTGCCCTATTGCCTATCTACAGCCTATCCCAGGAGTGACTTCTATGTAGTTGAAGAGGAGTTTAAGGCTTTGCAAAATGTTTTGAATGTCAACTCAGCCTAGCAGCAGAACTGCATATACACAAGCTCTACAGTAACAGGCCAGAGACATTTTAAAAGCCTACTTATCTGGATGGGCAATTTGTTAGTGTTTTGTAAGTTTTGGTTTATTGAACTTGGTGTGCAACTTCCTCTATTACTTTCAGATACATGAGAGCTGTATGTGTGTGTGAGTGAGTGTTTAAGTGTCTCTGTTACTGTCTCACTGGGTGTATGAGTGACTGTGGTTTTCTAAATATGTATTTCAGTGAGTGCATTGATAGATGAGTGCATGTATAACTGGGTATATTGGTCTGTATGTATGTTTCTAACTCACTAAAAATAAAAAATACATGTTTTGCATTTTAAACACATACCCTCCTGGCCTATTAGTTACCTACAGCCTACATTAGGGAAGATTTATATTTAATTAAAGGAAAGCTGAAGACTTTGAAAAGCATTCTAAATATCATTTTGACATGCCAGTGTAAAAACAAACACTGGTTCTGCAGTAGCATTCCTTACACATATTTGAATTCCTTCTTCTCTGCGTTGCACAATCAGACGTAGAATACTTCTCCTAGTATATAATTTACAGATCATATCACAGCTACAGCACTGAACTACAGCCTTACAAATAAATGAAATATACCAATTGTGAATAAAGTAACAAAACTGTATGTAGGACAGGAAAATATTCACTTGACTACTAACAAAGTTCAAAGACACCGAATTCCAACTACATGACCCAGTACATAACTAGATGTGCTAGTGGCTGTATCATTATCCAAACACCTATATTACAGACTGTTTACATGTATATGTTACTTACTGTTCAAATGGTTAACTAGTTCCAGAAGCACTTGACTTCATGTATAATCAATTATTTCAGGGCCTTTAAAGGCATGTTGCAGGATATGTAACTAATATTCAAAGTTTATTACATTTAACTGACACTTATAAGTCACTATATTTATATAAATGTGCCTGAGGTGACATGTGTGCAAATGCGCCCGTGGCACGTTTTAAGTTGCGGGATTAAGTCCCCTTGAATCCTGAGTGTCCCTGGGGCCCAACTAGCCCCCCAGGTACCTACAGTTAGGACCACAGAGCTGAGTTGCAGAGAGGTGTTCCGAGGCCACGCACCTATTTTCACCTCTCTGCAACGCAACTCTGTTGTGCTTACTGAAGGTACCTGGTGGGCTAGTTGGACTCAAGGAACCCTCAGGATTGAAGGGGATTTAATTCCCCATCTTAAAATGCGCCACGGGGCCTGTTTGCACACATGTCACCTGAAGCCCCGCCCCCTCCCTTCACCACTGTGCAAACGCGCCCCGTGGCGCATTTTAAGTTGGGGGATTAAGTCCCCTTGAATCCTGAGGGTCCCTGGAGTCCAACTAGCCCACCATGTACCTCCAAAAGCGCCACAGAGCTGCGTTGCAGAGAGGTGTAAAAAGGGGCGTGGCCTCTGTACACCTCTCTGCAACGCAGCCCCCTGGCGCATACTGGAGGTTCCTGGTGGGCTAGTTGGCCCCCAGGGACCCCCAGTATTCAAGGGGAATTACTTCCCCTTCTTACAACATGCCAGGGGGCGCGTTTGCAGACTGCTGCAGGGAGGGGGCGGGGTCTCCGGCACAATGCCGGTCTTTTTTTTTTTTTTTTTTTAGTATGGGAGGGGGGCTGCATGACCCCCTTCCCTCAGCCACTTTTGGCCCCGGGGACCCCATCCCCCGGGGCCTGAGGATTTAGTTTAAAAAAAAAAAAAACGGGAAGGGGCCGCGTGGCTCTCCTTCCCTGGGCCTCTATTGGCCCCAGGGACCCCATCCCCCGGGGCATGCCCTCTTTTTTTTTAATATTTGGAGGGGGGCTGCGTGGCCCCCCTCCTCAGGCCATTTAAGGCCCCGGGGACCCCATCCCCCGGGGCCGGCCTTTACGTTTTTTTTAAAAACATTTTTTGGGGAGGGGGGCTGCGTGGCCCCCCTCCCAGGCCACTAATATCCCCGGGGACCCCATCCCCGGGGCCTGGCCACTCGTTGGGGACCGTGGGGGTCCCCAATCCCTGCACGGTCCAGCCGGCTCCCCGCGTCCTGCGGGAGCCGGCATTGCTTTTTCATGAGGGAGCTGCTGACATGCAGCTCCCCTTATGGAAAAGCAATCTGCTTTGCTTCATTGAAGCGAGAGCAGGTTTCCTGCTCTCGCTTCAATGAAGCAAAGCAAGTTTGCAATGACAGGACAGGAGCCGCGCGGCTCCCGTCCTGCCATTGCAAACAGCAGTGTCCCGGGGTAGGCACCCGGGACACTGCAGGAGCTGGCCCTGGGGGTGGCAGTCCCCAGGGCCATGGAGGGCTCCAGGAGGGGGCCGCGCGGCCCCCTCCTTCATTAGTAAAGCCCCGGGAGGTGGTGGTCCTCTGGGCTTTGGGGGTCCGAAACGGACCCCCACATTTCTTTTCTAAGTGCCCCGGGGAGGTGGTGGTCCCTGGGGCGTGTGGGGGGGCTGGAGCCCCCCCACACATGTGATTAAAATTTAAAAAAAGAAGCCCCAGGGGGTGGCGGTCCCCGGGGCTGCGGGAGGGCGGAGAGCCCTCCCGCACCATTTTTTTTTAAAGCCCTGGGGGTGGCAGTCCCCGGGGCTTGGGGGGCCTTCGAGGCCCCCCCAATAACATATAAACCCACCCCCGCATGCCCCCGGGACTTGGCCCACCCGGGGGCAAAATAGATTATTTTTTATCACTGCGAGATCCGTGCACCCTAAGCGCATCCCGCCGATTTAAAAAAAAAATGCTTTTTTCTGCCCAGGGGGTCCTTGTGGGACCCCCTGAGCAGACCTAGGGGGTCAGGGTGTTTCTACCCTGCCCCCTTTTTGCGTTTTGCGACTTCTTTCTGTGCCTCGGTTCTACCGAGGCACAAAATGGCTGCCAACACTTCCTGATTTGGAGTGTTGACAGCCACTTGACAGCCAATTAGCATGCAGCTCGTGATCGGGAGGGTACGCGGACCCTACGCGGCCATAGATATATGTGTGATTTTACTTTTTATTTTCTCAGGAACTACTGAACGGATTTACACCATTTAAGCAAAAGGCACGACTCTGAACCAAGGGCTACCTTTTTGCCAAATTTGGTGTAATTCCGTTCAGCAGTTCGGGCTGTAGCTGCGATTAAAGGTTCCTATGGAAAATTGCATGGGGAAAACACGTTTTGGGAGCCCCCTTTTTTCTCGGCCCCCACTTGATGAATCACCCCAAGACTTTCAGGATGGGAGCGGATCGGAGCAGGCCATCAGTTTTGAAAATTTCGCGAAGATTCGTCAACCGGCTCCAAAGTTACTGGGAATAGAATTTTGCGGATTTCCTATGGAAAATAGGTCCTAACTATAACTATCTACTGGCGACCGCCAGTAGATAATATATATATGTATATATATATATATATATATATATATATATATATATATATATATATATATATATATATATATATATATATATATATATATATATATTATCTACTGGCGGTCGCATACATATAAAACCAATGCCCCCGTTATTAACATGCCTGTCAATTCGCTTTGAAGATCCTCAAATTTTAACACTCTTTCATTTCAAATTTCTTATCACGCAAAATGATAATTACCACTCTCTGTATGAAAGAACCATTAATGGCACTTTTTCCTTTCTTTTTCCAGTGATACTGATGTAGTTAGTAAATCAAAACGTTCCCTTCATTTTTTCTTTTGTTATTCCAAATTTCATTGGTCAGTTTATTTAACCCTTTATTAGTCTCCTGATAAGAATCCCAATCTGTTAGTTTCTGTGGGGGGATTCGCCACTCCCTCGCGATGCCCTAAGCGGCTCCCCGTTTAACTTCACAACGGAGTCACGAATACATATGGGAGTCCATTAAAGAATTTACAATAATAGTGCTATCATTTTTCTACTAGGTTTGAGATCCTATCATAGTAATTAATTAGAAAATTTGCATTCACAATTTATACTATCTCAAAAGTACTCTGCTTTGTTGCTTCAAACTACAGAATATTTAGAACCCTTCTCCCTCACTGCTACACCTCCCATATCAACCTCCTTTGAAACACTCTACTGTAGCCGTAAGTCAAAAGTTCACACCACATTTTAACAGGAGCATACAAGCTTCAAGTTTAACCTGTAGCAAGTGAGGTTGATTGCTTTAAAATGTTAGCATAATCACAACAGCATAACTTATCTTAAATGTATTCAGAGCCAATCACACATCTATTTACTTTATCTAATAAATCACTACCTATTTTTAGCTACCAAATTATTTACACTGCCTATTCAAATACATCTTTTTATTAAACCAGGCCCACTTCTCCGTTTGAACTGCCTTTCATTCTATCAGCTGTCACATTTAGCTCCAGCCTTCTCCTGTGTGCTACTGCTCCTTCCTTCAAAATGGTTAAAGTGTGGATTGTGGGTCACAGCTATGTTTTTGAGCCAGAGAGTGTGCTAGAAAGAGTGACATTGACAGGGACTTGGCTTTGCCTAATGCAGACATCACTTGGATTGTTCAGAGAGGGTTAAAGTGGCAGCAATTGCTGCCTTTGGTTGAGAGCATTGCAGATTGCCAACATTCAGACCTCTTAATTGTGCACTGTGGTGGCAATGACCTAGACACTCTTACTGGGATAGGATTGGAAATTGCAATGAAGGATGCCTTTGGCCAATTAATGGCACTTTTCCCTTGCACTGCCTTGGTGTACTCTAAACTTTACCAATGGCAGAAAAGGAAATGGTCTGATAAATTTTGTCCACAAATAGACAGAGCCAAGAAACATGTTAATAAAACTGTTTCTGCATTGCTTAGAGACCAAAATATGGGCTCCATTTACAATAGCAATTTGTGCTTTGTCATGCAACTTATATATAGGAGTTATGGAGTACATTTCTATGAGAAAGGCAACAGGATATTCCTTAACAACTTCAAAGACTGCATCCTGTTCTATGTGTAGTTATCTTCTACAGAAAATAAACCCAAAGGCTCTTCAAAGAGCAATCCATTTACCAAACACTAATTAATTTCATTTTAAAGCTTTTTTTTACATAGTTTTGGGGAGTTGCAAATTTGTTGTGGATCCGCAATACAAAAGCACGATCAATGCACAACAGCACATTTAAGATTTAATACTCTCAGTTTAACTATATGCATGTGGCAATGGCTCTGTGAGTAGTTTTGTGAGTGTCTAAGTGCGTGTTTAAGTGGGTGCATATCTCTCTCCATGTGGGTCTGTGAGTACATAAGTCACTTTCTGATTGGGTGTGTGAGTGGATGCATGAGTGTCTTAATAGGTCTGAGAGTGGGTGCATCAATGTCTGAGTGGATTTGTGAGTGGGTGCGTGAGTCTCTGAGTGGAACTGTGACTGGGTGTATGAGTCTCTGAGTGTGAGTGTGAGTGGGTACATATGTGTCTAAGTGGGTTCTATGAGTGGGTACATGAGCATCTCAGTGAGACTGTGAGTGGGTGCATGAGTGTCTGAGTAGGTCTGGAAGTGGCTGGATAAGTGTCTGAGTGGGTCTGTGACTGGGTGCAGGAGTCTGAGTAGGTCTGTGAGTGGGTGCTTGAGTCTCTGAGTAGGTCTGTGACTGGGTGTGCAGTGTCTGAGTGGGTCTGTGAGTGGGTGTGTGAGTGTCTGATTGGGTCTCTGACTGGTGGATGAGTGTCTAAAAGGCTCTGTGAGTGGATGTGTAAGAATATGAGTGGGTCTGTGAGTGAGTGTGCAAGTCTCTGAGTGGGTCTGTGAATGGGTGCATTAGTGTCTGAATGGGTCTGTGACTGGGTGTGTGCATGTCTGGGTGGGTCTGTGAGTAGAACCATAAGTCTCAGAGTAGGTCTGTGAGAGGGTGTTTGAGTGTATGGGTGGGTCTGTGAGTAGGAACATGAGTCTGAGTAGGTTTGTGAGTGAGTGCTTAAGTGTGTGAGTGGGTCTGTAAGTGGATACGTGTGGATATGTGTGGATCCGTGAGTAGGTGCACAAGTGTGTGAGTGGGTCTGTGAGTGGGTGCATTAGTGTCTGACTTGGTATGTGAGTGCATGCGTGAGTGTCTGGGTCTGTGAGTGGATGCATGAGTGTCTGTGTGGGTCTCTCTGTGGGTGTGCAAGTCTTTTAGTGAATCTGTAAGTGGGTGCATGAATATCTGAGTGGGTCTGTGAGTAGGCATGTGAGTATCTGAGTAGGTCTATGAGTGAGAGTGTGAGAACATTAGTGTCTGTGAGTGAATGTGTGAGTGCTGAGTGGTTCTGTGAGTGGATGTGTGAGTGTGTGAGTGGGTCTGTGAGTGGCTGAGTAGATATATAAGTGGCTGCATGTCTGTGTGGGCCTCTCAGTGGGTGCATGAGTCTCTGAGCGGGTCTTTGAGTGGGTATGTGAGTGTCTGAGTGGGTCTGTGAGTGAGAGCATGAGTGTCTACATGGATCTGTGAGTGGGTGCATAAGTGTCTGACTAGGTCTGTGAGTTGGTACGTCACTGTCTGAGTAGGTCTGTAAGTAGAGGCATGAGTGTCTGAGTGTTTCTGTAAGTGGATACATGATTATCTGACTGGGTCTGTGAGTGGGTACATGAGTTTCTGAGTAGGTCTATGAGTGGGTGTGTGAATGTCTGAATGGGTCTGTGAGTGGGTGCATGAGTCTATAATTGGGTTTGTGAGTGGATGCATGAGTGTCTGGGTCTCTCAATGGGTATGTGAGTCTCTGAGTAGGCCTGTAAGTAGGTGCATGAGTGTCTGAGGGGGTATGTGAGTAGGTGTTTGAGTCTCTGAATAGGTCTGTGAGTGAGTGCATGAGAATATGAGTGGATCTGTGAGTGAATGCATGAGTGTCTGAGTGCATCTGTCAGTGGGTACGTGAGTGTCTGAGTGGGTCTGTGAGTGGGTACATGAGTATCTGAGTGGGTCTGTGAGTAGATGCATAAGTGTCTGTGTGGGTGTCTCAGTGCATGAGTCTCTGAGTAAATCTGAAAGTGTGTGCTAAGTATCTGAGTGGGTCTCTGCATGGCTGCATGACTGTCTCAGTCAGTCTGTGAGTGGGTGCATGAGTGTCTGAGTGGGTCAGTGAGTGGATGCACAAGTGTCTGAGCGGGTCTGTAAGTGGATGTATGAGTCTCTGAGTGAATCTGTGAGTGGGTACATGAGTGACTCAGTGAGTGAGTGAGTGAGTGGGTACATGAATGTCTGAGTGGGTCTGTGAGTGGGAGCATGAGACACAGAATGGGTCAGTGAGTGGGTGCATGAGCATCTGAGTAGTTCGTTGACTGGGTGTGTGAGAATATTAGTGGAGCTCTGAGTGGCTGCATGACTGCCTGAATGGGTATGTGACTGGCTGTGTGAGTCTCTGAGTGGGTCTGTGAGTGCATGCATTAATTTGAAAGTGAGAGTGAATGAATTAAAAAAAAATTCTTCAAGGTTTGTGATTTCACCACAGTGCTGCACGGGGGGCCTCACTGAGCATTGCGATGGATCCACAACTCCAACTGTGTGAAAAAGAAAACCAGTTGGTGACATTGTAATATTCATGAGGGTTCCCTAAGGCACCCCAACAATATACCCATGGGTATTCTATACTTTCTAAGCTTTATTTCATCCCCAGGGACTGTGTCCTGCTTTATAAAATAGTGTAGGAAAGTTACAAGAGCGACCTAATATGTCCAGGTGAACTTGGGTATAACTGGAACAACTGAAAACAAATGTTCACTTGGAACTCTTTTCTAATACAATCTGATTTCACGAACTTCTGTGTAGACTTAATCTCTATAAGATTTTTTATAATAATTACTAGATAATTGTTCTGTAAATGCTTAATCTTTTTTCAATTTAGAATAGTGAGCAAACAAACAGTACATCATTATCTAGATGTCAAATTAAATTCAACTGAGAGGAAATTTATTTTTAAATCACACATTGTAGGGAATTCATATAACATTAATAATTAGGTGAATGGTGAGAGAATTTTAAGAAGCATCCAAAGTGAAAAAAACAGAACCAAAAAAAGAAGCAAAGTGACCAGCTGAGTGGGTATAAACAGTAAAAATGGTTTCTCTGGTGGTACAGCCAGTCCTTTTACACATAATAAGGATGAGTACACAATGTGCTGCATGAAGATGCACATGGCTACGGTCTGTCTCTGATTGTTGATGGTGTTTTGACCCAATTGGTGGATATTAGGGTTTCATCAGGACTGAGGATAGACCTGGGGGATGGTTGTAACTGGGAGCATGGTCTATTCAATAAGACCGGGTCAGGACTGACCAGCACAAGTCAAACTGGAGCGATCCTGTGTAAAACATTGTACTCAAAAGGGCACTATTATGCAGTCAGAAAATCTGTATTCAATGGAGTATTGCAGCCATGGTCTCAGGAGTTTTAGAACTACAACAATGATGCTTTCAATGTGGCCGCAATTGAAAGATAAATCTAGAATGGCTGGATTTTGCAGTCTCCCGGTCAGAGATCTGCTGTGAGATAATGAAGACATCATTATCTCATACGGATATTCTGACTGTGAATCTCCGAGTGAGTCTGTAAGTGGGTGCATGAGTATCTGAATGCGTATGTGAGTTGATACATCAGGATTTCAGTGGATATGTGACTGGATGTATAAGTGTATGAATTGGTATGTCAATGGCTGTATCAGTGTCTCAGTGAGTTTGTGAGTGTGTACATGAGTCTGTGACTCTAACCAGCAACTCTGTACAATTATTTATTTGTTTATATTTTTCACCAATATTCGCGGTGTCCTCGCGATATTTGTGATGTGCCCGCAATGGTTGGTGGTCACGGCTTCATCGAGAACATCGCACATGATAAAAAAATACATTTTGGTCACTAACACCCCATTCCTCAAACATGGGGTCAGAGTACCTCCACCCTGACCCCTTATGTTGCCTTTCACACAAACTTTTAGCCCCAGGGCCATTCCTGATTGATAAAATGGTGGGCGCATCTTTCTGCTCAGGTTGCTTCCAGCCAATCACAGCACTCCTGTTGGCACGCTCATTTGCGATTGACCGCGAAATCGTCGCGAAATCTCCACGGGCAGAGATATCACTATACATTTTGACTTACATTTCTCAAAAAAGTACTGACAGATTTGCACCAAATAACAAAAAGCACAATCTGCATAGCAACATCTAGCATTCTACCAAATTTGGTGTAATTCCGTCCAGCGCTTCGGGCTGTAGTTTCGACAACACGTTCTTATGGAAATTAAAATGGGAAAATGCACTTTTGAACCCAGTTTTTCTTGACCCCCACTTAACAGGTCACCCTGAAATGTCCCATATACAACAGAACTTACCGTGACACTTGTTATGGAAAGTTTCGTGAAGATTCATCAAACGGCATCAAAGATATAGGCAAGTCAAAAAACGTTTTTCCTATGGAAACTAGGCCCTAACAAGGCCCTGACTATATGTATATATAACACACTGGTGGTTGCCATTACGTAATTATAGTTAGGATCAGGGGCAGCTCCTCGACTAGGACGAAGGAGCATTGCCCCACTGCTTCTCGCATTGCGAGAAGCAGTAACATAAAATGGTAATAGCTTTCCGTTAGTGCCATTTTATGTTTTGTTGCGGGCTCTGCTCTGAGAGCAGGGGAGGAGTGGTGTGCCTGCCCACTCCTGAGTGCGCAAAGACTGTTTGGTTGGCCCCCTGGGGCCGCCCAAACCAGTCATGCACACTCTGCCCTTCTCCATGCAGGCTGCAATGCAGCCTATGTGGAGAAAATGTCCTCCCCATAAGCGGCTAGCTGGGCGGCATCCAGACCAATCACAACACTGCTTGCAGCATTGTGATTGGCTTAGGGGAGAGAGGGAACCTGGCTGCCTGCTTCTGCTTCCTGTTCCTGGAGAGCAGGAGAGCAGAGAAGACGCGGGACCCGGCCGGGGGGAAGGTGAGTTTAATTATATATGTTTTTTATAATTGAATTACCCCCAGCGTGACCCCCACCCCCGCGTGACCCCACCTGCCCCCCACCCGCGAGTCATGCCTGCCGCGACTGGTTAGGATGTAGATTCCATAGGAAGAGCGCTTTCTTATTTGCCAATACCATTGGTGTTGTTTGACGAACCTTTGTGAAATTTTCAAAAGTAGTTGGATGCTTACTTCAGCTGCTGTTTCGAAAATTTCGGGTTGATCTATCAAGCGGAGGCTGAAAAAACAAGGGGGTCCCAAAACGCATTTTCTCCATGTTAATTTCCATAGGACATTTTAGACATGGTTACAGCCTGAACTGCTGAACAGAATTACACCAAATTTGGCAGAAAGGTTGCCCTTGGTCCAGAAAGCACTCTTTTTGTTAAATAGTGTATATCCATTCAGTAGTTGCTAAGAAATGTAAAGATTTTTCAGATATACAACTGAGGCCGCAGTGGATGCATGACTCCTCCATATCTTGTGCTTGAGATCTGATTGGCTGCCAGCATTTCAAACCAGGAAGTGTTAGTTGCAATCTTGTGATTCGGTTGATCTGAGTCACAAGAAAAAAAGTTAAAAAAAAGGGGGCAGGGTAAAAACACCCTGACCCCCTAGGCATCAGGGTGGGGGGGGGTACCACAGAGACCCCCAAGGCCAAAAAAGCATTTTTTTTAAAAATCAGCAGAATTTGCACTGGATCTGCGACTGCCGACAAAAGTTTTTAAAAAACAAAGCGTGGGTCCCTGCACTTCATTTAATCTAGGCCCCGGGTGGGCCAGGTCATGGGGGCAAGTTTAAATAATGATGAGGGGGCCACATCAGTCCCCTACAGCCCCGGGGCTAGAGATATTGAAATGTGGGGCGCCAAATGACCCCTCGCAGCCCCGGGGACAACCACCTCCCTGGGGCTAGATTTAATATTTATTATTAAAGCGGGGTGGTGTTTGCACCCCCTCTCCTACAGCCCTGGTGACCGCCACCTCTCCAGGGCTCAAATAAAATAATTTAGGGGGTCCTTTGTGGACCCCGACCTTGGGTTCCACCCCTTCTCCGGGACAAATTCAAAGAAAGGAGGGCGGCCACGCTGCCCCCCCCATGAGCCCTACCTGGCCCTGGGGACCACCAAGCCCTAGGGCCGGCTCCAGCAATCTCCCAGCATGCCCACCCCTGGACATTGAAGTTGGCTATGACTTGGCGGGAGCACCGCCAAGCCATAGAAAACACTGCTCCGGAGCAGAATTGCTTTTGGACAGAGAGGAATGCATCCATTTAATAACCTACAAACTGACACCTGTTGTATTTACCAGGATTTGTGAAAGGCAATGCACCAAAACATATCTTTTGGATAAAATAAAAATCACAGTTAGAACCCGTGAGTGCTCTCCATCCTTACTAGATGTTTCTGTTAAATATGTTTGATGGAAAGTCACGCTCACATTAGGAAGCACCCATCCCTGAAAGTGTTCAACAGTGACCTGTGGCTTTGTGTTAAAATTAAATTAACCATTAGAACTACCACTTAGGACTATTATTATGACATGCTTGCCAAAAAAAAGTTGGAACATTACAATATGTCGAGCGGTGGTTACCAAACATGGGCTTACAGGTATATGCTGTGTAAAACTCACTATAGTGGCTGGACGAGGGCTACTGCTAAGCAAAGGTTCATTCGTAATGAAGATGGCAATGTGAGGATTGTTGCCTCACAGTGTTTGCTTCTTGTTGAAAAAGCGCCGTATGACTAACAACAAACCAGGATTTTTCAACTTGTACATGATATGAAAAGCGCATCAGACTTTATCAATGTGATGACTTAATCTGTAATTAAACACACTGTGATGGTGCATGCAGAATGGCTCAACTTTTGAAGCAAATGCAGACCCCTTTCGCTTACCAACAAATACTATTCAATTGGCAGGGAACTGCATCCATTTAATGAGCTAGATAATGATACTTGTTGTATTTACCAGGATTAAGAAACGCAATGCACCAAAATGTGTCTTCTGGATACAATAAAAAACAGAAGTGGAACCCGTAAGTGCTCTTCATTCTTAGTGGATGTTTCTGCGAAAAAAATATATATATTTATTCATTGAAAAAACACAAAGGTTAGAGGGACGCTTTAGTTAATAAATTACTAGTTAAACAACCTTAGAATTCACTGAAAAAAACAAAGTTTACAGGGATGTTATAGTTAGGAATTACCATTTAAAAAGCCTTAGAAATTCACTGAAAAAAACAAAGGGTACAGGGACATTATAGTTAGAAATTAGCATTTAAAAAACTTGAGAAATTCACTGAAAAAAACAAATATAGTTAGGCGAACATTTCACTCATGCAAAACCAGAGAAATTCATCTGTTATAGTTAGTGAGCTAACTATAACTCGCGCCCCCACAATGCACTGCTTATGACCTCACATATTACATCACTCATGACATGGTCAGTGACATAACTGATGAAATCGCTGATGGCATCTCAAATGACATCACAGAATGACCTGAAGACCAAATATTATTAACACTTAATAAAGCTGAAGTGGGCAAACCCCAATCTAAGTCATGTAAAGTGTATACTGAGAAAAAAAGTGAAAAACAAATATCAATAAAATAATATCAGAAAATACAAACAAACCACTTTGATGATTGTGGTCAACAGAAGAGATGGATAGGGTGTCTCAGCTACGACAGCCTTCCACACCTGTTGAGGTTCAGAAAGCCGCTTCTTCTCCTCGTAAGTGAAAAGATTGAAAGAAAAGAAGAGCAGAGATTAAAATCATTCCCTCAGAATCACTTTAAAAACAGAAGCTCATTTGAAACAAAGGCACACACTGCATATCTCCAATTCTAGTAACTGGCATACTTTAAATGTATTTCTAAGTCCTCATCCACATTTACACCATTTGGCACCTTAGTATCCAGTTCAATGATACAGCATGAGTCTCTTCTGCCTAGTTGTAGCAACCTGTCTCCTTCCCTGTGGTTGATTCCTACTTTCTCTATGCCATAGTACTTCAAAACTTTCCCATTGCTGTAACGTATCTGTTCATAGTATCTAGCTACTGGACAGTGTTGGTCCTTGTTGCTAATAACTAGTATGTGTTGATAAATAGTGCTACCCACATATTTGAGGCCACACAGACACTCCAATGCGTAAATGACAAAAGTGGCAGCATATGTGATGAAATATGTAATCCACCTCTGGTGATTGTGTATCGGAGTGAATTTCTTACGATTACATGAATTGGAAAAGGATTTGCATTTTCCATAGACATAGAAGCCTCTGAGATGCTCCATCCCTAACTCTCTTAATGTGGTCACTGTGGTGATATCCCCATGCATAACTAAATGCCGAAGTGATTTGCTCTTCCTGTAGGTTACCTGGGGTTTTTAATTGATCAGGTTGCAATAATAGGATCACATTGCAACAACTTGCAATTTCTATTCAAAACCTTACTCACTAGAGAACTCTCACTGTTATACATTGTAATCAGTCAGTCAGTCAGATTTCTTCATTTGATTTGCAATAGCAATCATAAAAGCCCAGTATAAACAAATCAAACAGTTAAAAACTTTCAATAAATACTTGGGCTATCCAGAGGCTACAAACTCATATATACGCATAAAAACCCCCTTGCAAAGATCTAGATGAATAGCAACATACATCACAACCATCTAAAAACAACAAAATGAGAAACATCTAGTAATAAGACACAAGTGGTTCTGAGTGAACTTTAAGGAGGCTCATCCTAATAAAACCTAACAAACAAAAACCTCAATTTTAAGGTCCCCTATCTTAATAGGAAAAAGAGGGGCCACCTAGAACCATTAATCCAATCATCATCATCATAAATATCTTCATACCATTTACATATGCCAACTTGAAGAGCACAGTATTAAGAAAACATATTATTAAAAAATGAAATTGTAACACAGAATTAAGTATATCATCACAAATTAGCAGAATACACCACTGCCAGAAACCGGGATAAAAAGCAGCATGGTAATCAAACGTACAATATTTTCCTCATCAGATTCAATTCTTTTGGGGCCAACAGGATTTCATCTCGAGACTTTGATTGTACCTTGGTTACAGCCCTTTTCAACATCCATTCTGGGTGCCCCCATTCCCTAAATTTGTTCAACATACAGAACATTTCCTTGTGAAAATTACTTTCATTGCTGCAATTATGTTTTGCACTTATGTATTCACCATAAGGGATACTTCATTTCTGTTGTTGCAGGTTGCTACTTGAAGCATGGAGTAGGGTGTTGTCGTGTAGTTCCTATAGTACCCATGCAGGACCTGGGCGTTTGGATAACATAAACCGTGGGCTTGGTGGCAGACTGATTCTGTGCACCCCCACCGCGTATGTTAGCCTGATTTGCATTAGCTAGCTCACAGTGCCACTAGAATCTCCTCTTATCAGGGAGAGATTAGTTTCTGGCAACCTTAGACCATGACAACCCAAATTCCTCAGAATCGTGGAAACAATATACTGCCTTTCGCTCAGTCACTCGTGCTTACTTATTCGGTTTGTCTCAGAGAGTTACACAGAATAAACAGTCTGGGCGTTTCAATAAGTATTTATTGAATAGTTGTTATTCTACTTTAAAATATATGTGCTGCGGAAACCAGCAGACAATAGCAGAGATATATTATCAGCAGTACGATAAAAGCAAAGGGATAGAACAGTTCTACCATATTGAAATAATCATGAATACATACATGAATATAAAAAGCATTATGAAAAGTGCGCGTACTCCTACAATGCCTAACTAGATGTACCTGAGTGTACCTAGCATATGTGTGTAGGTCTAAAACCTAAGAGCCAAGAATCCTTCTAGGATTTAGTCGAACCCCCATACCTGAATAGAGAGTGTGGGACCCCGTCCTGGACTCGAGTTGGACACCCCGCAAGGGCTGTGTCAGACCGCTGTCAGCTGGAGCGACTGCATGCAGGAGCCTCAGCGTCTCTGGTCAGTGTGTCAGCATGGAAGTCTCGGTTCCCTCTGTCTTACTGGGGTAAGATGTGGTATATTTATACCTTGAAGACTCTGGTTGCTTCGTATGGTTTGTATTGGCCATGTTAGACTTGAGGAAGACGTCAGGGGTGAACTTTGTACATACATATTATGCAGGTGGTGTATTCCTAGAGAGCCATGCATAATTGATGAGTACAGTGTGGGCCTGTGTTTGGGAAAAACCCTGCTGTATTCAAAACCATAGAATAGATGACGTTCAGCCCTCAGAGCACGTTGTGTACTAGTGAGGACCAATGTAGGTGAAAGATCATGCCTATATAAGGAATCATGACTATAATAGGACATGTACAGTTATGACCGTAATAGGGCATATGCAACTTTGACCATAATAGGGCAACTACGAATATGACCGTTTTAGGGCAAAAACGAATACGTCCATTTTAGGGCATGTATGAACCGGTCTACATTAGGGCCTCTATACGGGACATAACACCCACTCCTCTTCCGAACAGGATGACAATGACCATACTTAAAAGCTGGACAATTTAAAAACATTTTAAAATCAAGTAAAAACATGGTTTTAAAATTGTAAAAAAAAATCTTCGAAAATGTTACAATTCAGCTATTTCCAATTGCCACTAAAAAAAGAAATGTCTATTTTGTTTCTTTATATAAGTTGCTTCACTCAAAGCAGAAGAAGGCCATGCTTTTCTCAGCAAAAGTGTCAATTTAGGAAATGTTTCAAATTTGCTCGCTTATTATGAAAACGAGTGGAGAAGCCAAATTCTTTCCCAGGGCGCGATGAGCCAATTCGAGATTAAGTGTCCTGGCTGGGAAGCACAACATTATCTGTGTGAGCTACTGCAGACGACAAATCCAACACCTCACAGAGAACGTCAATCGCACATAGATGGAATGTACCACTGCCAACAGTCGATGCTGCGGCAGCCTGTGCGGCAGTTGTTACCTGGGTGCCTGTGAAGGAGTCACCTAACATAGCAGGAGCGAACGGCACCTGTGGATTCTCCAGGAATGCATTCATCAGAATTGGAAGCCACTGAGGACAACGCAGAGCAAGGGCCTTTATGGGGTCCAGCATTGCATCCGTGTCCGGAGGCGCATCTAATGGAAATGTTAGACAAAGATCCAACGTGCATTCTTCTCCGCAAAACAGGCATCGAAGAACAGGTAAGATGCAGTCTACCCAGAATGGTCGAAAGGATAGAAACCAGGATGCATTGAGTTCTCGCAGGCAAGAAATGCCCAGAAGTTGTACCATGCGTTCACGGTATTTCCGCTCCAGGAGCATGTTCGCCATTCCCTCGGGAATTGGGCCATCCATTGCGTAGCAGTAGTATTATGAATAGGACCCCTGTAATCAGTAATAGGATAAGTGGGAGCCCTCCAAATACGCTTCCCAATACGGAGTGTATAAAATTTGGGATTACTCCGAGGACAGTCTGAAATGTGCTTAACAGTCCTGACCTTATGGTCATAAATAGGTGTACAATACCGCTCGTATCAGACATATTGAAGATACGTCCCACCATTTCTATGAAATGAAAGGGGCAGTTTGTACGTATAAGCGCCTGTATCTCAGTTGAGGTCCTTGCAACTTGAAGTTCATAGGTTTCTCGAGCGGAGGTTAAGGGCACGGGTTGCTGTAAAAGCATGGCTTGCAGTCTGCTCAGAGTATCAAATTGTATGAAAGAAACATTCAGTGAAGGCCATAGCGGCGCCTCCCTGTCTGTGTTCAGTGGCGAAAACAATACTTGCATACAGCAAGTAACCCTGGAGTTAACAGTGAACAGATAGGCGACGCCCGGAAGCATCCCACAGCAACCTTGATCATTTAGCATCAAGTAACTCCCATTCGAGAGCAGCTGAAAAACCGGTGTGATCATGGCCACTGGGGTCCCTGTCATGTGACACGATAGGTTTGCTACTGAACCGCTACAGGCTCCGTGTAGTGAGATATCCTGACACATGAGAGAACCGCTTAAAGCGTTCTTGCAGTTTGTACCACTCATATACACTTCTCGATCCCCATTCCGGCATCGGTATCTATATGGTAACTCCCAAGTTTCCTTAATGTAAACCTTACCCATCTTTTCATATTTGCCTGCCTGCCTTTGCTCAAGGCAATATGGAAACTGAAACGTAGTGACCGGCAGAGTGATTTGGCCATGAATTAGCCATTCAGTTGATGGTGATTCGGCTACAGTGAATGGTAACCTTTCCAGTTTCTCGATACGCAGCATTGTATATTTGGCTCCCCTCTGTGCCATTTCTGTCTGTTTGTCACTTAGATTGTATTCTGAAAACAGAGACGTGGTGTTTATAAAACGCCAGGGCACATAGCCTGCACGCAAAGATTGTAGCGTCCAGCTTAGCATCATAATAGAACGCAGCTGAGATTGCCCGTGTTGTAACAAGGCCAGATCTTGTTCTAATATATCGATTGCCGAAGACACAATGTTGCCTAAGGAGTAAATTCTGGAGGTCAAAGTTGTTAACCCATTATCCACTACAGCTAATGCCTTTTCTAAGTTAATACGGTCTATTTCCTGTATTCTTTCTGCAGCCTCTGGTTGGGATATTTTCTAGTTTTCGTTATAATAGGCATAAATGCCGGCATATATGAAATGTTTCTGTCGTGTTTTCCTTGGGCCTAGCAAGAAATCCCTAAGTTCCACATCAGGTGTGAGTAAGGTTAAGTGATGTTTTACTTCTGTGAGTGTTGAGGTCTCTAGCCAATCAAGGCACAACTTCCCAACACTATACGATGTCACTACCCCTGGGTGTTGTCTCTGTACATAGCGTGTATCTGGCCTATGGATACTAAACCCTTCGGTTGTATTCATAAATCTCTGTTGACAGGTGTTTGTGTCAATGGGCCAAATCAGCCATTTCGTCCAATCAGGATCTGATCTGTTGTACTGGAGAATGTCATCTAATCCTACCCCCTGTGTAGTTGAATTCTGCCCCCACCGATCTGTGATGGTGTAGGAAACCCTGGGTGAGTTCAGTTCCTTGTTCTTGGCTAGTCCAAGACAGGATGTCTGTTGCACAGTGTCATTTAGAAATATCAGCTGCTGTGGAATGAGGTATGCTCTAAAAAGCGCTTCTGTTCCCTGGACTTGCCAGTCCCTAGAACCCCATATTGATTTTAAATCTATAGTGTCCTTCCATAGGTCGAAACCCTGTGTAGACATCTGGGCCATAAAGGAAGCAGAGTAAATCTGTTTGGTGTTAGTCAACATAATTTTCTGTGCTGATGTTTTTGCCACTTTGTAATCAATTGACTTTGGGTCAGATGTGTTGAACCCTGAAAAGTATGTGAATTTCTGTGCAAAAGTTTGCGAACTACCTTCTGGAGGAGTTGGGCAGTGTTCCCACTGGTGGTATTCAAATACATTGCTAGGTGTTATAGATTTGTGCAAGTAATGATGACCATAATGTTGGTAACAGTACAATGTATCATAGTCTGAAGTACCTTCTAACATTTCATTGTTCGGAAATGCAGCAGTTTTTTCTAGATCAGACATTAAATTGTTTACAGTTTCAGTGTCCCAATCATCAGAAAATGTACTGGAGGTAATGATATCACTTAAAGACATTTTAAATACATGTTAAAGCTTTAAAAGTTCAGTCGGACCGAATGTATCATAATCAATCTTGTCCCATACTTTACCGTCCGGTATAGGAACTGCTGTAATGTTCACTGAAGACAAGTCTCTTGGTTCACGATGTGAAGACTGGTGTGGTTTTAAAATCAAATTGACTCTTTGGGCTGTAGAGCTCTGTTGGAGATATCGTCCATTAATAAGCATACTAAAGGTTATAATTAAACCTAGCCAGAAAAGAAAAAATAGAATCCCAGTGATATACCATAGTTCAATCCAAGGTGACACCAGGTAAGTCTTTCTAAAAAAGTTTAAAAAGTCAGTGAGTTTCTGTTTGCGTGATTTTTTGGCTGGCGTCGTTTCCGGCTCACTTGGATCCAGTGAAAACGTATCAAAGTTCATGAAATAGCCAGAAGCAGTTCGATCAATTGTTGGAATTGTATCGGGATTTGTTGAGATCGGATGTTGCTCTTGACGAGGCATGTTGACGTAGATATCTGTTGTCGGTCTGATTGCAACTTGGTTGTTAAGTAGAGTTTCTTCTTGTTGAAGTGGAACGAGTTCCATAGCATTGTTGCTTAGTCCTTCATTCCGTACATGTGGCTCTTCAAACGTGATGAGTCTTTCTGTCTAAACTTCTTGGATTGTAGCGAGAGGAGGGCGTCTGCTACTGTGGAGTCCATGAGGCCTACTGTTTAGTATCGGCCACATAGTGTGGTTTGATTAAGTCGATTGAGACAAATCTTTTCTCCTTTTTCCCGGCAAGAGGTGGCAGAAGTACAGTTCTTGTGCCTTGGATCGCAAGGACCGGTACAGGCTTTCTGTAGGATGGCCCAAATTCTTTCTTGTCTGCAATCTTTTCTCTGACCAGATCTCCGATTTTTGGGATCCAGACAGGTCTTGCCGTTACTGCCTTGACTTCCTCAGTGGCAGTCTGTTTCTGGAGCACGTTACTTTGTTGTGTTCTGGATTCATTTAGATCCTGTAAAATAGCCAAACGATCATGGATATCAAATGGTTTTTCATCCGCCACTGTGCCTTCACAATCAAGATCAGGTACCCACATTCTTGTCCCAAATAGGACCTCGTAAGGAGTGACACCCCCTAGAGATCTTCTTGGCTGATTGTTTATTGCCCGTTGTACCCCATAAAGGTGATCGACCCATCTACCGCCCTTGCCTAATACCCTAGCTGTTAAAGATTGCTTAAAGTCCTGGTTTTTCCTCTCCACAACAGAATTTCCCTTGGGATGGTACGGAGAGGAGTACCGCAATGCTACGCCCATTTCTTCCATGGCCTCTTTGTAAGCCCGAGAGCTAAACGCCAGGCCACGGTCAGAATGTAACGTGCCAACTGCGTATGTGCCGATAAAGACTTGCAAATCTTTTATAACAGTTCGAGCGTCAGCCGAGCGCTGAGGCCAAGCCCATAGGAATCTAGAGCAGGAATCCACTGCAACCATGATATATTTCTTGGACCCATCTGATTGTAGGGGTCCGCAGTGGTCCAAATACCCACATGCGAGTGGTTTGTCTGATTTCAGTAATGGTGTCTGTGCTGGGCATGTTACGGTGGAGCCTTTCATCTGCTGGCAGATGTCTCATTTCAAGACATAGTCTTTGGTCTGCTTTGTTAACCCTGGCCACCAGTAGCGCTGTTTCAATAAAGAAATAGTCGCTGTAATGCCTGTATTTGCAGAACCCAAACCCTCATGTGCTGCCAGAATTAAGCCTTCCCTATGATCCATATTTGGTATTACTCTATCCCCCACTCCAGGAATCTGAGCATATGGAATGTTTTGTGCATCTAACTTGTAGGAGTATTTGAGTGGAAATTTTTTAGGTACTGCTCTGCTGCCTTTGCGTGAAGCATTGACAGCTACCATAATCTCGCCGTCTACTCTCGCCTTTGAACGAGTAACTGCAGCTACAGCAGCTGTGCGTACAGCCCCCTTTGCGGCTTCATCAGCCAATGAATTTCCTTCAACGTGAACGTCATCACTCTGATGACTCAGTGTATGTATCACGTGAGCCCTTGGTAGTTTGTTTCTCAACTCCACTACCTGTTCCCATAGCATTTTATGCTTAATTGTGCCACCTTTTGCATCTTTGAACCCGTTTTGTTCACAATGATGTAAATATTTATTGTACGACTGTACACAGTAAAAGGAATCACACACAATTAGTGTGGGAAATTCGTGTTCCGTGTTTACAAGTGCCAGTATCAGTGCTTTTAACTCTGCCAACTGAACCGTGCAGTCTCCTAAAGATTGCGTTTTAGCGCAACTCGGATGGAACTTTCCATCGTGCATGCGACCTCTAACAATCGCACACGCTGCGCTGTAAGCTTGCTTACTCCCTGTGGCTGGTTGAGCAGATCTGTCAGTGTAAATAATGTATTCATACTGATCTAGAGGCAAAATTTTATTTGGTAGAGGATATTCTTGTTCGTATTGCAGAAATGCTTGTGTTTTTAAACTTGGATCAAATCTGTATTCAACATCCGTTGCAGTAAGAGAATTAGCCCATTGAATCCATCTGGGATGTACGGCTTTCGCATTTGGAATGCTAGCTTTTGTAACAGCTTCTAAAGCTGGTACTGGGGTCACGACAATTATGCGTTTATCCTGAGCCTGAGCTCTTTCTCTTGCTACATCGGTCTGCACTGCTGTCAGGATTTTTTCTGTTGAAGTGAAACGCATCTCTGCGTTTGTGTACAGATGTGATTTGTATGCGATCGGTACCGTTTCGCCTTCATTGAAAGTCAAATAAGTGTACCCACATTGACCCGCTATGACTCGGATCACTAAGTTGTGTACATTTACGCGTGTCTGTAAATATTTAGAAGCTATCATGTCTTCCTGTAGGGAGCGCAGGATGTTTGTATGTTCCTGTGTCCATTGTCTGACTGAAAAATCAGGTTTTATTAAGTCGTAGAAAGGTTTTACTCTTTCTGCGTAATCCAAAATGTATGTTCAACCAAAATTTAGGAATCCCAGAATTGACTGTAAATTCTTTCATGATTTTGGAGGTTGGAGCAGCGCACACTTTTCTAAAAAGTTAGCTGCTGGGCTTTTTCCTTCACTTGACAGCTCATATCCTCAAAATAGGACACTGAGGTGGGCAATTTTTGATTTTTTTAAATTAAATTTATAGCCCTCAGAGGCGAATCCCATAATAATGGTGCTCACCCTGGTCAAGTGCCTCGGTAAGTCATCGTCCATCAGATAAATATCATCCACATAGGACAATGCTTCTTCATCCAAATTTTGTAGAAACTCTTGCTGAAAATACCCGGGGCTATTTTTATACCCTTGGGCTAGTCGCCAAAATTGTCGCTGGGACCCTAACGCACTGAATGCGGTCGGATACCTGCTTTCAGGCGCTATATTTTGGCAGAAAAATCCATTTGAGATATCTAGTGTCGTTTTGTATTTTTTGCGCACAATGTTATTCATTAATGCGGCACCATGTGCATTTTGAACTGCCAATGTCTTTGTGCAAGTGTTTAAATGTCTGTAATCCAAAACTAAACGATATGTGTTGTCAGGTTTCATTACGGGAAACAAAGGATTGTTCATAGGTGAAGTGCAATTTTCTATCACCCCCTGGTATTCAAGTTGATCTAGGATCTCCCTGCTTTGTTTTTTTAGCTTCCTGCTTTATAGGGTATTGCCTTTGAGCATTTGGGGAAACTTTTAACGGGATCACGTGGTGGGTTGAATCCTCATCCCAACCAACATGATTTTTGTACAATGCTGGAGCTAGGGGAACCGCCCACTCCTGCGCATATGCATGTTTTAGATGTATGGGAACGAGGTCGGAAAAGGCTGGAAAAATGATAGTTTCTCCCCTAGGGCTCTCCATGACGAATGCTGGCAGCCAGTCTTGTTCTGCTAATAGAATGTCATAACCAGATGACAGATTTTTCCAAAAGAGACCTTTAACTTTTCTGGGCTTGTCCCCTCCATCCGGAGTGTTATCTCATGTAACTTATGTGGGACACTTACCCGAGTATCAGGTGTTTCCACCATGGTATACTCACTCAACTCCGCTGTCACCAGAAATTCCTTCAGGTTCTGGCGAGCTATCGTTACTTCTGCCGCGCTGTCTAGCATCGTCAGAGCCCATTCCCCGTTCAGAAGCTGTGTCCTCAGAATTCTGGGCATGTCTGATCTTGAGACCTGCTACCTCCTTCTTTTTGAACTGAGGTTTCTGTTTTTGTTTATCTTCTTTTTTAGGTGCGTAGTCCGCAGCGTGTTGCGTGTCTCTGGACTTTGTACGCTCCTCTGACCGTCATTCCCTCTCGGAGTTTTTTGATGAACCCTGAAAGGAACGAGAGGAACGAGTATCAGTATCCTGATACCTGTCAGGTTTTTTACTAATATCCCTATTCCTGAGGTTATACCTCCTTTCAGAGGAATCCTGTTGAGGAGACCTTTCTCTGGATTGAGATCTGCTGTCTTTAGACTTTTGTTATTTTTTATTTTCCCACTTCTTTTTAGAAGTAGTAGGTGTCTGCTTTGTAGTGTCCTTTTCAGGACTGCCCACTAGTTGTGGTTTTAACGCTTTCCCACCTAGACTGTCTCTGCCTAGTTCTGCATATGCAGTTTCAATGATTTTGGGTAGTTTGTGTTGTTGGTCTATTGGACCGAACTCCCTTAGGCATTGGCGGATCGCCACTGAAGCTGCTTCCCCCTTAATGTTAGCTAGTATTATGGCTGATACCTGGTCAAAGTTATTTAGTAACTTCATCCCTAAGTTAAGGGCAGGTTCTGCTCCGTACTCATTTTGTATCTGTCTCAATACGTCAGGTATTACTGCTAAGGATGGGATACCATGTGTTCTGGTATTTATGGCAGCAAAGACTGAACCCCAAGAGGTGCAGTCCTCTACTTGTGGTGTGATCCCCATGGGCAAGCAGATTGTTAGAATTCTGTGTTTTTCAAAGGTGGTAGTATTCGGGAATACTGCCTCAAGCTGAGTTATTTTCTGAGCTATCCAGAATGGGATTTGTTTGCGTTTTGCGGGCATTTTGCCCATTACCGCGTGTAATGTTTGTGAAGTAATTTTATTTCCTGTACCCTGGACTAGAGTACTATTTGCTGCAGCTGGTGCAGGTTGGATTGTTAAAGTCCTCATGACGAATTGTGTCAGGTTTCTGTAGATTTTAATTAAATCCCCGTGTTGTACGAGTAATTCTGGCTGTGGCATTGTTCCAATGTCAGGGTGCGGTGTGTAAGCCGCTAGTATTGGCCATGTGGCCCCGTCCCCTCCGAGCGGCCCGAATCTTACTCTTTGTCGTACGTGGGGTAGGGCGCCATAAAACCAGTAATGGTGTTCCTGGTAAGTGAGTGGAATCTCTATGTCCTCAAACGGGGCATATTCCCTTGGTGCATTTCCTCTCAAATAGTAGTGAAATGTCTTTGTTATGGCATTTGCTGCTGGGAGTGTAACCCATGAATAGAATACCTCTGTTTTGTTTGATTCGTGTGCCTCAATCACGAAAACTACTATGCCACCCTTGGCTGGTAAGCCATTTTCTAATTGTCTTAGGGGGACTGTCCTTCTGAATTTTGGTGCAATCTGTATTGCATCCTCTGGATCTTCTTCTCCCTCTAAAAGCTTCAGGTCAGCTCTGTCTTCCCCTGCCTTGGAGTCAGGCATGTTTAGAGGAAGAAGTGTTCACAGGGAACTAAGATGACGTGTTATGCACAATTTAGGAACTAAATGTCCTCCAAGCTTGATTAACCAACAGCCAATAAATAGTATTTTCGTACTACTCAGCTGCGGCGGATTTTGTGCCCACCCACTCCAGACGTCTCTGGGGTTTTGTGAGTAGGTTCTCTGAGAATAGCACGACTGACCTACTCAGATTCTACTGTTAAATAAGTACCAAACCAACATTGGGCGCCATGTCGTGTACTTCCTATAGTACCCATGCAGGACCTGCGCGTTTGGATAAAATAAACCGTGGGCTTGGTGGCAGACTGATTCTGTGCACCCCCACCGCGTATGTTAGCCTGATTTGCATTAGCTAGCTCACAGTGCCACTAGAATCTCCTCTTATCGGGGAGAGATTAGTTTCTGGCAACCTTAGACCATGACAACCCACCATGACAACCCAAATTCCTCAGAATCGTGGAAACAATATACTGCCTTTCGCTCAGTCACTCGTGCTTACTTATTCGGTTTGTCTCAGAGAGTTACACAGAATAAATAGTCTGGGCGTTTCAATAAGTATTTATTGAACAGTTGTTATTCTAGTGTAAAATATATGTGCTGTGGAAACCAGCAGACAATAGCAGAGATATATTATCAGCAGTACGATAAAAGCAAAGGAATAGAACAGTTCTACCATATTGCAATAATCATGAATACATACATGAATATAAAAAGCATTATGAAAAGCGCACGTACTCCTACGATGCCTAACTAGATGTACCTGAGTGTACCTAGCATATGTGTGTAGGTCTAAAAGCCTAAGAGCCAAGAATCCTTCTAGGATTTAGTCGAACCCTCATACCTGAATAGAGAGAGTGTGGGACCCCGTCCTGGTCTCGAGTTGGACACCCCGCAAGGGCTGTGTCAGACCGCTGTCAGCTGGAGCGACTGCATGCAGGAGCCTCAGCGTCTCTGGTCAGTGTGTCAGCATGGAAGTCTCGGTTCCCTCTGTCTTACTGGGGTAAGATGTGGTATATTTATACCCTGAAGACTCTAGTTGCTTCGTATGGTTTGTATTGGCCCTTGTTAGACGTGAGGAAGACGTCAGGGGTGAACTTTGTACATACATATTATGCAGGTGGTGTATTCCCAGAGAGCCATGCATAATTGATGAGTACAGTGTGGGCCTGTGTTTGGGAAAAACCCTGCTGTATTCAAAACCACAGACTAGATAACGTTGAGCCCTCAGAGCTCGTTGTGTACTGGCGAGGACCAATGTAGGTGAAAGATCATGCCTATATAGGGAATCATGACTATAATAGGACATGTACAGTTATGATCATAATAGGGCATATGCGGCTTTGACCATAATAGGGCAAGTGCGAATATGACCGTATTAGGGCAAATACGAATACGTCCATTTTAGGGCATGTATGAACGGGTCTACATTAGGGCCTCTATACGGGACATAACAGTGTTTCCTGCCGTAGGTTTTCTGAACAATTTAGAGGTGAGCCTATTATCCCTCTACCAGTAAAAAGCACATTGTATTTTAGAGATAGAGAGGCGAGGTGAGGAAGAACTGGCAAGGTCAAATAATTTTAATGAAGAACAATGGGAGTGTTACCAATTGGTACTATCAGATGAAGGGAGGATTCCAAGGACGCCTTGGAAGTGGAGACTAGAATATGGAGTAGTATTTAAGGTGGCAAGTTCTTTCTTCAGAACAGGAAAAGTACTATGATGTGTATGAGGTCATATTTCTTGAATGCTCTTTATGAATTTTTATTAGTGAACCCATCTTGTGTTTGATTATATTCCCGTTAGACTTGGAAAGATACAGACCTCTCCTGTCATCTCTGATTGTGAGGCTTTAGACTCTACATGACTCCTTACCTATAGAACTTCGACAGAGGTTCTGATGCTGACACCTTTCTTGCTTCTTCAATTCAATAGGTTTTCCCCTATCCTTAGGTTAGTGCAGGGATTAGTAGATGCTGAAAGTCTTTTCCATGTATGGGGAGAAAGATCAAAACCATTCATCTAGTCATCAAATATCAAATCCTTTTCTTATTTTTTTATATCGCTGCCACTGAAATTCTTATATGCTCTTTGCTGCTGAGGACCAGTATTGTATGTTGCTTAGGTCTTCCTTTGATAAACCTGCACTTTTACAGTGTGTTTTTGAGATTGATTTATATTAGTCTATCTGTGAGTTTGTGATAAACCTTTTAACTTCAAGTTACTGACTAAGACTTTTCTTGTGTGGTCCTAATGGTCACACTGTACCTTAAGATTTAAATTGTTATTAACCCCTTTTCCTCTCAGGCTCCTAGAAAGGTCTATCGAACTGAGTCCATTAGAAGAAACGGCCCAGAGGGTCATCCAATGGTAGCATACTGAGGATGGTTAGTACCTGAAGTAGAGGAGTTAGAAAACTGTTACTTTAAATTAGTCCAGAACCAATCTCAGTCCCTAGTGCCCATGTTTCGACTTGGAGAATTGATGATGTTCCAGTGGTTCGAGAGTGCCTTGTAACAGTGGAGGAGTGAGTATCAATAGGGTTGCATCTAAATGGCTTATCCTTAGCTTGCGATGTTTGTGGCAATTGTGTGGTGTCTTGCGGAAATTGGGTGATATGCTTTGCTAATGTTTTAGATGATCAGGTGAGTGTAGCGCTTATTGTGGAGAAATTGTTATCGGGTCCAACATTTCCTAAGATCACGGGATGGTACTAAAAAGTGTAGAAGACACTGTATTGTTATTGTCTGTCAAAGTTTTTTGGGGTTGGTCATGAGACATTGTCAACAGCCCAGTCAAGGCATGGATGTTTATCTTTGTGTGAAAATGAAGTATGATTAGTGTGCTCAGAGGAAAGCTGCACCAATCAGAGTGATTCCCCGGAGGGCAAGGTTTCATTTGAATATATGTTTGTGTTACTTTTATATGATTGATTTCTGTTGATTCTTTAGTAAAGCAGACAATTGTTACTTGTTGCCATTGCATTGTATTCAGTCAAGTGTATTTCTGAAAAGAGTGTGCTCATGAAAATTGTAAAGGCGAGTGAGCTGCTGTGAGGAGTGAGATTGTTGTCACAGCATGCCGCACTGGGATAGGTTGGTTGGTGTGAAGCCACGCTGTCATTGGCTGTCTACATTACGAGATGCCATGCTGTTATTGGTTAATAATTTGGAACAAGATTTTTAAGTAAAATATTGATGTTTGTGTTGAAACAAATACATTTTCATTGAAAATTAAATGTTTTAAATTTGTACGAGCTTTGTTTAGAATAGATCTTCAAATACCTCATAGGGGGGGGGAAGCCCCACTTGAAGACACTGAAATTATGTGGTGATAAGCATAGGGTTACACACATGTATTTGTCTAGAACAATGGCACAAGATCAGTGAGAAAGAAAGTGCACTGGAGTTTCCATGTTATGGTGCATTTAATTGAAGAATTACTGAAAACCTGAGGAGAATTTTATATGAAATGAAACAACAACCTAAACCCACACAATTTGAAGAGCTTAATACTTGGGAGCATGCAACGCATGCCAGAGAAAAATAGCGATGTAAGGGACGAGTGAAAAAGGCAGTGCATTCTTATGCAGATGCAAGGTGGGATGCAGAGCTGAAAAGGTGGAGAACTGACATGATAGAAGGAGCAAAATTATATCCATTATTGCATTGCGGAGAACTGCAAACAGGGAGCAGAAAGAGAAAGAAGGATGAAACAAAAGAGTCCGGGGAGAAAAATGAAGATAGTGATAGTGATACTAGTGACAGTCTTCTAGATGTATTAATGTCCGTGTGACCACTTTCGTTTAATGAGATTCGAACAGAGGGAGGTGGAAGCGATGCTGCTGGTGGGAATACTGGATTGCCTACTGCACCAGTATGAGTCCTAATATGAGAGGGATTTCTCCTGTGAAGACAGATCAGAGCATGATGGGACCATTACAGAGAATAAAAATATGATGGGACTTGTGTTCCTGGGACTGCCACTGTTTGTATAGTCCTAGATGCACTTACAAATCCTCTTACTATTGGATCAGTGGTTTCTATATATAAACTTGGTTCTGGGGGGAAAAGGATTTAAATTTCATCTGTCCCTGCTCAAAAACAAGCATCAGAAGCTACACCCATGAGTCAGAGGGTGGGAGAATTTGTTCCTTTAAGCCCCAGTAAGGAAAGTTATCTTTGTTGTGCAAGTGCAGACCCATCTGTGCATTAGACTGGATTCGGACCTTTAAGGTTGTTCCCGGGGTTACCAGATCGGGGTTCACTTACTTGGGAACCACCTTTAAATATGCAGAGTAGCACACTTAGGGGGATATTCTCAAGAATGTGCGATAATCATCGCCAAAAAAGGCTAACGCACGTTTTCATATCGCCGTCTATCGTGGGAAAATAACTCTGTGTTAACGTCGTATTCACAACACGGCGGTAACATGCGATAGTCTCCCGATAACGCGTCAAATGTCCGCGATTCAACTACCGCAACAGCGATAAAAAAGGAAACCCGAACGTGAAAAAAGTTGCGATGGGCCCAACCGCGATAGAAAAATCTGCGACAAGCATCGCGAGGCCTGCAATTCACACAGGTCAGGCGGGAAAAATCACTACAAAAGCAGAAAAAAAAAACACAAACAAAAACCAAACAACTGCGAAGCACAATGGAGGCAGCCGGAGCAGGAACAGAGGACGAGCAGAACCCCACAAGTCCCCCGGAGGACCAGGTCTGGACCTCAGGGTCAGGGAAGGGCAAGGACAAGAAGAAGAGGAAGACGCGGTTCAGTCCCCAGGAAAACAGGATCCTGATAACGGAGGTGATGAAATACTATCAACAACTGTTTGTCACCTCCAATGTGTCATTGGCGACAAAAAATAGAATATGGCAGTCCATCATGGACAAGGTGAATGCAATCGGAGTGCTGAGGAGGACATCGGAAGAGGTCAAGAGGCGCTGGAATGATGTGAAGTGCAAAACCAAGCAGAAACTCGCCAATAACCAGAAGGCAGCAATGCAGACTGGAGGTGGGAGTCCAGCGCCACAGGAGGAGCTGGACGAGATGGAGGAAATGGTCTCCACAGTCATCAGTGTGGAGACGGTGGCAGGAGTTGGGGGACCAGACACTGCTCAACAGGAGCCGACACAACAGCAAGAGGGTAAGTAACGACCAGGGACTGGGGGGACGGGGGGAGATGGGCACAATGGCACACATGCACAATTAAGCATAGCACAGTGCACACCCACGACTACTCTGGAGCATGTCCCTGATCCCCTTGGCACACTGCAGCACACCTAGAAATTGCAAGTAGGCCCAAGTTGACTATGTGCCCAGAGGGGGCCCTCCCCACAAATCACTAATCTCACAACAAACCCATGCACAAGTACAAACACACATCCGTGATGTTGTCGAAATGTCCACTGTCCCGCATCAAATAGGCAGCTCCTCCCAAACAGTCACAATGTACATTGCCATGCAGTTTGTATGTAAACCTGTACAATGCGTCAACGTACATGTGAAAACGATGTTAAACTGCATCTCCCCTTTACATTGCAGAGGGTGAATCAACACCTCTTGCAGAGCAGACGGTATACCTCTTCACTGATGATGAAGAGGACCTCCCCTCCATCGACACCGATGCCCTCCAACGGCTCATGGACAGCTTCGGCACCCCACCTCCAGGAGCAGGGCAGCCCCGCTGCATCGAGGAAACCCCACCCCTGCACAGACCACACAGCAGGAAGCACCCACCACCACGGCTGTCTCCCAGGACCCCCACGAACAACTCATGGCCTTCCAACGCCGTGTGTTAGGGTGCCAGGAGAAGATGGCTGATCAGGTGCGGGTGGGGTTCGACCTCATGGCAGCCAAACTAGATGCCATACGTGGGTGTCTAAGTCCCATCAGGGACCACTTACAGTCCTTGACGGACTCCCACAGTCCACTCCATGCTCTCCGACAAACCATGGATGACATCACTGGAGTCCTGACTCAGAGACAAGGACAACTGTCCAGTCAGAGTGGCTCCAGCGGTGTCATCCGGGAGTTGGGACACATGCGGAGGACCATGGAGAACATGGAGCGGGTGCAGGCAGAAAGAATGGCTGTCAAGGCTGCACACCAGTGTGATGTAGCTGGGATCTACCATGCCCTGCGGATCCTCATCATGGCATTGCTGCCACAAGGCCTGGCGCAGATGAATGCTGCTGCTGCTTCGACATCCACATCTCTACCCCCTGATGTGTCAGTGCGTCACAGTGCGGCAGCCAATCCACCTCCGGCCCCTGATGTGTCAGTGCCACACAGTGCAGCAGCCAATCCACCTCCGGCCCCTGATGTGTCAGTGCCACACAGTGCTGCAGAGAAAACACCACCACCCACATGTGAGGCACATGAGACATCAGAGGACGAAGATGCGGATGAATCTGCCTTACTGGTAGTAAGGAAGTGGTAGCATTCTTCTCCGCCATATGGCCTGTTTCTGCTTGGTTCTGCCCTCTGCATCATCACCTTCCACTGTCCCCCGATGCACTCTGCGACACTCACCTTGGACCTCGACATGGACTGCCATATTCTGTTTGGACACCAATGACACAGCTATCAGACTGCGGACTGAACTCTTCCTCTTCCGATGTACTTGTCATTCCCTGAAGGACTCTGGCTGGCCCACCACAGGCCAACGATGTAAAGTGGGGTTTGCATGGCCATGTACTGCTCCAGCTACAACACTCCACTGAATGTGCATTAAACAATTAAATTCACACAGATGTGTCATGTCTATGTACATTCAAGTACGGAAGTATGGATGAATGTTGGGTCAGTGATTCCCCCTTACGTCCATGTTGCACATGTTGTGGGACTTGAGTCACAGGGTGCAACATTACCGATTGCGGACCGGGTGGCGCCGCCACAACATCAGAGACACACGCATTAGTCACCTTCTTGTTCAGCCCAGAACGGAACCACGCCCAGAGCGCCGGAGTCATCGTTCACACCCCTACGCTGGACTGGCATACGCCAGGCCAGCCCACTCCGCTTACGCTTACAGGGGGGGACGACAACGATACATGTCCCAGGTCTTCCCTGTAGTGATCTGCTGATCACAGGTCTAGTTGTCAGCATGCCACAGCCACTCCCTGATGGCTGGTTCACACCCACACCCCACCCATCCACCACATGCGTCACAGGGCATGTGACCATGCCAATAAAAGGGGCCGGGCGCACGTGCCCGAGGCCATTTCCACTATCTAGCTGAGTGTGTCCGTGTGGTCAATATTTATGCATGAGGGCCTAGGGCCCTACCACATCACATTCCCCGCTGCCGGAGATGACATGATGGCGTCCGCACGACGAGACTCAATCATAAAGGGCCCATGACTTGAGGTGCACAGATTTGGTGGCATCCGAGGCACTTAGGCCGGCACGGGCCTACCGCTACGTGGCGATGACTTGAGGTGCACAGAGTTGGTGGCATCCGAGGCACTTAGGCCAGCACGGGCCTACCGCCACGTGGCGATGACTTAAGGTGCACAGAGTTGGTGGCATCCGAGGCACTTAGGCCGGCACGGGCCTACCACCACGTGGCGATGACTTGAGGTGCACAGAGTTGGTGGCATCCGAGGCACTTAGGCCGGCACGGGCCTACCGCCACGTGGCGATGACTTGAGGTGCACTGAGTTGGTGGCACCTGAAGAGCTGAGCGGGTGTGCAGCCTGCGATGATGCGTAGGCCTCGAAACAACGCCCTGCCAATCAAGATTCTATTTGAATTGTGATCCCAGCTGGACCGCAGTGTACGCCGAGGGCAGCAGGCTACACAGACATGACTCCGTGGCGCAGTGCTGCATGGTGCGCTGGGGGCCTGTGGCGCGGAATCCAGCGATCGGCTGAGGAGGTTGCACCGGCACGTGGTGGGCCCTCTTGGAGACACCCCAGTGGTGGCAGGTGAGCATTGAGGCCTGGGTACGCAGGGGCGGGCACTCATCGCTGGTTGGCGGACTGGTCTGGGGACCACGGCTGGGGTTCAGCAGGCGCACAGGATCACGTAGGCACCACCAGTCATGGCGGCGCCCTTGTGGCTGGGTGGGGGAGTGAAGGTGCAGGGGTATCAAGCTGATACAAACCGTGATGCTTACAGGTATGAGTAATCCTGCATCATGAGACCATAACAGAAGTTTGTGTGACCGTAACCTTCCTTTTCTATCCTACGAAGGTTACGACTACACGTACTTCTGTTACGGTCTTTTTGTGCAGGATTTGTCTTTCCTGTAAGCATTCCGGTTTGTCCAAGTGGTATACACTGTACCAGATTAGCTTTGTGACTATACGGATGCTTGACCATTGTCACCATTTGTCCAACAGGTTTCTGGATCCTGACCTCCGGAGTATGGAATGGTTTTGGGGAGTTCCCGCGGCTTATGCAGTTACTTGAATCCACACATTGCCCTGATGAAGTTCCCCGTTGGGTGTTGGCTGTGTTTTTCATATTGTTTATTGTTGTATTTGTAATAAAGGACTGCTTTTACACTACTGTTGACTACTAGACTTCATGACCGTGCGCACACCCATTTCAGTTACTACAGTTTTGTATCTGGGGCACAGTGGCATCTGGCAATGGCTGGCGTTGGGGTTGGTTGCACATGTACACTATGAATTGGAACTGTTGTGTGGTGTGGTGACCGGGGCCCGCCGTTGCTATTGTGGACATGCATTCATGACATGGGTGAGGACGTATGATAGGGCTGGCCGTGAGACTCCTCCGACTCTGACAGTTGTTGTTTGGGAGGTACCAGGGGCCAACAGGTACAGCACAGCCAGCAGCTTCGTCTGCGGAGGGATGGTGGTTGTCCGCCGTGTTGGTATCGTCAGCCTGTGGGCAATGTGGGTCAGGATGCAGAGGATGGTTGTCCTTTTGTGCCTGTAGTGGGCAATGACTTCCTCTGGCGTTGAGTCTCTGAGGCTGGTGGGTTTTGGGAACGTCCGCTGTCCTGTTCTGCGCTGACTCTGTGGTAGTCAGGGGGGGCGGGTGGGCCTGGGGGTAGTTGCGGTGGGTGTTGTGGCCCTCTTGGGTCTCCATGCTGCACACGCATTGTCTCCATGGCATCTGTTGGTCTTCAGATGTGGCTCTGGGCTGGGCTCCCTTTCTACTGCAGTTTGTCGTCCTGCTTAACACCAGTAAATGGCAGGTGTTAAATCCCTGCTGCTAACGCGCCTTATCTCCTGTTTTTGGTTCGCATCGCAGATCTGGCTGGAAGTTGAGAATATCGCAAAGTGGTGTTTTCGTGTGTTTTTGCACGGGAACGCCTTCTCTGCATATCATTAGCATTAGTTGTCTCTCTCATCCATGGCAATGTTTTTTGCGGCAGCTATCGCTGGTAAACTGGCAATGTGGGCAGTTTGCACCAGCTTGGGAATGGGGCGATAATTCTTTTGCCACTTTTGCTGCGCTAAAGTGCCGATAACTCGGCGATAAGTCCTTGAGAATATGCCCCTTAGATTCAAGGTAGTATCTAAAGACCCTGAGGTACATCCGTATCTTAATGTTCAGGAACTGGAAGGCTTTTTGAAAGCCCTTAATGCTACATAGAATGAGAGTGAAAGTACGGAAGTGAGTCAGGGAACTCTTCAGTCTACTTTGAAAGTAAATTTGGTGGATGTGGGAAAATTAAAGTTGGAACTGGATGAAATGATAAGTGGCTGTCTCCCATTGGATCTAATAGAAACATATCAGCAGAGTGAACTGTTGTTCATGAGTGAGGATGTTACTAGGAGAGCAAGGCAAGCCTATGATAAATTATCTGAATTAGCTCAGAAATATGAGGTAGATTTGGAGAGGACAAAGGCTTTACAGAAAAGCCACCATCTCACTTTTAGTTACCAGGACATAGAGCATATGAGAATCCCAGGGATGAAAGTGACCAGGACATAGAGCATATAAGAATCCCAGGAATGAAGATGCTCATTTGGGAATTAATTCACAGTATCTGAAAATTAAGAGAAGCCTGTGGAGTGGTACAAACAAGCTGAGCAGTTTGTGAATATTTAAAAGGTTTTGTGGACTGATTTGAATACCTTGTTTGATATTGTAGTCCCAAGTGATTTCTGGACAGCGTGCAAAACAGCCATAGAATGGCCAGAGAGAGAGACACCAAGAGATCCGGCAACTTATGATCCTTCAGCTATAGAGATGACAAAGTATGATCAGGTAATGACATAGTTAAAGTTTACGGTGCTAACCCAAGATATTGACTGGGTCAAGATTGATCAGACGACCCAGGAACTGAAAGAGACGATTCATGCATACTTTGAGAGATTGTTACAGGCATTCAAACAGTATAGCAGAATGGAAATACTGGAGCCTAAAGATATGGGGCATTTTGTGTCCAGGTTTGTGACAGGATTGAGGCCTGAGATTATTATGATTCTTCAACAGCATTTGATTTGTTGGCAGAATGAGTTGGTTGTTGAGATTTTGCAGTATGGTAAATATTACAACAATTAGATTAAAATGAGGCAGAAAAGGTTGAAGGAAAAATTGATGGTGGTACAAATGAAGGCTGCTCAGAGAGGAATTCAAAACCCACGATTCATAGGGAATGCCCTTCGAATGCAGGGAGTGTATCAACAGGGAGCTCCAGCGGTGCAAGGTGGGGTGGATTTCAGTGACAAGGTAGAGGTCGGGTTGTCCCTATTGATCCGAGTACTAGAATTGATGTAACTACATTGAAGAAGTCTATTCTATGCCACTGCTGTAATAGGTTGGGGCATTGGAAGCAAAAAATGTCTTCAAAATCCAGCAAAACAGGGTCAAAATTCAGGGTTTTGATCACCTCAGAACAGTAATTCTGTGCAGGAACTGACAGAACCCACACCTAGATCTCAGAATTTTATTGTGCCACAAGCCCTAGTGATGCAGGTTCCTCAACCTCCTATGCCACAGCAAGCTGTTAATGTTCCCAGATTTTCATTAAACCAGGTCATGAATTAGAATCAGAATGCTTTCCAGAATAATAATCCTTACCAGCAATGTCCCATGTTTGAGACAAGTGAAAATTTCAGCATTGATTAGTCTTCCTGACGGTGCCTGAGGGGGTAGAAAGATTGCGGGCTTGGTGCAGTCTTGGAGATAGAGCAGAGTGGACCATTTATAGATGCTAAGGTTAATGGCTACAACATAACTTTTTTAGTTGATACTGGTGCTACCCATTGTACTGTGACATACATTGGAATTGCCAAACATACCCCCTCAGGAAGAACAATCCAAGTTGTTGGAGTTGCTATTCAACAAATGAAGAACCCCATTACTGTGGATGTTCCTGTAAAGATAGGATATTTTGAAGATAATCATTAATTTGTGGTTTGTGATTCAAGTCCTGTGAGTTTTTTAGGATGTGATTTGTTTTGCAAACTGTACTGCACCATATACTGTAGCATCCCCAGGAATAGAACTGAAAACTCATGATGAGGACATTGCCTTCAAGTTGGCAACTCAGCATATAATTATTGGAATGTATCGGATGATGACGACAGAAGACATTCCTTCAGATCTCAGAGATTCAATGAGACCAGAAGTTTGGGATTTTTCAGGAAAGGACATTGGACTCATTAAAGGAGTTGAGTATGTGCATATTCTGATAAAGTTGAATGTGGAATATCCCAGAACACCACAGTATAATTTGACCCTTGAAACAACTGCAGGAATAACCCCAGTGATTGAGACAATGATTCAACAAGGTATTTTCAAGGAGACCATGGGGAGTCCATGTAACTTACCCATTATGGGCCTCCAGAAGCATAGTGGTAAGTTACATAGTGCAGGATCTTCACAAAATCAATAACATTGTGATTCCCTGGTGTCCCGTGGTACAGAATCCTTCTGTAATACTGTTTTAGATCCCATATGAGGCTGAGTGGTTTACTGTTATTGATTTGTGCCAGGTGTTTTTCTCCATACCCTTGCATGAGGACAGTAGGTTCCTTTTGCATTCAGGCTTGGGGACCATATTTTGGCATGAGTCCCATAAGGTATACAAATAATCCCTCCATTTTTAATCAGATCCATAAGAAGAATTTAGAGTCCTTAGTAATGCCCTGTAGTTCTGTCCTGGTCCAGTATATTGATGACCTGTTGGTTGCGTCAAAATCTCGCTAAGCATGCAAAGCTGACATCATTGGGCTGCTAAACCACTTGGCTGAGAATGGACATAAGGTGTAACCAAATAAGTTGCAGCACTTTTTGAGAGAAGTCCTATACCTTGGTCATCATGCCGAGAAAGGTGCGAGAAGCGTGTCACAAGAGAGAATTTTGGCTATCATGCAAATAAATCTGTCAACTACACAAAAATTACTTACAATCATCTCCCTCTGATGTAAGGTAGTTCCAGTAGTCTCCCATCAAGTATATTTTATGGAGAAGGCAGTTTTCAATATAGTTTTTTTGAATTATGATGTAGTTCTCCCACAAGTTTCCCTTATGAAACACTTAAATAAGAATCCTTATTTTAAAGCTGCAGAGATTGCAGGAAAATGTTTTGTATCCCTTAAGTCACTAGACACTGCGTATGCTCATAGACATAATCTGACTTGTTTGATGTTAGATTTGGAAAATAAATTTTGGATTTGGTTGCGGAAAGCTAGAGAGACCTAAAGTCTCAAACTGAAGCTGATAAGGATCTTAAAAATCACAAGTATAGTAGCAAAGAAATTTAACATCAGGAAAAAGGAAATGTACCCACCTTAGTTTTAGGTTGGAAACACAAAGGAAAATTGCGTATACATGATGATCAGAGTTATATAGAGCCATTGTTTCTAGGAGAGAGTGAGTGGGAGCACACTTTTGAAGCAAGAGGGGAAAATTCCCGTATCCTGGAGGGACAGGATCCTGTGATTCTTGGAGTCTATTTTATTTGTGGACAAACTGCATATTTCAAATTGCCACATGGATGGCATGGTACCTGTTATCTTGGCATAGTTTTCCCGAAGATTTATTATGTGGAACAATTTAATCCAGAACTGAACGAGGTGCTAGTGCAGCAGAATTAGTAGGAGATATTTTTGGCACTATAATCCCGCCTGCAGGTGTAGTTCTGAATGCCCTCAAAACTAGAAAGCTGCCTACAACAGTGGATAAATTGGCAACTAGTACAGAAAATTCCTTATTATTTGTAAATAATGAGATGATTGCAATAAGGTCTATGGTTTTACAGAACTGCCTTGCGTTAGATCTTTTGCTCACAAAAGAGGGTGAAGTCTGTTGGATGTTGAAAGTTCAGTAATTCTATACTTATATTCCAGATGAAAGTAAGGAGCTGGAGAAATATATTAAGAATATATCTAGGTTGAGAAATTATTTAAAAGAGTTGGAAGCGACAGGTGCCTGGGAAGCTATTGGAAATAGGTTTGCTTCAATAGGTCAATGGTTTGGAAGCTTGGGAAGTGGAATTTCGGACACCATTTTGAAACCTTTTTTGATAACGCCCTTTGTGCGATATTCTTATTCCTGATCTTGAAGGGCTATCAGCATGCACAAGCTAGAGAGGGAGTGCAGGGAGTGAAGAGAAAGAGAGCAGATGTGGGGTTAGAAGATGGTCATAGCAGATATTATGATGATATAAAGCATCTAAAGGAATCTAGACGAAAGATGTTCAAGACCACTAGGTTTTGATTGGTCTAATCTGATAATGATCAGAATGAAATCTGTGTTGGTTTTATCACCATCAGAGGGGGGGTTGGTGTAGCATAATTTTGGCTCCATCCTTTTACCCTTGGCTAGGCTATATATATATATATATATATAGTAACATTTTTCCCTTTCAGAGACATCTGGATTGCTGATATTAATCTCCTGCAGGTTTAGATTGTAAGGTGGTGCATTAAAATGCATATGATGCAGTGCATTCACCAGGGATAAGTGAGAAGGAATCATATGTATATTCAATGCTTTCTTTATAAATTGTGGCCAATTGTCATTTTTAGTTAATAACACGTGCATTAGTTTATTGTACCAAACATAAGAGTGCAGTAGCATTTATTGGATTATATGTAGATGGTAGAATTAATATGCATTTAAAGGTAATTGTTAAGTTCGCGTGATTGTGGGCCTTAAGTTTAGTCGAGACATTTAATACTAACATAAAAGTTGTTTCCCTGCATGTTTTTCTCCTCTGCAGGTGCAGACCAAAGGCATGCATTAGCTGGTAAAAAGCACATTGTATATCAGAGATAGAAAGGCAAGGCGAGGGAGAACTGGCAAGGTCAAATAATTTTAAAGAAAAGCAAAGGGAGTGTTACCTGTTGGTGCTATTTGACCAAGGGAGGAATAAAGGCTGCCTTGAAAGCGGAGACTGGAATATGGGAGTAGTGTTCAAGGCTCCAAGTTCTTTCTTAGGAACTGGAAAAGTACTATGATGTGTATGAGGTCATATTTCTTGAATGCTCTTTGTGCATTTTAATTAGTGAACCCATCTTGGGTTTGATTAGATTCTCCTTAAACTTGGAAAGGTACAAACCTCTCCTGTCATCTATGATTGTGTGGCTTTAGGCTGTACATGACTCCTTACATATAGAACTTCTACAGAGGTTCTGATGCTGACACCTTTCTTGCTTCCTCGATTCAATAGGGTTTCCTCTATCCTTAGGTTAATGTAGGATTTAGTATATGCTGAAAATCTTTTCCATGTATGGGGGAAAGATCGAAACCATTCATCTAGTCATCAAATCCTTTTTCTTATTTTTTATATCACTGCCACTGAAATTCGTATATGCTCTTTGCTGTTGAAGACCAATATTGTACATCGCTTTGGTCTTCTTTGAGAAACCTGTACTTTTACAGTATGTCAATCAATCAATTAATAACTTTATTTTGGTCATTACGACCATAAAAAGTGCAACGCATACAGTACAAAAGGAATAGAAGCAGGCATATAAATTCATTAACTGTAGGTTAGCCAGACCTTCGTTATGACAACCAACGAGTTGTGTATCTAAATACGGATATTGATAGATGCATGGTTTAAAAGTCCAGAACAATTAATAATCTGCAAACACTGGTGAGATGACCAAAAAGTGCACATGCATACAATACAGTAGGAAAATGAAGCAGCATACTAAAACTGGTCCACACAGTCCATCTAAATACCTGTATAAGGAGGTTAATAACTACATGGTATTGAAATCCGAAACAATTAATAATCTGCAACCCATGGTGAGAGGACCAAAAAGTGAAAATTCTTACAATACCGACAGAAAATGGAGCATAACGATCCGAAGCTGATAGCAAAAAACTATCACAGACCATCTAAAACATTGATCGACAATAATGTAATGGTAACCTAGGTAATGTTGTGCCCCCAATACAAAAAAAAGTAGATGTAAACGTGCAAAAAACAGTAGATCAGACTCATCTAGCAGTGGTCACTTAGCCAAAATTGCTAAAACAATGATAAAAACTATTAAAAGGTTTTGCAAGACAGTTAAAAGCTATGACAGCATAAGTCTATACTGTAAGAACAGAACAGCATGACCAGCCATGAGGGCACAATGCTCAAAATTGCACTCAAACCAAACCAGAAATGGTTATATACATATATAAGACAATATAAAAACAAATCTTTAAAAAGAATTACAATGGCTGTAATTTCATCACAGACCTCCTGATGATCCACATCCTACCAAGAAATTTGGCAACTGCACAACCTTTTAAAAGACTTGAGTCAGATTTTAAAATGCTCAAGGCTTCACTGTGGTAACAGGTACCAAGCCGCCTGCAAGCCGGAGCCAACCACTTCGTTCTTGCTAGTTGGTATCTGGGGCACACAAAGAAAATATGGCTGATTGACTCAGCTGCGAGGGCACAGCCTGGACAAAGCTGCGATACAATAGGGGACTGGCGCCAGGAGGCTGTAAAGGTGTTTACAGGAAGGGTGCCAAATCTAAATCGCATTATAAAGCTTCCTATCCTACAGAATTGTGATAGCCTCCAAGTATTATTCAAACGCGCCTGTCAGTTTAAACTCCATAAAATCAAGTGTCAAAAGGCCCCAAGTTAGACAAGTAATAGAAGACTTTGCCACCAAGTCCCAATATTGCTTCTTGATCAGGGCTTTACTCAGTAGCAATGCTTGGTCTTTAGTGTCCCATGCGCCTTTCAACCCTATAGTATCGATCATGGACTTCACCTTATTCATCCATCCAATTTTCCTGAAGCGTTCAAGTGCGTATACATCATCCAGGGCAGCAGCATATGGATGTAACTCAGGAGTGGTTTTTAGGCATTCCCAAGTGTAAGGGTCTTAGCTGGGCTTTTTCTACAATTGAGGTTCTGCCCATGTCTAATCTCATCGGATGCAGGGGAGTGCTCTGGGGAAGTGAGCATAATGATCTTAAGAATGCATTTTCGGTCGTAAGTAATGCGTCCAATTTGTCTTGTACTTTTACAGTAAGTTTTTGAAATTGATTTATATTATTCTGGCTTTGAGTTTGTAATAAACCTTTAAATTTTAAGTTACTGACTCAAACTTTTATTTTGTGGTCCTAACGGTCTCACTGTACCTTAAGATTTTAATTGTCACTAACCCCTTTTCCTCTCAGGCTACTAAAAGTGTCTATCGAGCTGAGTCAATTGGAAATAACAAGTCAGAGCGTCGTCACACTAATTATCATCAAACTGTAGCCACCAACTTAGAACTGGCCCATCATCTTTAACTTTTATACCCATGTCACATGTCGTCCCACCAGGTTCCGTTGTGTCTTCCCTGTTATGCAACATAAAGATCAGATTGCTAGTTAATCTCGCAATACCAACCACAAATCCAAATGACCATCCACGACATCCAACCACATATTCATGTGGGTAGCCGCAAAGAACAGAGCAAAAACATCTCACTTGTTTCATACTAGGTTTTCATTGGATGAACAGAAGATTTCTATGTCTGAACCTACAAAAAATAGAAGTTTTCAGAGTTGGAGAATTAGTTATCATGATGACTCTTGTTAAAGAAGAGAGAAACCTTAGAGTTGGTTTGGCCTCAGCTCTTTCACCATAGGTAAACATTATTATATATAAATTTGTATTTTATGCAGCTGAGCAGGGGTGGCTCCTCCGCTAAGGCGAAGGAGCGTCGCCCGACTGCTCTGTAAGCAGTTGACAAAAGGACAAATAAAAATATAATAACAAACTGTATTATCATTTTTTTTCCCATCTGTGTCTCACCTGGTTAGGGGCGAGGCGGGGTGAGGCAGAACATCACCGGAACAGTGGTGGCACTCTCTTAAGTGTGCATAAATGTTTGGTCAGCAGTCTCGGGCCAGGCAGTCATGCGCACTTTGTATGTTCTCCACCCAGGCTTCATTACAGCCTGGGTGGAGAACATGCTTAGGCCCCCAGTCCCTCTCTGAGTGCCGAAACTCGACACTCAGGCCAATCACAACTCTGCTGTAAGGCAGAATTGTGATTGGCTGGGAGAGACGGGGAGCCTGGGTGCTTCCTGCTCATGGAGTGAAAGAGGACCGAGAGGCGGCAGCCGGCCGACATGCAGGTAAGTGCTATATTTTATTCATTTATTCCCCCACCTCCTCTCCCCACCCCCCTCCGCCCTGCCACCCCCGTTAAGTAGCGGCCGCTGCTGCAGCTGAGTATAGTGTTCCTGCTGATGCAACTGAGTTAATGAATTGAACTGACTAAAACATTTTGAGTTATCAAAAGTAGACTAAACTACTGCGACAGTCCAATCTTTTTATATGCAGAGACAGCGCTGTCGTAAAGATACTACTCATAAATAACTTTGTGAATGAGAAACAACTGTAAACCTACACAAAAGTTTAAGTTTAGATTTGTGAATCGGGCCCTTAGTGAGGTTTTAGCATATCTGCTTTTAGCATACATACAGATGCAGCAAGGAAGCACTCATTCACAATATAAAATCATTTATTTTAAGGACAACAAAACAGGGTAAACATGTACTGGTTATATTCAGTAGTATTATAATTCCGCCAAACCAAGCAGAATACTAAGCGTGGCAAGTTTTTTTTATGAAAACATGTCCTTGAGGCATGGATTCCATAGAATATAATTCTTCATCAACTGACTAAACATTACCTGTACTTCCAGGTATCTCAAGCTTCCCTCAGCAAGGCCTCAGTGGAGCTGCAAACGCAGTTAGCAAGACAAGTAGCACTTTTAAGTGTAGATGCAACTAATTATGTGGCTGCTGTATTAAAATTCATTAATGCACAGGGGTAGGTACTATAACGCTGTACAGCTGTCAAAGTACAATATTTAGGTACCAGAAAATGTTACGCTTTGCTGTTGTTATGAAACGCCTGTGATCGTTATATTCTTTTTATCATGCTAATGCTACTCTGAAAAGGCTACATTTCTGCTGCTTTAATAGTCGCCCGCTGACTGTAACATAAATGTCAAAACGGAATATTTTCTATATCCAAATGTAGCAAACAAATTTGCACTGCCATTTTGCAGGGCTGTGATTTTGCTATTTTGTTAATGTTCTACTTCAAAAATCAGATGTGTTCTAAGAATTAACGTCTATCAATGTCATGTATATGCCAATATCTGTCCGGATCTCTCTTTTTCTCCTATTAATTAATACCGTGATAAAACGCTCTAATTATGTCACCATTAACTAACGAACTTCAATTTTGGGGGCATATTAGCAAGACCCACGTTAAAATTATTGCCGTTTTAGCGGCAGTTTCCTGCCGCTAAAACTGCGATAATGGGCTTGCTAATATGCGTTATATAATTCCAATAGAAGCCCAGGTTAGATGTCCTGCACATCTAACCTGGGCTTCTATTGGAATTCTATAACGCATATTAGCAAGCCCATTATCGCCGTTTTAGCGGCAGTTTCCTGCCGCTAAAACTGCGATAATTTTATCGCCGGTCTTGCTAATATGCCCCTGTGTTTTTATCAGTAATTTTACGATACCTTTTCTTTGTAACACAAGAATACGGGATCATTTAGAGTATGGTATGCGGTTCCCAAACAGCTGATATGATGAAAGGATATGGGGGCAGATTTACAAGCCCCTTGCGACACTTTTGCGCAGCTCTTGCGTCACTTTTTGTGACGCAGCGGCGGCATAAACAATGCGACACGTTGCGGCCCATTTACAATGTGACGCATCTCCCTAGATGCGTCACGTTGTAAAGCCCTGCGCCACATTATACCTGCGTCAGGTATAATGTATGCAGGGTGGGCATTCCCACGCAAAAAGCCATGTAGAACTGACAGTGACATTTATAACATTTCAGTTTGTCACTCTACGCCTTCACTACGTTAAAATCCCTGCGCCTGCTAAGACCAGGCCTAAGAAATGATGCAGGGCCTTTTGAATGGGACTCACCTATCTGTTGTGCTGGAGTTGCGTCAGGAATCCCCTCATTTGCATGGGGCATGAACCCATGCAAATGAGGGAACGCCCCCTGAAGATAGCACTGGCGCTTTATGTGCACCAGCGCTATCGTTATTACAGACCCTTCTGTAATACCAAAGTGTCCCGGGGGCGTTCAAAGCATGCACAAACGCCCTTTGCACTCTTGGGGTTCTTATGTAATACGGCCCCAGGTTGATCTTTTTTTTCTTGAGGTGGCTCTTGCCTCCATGGCTGGAGCCACTCAGTGAAAACAGAGGAACAGCTGGACCACCATGCCATGGCAGAACGATGAGCAGTTGATTAATTCTCCTATTTCAGGCCCCATATTGTGTGTCTGTCCTAGGAAATGAAAAAAAAAAGTTCCTGATGTGCCTTACGTTTTCTCTCATCATGTAGAGACAAACTTTTACAAATTTCCCTTTGTGGACCTCCATACTGTAAATGGAGGAAAATGACATGACACAAACCATAGGAATATATAGGGGGGCCCTCCCACATAGATTTCCTCACTGGCTGCCCTATGCATCTGTTTTCCTGGTGGCAGAACCAGTATTGACTCCACCATCAGGAAATCCTCTAACGCTTGTACTCTAAAGGAGGTGGGAATGCAAGCGGGAGCCGACACAACAGCCACCAATTTTTAGCAGTACTCAGTGTACCAGAATGATGAGCAGTAGCTTCTTCTTATCGATATATAAAAACATGTTTGCAATAAATTCCAATAACGAATCAAAACATACAGTTTCAGTAGGTTATAAACTAACTCCATAACTACATTATCATGATTAAAACAGAAAATGTATGTATTATTAATTAATTAATTAGCTAATAAGTTATTCATTTATTTAATTATTTATCAGGAGTTTTTTAAACTGATGGCCATATTTATGTCCCGGTTTGCATCACTCTTGCAGCACACAATGTGGCGCAAAAGCTACGCAAACATATTTTTTAAGCCATGCACAGCCACTTTGCTTGGCTCCTAAAATTCTGGAGTAAGGCAACGCAGCACAAACTGCCCGAGGAAAGCATTCCATGGTGTTGCATGGGTGTTACCATGCAACTTCTATGGTTTCTGATGCATTCCCTGATTTACAAAACCTTATAAACCTGGAAATGCCAGGGTGAATGGGTGCAAGGGTGCTTGCATTGGCGCTAGGCAGCCCATTGTGTGCCAGCGCAGAGGGAAAGTCAGGAATGAGCTGTATGCCTTAAATACGGCGCATTCCTGCCCTTTCACAGTGATGCAGTGCAGCGCAGCAAGATGACTTGCTGCACTGCACTGAACCACTGTTTCATAATAAGGCCCCTATGTCTCTATACAGCTTCTTCAAACAACTAGGTGATTCAAATTAAGCATTACAGTTGCAGTCAAATCATTCAAGGTCTGGTCCTGATCCAATATCCTTTAATCTCGGCCCCCGAAGGTATGGTGTTTAGCTGAATGTATCTTGGAACAATTCTATTTTCAGGCCTTTCTTGAAAATTTCCCATATCATGCTTAAATGATACTGTCATATTAATTTATCTTTGTCAATCAAGGAACCTAAATCATATTTCACTAGGAAAAATTAAAACTAACTTATCAGGTTGTCCAGACATCATGATCATTAATTGCTCATAAATATTGACAGCTGATGGACATAAAACTTCAATTACGTCTAGGTGTCTCATGGTGATCTGCTTTAGCACTGATATCAAACAACTGGCCCTCAAAGTATCATACAAAAGACAAACACATAAAAAATGCTCAAGTGTCATGTAGTATATTGTCGTTCGGTTTGTACCCCCTTTGGTAAAACTGTGCGTTTGTTGGACAGCATAAATGTCTAGTTTGTGGCTCACTGAATCTGTGCACACCATCAGGATATGTTAGCCTATGTCCCTGCTAGCCACAGTGCACCATCTGCACTCCTAACTTTAAAGGGTAACAAATGTGTGTGCAACCTCAGAACATGAAATGAAATTAAATTAAATGAAATGCAGTATTTAATAAAGCGCACAGCCACTCAAGCTAGAGTGTCCTGGCGCATAGACAGCGGAGAGAAAAGGAATGGAAGTAGCCAATTATTGACATGACAACCCTAATCCCCCAAGGAAATCTTGGTAACAGATCTAGACCCTTTTAGTTTGAACTCTCATGCATACCTTAAGAAATGCATAAGAAATACTCAGTTAGGCTTTTCAATATTTATTGAAGCATTGTGATTCCTGTATAGAGTATGTGTGCTGCGATAATCAATAGAACGGAACAGATTAGCGTAATTAGCATTACAAGAACAGTGAAAAAGATGAACATTTCCACCATTGTGCTAAGACAGTGAGTATATGCGGGCATATAAGTACTGTGTATAGTGTATTCCTACCAAGCGCTCCCTAACCTAGTTTTGCTTAGGGTGGGTGATCTGTCAAACCCCTACAAGGGTGGAATAACTCCCCATTACCTGTGGGTAAATGTCATCAGGCTGTTCGTCTTGGTGTAGAGCTGGACATCACTTGTGTCGGTAAACAGGAAGAAGCTGAGCTGGAATTCCGGTATGTAGTGACCTCACAGTGTCTGCTGAGTGCTTCTCTGCCTAAACAAGGAAGTAATTCTGTATAAATAATAATCAGCACCCATGTGCCATGTCACAACCCCTGTCAGGCTGCAATTGTTTATTCTAGTTGGATAGTGTTGTCACCTTACGGACAAAAACAATGATGACATTTTGCACAGTGAACTTTATCCCTTGTACTGAATGTTCAAGGTGAAGCGATAATGTGCCCACAAAGTAGAAATGTAAGCAATGCAAATTCATAGAATGTTATCCTGCATTGTTATGCATGCAAATGTATGTCAAAAGTCATTGTGTGTAAAAGAGAAGGCAACTTAAGAAACATGAGTATGTAAAATGCCAGTGTTCATTTCTAGGCCTATATTGATCACGTGACAATATAAGCAGCTAAGGCAAGATAGCCAGTTCTTGTGCTGACCTTTCCGCTTGATTTAGGCAAACCTCACAATGTATCACATTTGTAGGTGTAACAGTACATCAGTAGTTTGGTTTCCAGACAAATGATGCTCTGCTGAGATACAAAAACAGTCTCATTCAAAGCAAATGGAGGAGAACGATTAACTATCGATTCAGTACAGAGTAATCTCAGTTCAAGGAATTTTATGAGTAGTTGCATTAATTTTGGTAATCCTTAAGGAAATAATGTTCAGAAAAAACAGACAGGGCAGCCTGGACACACCTTCACATTTAAGTCCCAGTTGCAGTAAATGGAATCGTTATTACGTTTTATGCATTAATGGTAGTTTTAATGTTGCATCCCCCAAATTCAAAAATGAAGGTATCCCTTCCTGCACAAAAACAGTCTCCCCACGACGCAGGCATCCTTGTACCATGGTGCAAGGGTGCCTTCTCCGGCACATGGCAGCCGATTGTGCGCCATAACCCGCAAGGATCTCTACAGATTTTGTGACGTCTCTCCTAGAGATTGCTTTAGGAAATAACTACTTCCTATACAAGGACACTTACTATCTACAGATTAAAGGTGTATAGATGGGGGCCTGTTTTGCCCCCAATTTCGCCATACTATATGTCCACCATCTGGAAAGGACAAAAATCCTAACACAACTCATTCCATTCAGGACCAACATCTCCTTCTGGTGTCGTTATATTGACGATATTCTACTCATTTGGACAGGAAGCAATGAAAGCTTAATACAATTTGTGGATTGGCTGCATACCTGCCAACAACACCTAAGGTTCATAATTGACCCAAAGAAAATCATCTACCATTCCTTGACCTTTCATTGCAGGCGGAAGAAAACAAAATAGGGATGTCACTATTTAGAAAACCTACAGAACGAAACACTCTACTGTTGTACTCCAGCTACCACCCACGTGGACTACTTGATGGGTTACCCTTTGGGCAATTCCTATGGATCCGCCGCAACTGCAAATGGAGGAAAGATTTTTTTCAGGGAAGCAGCGGTCCTGACTGAAAAAAACTCATCTCCCTTGGCTATCCGAAGAAACTGGTAACCAGAGCGCGGAAACGAGCTTGGTATAAACACCGGGACACCTTGCTCACACCAAAAGAAAAGAGGATGAATACATGCATCCCCTTTGTCTCTACTTTCTCCCCCATCAGCAATAAAAGTTCTAAAATCATAAAAAGAAACTGGAACACGCTCGCCCCCCTTGCTATATTCAATGAACCACCATTGTTCTCCTACCGCAGAGGGAAAAACCTCTCAGACCACCTGGTACACGCCATTACATGGCCCAAATCACATGCCAGAGACAAGTCTATCAGGGGAACCTGGGGCCTGCCACTGCTACTGGGACATTACAAATGCCAAAGATGTACTGCATGTTCAACGACACTTAACACAAAACATTTTAAATTCAATGGACAGAAACATCAGCTAAGAACCTTGACTAACTGCAGATCCCAGAATGTTATATACGGCATACAATGCCCTTGTGATCTTCTATACGTTGGTCAGACCACCCAAATGGTCAAGGACAGGATCATCCAACACCGCAGCCGAATATGATGTGGGATATTAACAGCACCGCTTGTCACACACTTCCAGGAACGCAATCACACTGAGATGGACTTTACCTGGATGATCATTGACCAACCCACCATGCCCACCAGGGGTGGGGACATTCAGAGACTTTTAAACAGGTGTGAATGCCGTTGGATAGCACGCTGCAATACTATTGAGCACGGCCTAAATACCTTGGATGAATGGAACACCACACTTACATGAACCGTTCTGCCTTCTCAATTACTTCCTTGTTGTCCTTTGACACACAATACACCTACCGGTGTGTCCATCTCCCACCCCTTGAGCTCATGAACACACAACTGGGGTCTCCAGCCTCAACTGCAGGCAGACCATTGATTTCCAGCCTGAGCAGGGGTACACTCCTCTCCATATGATATTGATTGTATTCTATTTTTATTCCTTTGTATCTTTATTTTTTGCACATTTTATGTGCCATAGGTATCTTCTCCACCACATCATAGAAACCCATCCACAGCAATATGAATGACTTTCAAAGTGGGCACAATACTGTAATTTTGAAAACAGCACTCATTTTGTAACTACCGTTTTGAAGCACTGTTTCATCAATGTAACATGCCTTAATAAGCTACAATTTTTGCTATTCTTATACTTTAGCCTATGGCCAATAATTATTGAACAAATGTCTAATGAATGTATGTGCTTCCACAAATGTATCCAACTCTTACCATTGCTGATTTATTCATAGTTTTAATCATGCAAACACTTTTAGTCTTTCCTCTCTGTCCGCTTATTCTCAAACTGTCCTTGCGCGGTCCAGTGTAGTCTTTCCGATAACAGTGACCATCGTGCCTGTTTGTGCTTGTACTTTGCCCTTAAGCACCAGCACGCTCCCCCTAATTTTGGTACCCCCTTGATATATGGAGAAGCGTTCACCATTTCAGGGCCCACTTGGGATGGGGCCCTCCTGTCCAGTAGACTCCTTTATCTGTATGGACCTGCCTGGCTCACCCGGCCTGTTTCCCTTTCAGGTACATTGATTAGCAGCTTTTATCACTACTCTGAGCGATCATCCGTGAACCTTGCTGGATTGCCTAAGACTTCCAAAACCGTCCCTTCCAGTAAGTTCTGCTCCTCTTCCTCTCCTTTCGTGTGTGCTAGAGTCTTTCCCTGCATATTGACGTCCTTTTCTCTCTATAGGCAGAGGCATTTCAGGTCCAACTTGAATTATTTCGGGACCTTATCCTAACTCCATTCGTTGCCAGTTGTGATATGCTGCGTAAGTCATTTTCCTCTCCTTGCATTAAGCGCTTTTTTCACACCTCTCCTCTCTGAGCCTAGTCACTCGGTATTCCTCTAATGTTTTTTTGCCGCGACTAAACCCTGTCTTCCACCTTGGGCTCAATCATATACTTTCATCCCTGCATTCCTCTCTTCTTTGGTCCACCCAGGAGTGTTCATATGTGTGTATATATATATATATATATATATATATATTCCTCTCCAGATTCCCACAGCTTTCGGCTAACAGCGGGACACGGACACCAGTTGAGTGCTTATTTTTCTTTTATTCTTTAAATGTGCGGTACATGGCTTGATGATGCGTTTCGCCCATCTCCTGGGCTTGTTCACATATATTTATATATCCAAACAAAATCCCAAGGTTCAACCACGCCGGTTAAAACACGGGCACAGACTCCAATGCAGGTATAAGCAAGTTGATTTATTACACAATCAGGTCAGGATGACGCGTTTCGACCGCCAGACTGCGGCCTTGATCACATGGCGCGCTGTAAGTGTGACAAGGTATATATAGACACGGTAGTGATTCTTCTGTTTCTACATAAAGTATGCATTTTTTGCGTTACACTAACGACATGCTGAAAAAGCAGTGAGTCATATGCAAATGACTACGATGATGCCGCTAAACTACACGGCAGCTGACATAGACAATAGACTTAAAATTAAATGAAAACCTGACATTCGTGATTCATGAAAGGCACAGTAGAGCAGATGTCAAAATACACACTCGAAATCACAGTTAAAGCATGTTGAACCTGTAATACTTACAAATATAAATCATACATGTAATGAACACCCCTGAGAGAAAAGAATGAAAAATAGTGATCATGATGTATGTGCCTCTAAAATCACGCGAACTTGGTGAGTCCCATGGTGGAAAGACTCGAGAGCGCTGATGATATCACGTGGGGACAAGCTTAATTGTTAGTGGTAGTATACCGGCATGTCGCGGAGAAATGAGATCAGGCACAAGTGAGGACTGCGGAAATGATAACGACATAGTTATGCGGTAAATCAAGGTCAGAAAAAGTAACTGCCTGCACAAATGCACAAACGCTAATCAGCGGAGATAACACCCAAGTGGGGACTATCAGACCTGTTCTCTTTGAAAACATAGGGGCAGATTTACGTTCCCTGGCGCATCCCTGCAAATCAGCAGGGATGCGCCAGGGAAGATGCGTGACGCAAGTTTACCCTTGCGCCACCACAGATGCGCCGCATTTACAATGCGGCGCTTCATGGTGCAAGGATAAACAGATGCGTGACGCATCTGTCGGCGGAAGGGTGGCGCAGTACTGGAGTCGTGTCGCAAGTGCGACGTAACTCCAGTACTGCTCAGGGGTGCCCTATACCTAACATGCTGCGTCACACCTTACGCCTGCTTGAAGCAGGCGTAAGGATTTGACGCAGCAGGGACGTAAAAGTGACTCTGTGAAATCTTGTAGATTTCACTGCGTCACTTTTATGGGGCTTCCTTGCGCAGGAACGCCCCCTGCGCCAGCACGCCCACATGAAACCTGACGCAGGTTTCATGTGGCGCAGGGCTTACAACGTGACGCATCTCCCTAGATGCGTCACGTTGTAAATCCCCCGCAGCATGGCGCATGATTTGCGCCGCCACTGCGTCACAAAAGTGACGCAACGGCGGCGCAAAAGTGGCGTAAGGGGCTTGTAAATCTGCCCCATAGTTTGTGAATGTAGCGTGCACCCCTACGAAACGTGAACAGATAATAAAAATAATGGTGATGTGAGTACCACTAAAATCGTGTGGACTCAATGGGTCCCATGATAGAAAGACTCGAGTGTGTAATGATGCCACATAGGGACAAGCGTCACCTGTGGTGGTGTTGTATTCCTTATGAGGATGCCGGCATGCCTAGGGAAAGGGGAACAGGCACATGTGGGAATTTCGAAAATATCTTCAACATCATACTGCGGTAAGTCCAGGTCAGGGTAAGCCACTGTCTGCACAAATGCGCAAAGATGAGTCAGTGAAAATAACACCCAAATGGTAACTGTCAGACATTAGTGATGTTTCACGACAGAAACACTATCATACAAACATATATAAAACTATGCGCAAGATACGTCATTGGAAAGGGAAGGTAGGGAAAGTGCTAGAGTGCTATTTACAAGTAGGAATGCGAAGTGCATTACCGATTAGTGCGTTAAAAAGTGCATCCTGTGATGTAGTGGGCTAAAAACAACCGAGAATAACTCCCTCCTCTCTAAGTAAATGGCATAGAAGCAGTGAGACTGGCAACACAGTGACTGCGACTAAGCTCCAGCCGCAACACGTCGTTCACTGATCAAGAGTGGAGAGTGCACACAGGGGAATATCAGAGGAGCAGAGAAGTCGGTGGAATGCTAGGGGACTGCTGGTACATTAAGTCAATAGAATTCAAAAGGGAAAAAGGGAAAAATGTAGGCAACTAAATGCAAGGTCGACAATACACCAATGAACAAATACATGAAAATATCAACAACATCACAAAAGTAAATATGTAGCACACGGTAAAAGGGCTGTGAGGTAGAATCCATGCGGGTCTGGATGGAGTGTCAGGGTAGACTGCTCAACAGTTCAGGCTGAGAGTGATCGGTGTGAACTGCACTAATGTAAAACTACAGGCAGTTGTGAAGATCCTCACTTATGTTGAGCCCTGCCGGTGTCTTGGTGTTGAGTTCAAGGATATACCTTGTTTCTAGTTGGCGTAGTTGTTTATCACGGTTACCTCCCAGTCTAGGTTGTGGTACACAGTCAACAACAAAGTACTTGAAGTGATCAAGGTTGTTGTTGTGGACATCCTTGAAATGACGTGCTACGGGGTATATATATATCCTTTTATTCCCAGCACTGCCATATAAATAACAGTAACCTGGTACTGATGATGGCCTTAACATTTCTACAGGCCGAAACACCGTCGACTTTTACAGCGGAAATTTCTGCGCTATTTCCTCAAGGATACCCCACTTGACCCCTTTTGTATATATCATCATTTATTGTTTGGGTATCCCAACTATGTAAATTTCACTCTTACTTGTTCTTTGTTGCGCCCCCTTTTGTCGCTGTACATACTTCCTCACGTGTCACTTGCGCCGTCACAATTTTTCACGAGCACTTGTGCACAGTATTCCACAGGTTACATGCCATTCAATGTAATGCAATGTCACCCTCTCATATGTTTGTATATATGAAATTAAATATGACAAATATATGCAATTACTAAAGTACATTCTATGTTACCAAAAAATGTTTGTCTCCCTGGTTTTCTCCCTTTCTCTTTCCGCTCTCAGCGATTAATTGTGCTGCCTAAAACTGGCTTTTAATTAATACCCTAAGAGACATTGTTGTATGTTACAAGCGCTGGGGAAAGCACAGGGATGCAACATTGCTGTAAATATGTTGCATCCCTGTCCTTTGAAAGTGACTCAGTGCAGGGCAGCCAAATGGCTTGCGGCACGCACTGAGTCACTTTCATTGTAAATATGGCCCAAAATACTTTGCTGCCCTGATATATCTAGCATGATGCTCACTCAGAAAAAGATCAATGCCTGTAGTTTTAAATCTGATTGGTGACTCTGCAAGGGATTGAAGGCCATAGCCTCTGCTCAACTTTTCAGGTCTGTGGATTGCATGTTAAACTGTAAATGAGGCCCTTAGCCCATACAGCACATGATAGCGACTAAACATATGCCTTACATTGGCCGAACCTACAGACTGAAGACATGAATGATGCCCTACATTAGCTTCCGCATTGTAGCCAAATATCATATCCACAGTGCACACACTGCCCCTCATACTACACTCCTGAAAGAGGAAATGACCTTTTCAGAAAGATGCTGCTTTGTACAAACATCAAAGCATGTAATATGTGAAGGGAAAGTGTGTTAAGAAGTGAGCTGTCAGGTCATTCGTAACAGAGGACTTTGCTGAAAGCTAATGTGGAACTGATTACATTTTAGTGCAGAAAAGAAAGAACTGAACTGCCAGCACCAGATAAAAGTTTTGTATGATTTCAGTGTGGTAATTTCGATGAAGCAGCATCTCCATTGTGTAATATCCCATACTGATTTAGGAGTTCCCGCATTGATAGTCCGCCTGCATCATTTTCCAGTTCCTTTCTGTCTAAGATCCTGCCTTACTGCCTAATTTCCCCCAGAATGGTTTACCAGTATTCAATCATGCCCCCAACCTGCTCCTCTGCCTCTACCCTCTGCTTCCCAGTTATTTAGGAACTGCGATCAGCTGGTGAGTGCTGAATATTCAGCAGGTAGTTCACCAGTTGTAGTGAACATATCTGCTGTGAAATACCCAACTATGTTAGAACAACTTCATGCATCTTAAATACGTTTTGACTACTAATAGTCACACAGGGCACATTTACTAATCTTTCATGCAATGCAGGTAAGCAAGCAAAGTTGTTGTGCTGGTTTGCATGAAAGAGAGAGAGAAGAAAAGCTCCATATTTACAAAGATATGGAGAATTTCTGCTCTCTCTGTATGGCCTAGCACCAATGCCGGCACCCTTGCACCATAGTGTGAGAAGTTGGCCTGGTATATGCTGTCCACTAATTAAAGTGGGCACCTTGCACCAGTCCAAATGACCTTTATTGATGATTAGGTTAAAGACAACCTTTATAGAAAGCTATCCTAGTGGTAGCTGTGGAGAGCAGCCTTCAGGCTAAGTCTTGAAGGAATGTAAAGCAGCTTGTTTTACCAGTATATAAGCTCCTGAATGACCAAATGAAAGGAGAACCACGCCAGGTGTATATAAAATATATGTATTTATTACTAAACACTCTCTACTAACCTCTTTATGAGATTAGAGAAAAATACACACAATATTAAATCACTAGAACTACAGTAAATAGCACAATACACAGCGGGCTCCAGGGGGAGACCGAACCATATACTAAGAAAGTGGTATAAGAACCACGACTTGACTAGACACAGTGCCTAGAGCACGTAGAATCGCTGGGACCCCAAGGAACCACCCAAGGTAGTGACACAGGGGACCCACGGAGGACGGGTGCAGTGTGGGAACACAGACGCGAGCTCCGTACAACTCTATGGGAAAGTCGCGGTTGGAAGTTTAAAGATTAAGGACACTTAGGAGAGGGCTTCAAGCAAACCCAGCTAAACATAGAAGGTTCTAAGGCCAGCACCCTTGAGAGTACCGAGGTACCCGTGTTACCTATCCCAGAGGAGCCGGGTGCATAGGGGTCAAGTGGTGTCGGAAACCCTCGTCGTTTTCAATGGCGTGATGCGAGAAAGTACTGCTGCCGTGGAGAAGAAAAGTGTCCGGTGTGATCCAAGCCTGGATCAGAGATCAGAAGCACCTGAAAGCAGAGGGGACAAAGTCTGGGTCACTTCACGTGACCAGGAGTAGAGCAATTGAATGCCCACCGATGTCGGGTGCTTCAGGTGCGATGAGGAGAAGCTTGACTCTGCAGCCACGGGGACCAGGAGATGTCTGCGACAACCACAGTCTGGATTCGATCTCTCCCACAAAGGATGTTGAGTTCTGGGGGGTCAGTGTCCGGATTTAACACCAACAAGCCTTGGCAACTGCAACCCATGCGGTCAGATGAAAGATGCTTCTGTGAAGACCAGCAAGGTCCTGGGGACTCCCCAAGCAATGGAGAGTCAGGGCACGTCTGGAGCAACCAGGGAAGCTCACTGAAAGTTAAAGTTGCCTTCTCAGGGACCCACAGGCCAACGGACCAGGGATCGCAAAGGGACCTCGAGAGGAATCACAAAGTCCCAGCTCACGGAACACTCGTGGAGTGTAGGCCGGAAATCTTCAGTGAAATTACTGCTCGGGGTCAGGACTACAAGTGGCCCAAAGCACAGCTTCAGGGATTGCCGAAAAGCATATGCTGCTGCAAATGTACACGGTGCCCAGGGGTACAAGTTTCACGGTCCCCACGAGGGATACGGGCCTCAGAATTACTGAGAGCGCAGATCAACCTCGGAGACCTTGGGAACCCACCTCCTGTATTGCAGAATTCTTCGGAATCCTTCGGGAGCTTCGTAGATGCAAACTGGTCAGATGCGTTTAGGTGCCTGCTCAGCAGGGGAGTAACTCCTTTACTCCAAGGGACGAGGACACCAAATGTGCCCCCAGTGCAGACATCAAAGCACTCTGAGAGTGCACCCACCCAGCCCCAATACACTAAAGCCTGTCTGGGAGGTGGTCACACCTCCCTGTGACAGGAAACCTATTGTCAAGCCTTCCTCTGCCGGAGTTTCGTCCAGCAGCAGGAGGGCAGACTCGTGTCTGTGGCTGGCAGCATCCATTTTGTGATGCCAGGGTTCTGTGAAGCTGGTACTGGGTGTACCGGTGTTGTCATATGTCTCCCTCTAGGAGGGTGGAATCATACCTCCCACACCAGTTACTGGTGTGGAGGTATGATTCCAAGGTGCTTGACACCAAACACGACATGTTTCCATGCAGCCATATTAAAGTTAGTATTTACTGCGAGGTTATAATGCACTTAAGTATATATGGTTGGCTGCATCACAAACAACCCCGGAGAATAGGTTGCGAAGGCTGCAGAGGGGCTCTGCTCAATCATGGACACCCTCTCACATAAAACCCAGCACCCTGCCTTCAGGATTAATAAGGCCTGCCATAGGGGTGGTTTATATGTGCAGTGATTAGGATAGATATAGTGAACCTATATCTAAGTAAGGGGTGCATGCACCACCTTACACAGGCTGCATTAGCAGACATGTGGTGTCATTTTGAATGGTCTCTCAGGGGTGGCATAATACATGCTGCAGCCCCTGGGAGGCCTCTGGGGTACCTATGCCCTGGGTACATAGTATACCATATACTAGGGACTTATAAGGGTACCCCAGAATCCAATCTCAAGTGTACCTAAAGTACATGCAATCAATTTAGAGGAGAAAGCAGATAGACTGGGGTCCTGAATAGCAGGATCCCAGTCAGACTAAGTCGAAAACAGTGAACCATCAGCAAAAAGTGGGGGTAACTATAAGAAGCAGATCCTACTCTCCTACACATAGTTCATGGGTGCCTGTGCTAAGAGCAGGGTTGTTTTGTGCAGGAAGGGACACTGTTGCACAATAACAATCTTTAGAGGCATTTTCCTCTTTCGATATGTGATGTGATATTTCTCCTCATTGCACCTTACTGGGGAAGGCATAGCATATTGACGTATTCCCAGGTTTACTAGCTTTAGAAAATCTGGGAATGTGCCAACATCCATGACTCAATGCATGGAATGCACATGCTCCACCCAAGGAATACCTTCTAGCTTGCAAACAAAACTACACAAGGTTGCACAAATTGCCCCTTGCGTGGATTTGTAAATAGTACTGAAGTTTTTGCATTGACCTTGTGTCACCTTGCGTGATGCAAGAACAATGCAAAGGGTTGGTCAGTCTGGGCCATAGTGTGCAGAGCAACATAATCAAAGGCAGTTGGTTGTAACCTACAAGTCCCCTACGAGGCTGGTGAAAACATATTAATTTGTCACAGCTTGCTCATTTGGTCAGTGAAACATATTCGCATATTCAGGAAGCAATTGTGCTTCACATTCTAAGGCTTAGTCACATTCCTTTCTTTAAAAGGTAGGGCATTGGGGTGGATAAACATTCCAAATTGCAAAGGATATGCAAAAGAAATATTGTGGTTACGATGTGGGTTCACTTAAAACCAGGTGTTAAGACAAGAACTGTACTGGCCTCATACTAGGTGGCAGCACTTTTTTTAAATCAGAAGTTCCCTATGCTAATACTGTTATCTGTACAGATTTGATTTTTGTAGCACAAGAAATAGCCCAAAGTTTGTGAAACACTAATTGAAGCAGTAGTAGCATATTGCACTGAAAGCAGTTTCTAAATATTGATAGATATGAGCATTTAAGATGAGAAAAGATAACAATACCACACTCTTCATCAACAGCACATAAAGAATATAGAGAATAAATTCCTGGTGTAAGAAATTAAGGGGCATATTAGCAAGGCGATTATCGCCACTTTAGCGGGACTTTTTCCCGCTTAAGCGGCGATAATATTATCGCCTTATCAACAAGCTGTCGCTAACTGCTGTTAGCGACAGCTTGTAGGTGATAGCGACCGGGTTGGGTGCCGCTTTGCATGCCAGCGATATTTATCGCTAATGGCATGCAAAGTAGGCGTTCCCCACCTAACAGCGACTGGAAACAGTCGCTGAGGTCGCTAACGCCTATCAGCGAGGCAGGGCGGTGATTAGCGAACCAGCGCTAAACACGTTTAGCGCTGGTTTGCTAACACCTGGTCCCACCCTGACTTAGCCATGTAATCCAATGAGAGGTGGATTACATGGCTAAATCCCCTCGCACTATCAGCAAGCTGAAACTGGGAACAGTGTGAATATCGCCTGTTTTCAGGCGATATTCACACTGTTCTCCAAGGTTTCTATCGCTTTGGAGATTAGCATTGCTGATTGCTCGCTAACTCCGCGATAGAAACCGGCGATGCCTGGCGATAATTATCCAAGCGCTAATTGCGCTTTGCGATAATTATCGCCAGGCATTGCTAATATGCCCCTAAGTTATTGGTTGGGGTGGAGAATGGAACACAATAAAAAGCTCCAGCAACTACCATCTGCAATGCCCGACCGGCCGGCTCCTCAAGCTACAGTGAAGCTCTTCCTGCACCTCTTGACCTGCTTTACTGTGAATGGAATTCTTCGTACAGGACTTTGGGAAGATAACTTTTTCAGTGAGACTAACTTGGTTCTTCTACCCAGTCTGCACTCCCCGTGGTCAGCCTGAACTTGTGACTTTGTTCCAGTCTAGTATGGCCAGATAACCACAGTTATCGCCTCCTTAACCTTAAACCTTTAAAATTGCATATTTCCAGTTCTGCTGATTGAATTTTTGTTGCTTTGATCTAATTTTATTTATTAAAAGTTTCTCAATTTTTCTAAATTGGTGTGGGATTTGTCTTGTGTTGTGTTTTCACTCAATTACTGCTTGAGTGCTGCTTAAACACTTTACACATTTATTCTAAGTTAAGCCTGACTGCTAGAGAGTTAAGCACAGGTTAATTTAGTGACTTTTGTGGATCACCCCGACAGGGATTGTGGTTGTTGCTTTAAAAGGGTTCCCACCCTCTTTAATCAAAAAAATAATTTCCAACATTGGTGCTTAGTGGTGGGATTCAGTACTTGTAATTGTGTACATCCCCAAGAATCTGGCGCCTAACTTTGTTGTTGGGATGATATAGACAAGTGGTTTGAGGCATATGAGGTTGCCCTACAGATGCAGAGGTTCCCTAAGGAGGATTGGGGAGCCATTTTCTCGAAGCATATTCCCAATGAAGGGAAAGCCCTAGGAAGGGAGCCAGGATGTGGTATCCCCTCATGAAGGACACCCTTGTCAGGAAACATGGACTCACCCATGAGAAGTACAGACAGACGTTTAGGGACAGCTAGAAGCTGACCCAACAGTACTGGTGTGAGAAATTGGGCTACTGGTGGACAGGGGTGTGAGCCCTGCTCAAGTAGCAACCACAATCCATGTCAGGGTAAGATAGACGCATACCCCAAATTAACCTGTAGTCAACCCCCAGTAGCTTGGCTCAGAGCAGTCAGGCTGAGGCAATATGTAAAGTAGTTGTGCAACACTTCAAACAGTGAAACAGTGAAAACACCACACAAAAAGATCCTGCACCAAGTGAGAAAAATAGAGCTGGGTTTAATGAATAAATCAAGACCAAAAAGACAAAAATCCAATCAATAGAACCGGAGTTGGGAATTTTTTTGAAATAAAGTGAAAAATAGCCCCTAAAAGTGCAAAGCACCAACCCCGGCTATCTGGTTGCGCTGGGCCCGTTCATAGTCAAAAAATTCAGCTGACAGCGATGGCGCGTGGGTCAGATACAGTCCCAGATTAGTCCCGCTGAAGTGTTACCTTCTCAAGTTTTGTTACAAGAGTCCCATTCACACTGGAGGGGGTAGCGGGGAGCAAAGAGAGCTTTGTGGGCAGTTGTCGATGTGGAGGGAAGAGCAGGCTGGATGTTGGGGAGAGGCGGGCTGTTGCTTCACGTTGGCAGTCCCCCGCAGGCTGTTGATGCTGCTGTACCTAGAGATGGGCTGGTGCCGGCTCGTGCTAAGTTTCAGTATGAACGTGGCAGTCTCGGTGGGAACAGGCCTGTTCGCGGTCACGAAGAGCCCAAAAGCTTGATTTAGGAGCCCGTGAGCCATTCCAAAGGTCTAGAACCTGAGAGGCACCACTTTTGGGTCAGGAACTTGGTGCAGCTGGGTCCAGGAGCTGCCTGGGGAGCCTTTTATGGCCCTGAGGCTCTGATCAGGAGGCCAGCAGACTAGATCATGGAGTCACTCTGGGAGTCTGGGTTCAAGATGAAGGTGTAGATCTAGTTCTTCTTTCCCAGGAAAGAGGGCACAGGTCAGCACAGCAGGGCAACAGTTCCTTTAGAGCAGCCGTACAGCAGGGTGGCAGTCCTTGTAGCAGCATAGCACTCTTTCTTCCTGGCAGAGTAACCACTGGCCCAGAAGTGTACTGAAGAGTTGGTGTCTGAGGTTCTTCTTTTTACACAGTTGTGCCTTTGAAGTGGGAAGAAGCTTCTAGAGGCATGCCTTTGAAATGCACAGATGCCCTGCCTTCCATGCCTTGGCTCCAGAGTAACCACAGGGGATAGGCAGCCCTTTGTATGAAGGCAGGATACAGCCAATTCAAGTGTAAGTGGCTCCGGGCCCAGCTACTCCCACCCCTCCTGCCAGGGATGGCTCATCCAGTCACACCTAAACTCCCATTGTGTGTCGCTGTCTAGGAGGAATACACAAAGCCCAACTGTCACCCATGCCCATTCATGTGATCCTGAGAAAGGATGCAGGCACCAAATGGCAAGGCAGGAAAATGCCAACTTTCTAAAAGTATTAGTTATACAAGGGGTGGGCCCTAAATCACACAGCTAGATTGGGCCGGTAAATACAAAATAATCAAAACATCTAGCTGACCATTTATTAGGCTGCCAACTATTTAAGCAGACTCAGACCAAACTCGCAAATAAGATGGTCGACATTTAATTATTCATTTTCCTCATTAATATTCATTTTATGAATTCACAGGACAGATATCGAATACACTTCACAATTACATAACATCTAGAAAGAGTTGAAACAATAAAAACAACAAAGCAAATAACAATTAACAATCAATTGAAATTGTTTCCCGTCAGGAACAAACAACAAACAAGTAACCCACAAGAGCAATTTCAGGGAAATAAACTAGGGTTACCAACCAACGGGGGTAAAGACATTTCTAGCAACAGAGGATATACACATTAAGTACATTATTTCCCTCAGTCGCTATTCATTTTCACTATTGAAACCCTTCCCCTAATGGTAAAATATGCCAACGTGTTTCGAATCCCAATTTATTTCGAGGGATTCTCCTCAGGGCTGTGACTGGATTCTGATTTAGAATTTGGAAATCCCTTCAAAGTTGTGGGAAAATTGTGAGTATATTTGCTTAAGGGAAGACTCCGTAAACACTAGTACAGTCCTCACTCTTGCGTGAAGCTTATACACTGTTTCAAAGGAACTTCAGTGCCGATTTGTATATTCCAACTGCCGGCGGGCACATAAACATTATTTTTCTGGTATATATTGCTGTAGCCAGCAGATGCTCACAGTGGCAGCTTGGAAAGATTAGCAGCTTTCTTAAATAGTGTTTACGGAGTCTTCCCTTAAGCAAATATACTCACAATTTTCCCACAACTTTGAAGGGATTTCCAAATTCTAAAATAGAATCCAGTCACAGCCCTGAGGAGAATCCCTGGAAATAAATTGGGATTCGAAACGCGTTGGAATATTTTACCATCAGGGGAAGAGTTTCAATAGAAAAATGTATAGCGACTGAGGGAAATAATGTACTTAATGTGTATATCCTCTGTTGCTAGAAATGTCTTTACCCCCGTTGGTTGGTAACCCTAATTTGTTTCCCTGAAATTGCTCTTGTGGGTTACTTGTTTATTGTTTGTTCCTGACTGGAAACAATTTCAATTGATTTTTATTTGTTATTTGCTTTGTTGCTTTTATTGTTTCAACTCTTTCTAGATGTTATGTAATTGTTAAATGTATTCAATATCTGTCCTGTGAATTCATAAAATAAATATTAATGAGGAAAATGAATAACTAAATGATGTAGACCATCTTATTTGCGAGTTTGGTCTGAGTCTGCTTAAATAGTTGGCAGCCTAATAAATGGTCAGCTAGATGTTTTGATTATTTTGAACTTTCTAAAAGTGGCATTTTGAGTATTTCAATTTAAAATCAAACATCACAATAAGCTAGGATTTTAAATAGTGATTCTAGAGACACCAGACATAAAGGGGTTACCTATTCCCAAACGGAAGTTACACTTACACAATGTAATAAGGTCATTCCAATATTATCCTATTGGAGAGGTAGACCTTGCAGTGGTGAAAAACACATTTTAAAGTTTTTCACTACCCGGACATGTAAAACCTTAAAGTATATGTCCTACTTTTCAAATACATTGCACTCTGCCCTCTGGGCTCTCGAGGGCCTACCTAAGGGGTGACTTATGTGTACTAAAAAGGAAGGATTGGGCCTGGCAAAAGGTTTATTTTTCCAGGTCGAAATGGCAGTTTAACACTGCACACACACGGGTTGCAGCAGCAGGCCTGAGACATGTTTAAAGTGCTTCTTAAGTGGGTGGCAGAATCAGTGCTACAGGCTCACTAGTAGCATTTGATTTACAGGCCCTGGGCACATGTGGTTCCCTTTACTAGGGACTTAAAAGTAAATTAAATATGCCAATTGGGTGTAAGCCAATATTAACATGGTTTAAGAAGTGAAACAGGCACTTTTGCACTGATTAGCAGTGATAAAGTGTGCAGAGTTCTAAGGCCAGCAAAAACAAAATGAGCAAAAACAGGAGGTCTGAAGGCAAAATGTTAAGGGGAAAACCACGCCAAGGATGCCAGGCCTAACACTTGGGTAGATTTGTGACTCACTTTTAAAAGGCACTAGATAGTTGGGTGAAGGGCATTGATGTGAGTGATCACAACAGGCTGTATAACTTGATTGTTAGGGTGCACATGTTCAGTTAATATTTTACAGAATGGCACCAAAACCTAGTGGATAGTAAGCTCACTGAACCCACAGAGCTGGCTGGGGAGGCGGACCATTCTTGTCCATTTTGGACAAGAATATATGTGGGGGGATTCCCCAAAAGGGTTTTCAGAACCCCCAACAGAAGAAAAAGGGGGGACATAAAAACAAAAATAAAAAGCTCTCTAAAAACCTCAAAGCAATTCACAGGGGAAGGAGACCCAGCCCCAATCTGACCAGTTTGTGGATAGAAAAACAAGAACATTTGTCCCCAAGCGTTTTGAATGTTACCAGTATAGCCACATGAAGGAAGATGCCAAGTGCCCCAAGAGGTCACAGTACCCCATTGATGGACAGACCCCAGGGTTGATCAGTGTAGCACTTGGGGAGGAGATTACCCCAGTTAGTATGGGGGGCAGCACAAATGTTACCTAAGTGTCCCTGGGTGTAAAGGAGATAGTGTCAAAAGCCCACATGCCTTCAAATACTTCTAAGTATAGACAGTGGGCCAACATCAATGGGCAGTGGGTGGAGGCTCTGAGCGACACAAGAGCCAGTATGACTATTGTAAGGTGTCATCTGTTGTCTTCAGAGCAGGTAATCCCGAATACATTCCTCCTGGTTGTGGTAGCAGACAACCGTGGTAGTCACTACCCAGGTGCTCTGGTTCTCCTTGAATGGGGGGATCTCAGGTTCTCTAAAAATAGCTGTGAGTCCTACGTTGCCCGTTGATTATCTGCTAGGGATTGACTTATGGCACACTGTTTGGAAGAAAGTGGAGCTCAGGTCCCACCTGGAGTGGGTGTGCCTGGCTACAAGGTCGATGGCAGCCCTAGAGAAGGTAGTTAAGGAGACCTGTAGCCTTGCAAATTGGTCAGGATAGCTACCAAGAAGAGGAAGGGCAAGGGGCATGGTAAACCAGCCCCTGAAACTCCCACGGTCCAGGAGGAGGCTGACCCTGAGGGCGATGCCTCAGAGCCTACAGGGCAGGTCATTGTAGCCCTGCAAGACCTACCTGAGCTGGGTGAATGGCAAGTTGAGGGTGGGCCCACCAGGGAGGAATACTGAATAGCACCAACTCTTGAGGGCTTGAGGGGATAAGCCGAGTTCCAGGCAGCTGGTGACACCTCTGGGGAACACCTTATCTATTAGGAGAATGACCTTCTATATAGTGAGCTTAAGGTTCCTGAGCCTGGGGCAAACCATGTGTTAGTAATTCCCCAGTGCTACAGAGCCTTCTGAATGGGTCTTGCTCATGGCATACCCTGGCATGGAATCTGGGGCAGGATAAGATACTAGCTGGGTTTGTCGCCCAATCTTATTGACCCTGAATGAAGACAGCATCAGATGCATTGTGCAGGTCATTTCCCAACTGCTCGGCCAGTGGGAAGTCAGAGGAGAAAAAGCTCAAGGCTCCTCTGGTTCCATTTCCTGCCATTGTCAACCCCTCCTTTTGAAAGGGAGGACATTGACATTGTTGGGCTTCTGGACCCCAAAATTGTCTTGGGCAGCAGGGTTATACTGGTTTTGGTGCAGGCCATGCCACTAGACACGCAGAGACCCTACCTTTGAGGACTGTAGTATCATTTGCAATGGCTAGGGACTGGATGGGGATATATACCCGGGTGGAGTTCCCCAAAGAAGTAGTCTGACAGGGGTGCAAACTTCATGTCTGCTTACATGAAGTCAATGTGAGATGAATGTCGGGTAACTTAAATGTTTTTCACACCCTATCACCCTCAGACTAATGGCCTTGTTGAAAGGATCAACAACACTCTTAAAGGCATGATTATGGGCCTGCCAGTGGTCATGAGGAGAAAGTGGACTTTCTCTTGCCTTGCCTTCTTTTTGCCTGCAGTGAAGTACCACAAAAATGAGTTGAGTTTAGTCCCTTTGAGTTCTGTATGGCCACCCTGTTAGAGGACCTCTCTTTCTGGTGAAGGAGGGGTGGGAACAAGCTCTAATCAATTACCTCCAGGATGCAGTTAACTACATATTAGCTTTCAGACACCAGATGCAGCACTTCTGGAAGAAGGCTTCTGAGAATGTAGAAGCCAGCCAAGATGTAATGAAGCTCTGGCATGACCAGAAGGCAACTTTGGCTGAGTTTCAGCACAGCCAAATAATGGGCTATGTAGCCAGTGAAGGCTAACACTAAGGCCTGCCAGGACTACTAGTCAGGGCTTTATGAGGTGAAGGAGAGAAAAGGGGAGGTCACCTGCCTGGCGGACCTCAACACCCCCAGGAACCACTTAAGAGTACCCCATGTTAATCATCTCAAACCACTATGAGAGGTCTGAACTCACCATGATCCTGGTGACAGATGATGGGCGGGAAGAGGAGAGTGAACCTCTCCCTGACCTCCTATCTTCCAAGGAGCAGGATGGGTCAGTGGATGGTATCAACCTTTACCCTACCCTGGCCCAAGTACAACTCAGGGACTGTTGCCAGGGACAGGGGAATGTTTCCTCCTTGTTTCCCATCACCCCTTGGCTTACACATTTGTGTACCCATGATTTTGATACTGGAGAGAACATGCCTGAAAAAACAACATTTACAGATTGTCTGACAAGGTGAGCGCTAGTGTCAAGGATAAAATGTCCAAGATGCTGGAAATGGGAGTGATTGAGCACTTCAATAGTCCCTGGTCCAGCCCAATGGTGCTGAAACTCTCCCCTCGGGGCACCGCCCCAGAGCTCAGATCTTGTGTAGACTATAGGGGGCTCAACTCAATTACAAAGACTGATGCACACCCCAACCCCCTAACTGATGAGCTCATAGATAGATTGGGAGCTGCCACGTTCCTCTGTACTTTTGATTTGACATATGTGTACTGGCAATTTTCCCTAACCGAGGAGTCTAAGGGGAGATGTGCATTTTCCACCCCAGAGGGACATTCAAATTAGGTAGACCTGATGCTCAAAGCCAGCAAATACCTGAGAGGCAAGGGGCCTGTGGTGTATGTAAGACACCAAGTGGGCAGAAATAAAGTGCTGCCCGTCCAAACCAAGATTGAGACTATTCTGGCATGGGAACGCCGCAAAACTCAGGCCGAGGCGAGGGTCTTCCTGGTCCACACTAGATACTCTAGGAGTTTTGTCAAGGGGTATGGCACCCTTGTTGCCTCCTTGACTGAGTTAATTTAAAAAAAGCAGTCTGAAAATTTTACCTAGACAGAGGCCTGTCAGAAAGCCTTTGATAACCTCAAGGAAGCCTTGTGTACTCAAGGACCTGACTTCTCCAAAGAATTAATTGTGCAGACAGATGATTCAGAGCATGGCATAAAGGCTGTGCTCTCACAGCTCAGTGAGGGCCTAGGCCAACATGCACCCTTCATAATTAGGAAGTTACTCCCCAGGAAACAGAGGTGGAGTGCTATTGGAACAGAATCATTTGCTATGGTCTGTTCACAGATGAAGCTCAGACCATACCTGTTTAGGACTCACTTCTGGGTCCAGACAGGCCACAGGCCCCTCAGATGGCTCATGCATTTGAGGGCTGAGAATCTCAAACTGTTGAGATAGTCCATCCCCCTACAGTGAATGGACTTTATGGTGGAATACCACCCTGGAACTGACCACTCCAATGTTGAAGGCCTTTCCATGTTCTTCTGTCTTAGTGATGAGAACTCCCATGGGGGTGGGTGGTTGTCCCAAGTTTCAGCTAGGCAGGGCACATATTAGAGCTGACAGCATAGGTGTAGTCTTCCCCCAAACTATTTTCCTTCTCCCATCCTGTTTGCTGAAATGTGTTTATGTTGGCATTAGGACTCTGTGCACTTTAACATGGCTCACCAGTTCTAACGTGCTTGTACTCTCACTTTTGAACATGGTAAAAATGACTTACACCCAATTGGCACATTTAAGTTATGAATAAGTCCCTAGTAAAGTGGTAATAATACATGTACAAAGGGCATGTAACTTAAATGTTGCTGGTGGGCCTGCAGCACTCATTGTGCTACCCACTTAAGTAGCCCTTACAAAAACATGCCTCAGGCCTGCCATTTCAGCCTGAGTGCAGTTTTAAACTGCCAATTTGACCTGGCAAAGTAACCTTTTGCCAGGCCTAAACTAACCTTTTTAATACAAATAAGGCACCATTAAGGTAGGCCCTGGACTGCCCAGAGGGCAAGGTGCAATGTATTTAATAAGTGGTACATATACTGTTTAGTTTTATATATCCTGGTAGTGAAAACGAGTAAATTCATTATTCACTGCTGCAAGGCCAAACTCTCCCGTAGGATAACATTGGAGTTAACTTATTACATTAAATAAGCTGTATTTTAATTTCCAAATGGGAACAGGTAACCAGTTCATGATTGGTATCTTTGGAATTGTAATGAAAAATCCAAACTTATGGTGAAGTCGGATTTTAAATCACAATTTTGAAAATGCCACTTTTAGAATGTTAATCACAAAAGGGGATAGGCCCTAATTGGACCGGGGTTAGGTAGGACCGTTTTTAAAGTACAAACACAAAAAAGTACCTGGCCCCGTTTTGCTTTATGCTCTTCAATTTAGCGAGCTACAAACAGACATCCACTGTATCTATTTGAATGGACTATTTATTTATCCACTTCAATTTGATTTGTTTTCTCGAACAACATTTTATAAAAATTCAATGTACAGAAAAGAAAACACTTCAATTTCAAATGACAAACATCAAAATATATCTCATTAACCATAAACCATATTCCTGTAGACACAAATCACATTAATACAAACATTAAATCACCAACCACATTCACTCAATCACATCATCCACCCTACAACTGAACCTAATCTATCATACGTCAAACACTCGCTTTGACACACACAGGGAAATATTCTCCAATACGACTGGGGGATACAACTCATCACAATCCCTCTCAAAGTACACAAATTAATTCGTATTTTTAATTCCTCCGTGGACAATTAGCCAAAATTGATAGATTAGGTTCAGTTGTAGGGTGGATGATGTGATTGAGTGAATGTGGTTGGTGATTTAAATTGAAGAGCAGAAAGCAAAACGGGGCCAGGTACTTTTTTGTGTTTGTACTTTTAGAATGTTGGCATTTTCCTACATTAGCTATTTGGTACCTGCAGCCTGCCTCTGGATCACATGCCTGGGCGAAGTTGACAGTTGGGTTTTGTGTATTCCTCCTAGACACCACACACAAAAGGTAGCTTAGGTGTGCCTGGATGGGCTATCGCTGGTAGGATGGGAGGGAGGAGCTGGGCACAGCCCCACTTACACTTGAATAGGCTGTGTCCTGTCTCCACATAAAGAGCTCCATACCCCCTGTAGTTAGGTTGAAGCCAGGGCAAGGAAGGCAGGGCACCTGTGCACTTCAAAGGCAGGCTTCAAGAAGCTTCTCCCTCCTTCAAAGGCACAAATTGTTATAAATATTGGACCTCGGACACCAACTTTTCAGGAAGATATATTCTGTGTATATTCTGCCAGGAAGAAGTCTGCTGTGCTGCTGAAAGGACTGTCACTCTGCTGGACTACTGCTCTCAAGGACTGCTGCCCTGCTGTGCTGACTCGCTGCCATCCTTCCTTTTTCCTGGGGGAGAAGGACTGGACCTGCATCTGTTGAGCCAAGGACCCCAGAGTGACTCTGAGGACTAGTTGGCTGGATCTCCTGGTTGAGCATCAGGGACAAAAGGCTCCAACAACCTTGACCCCAGCACCTGGACTCTATTACTGTGTGTCTACCCTTCCCAGAGGTGCCACCCTAGTTATGGTCCCTTGGAAGTGTGCCTAAGGTGCTCTGCCAGCCTCTTGGGACCCAGCAGAACTGAAATATCTCCTCTGCTGTGCACTGCAACCCCTTTGCTGCATAAATAGGACCCATCGCAAAGACCTGCATTGCCTTCACAGCCCACCGTCTCGTCAGAACTGCCAGTGCGCGATGCATCCTTGGTACAGGCCTTTGCTTCCCTTGTCAACGGCGGCCTCAACAACGATGTCAGATTCCGCATTGCAGCCTTGCAGGTCCTCGGAACCGATGCATATCCCTGACTGCATGACTCATGCTTATTCCAGACTTCCCATCACAAACCCTCGTCGATAGGATCCTCGAGTATGCAGGACCTCGCATCGCAGCCTCACCGCATTTTGGTACTGACGCATCCTCTAGCTGCGTGACGCATCTTCGACGCAGATCCCGCAACACTCTTCAAATCAGGATTGAAGGTATTTTTTTCAGCGGGCCTGACTGGGTCCCTGTAACTTACCTGTGCTCCATATTGTTCAGCCTGAATTTGTGACTTTGTCCTGGTTCAGTGCGACCATATACCCACAGTTTGCCGCTTTGTGCTTTTTGGTGCTATTTTCTCTTAAATCTTAAAATTGCATATCTCCTGTTCTACTGATTGGATTTTTGTTGTTTTGATCTTGGTTCATTTATTAAAGATGTCACTATTGTTCTAACTCGGTATGGGATCCTTTTTGTGTGGTGTTTTTGACTTTATTACTGTTTGAAGAGTTGCACATATACTTTACACATTGCCTCTGAATTAAGCCTGACTGTTCTGTGCCAGGCTACCAGAGGGTTGAGCACAGGTTAATTTACGGTTGGCTTGTCCCTCACCCTGACAAACATTGTGGTTGATTCTTGACCAGTTCTCAAGCCCCAGTCAACCAACAACCCAATTTCTTACAACATGGAATAGGACAGAGAAAATAATTACGTAATTTGAGACAGGGAGAAAAATGAAAAAGTGAAAAAAGTTTGACCGATAACATATACACATAAGTGACGAAGAAGGAACACTGAAAAATAATGCAAGCATAGAAAATGAGAGTTTTAATCCACCATAAAGTAGCACAATATTATAATTTATAATGAAATGCATGCATTTTAAGAACAGTTTTCTACTGTTAAATTGTGAATGACATCCATTTATTTCTTGAATTTGGTATTGATTTGTTTGCTTGTGTTTTCTCTTTAGGGCATATTACATGTGCAAAACCAGTCTGTAAAATATATTCTACACTTTACAACTGTAGAGGATAATGTCCACCTGGGCACTTTTTTTCTGCAGATCCTTACATAACAGGTAACTTAATACACAGACTTTGCTTCACAATATTTTAAACCACAATATGGAGTAATCTCTGGACCTTACTTGGCTACTAAGGGGCCGGTAATGATCCGTCGGTCTGAGCCTTCCGAACCGCATTGTAATGTGCCAGTCGGATTCCATGACTGATGCGGTGTAGGGCACTCCCAGAAGACCAGGTGTCGGTCGGTCCCAGGACCGATGCGCTGTCGGGCGGAAGTGATACTGCCCGACATCGTAATGAGGCCCTAAGTGTACATTACAAACATCTACTTTTTAAAAGATATTTGACAGATTGACAGAGCTGGCTAGGAACCATTAATTTGACTTTTTAATTGTGTGTTAAGAGTTCAACCATGTTTCTAATGCTCCAAAACATATATGTTTCAACAAATTAAAAACTAGATCACATTTTAAAGTAAAAAATGGCTGTTTGTATACATTATTTATTCTTGTCTAGTTATGGCCAGATGCGTTTTTCAATTAACAATTTCAACTCTTAAAAATAAAATTTCAAGCAATTTCTCAGTTCAGTACAACGAGTCCTGTGAGTATATGATCTGCGGTAATAAAAAAAACAGTTCACCCCTGGCGCAGCCAGATTAATTCCTTTTTTTTTTTAACAGAAAAAGAAAGTCGTTTTTGATCCTCTTTGTGAGGAATACTCACCTGGAGGTCAATTTTGACCTACAAAACCATACAGTAAAGATATAGGGGCATATTAGCAAGGAATAGCAATATTTATCGCTAACCGCGCTTAGCGCGACTTTGGTTAACGCCGCCTATCGCTGAAAAATATCGCTGAGATAACACCCTATTAGTAAGGTTTATCTCCATAGCGATATTATTTCCAGCGATAGCGGCAAAGAGCGAGAATATCGCTGGAAAACCAGCGATATTCTCGCATTAACGCTAAGGTGGATTCAGCATTAGAATCCACCTCCTATACTTTAAACAGGTAAGTCGTCCTCACTAGCAGGTGTTAGGATATAGCGATAAACGCGCTTAGCGCGAATTATTATATCGCTTCGCCTGCCTTGCTAATAGGGGGTAGTGGGATTAGCGACTGTTTTCAGTCGCTTTTAGTAGGGAACGCCTTCCTTGCATGTCATTAGCGATAATTATCGCTGACATGCAAGGCGATGGTAAACGCGGCCTCTAACGCATGAAATCTGTCACTAACGCCTGTTAGCGACAGCTTGCTAATAGGGTGATAAAATTATCGCCGCTTTAGCGGCAAAAAGTGCAGCTAAAGCGGCGATAAAGCCCTTGATAATATGCCCCATAGTTATTCCCTTGAGCGCGAGTTCACAAGGCTTACGTCAGGGCACCACACATTTCTTTACTGTTCGAAACAATATAAAAGGATCAATTTATAGCCAGTGTACAATAAATTTGTGCATAAGACAGGAAACACATCTGGTAGAATGCACATTTAAGATCGCAAAGGGTAATTTAGATCCTTTTATTGTAGGGTTAGGCTGTAGTGGTTAAATTGATAGAATTTGCCTTTAATACACATTTTTAAAGATTTCAAAGGAGTCACTAAAGACTGCTGTTTTTAAACTAGCTGCAAAGGCTGCAACATTATCCTGTATCCTTATGACCAAAGGTCGATTATATCTGCAAAGATTAATTTGTAAAGTCGGTAAATCTGATAGCTTGAAAGTAAGCAAAAAGCAAGGCTCATATCTATTGCAACTATAACATGTTCTACTCACGTTAACTTTGGCCTTACTTACCCATATGCAATTATAATGCAACTATAATATTTTCTAAAAAATACTCGCACGCTAACGTTGGTCTTACTTAACCATAATAGCACGATTCATATACGGATCAGGGATTTTATTTAATTACATTTCTACTTTTCCAGGTTTATACAGTAAAAATTATACCTGAAGAGATAGGAGGTGACTGCACAGAAAGTGGGTTTTCGGCCAGCTGGCAAAGGAACAAAAACACAAATATAGATTTGCCAGGTCTAGTAAGGTGCCATACATAAATATAAACACAATAAGGAGAAATATATAAATGTAAATTCTTGAAACAAATTGAAACAATTGGAAGAATTATGGGGCATATTATCAAGGAATAGCGATATTTATCGCTAACCGCGCTTAGCGTGAATTCTTTTAACGCCGCCTATCGCAGGAAAATATCGCTGAGATAACACCCTATTAACAAGGTTTATCTCCATAGCGATAAAATTTCCAGCGATAGCGGTAAATGTGAGAATATCGCTGGAAAAGCAGCGATATTCTCGCATTAACGCAAGGATGGATTCAGCCTGACAATCCACCTCCTATACCTTAAACAGGTAAGTCATCCTCAGTAGCAGGTGTTAAAATCTAGCGATAAACGCGCTTAGCGCGATTTATTTTATCGCTTCGCCTGCCTTGATAATAGGGGTTAGTGGTGTTAGCGACTGTTTACAGTCGCTTTTAGTGGGGAACGCCTACCTTGCATGTCATTAGCGATAATTATCGCTGACATGCAAGGCGATGTAAATCCCGGCCACTAACGCCTGAAAGCTGTCGCTAACGCCTGTTAGCGACAGCTTGCTAATAGGACGTTAAAAATATCGCCGATTTAGCGGCAAAAAGTGCCGCTAAAGCGGCGATAAAGCCCTTGATAATATGCCCCTATGGGGCATATTATCTAAAAAGTGCGCTAAACATCGCAAAGCGTGTTTAGCGAGCACTTTTTTATCGCCGGCTATCGTTGGAATAATTTGCCATGCTAACGCTGTATTAGCGACATTTAGCGCTATGGCGATAATTATTCCAGCCATAGCGGTGTTTTCCATGAAACATCGCTGGTTTTCCAGCGATGTTTCATGGAAAACGGCGATAGCTTGCTGATACGACCTTGTGGTCGTATCAGCATAATCCACCCCCCCATGTTAGATATGGCTAACACCTGCTAATTGCAGGTGTTAAATAAATGGCGATGACCTCCGGTTAGCGCGACTTTTCACGTCGCTAACTGGGGCCATGGCCACCTTGCTAATAGGCGATAGGCCTGTTAGCGGGTGTTTCCCAGGTTTGTTCGTCGGGAACGCCCACTTTGCATGTCATTAGCGATAAATATCGCTGACATGCAAAGGGGTAAAAACACGGGCGCTAATGCCCGAAAACTGTCGCTAACTGCTGTTAGAGACAGTTTGCTGATAGGGCGATAAGAATATCGCGGCTTTAGCGGCAAAAAGTGCGGCTAAAGCGGCGATAGTGCCCTTGCTAATATGCCCCTATATTTTTTATTCCATTTGGCCACTTTCTTTGTATCTTCCATTAAATACTACATTAAATCTGAGTGTTTGAGAGAGTAAATAATAATTTGCCTATCTAGAAGTTTTACTTTTGCAGCTGAACATATCACAATATTTAGACCCTTCTGTTAGAAGGTTTAGGACTAAAGTTGTACATGGCTGCTATGTCAAAACTACAGCTGTAGCAAGCCTCAAAAAAGATTTTGACAAGTTTACTTTGCTTATGTAAATCTATCCAGGTGGGCATGGATTGAGAGAGTTCATAACTATTCAGCAACGGTAAGAGATAAAAACACATTGTTCCTCACAATAATCAAGTAATGATAATCAAGTACATTGAGGTGCATATAACTATGTCTTCGTTTATTATAAATCAATGTGTTTTTTTGCAATCCACAGAATTCCCTTCAGGATATGATTGGGAATCTTCCAATTTTGTCGCCAGGTAGATGGAAAACAGCAGACATGATTTCACCAGCTTAAGGATGGCTGAATTGTACACTCTGGGGCATATTCACAAGAACGTGCGATAAACATCGCCAAAATAGGTTAACGCAAGTTCACATATCGCCGTCCATCGGGGAAAATAACCACATGTTAACGTGGCATTCCCAACACGGCGGTAACATGCGATAGTGTCTTGATAACGCGGAAAATGACCGCGATAAACTCACCAGGACTGCGATAAAAATCCAACGCCGAACGTGAAAAAAGGTGCGATGGGCCCAATCGCGATAAGACAATCAGTGAAAAGCAGCACCAGGCCTGCAAATCACACACGTCAGGCGAGAAAAATCACCATAAAAGCAGACAAAAAACAAACAAACTAAAACCGAACCACAGCGAGTCACAATGGAGGCAGCCGGATCAGGCACAGAGGACGGCCAGAACCCCACAAGCCCCACCGAGGTCCAGCCTGGGACCCCGGGAACAGGGAAGTGCAAGGACAAGAAGAAGAGGAAGACGAAGTTCAGTCCGCAGGAAAACAGGATCCTGATCACGGAGGTGGTAGAACACCATCAACAACTGTTCGTCACCTCCACTGTGTCATTGGCAACAAAAAATACAATATGGCAGTCCATCCTGGACAAGGTGAATGCAGTCGGAGTGCTGAGGAGGACAATGGAAGAGCTCAAGAGGCGCTGGAATGATGTCAAGTGAAAAACCAAGCAGAAACTCACCAACAACCAGAAGGCAGCAATGCAGACTGGAGGTGGGAGTCCTGCGCCACAGGAGGAGCTGGATGACATGGAGGAAATGGTGTCCACAGTCATCAGTGGGGAGACGGTGGCAGGAGTTGGGGGACCGGACACTGCTCAACATGACCGGACACAACAGCAACATGGTGAGTAACCACCAGGGACTGGGGGGACGGGGGAGATGGGCACAATGGCACACATGCACAATCAAGAATAGCACACTGCACACCCACAATGACTCTGGGTCATGCCCCTGATCTCCTTGGCATACTGCGGCACACATAGAAACAGCAAGTGGGCCCCCGTCCACAACGTGCACAGAGGGGGCCCTCCCCACACATCACTAATCTCACAACAAACCCATGCACATGTGCCGAACCCAGCAAAGCGGCGTGTCAGTGAGCCACACTGACAATGCAAGTGACACTACATGAAGAATAGCATGGCTGCAGTCAACATACCATGACATGTTGCACGCCACGACACTGAGGTGGCTGAGTGTGGACCACATCCGTAAAGGAGCAGGTCACACTCTGACACATCCACCCGCACAAACAACCCCTGACCTCAACAACACACCTGCGGACAAACCATGCCCCACAGTCCCAACTCCCACCAAGAGCCCAATTTACCCAAGTATGCAACATCTCAGCACTGTAGAAGCACAGAAGTCAAGGCACACCGCCTGAAAGGGATAAGGGCCAGCCACATCAGAGCTGCAGGGGCGACTCACCCAAAATGCGGCACGCACACATGATATGCAGAGCACATCAACATTGAAAACAATGTGGTATGAACTGCAACACATTCACAACAGAACAGAGCACCCAAGTGGTGCCGCTTGTGTGTAGAAACTGGCCAATCACATCTGGCATAGCAGGAAAACATGGGATGAAGTGTACGAGTACAAACACACATCCGTGATGATGTCGGAATGTCCACTGTCCTGCATCAAATAGGCAGCTCCTCACAAACAGTAACAATGTACATTGTCATGCAGTCTGTAGGTAAATGTGTACAATCCGTCAACATACATGTGTACACAATGTAAAACTGCATCTATCCTTCACATTGCAGAGGAAGAACCAACACCTCCTGCAGAGCAGACCCAACCTCTCTTCACTGATGATGAAGAGGACCACACCACCATTGACCCCGACGCCCTCCAACAGCTCATGGACGCCCTCAGGACCCCACGCCCAGGATCAGGGCAGACCAGCTGCATCGAGGAAACCCCACCCCCTGCACAGACCACACAGCAGGAAGCACCTACCACCACAGCTGACTCCCACGACCAAAACATGGCCTTCCAACGCCATGTGTTGGAGTGCCAGGAGAAGGTGGCTGATCAGGTGCGGGTGGGGTTCGACCGCATGGCAGCCAGACTTGATGCCATACATGGGTGTCTCATTCCCATCAGGGACCACTTTCAGTCCCTAACGGACACCCACAGTCCGCTCCATGCTCTTCAGCGATCCATGGCTGACATCGCTGGATTCATGATACTGAGACAAGAACAACTGTCCAGTCTGAGTGGCTCCAGCGAGGTCTGCCGGGAGTTGGGGCAGATGCGGGGGCTCATGGAGACCATGGTGCGGATGACGGCGGACAGGATGGCTGCCATGGCTGCACACCAGCGGGATGTGGCTGGGGCCTTCAATGCCCTGCAGCACATCGTCATGGCATTGCTGCCTCAAGGCCTTGCTCAGATGGGTGCTGCTGCAGCTTCTACATCCACATCTTCGCGCCCTGTTGTCTCAGTGCCTCACAGTGCGGCAGGCAATCCACCACCACCCACGTGTGAGGCACATGTGCCATCAGAGGATGAAGATGCGGGTGAACCAACCTTACTGGTAAGGAGGAGGCAGTAGCATTCATCTTTGCCATATGGCCTGGTTCTGCTTGGTTCTTCCCTTTGCATCATCACCTTCCACTGTCCCCGATACACTCTACGACACTCACCTTGGCCTCGACATGTACTGCCATATTCCCTTTGGTTACCAATGACACAGCGATCAGACTACGGACTGAACTCTTCCTCTTCCGATGTACTTGTCATTCCCTGTGGGACTCTGGCTGGCCCTCCACGGGCCACTAATGTGAAGTGGGGTTTGCATGGCCCGGTACTGCTCCAGCTGAAAAACTCCACTGGATGTGAAATAAACATTCAGATTTGCACAGATGTGTCATGCCTTTGATCATTCCCATATGTGCATGTGGTTGAATGTAGGGTGGGAGTTTCCCCCTGACTTCCATGTTGCTCATGTCATGGAACTTGTGTGACAGGGTGCAACAGTGCCGATTGTGGTCCGGGTGGCGTAATCACTACAACAGGGACACACGCATCAGTAACTTCCATGTCCAGCCCAGAACTGGAGCACGCCCAGAGCCCCGGGTTCAATGTTCCCACCCCTACGCTGGCCTGCCATACGCCAGGCCAGTCCACTCCACTTACGCATACAGGGGGGGACGACAACGCTAAATGTCCCAGGTCGTTTCTGTAGTGATCTGCTGATCACTGGTCTAGTCGTCAGCATGCCACAGCCACTCCCTGAGGGCTCGTTCAGACCCACAACAAAACCCATCCTGCACAGGCGTCACGGGACATGTGACCCTGCCAATCAAAGGGGCCTAGCACGTCACATACCCCACTGCCAGTGTGGTAGTCTGGGGGGGGTCCTGGAGGGGTGGGGATCCTGGGTGTATTGGCGGTGGGTGTTGTGGCCCTCTTGGGGCTCCGAGCTGCATGATCAGTAGCTCCATGGCATCTGTTGGTCTTCTGGTGTGGCTGTGGGCTGGGCTCCCTTTTATGGTGCAGGTTGTCGTCCGACTTAACACCAGGTAGGAGCAGGTGTTAAATCCCTGCTGCTAACGCGCCTTATTGCATGTTTTGTGCTCTTATCGCCGGTCTGGCTGGTCATTGGGAATGTTGCGAAGTGGTGTTTCCGCAGCTTTTTGCACGGGAACGCCTACTCTGCATCTCATTAGCGTTCGTTGCCGGTATCATCCGTGGCAATGTTTTTTGCCACTGCTATCGCAGGAAAACTGGTGATATGGGCTGTTAGCACCAGCTTGTGAATGGTGCGATGAATTTATCGCCACTTTGGCTGCGATAAAGTGCCACTAACTCGGCGATAAGTCCTTGAGAATATGCCCCTCTATTTTATCACCTTATGGTCTCGACATCAAATATTTTCCTGTGGAGAAGTTCTTTCACATGCATCCACATAAAACGTATGGTTTGTTCCCTCTCGTTTCCCACCCCGCAATCACGTTGCTGCTGCTTTCTGTAGAAATACTTTTCCATGTGTTTTCAAGCATGAGAAATGCTATGCAATTATTTTGCAAGACAACAAAACCTCTGGCTTTGTGACTGTGCAACATATTTTTTGGGCCACTCCCCAACACACCGTTTTGCTAAAGGTGACTCAATCCTCTCGAAAAGCCCACCTAGATAGGCAGACTTTTGCATGAGTGTATCCTGAACCAGGATTTATGTTTCAATGTAGAAATCAATTGTATGCCTCTCTAAGTTACTTATGGCATAAAAACATAGAGAAGGAGGCATTTAATGTACAGACAAAGATGTAGTGTTGCAAATGGGTTCCAGCCGTTGAGTATACCCATATTTTATTTCCTTTTTGATCACACAGTATTGGACTTTTTACTCTGGGTCAGTCCTACTACTTGTATCTGATATATGGTAATCACATGGCGAATGGACTGCATGTATTTACTGCCAGTGTCCGGCTTTTAGGATAAGGCCGCTGTGATGCGTGTGCTCAAATGTGCGGGCTGTGAGTGTGGGAGTACAGTAATGCGCAGCCCGGTAACTGTGCATAAGTAGCCTGTCACAGAAGGGACTCTGTGATGATAGATGTTGAACTAGGGTAGACCTCATAATATTAGTAGGCACTCATAGGTAAGGTCAGTAGGGTTTACTAGTTTATTTGCAGTGTCTTTGTATAATACACATGAGGGAAATCTGCATCACTGTATTATACACACAGAGGGAAATCTGCCCTAAAGTGTAGTTTCACTTCCCTTAGACCTACAGACCTACAAAGTCCAGTAAGGTATCAAACTGGGGATAAACATCTAAAGAACCTACATGTACACTGTAGGAAACTGGATTATTAGTTGAGAGGGGTCTAAGCCCCACTCAAGCAACAGGCACAATTCTTGCCAGGGTAAACCATAAAAGTCAATAAATTACCTGTGCTTATCCCACTGGTAGCTTGGCACAAAGCAGTCAGGCTTAACTCAGATACCAAGGCAGTCCTTCAATCAGCATCACAGTCCTCTGGCAGCAGAACGGCCCTTTTTCTATAACTTACACAAGTCCAGGAGTGTTCTGAAGCATGACTCCAGAGGTCAAAAATGTATACCTGGTGCCAGCCTTTGTGTGGGGGGGACTATAAATTACAATTAGTTTGAATGTAAACAGAATATTTCTATCTGCTCCCAGTCCCAGGTTAATACTTATTAAATTTAATAAGATCACCCAATGTTAGTCAATGGGAGAGATAGGCCCTACAACAGTGAAAAATTACTTTAGGGGTGTTTCATGACCAGGGCATGTAAAACATGAGTACACATCTCCTACGTTTTAAATACAATGTATTCTGCCCTTTGAGCCTTTAGGGTCAACCTTATGGCTGACTTATAAGCATTAAAAAGGAAGGTAGAAGCCTGACAATTTAAGCCTTTTCTATCTGACAATTTATTTTGTCAGATAGAAATGACAGTTTAAAACTGCCCTACATGTTGCGGTGCCAAGCCTGAGCCATACTTTAAAAGGCTACGTTAGTGGGTGCTACAATGAGTGCTGCAGGCCCACTAGGAGCATTTGATTTACAGGCCCTGGGTGTACGTAGTACCATCTTCTAGGGACTTAGAAGTAAATTCAATGTGCCAATTAGGTGCAGGCCAATTTTTCATTTTTTAGAGAGAGAGCACAAGCACTTTACCACTGGTTAGCACGAAGAAAGTTCACAAGGTCTTAGGACCCGATTCACAAAATAAACTTAGACCTGAAGTCTAAGTTTAGACCTGAAATCTAAGTTTACATCTAGTTCTTAGGGCCCGATTCACAAAGGTAAACTTAGACTAGAAGTCTAACTTTAGGACTTTCGATATTCACAAAGGGACTCATGAGTAGTAGACTGTGGAGTTTCCGCACTCGAGGAGGAGTTTCTACACTTGGGCAGAATCTCTGCACTTGAGGTGAAATCTCCACACTAGGGGAAGAGTAAGTATAATTTCATTCACCTGCAGACAATTAATCCCACCTGCAACCCCTGTACTACAAACCACTTAAAAGCAGCACACATTCAAGGCTTTGGTTTTTCCACACCTACACTCCACAAGCCAGCTCTGTGTCTTGCCTTTCTTTCAACATGTAACATATGTGGAAGAAGAATAACTACACTGTGGAGGAGACCAATATGATTATAACATTTGTAGTGAGGAACTACAAAAAACTGCATAGGCTACCTTCGTACTTAAGCAGTGCAACACAGACGGAAGCCCTATGGCAGAATCGGCAACTACAGTTAGTGAATTGGGGAGGATGACCAGATCGTCACATACATCAAAGACAAAGTAGCAGGATGAGAAGAGGTGGGTGAAGGAGAAGTTCACCAGGATAGAGGTAGCCAGAACTCTCCCTGGTGTACAAACTTGAACCAGTCTCCATCTCACTTCACTTGAAAAGGATGTCCACCATGCACCCCCACCTGCTGCATGGGCTGCCTGAGAATGATGACCTTAATGTGGTGCCAGGTAAAATGTGATGACTTAAACATGACTTAAAATGATAACTATGTATGGTACACTGCAATTCGTCTACCCCAACACAATCATTAACTCCTCACAGCCCTCACACCCGAGGTAGATGTGTTGCTTCTCCCACACACTCTTCTCATGACAGTGCATCCCAGGACTTTTCTCAAGCATCTGTGGGACGTAACACCCCTGGTGAGGAGCAGGTATCCCCTAGGCACCAATCTCCTCCCCACAGATCCCCTCCCCATGCTGATGTAGATGGTCATGGTGGCCAGTGGGAGGATGAATTTTTCCAGCAACAGGCTTATGTGAAGCAGGACATTTGTGCCATAGGGGCTACTCTGTCTGACATTTCACACTCACTACAGAGAATAGACAAATCCCTCAGATGACTGACAGACCCGTGTCCTGGACAGTGTTGAGAAAACTTGCCAAGACATGGCAAAGAGGCACAATTACATCATATTAATCTATAGGGGAGAGAGTGCAAGACACCATGGCTTGGCCATGAAGATGATGGAGGGTATGTTGAAATTGTACCAAAGTCTTCTTTCATGGTCAACACATGGAGGGAGCTCAACACATCTACCTACACCACAACCTGTACAGGCACCTCCCCTATGTACACAGGCACCCCCCTACACATGCCCCCTGCCCAGCCACAGCCCCCTGCACAGTCACATCCCCTCCCCAGTCACATCCCCCACCTTTACAGGCACCCTCACCCCCTGTACAGGCAACTCCCCCACCAGTACAGGTGCCTCACTCCCTGTACAGGTGCCTCACCCACCAGCTGTACAGGTACCCTTGTACAGTCACACCCATAGGTTGTACAGGCACCCCCCACCCCCTGTACAGCCACCCTAGCCATCGGTACAGTCACACCACCAACTTATTTCGGGTCCAGCGTCGCAGGTCCTCCCAGCGCTTGCAACACATCTTGGCCCTCCAATGGTAGACGCCCACTGCACTGCAGCGCACTGCAATATCTTGCCCGTATCTGGTGCACGCTGTATTATTCAACTGTTCCTCTTATCCCCCATAATGCTGAGGGTACTTATCAAGCACCGCTTCAGCTAGCATGTTCAAGCCAGTTTCACTTGGGTGGAATCTCCGCACCCGGGCTAGACTCTCCGCACCCGGGCCGCAATCTCCGCATCCAGACGGAATCTCCACGTCCAGGCCGGAATCTCTGCATCTGGGCCGGTTGGTCATTGTGCTAAACACCTGTGTAAGTGCTTACCATCCCCCCTGCTTGGGCCGGATGAAGTCAATTTACACCACCTGCAAGATCTGCACTACAACCATATAAAAGCAGCACACAAACAAGGCCCAGGTTTGTCCACATAGAGTTCCTGCTTGCCTAATCTGGGCATTACTTCAGGAAAATGCTACACCAGAGGAGGAAAACAAATTATACAGATGAGGAGACCGCCATGATCATGGAGTTTATTGTGAGGCACCAAAAACGTCTCCATGGTTTCCCCCTTACAGCACCAGTGACACACAGAAGGCAGCCCTATAGCAGCATTTAGCCACTGCAGTCACAGCACTGGGGGAGGATGTTCGCACTGTCACTGACATAAAGAAGAAGTGGCAGGACAAGAAGAGGCGGGTGAAGGAGAAGTGTGCCTGGACTGAGGTGGCCAAGAATTCTCCCTGTTGTACAATCCGGACCCCACCTCTGTCTCACCCTACTAGAGGAGGATGTCCTCAACACCATACACCCTCATATGATCCATGGGCTGCCTGTGAGTGATGTCCACAATGTGGTACCAGGTAAATGTGATGAAAAGGACATGGATATGAAATGTCTGTCTGCGTTGCACCACAATTGTGACTAAGGAAGTTGTCCCAGGTATGTATAAAAAGCATAGAGAGTCAGAGCCTCATGTGTCTCCTTCTGTATGTTGCACCACAAGTACCAGAATCCTTTGAGATGGAACTGGAAAATCCCATTCCCACTATCAAAAACATAGGCCCAGTACTGCTGGCGTATATACCTATCACTGGTAAATAGCAATAGACAAAGTGTCCCTTCCACTTAGTCAGCCGCGGCCGGGGCAGGTAAGAGCAGTGGGAGGGTGGGGCAGGGCAGGGATAAATTGACAGACAATGTAATAGGGAAAATAAAATAAAAAGTATAATTAAAACCATTTACACCTTGCGCTCACCACATCGCCGAGCACAAAGTGAGTGATAAATATCCTTTTTTTAAATAAATTGATTTTCCCTATTCAACCATCTGTCTAATTTCCCCCACCCCGCCATACCCCCCCACCGCCCCACTGCTCCTACCTGCACTGGACGTGGCATTGCATAGCATTATTGTTAGCATGTAGATGCCGTGACAACATTTCTGACAAGTTGCACATGTACATTTTGGGTTTGCTGACTTTTCTCTGTTCTTCTCTATTGACACATTCAGCCAGAGTACAGTCATCCAATGTAGCAGAGGTCCCTGCACCTACTGGGAGGAAACAACATCATCCACAGCAAGCCATACCACCCTCACAAACTGGTAAGTAAAATTGGTCAGGAGAGGGTCCAAAAGCCTGCATTGTCAGCAGACAACAGATGGACATATTGGGCCCGATTCACAAAGGTAAACTAAGACGAAAGTCTAACTTTTTGACTTTCGGTATTCAGAAAGAACATTTACAAGTAGTAAATGCCCTTTGTGAATGCCAAAAGAGTAAAGTTAGATCTTTGTCTCAGTTTACCTTTGTGAATCAGGTCCATTACATGTATTCCATCAACAGTGCTAGAACAGTGAACTGAACTCTGAAATCGAGTGCATTTCTTGTAGCAACTGGAATGTTAACTGGCAAACACACAAATCTTTGTAGGTCCAATGATGTCATCCAGGATTCCAGTCCCCACAGTGACATCTGCTACAAGGTTGGCTGTGACATCTGGTCAGGAACCACACACTGGGCAGATGCGGGACCCTGGTAAGTAAACCTAAGAATGATGTACCTGAATGCTCATGTAGACCTACAAAACCGGTATGACCGGATAGGGACCTAGCTGGGGTGTAGATTTTCCACTCAAATGTGAGCTCGAAAAACTTGAGAAATGAAAGCTTTCCTTTCTTGAGTCCCCTCACTCACCAGGGTTTCCCCATGGTGACATGCTTCATCATAGGGGCCATCTCAACCCGCTGCGGGCTGAGGCGTGCTACGACTTGTGATGAGACGTAGGAGCACTAATCGTGAGGAGCTATGTGTAGTGCAGTGATGTGGTGGAGTGGAGTTAATTAAAAAGTACCTAACTAGTGGACAGAAAAAACTTTATTCAGGCTCCTAGTCGGTCTATTAAAAATTGGGGTTAGTCTCTAGTGAATCTAATCGAATGCGTTAGGGGTCCCTAGTAGATGTCAACATGTTTCGAGCTTCCCCACAGCTCTTCTTCAGGACAACACAGGGTCCCGCCCTGTGTGTACCACTCCAAAGTGACCTACAGTGATATACGTGAAAAAAACAACGAAATGCTGCAAAAATAAGGCAATTGTTAATAATACATACGGTACAAAATTGTCACGTAGTATGGGTACATAATAGTCCCGTAGAATTGTATTTTAAGCAACAATGTGCCTCATGGTCTCAACCGGGGTGAGAGGGTTCCAACTGGAACTTTGTGTGATAACCTCTCGGTCAGTAGACCTAGCAAGATTCTCCCTCGAGACCAATATGCGGTCTATATCACTGTAGGTCACTTTGGAGTGTTGTGAATTGTCAGGGGGAGAGTCAATCTCCTCCCACCCCTGGCCAGAGGTGTCCAGTGCTTCACCCCCCCTAAAATGTCCTCAGCCTCCACTCGGTCCATAGCACTTGAGGTGTGGTCTTGCTCAGTTCGGGTGGGCGCAATTCTTCTGCCTTCTGATATTGAAGCTCCCTCCTCCTCCACTTCCTCTTCCTCTTCAGTTGTGGAGAGAGGCCGTGGCCGCCACTGCCCCAACCATGTCCTGCTCTGACCCAGGTCCTGGTCCTGGTCCTTTTGGCCAGCTGGACCCACTGAATTGGAAGACAAATCATAATGTAGTGGTTGTACACGTCAGACCGACACACATAACTACATGAAGCAAGGGCATACTTTATTCTCTTTGGATCACACTGTATAAGTGACTTTGTGCCTAAAGTACATGTATGTTCACTGTGGTGTCCTGATTTGACTCACACATAGACATCTTACTTTAATTTTGATGGCTTACACTTCTGTACTGACCAACCCTCACCTTCTGCATTCTTGTAATCTGTGTTTCCTGTCATTGCTACATAGGCATCTTCCAATGCCCATCTGCAAAAGGAGATAAGAGACAGTCCAGATGGTATTGGAATGATCCTGTGATATGGAGTCTCTGCACTCTCACACTTTCTAACAAATGTCATCTGCTGTGTATCATTGTATGAGACAACACAAATGCAGATTTGGGTGTACATATCCAAATAGGGGTTGGGATATTAGCTTTGCTAAGTGGTGAGTCTAACATTTTGGTATTCCCTCACAACAGCAGACAGTCTAGTGCCACATTTTGCCTTCAAAGACTGCTCAGGTAGTGCTGTACCATGGAGAACAGTTGTGGCTAGTTGTTACAACTACCTTGACTGGACAAATGACAAACAAGCCACTGTTGGGAAGATGTGTGTTTGTGGACACACTTAGAGAAGTTGATAACACTTAAGAGTGAGGCAAGGATCTCAATGTCTGTCTTAACTTCTGTACTGACCAACCCTCACCTTCTGTATTCTTGTAATCTGTGTTTCCTGTCACTGCTACATAGGCATCTTCCAATGCCCATCTACAAAAGGAGATCAGAGACAGTCCAGTTGGTATTGGAATGATCCTGTGATATAGAGTCTCTGCACTCTCACACTTTCTAACAAATGTCATCTGCTGTGTATCATTGTATGAGACAACACAAATGCAGATTTGGGTGTACATATCCAAATAGGGGTTGGGATATTAGCTTTGCTAAGTGGTGAGTCTAACATTTTGGTATTCCCTCACAACAGCAGTCTAGTGCCACATTTTGCCTTCAAAGACTGCTCAGGTAGTGCTGTACCGTGGTGAACAGTTGTGGCTAGTTGTTACAACTACCTTGACTGGACAAATGACAAACAAGCCACTGTTGGGAAGATGTGTGTTTGTGGACACACTTAGAGAAGTTGTTATCACTTAAGAGTGAGACAAGGATCTCAATGTCTGTCTTAACTCCATGGCACATGATGATCTCTCTTAATCAGAACCCAATGTCACCAAAGTCAATGCAAGTCACAGCATCCAATACCCACTGGACAGTGTCTGTACAATTCAAATCAAAATTTTTATTCGGTCTCAAAAACAATAGACCATAAAAGTACATAAAAGAATAATGCGCAAAACTGTAAACACACATGAGAATTTAAAAATCTGTACAATTCCTCACCCAATGCACACATCAGTTATGAGGCCCTTGGTTCACTGGTAATGGTGCTGGCAGTGCAACTGTATATACAAATGCAAGTGTGGGGCTCTATTCCCCCGGTTGCACACAAAAACTACCACTCCCAGAATGCACTCTGCTCAGTGCATTCTATGTGCTACAACAAGCCTTTGGCCTTATGATGACAGCTGCATTTGTACAGAATAGGTAAATGGAGGCATGAGACACCTGATGGTACAGCTTTTTCATCCCTCACATCATACCTTCACACACATATTGCAGTTAATTCACTTACCATCTCTCTGCTACTCATGCTCCTCCATCTGAGCATGGAGGGTGATCCAAGCTGCCCTCTGGACCCTCCTGTACAGTAATGAGAGGCAGGCCTTGATCCTGGCCCAGCGTTTTAGGTCCTCCCAGCGCTAACGGCATGCCCTGCCCACGCAGGACATAGATGCCCACTCCACTGCAGTGCTCCCCAATGGTGGACCAGAGTCTAGCACACCCTGCACTGCTCAACTGGTCCTTGGGCCCCCCTCTGCTAAGATATCCAATTCCTTTCAGTGAAAGTGGGTACTTTTTCCTCAAGTCCCTCAGCCATGTTGGGGTACTTGGGTTGTACTGAGCAGCAGGATGGCAGAGGATCTGATCTGTGACAGAGGATGACTCAGAAGGAACAGAAAATGGCTGTCAGCAACCTCCTGTGATGTGTTTCCTGCCTACCACTTCCTGTATGTAATTTCCTGTATGAATAGATTGGATTCCGGCCTGTTTCCGAAATCTCCAGCCGGAGTGTGTACTCTCCGTATGCAGTGCGGAGGCGCCGCATGTGGAGTCTGCACTCCTTATGCAGCGCCTACAGGCTAATATGATCTTGCACACAACTTCAGGGGAGTACATCAGCACCCCTCCTGTGCGGTCAGGAAATCTGAATCACAACTTCAGGAGACCAAAACTGCGCTCTATGATGGTTCGAGTTCGTATGTGTGCCCTATTGTACCTACGGTGAGGTACAGTGGCTACATGTCTGTATGGTGTGAGGAGTTGAGGGGAGAGTGAATAGCCAGCTTCACCTGAGGAGGAAAAATAGGGCACTTGATTACATGTCCCTCTTGAATCTGTACAGAACATGATCTATACTTTGGTACTTGCAGTGTCTGTTGAGGCCGTGTATGTGGCATGATGAATCTTATTGTAAAATGGTTTATGTGAGATGGCATTTATACATTACATTTACACATATCACACTTCTTTTGTGCTTGGTACTTAGCCAGTAGCCACATGTTGCCACATTCTCCCGCAGCCATCCACCGGGCAAGAGGTGATATGCGGAATACAAAGCTGTCATGAGTACTGCCTGGAAACACTGCATGCGCATCAATGAATCGACCACTGGCATCACAGACACCCTGCACATTGATTAAATGCCATTAGTGTCTGTTGCAGAAGATGTGCACAATGCGGTGGGGTGGCTGAAGAGCCACATGAGTACAATCAATGGCACCCAGCACACGTGGGAAGCGGGAAATGAGGTAGAAATCCCTGTCTCCTATCCAGTGTATGGGGCATTCGTATGTGGAGGTAGGCTCTCGTATTGATGTAGCTCAGTACTTGATGCAAGCACCGGGACTGGCTTGCCTGAGAGATGCCCACAAGGTCACTAGAGACCCTTTGGAACGACCCTGTAGCAAAAAATTGGAGAGCAGCAAGGATCTTGAGATAGGCTGGGATGGCATGGGAGCAAAAGGTCACAGAGTCAAGTCGCTGCTCCCACTCACAAACCATCTCCAAGATAACATATGGGGGAAACGGTATCTGGCCCTGACATCTTGGCTGGACATCCCAAATAGGTTAATCCTTTGTTTGAAAATCCTCTCTACTCTCCTCCTCCTCATCCTCCTGCTCCTCAACTCTTCTTGCCGCATGGCAAGGGGCAGAGCAACAAACACATTCAGCTACATGTTGAAAGGGTTGTATGTGTTAGCTCTGCTTTTATATTTGCTGCAGGGCTGGGATTGGCTGTTGGGCTGCAGTGTTTCAGCTGGAGCAGGGTGGGGGGGATGATAAGCACTTTCACAGGTGTTTAGCATTGAAGATAATGACCATCCGGCCTGGATGTGGAGATTCCGGCCCAGGAGTGGAGATTCCAGCCCAGGAGCGGAGATTCCGGCCTGGGTGCGGAGAATCAATCCCGAGTGCGGAGATTCCGGTCCGAGTGCGGACGTAAAGATATGAGTCGGAAATGACTTCTGTGAATACCAAAAGTCGTAAATGACTTCTGTGAATACCAAAAGTCGTAATGTTCGACTTTTGGCTCAGATTACCTTTGTGAATCGGCCCTTCTATTCAAGTCCCTTTGTGAATACCAAAAGTCAGAAAGTTAGACTTTTGGTCTAAGTTTACCTTTGTGAATCAGGCCTTACGTTTACACCTAAAGTCAAAGTTTGGACCTGAAATCTGAATTTAGACCTAAAGTCTAACTTTAGATTTGAAGTCTATGGGCCTGATTCACAAAGGGCCTCCACACTTGTGGGGGAGACTTTCCCAGTCGTGGGGCATCTCCGCACTCGGGTGAATTTCTCCGCAATGAGATTTTCATTAGGGGATTCTTCCCCGGTTGCAGAGTCTCCCCCATGACTGTGGGGCCTCCACCACGAGTGCTGAGGCGCTATGTAAATCAGGCCCTAAGTTTAGACCTAAAGTCTAACTTTAGATCTAAAGTCTAACTTTATACCCGAAAATATCTTTGTTTCTCCTCATTCCTACCTCTTTCGATGCTTGCTGCATTCTGCAGCACACATAAAAAGAGAAAAATCCCTCAAAGGATTGTTTTTGTGCAGGAATATGTACCTTACTGCGCAAAAACAATCCTGCTCATAATGCAGGCACCCTTGCAGTGTGGCACAAGGGCGCCTGCGTTGGCGCACAAGTGTGCCAGAGCTAGGAGACAGAAGGAATGCTCCATATGTTAGATTTGGTGCGTTTCTGCTCTCTCCCTTTCACGCATCTCAGCACAGCAAGCTGCCTTGCTGTGTTGCGTGAAATAATGGTAAATATACCCCAAGCTGTAAAAGAAAGAACTTACATGGCCGCATGTATAAAACCTTGATAAAAAGTATGTATTCAGTATGCAAAAGGTCAGCAAAGCAATTTGGAAACTAAAATAGATACAAAGCGATCACATATAATTGTTTCAAACTAGCAGTTGTCATTCATGTAGAACCCCATAGAAGGGTGTAACAAGCACATGCAGAGGTCTAGAAAATAGAAAGGCTTAATTCCAGCAGAAGGGATGTAGAAATTCACAATCAAAATCAGTTTTGCACATCTAAAGAGGCAGCAAATGTTCTCTTCTCACTACCCACTTTATTTCTGAGCAAACACCTGAAAATGTTTGATGTTGTTTATTGATCATACACTGGAAAACTCTGGACTAGTTTTTTTCTAAGAGCAGGAGCTTTCCATATACATTGAGTTATAATGTTAGGAATTTCTCTAATTAAAGATGTTTATGGAAAGTGTGTCTAAAGATGCTGCATTAATTTTGCTGGATTTGTTGAAAATGAGATTTAATAAAGCTCTGAAACTCCAATGAACCACTCTTCAGAGCACTCCTCATTTTACCAGGAGGTTGATGGCACAGACCCAAGGACTGAAAGCAGTACACTGGACACCAACCTTATTTGAAGAATTTTCAATTACGTAGTTTCAAGAAAAGACACACCCTTTGTCATAACCCATTCGCGGACCATGAGGTAGGTAGGGGATACTGGCCACAGTTGTAGGGGCGGGGGTAATTTGACTCTATTTTCCTGAGGTCCGTCCTACTGTGGTTCTGCAGACTGGGCCAATTACACGCTTTTCAGCATTTGACTCATGGCAAGCATTCACAGGCTTCTAAGGGAGGTTAAGTTGAGGGTATATAGGTTCAGCACTAAGCACCCAGCAGCGCAATATGAAGATTCTCCAGCCCAGTGATTCTTTTGTAAAAGACAAGCACTTTATTTTACATAAAGACACAACACTACACACTACAATAAGGTTCTAGATACCGAATACTCAGATGGGAACCTCATGTGCTTCACCGTGGAGCCCTGACTAGACACTCTCCCTCTTCATTTTCTCTCAGCTCAATGGGCTTAGGGTTCTGGTGCAGTCCCTAGCTTAGGTGCTGCACTCGCTCCTTTGTCTTAACATGCAGCCACTTCTAAAGAGCTAAATAGCTCGTAGAGTCTCACACTCATTTATTTCCCTTCATGGTGGGTGGGTTCACCAATGGGGCGCAGGACCAAGACACAGTTTGTGTCAGTCCTGCACAGGAGGGGCAGCAGCAGGCTGCATAGTAAGTCTTTGGAGTGCAGTGGCAAAAGCAGAGGCTTCTGGTGTCGACCCTCTTCTTGGCTTCGGTTGTCTCTCTGAGCTGGCATGGCTTGCAAGCTTGGAGAGCCCAAATCCTCGGGTGAGTATTAAGACAATCACAGCTGACTAACTGGGCTTTAACAATGACAAGGTACTTCTAAGAGCTGATGGGATTACAATGACAGCAATCTGATTGAGCAATGGGTTTTCAGCACATTGGCTGCCAGGCCCTAGTTTGGCTACAGTTCCTTGAGTCGGTGGACTCGATCTACAGAGCAGCGTAGTCTACTTGGCACCATTGGGTGTCAGACTCAGGCTAACCACTCACTGGGTTTACTCTGGATGAGCACCAGAGATTTGCAATCTTTATTTTTGGGGTGTGTGGGATGGAGGGCACAGCGTAACTGCAATGCATGCCGCAGAGTTGGCATTGTTGTGTTTACTTTGTACGGGCTTTCAGGCACACGAGGATCTCTCTAGGCAAATGTTGATCCCAGGTTCAGTTGGGCTAACTGTCCAGGCACACTGCATCAAGTGCAATGATGGTGATGATGGAAATGGCACAGGAGGCTGCTCAAGTATGCGTGTAAAGTGCCAGTTTCTTCAAAGATAACTGAAACTTTTCTGCAATGTTGATCACACCAGTCACACCGTCTCTGACTCTCTGATGGACAGATTATTGCAATAGGATTAATTGCTTCTAGCTCCCTTCCAATGGGAAACTCCTCTTGCAAGGTGGACTCACCCCTTCTCCTTCGCTCAGGGCAGGACTCTTTAGCTTCCAAGAACAAGTCAAACAGTTCTTCCTTCAGATCAGAGTCCGGGTGATGTCTCTTCGCTTCTGGGAAGCTAGCTGTCAGAGAGACATTATCCCTGGTTGTGCACTAGCCCTCTGGGTACTCTGTGGAGCATTCCCCTGTTGGTCAGATAAACCTTGGAACAGGAATAATATGTGGGTCAGCAGCTCCTATTTTGTACAGAGGTGACAGACAGGGAATACTGATTATATGTCTTTATTTATATATCCGGTTTGGGGTCGTTCCTGTTTCATGTGTCCTTTTCAGGTTGTCCTCTACTCTAAAACTTTGTCTTAACTGATGCTCTTCACTGCCGGGTCATCTTCAGGTAAGAGCACCCACTTTAAAGGTGTAAATATGTTTGAGCAGTCTACACCTGATTATCAACAGCCACCCCTGGCAGTGATCAGGAATAAGGGAACCATCACACGCTGACACAGAAACTGCAGTCCCTCCCCTCAACCCTGCCACCCACCAAATGGTAGTCTCAGGAAACCTAATCAGCAGCTCTCTGTATCAGAAGAGATATATTCAGATTTCCAAGGGGAAGGCTAGCTCGCTTTCTCAACTTCAATTTTTGGGTTCCATCCCTCCAGTCTGAGGAATGTCAGCAAAACTCTAATACTGACTGGGAAAGCAATTTCACCATCATGTGTACAGGATCAGGCATAGGGCTAACAAAATGCAACTCACAGACCTGTGTCTCTTTGGTTCTCTCAGGTTCTCATGCAATGCATACCAAACTTTACTAGCATACATGACACATCCAGGAGCACAGGAACTTGGTGGAAGGAATTAGGGTTCACTATTAGTGGTAGAATTTTAGATGGATGGGCCACTAGGCTCCCATTCATATGGCACAGGTAAAACAGTCTTGTCATACTGTAACCATAATTAAACATGGTATGCTGCTTTTACAACGTTACATGTGTGAACCTGTGACAGGGACAGTAATCATTTTGTCACTATCAAGGGTCCGCTTTGTGCATCACTCTAGCTCCAGAACAGGCATAGAACCATTTGTAAGACAAGGGCTGTCCTGGGCCTTCTCACACACTCTGGATTGGCAGGGATTGGAACCAAAATGTGAAAACTATGGCACCAAATACTTGCATTTGTGCATGCATGGTGGGGGGAAATCTGTACACCAAGCAGGGGACTTCCTATCTCAACACATTCTGCAAAATTAATGTGTGAGTTTTTAAGAAATATTTGTAAGTTGGAGAGAGATTGATGATACGTATTTAGTTAATCACATCTTTAATGCATTTTTTCTTAAATTGTAAAACAAAGAATGTAGTGATACAAGCGCTACTGTTTTTATAAACCTCATAGTAAATATATTTTAGCCCTCTGAGATGTTTGAGTGGTGATATTGGTATTTCTAGAGTGAAACACTGCCGTGAGTATTAGCAAAGGTGTCTCAAGAGGACTGTGTTCCTTTTGAAACTGTTACGGAAGCAGAGTTCATGCCATGTTATAATTTAATCACAAAAATATGAAAATAAACTGGTTGAAGGTGTGGTATTTTTCAGGAGAAAGGAATAACAAGATATAAATATGTAATTGTGGGTGAAAAATGAAGTAAAGTTTAGACAATATAGTGAAGTATCACTGTTATGAATTATTGATCAGTATGTAACTGTTATCTTTTTTGTTCTTTTTCCTTTTTTAGGAAGAAAATGGAAACTTGTTTCTGAGCAAATAATTATCTGCTTACATAAGCAGCAAAAAAGAGCCTTGTTAACACAGGCAGGATTATTGTGCTATTAAGCAATTACTGCATCTTGAAGCAAAGTGTTTTCAGGTTGGAAGGATGTGAAAGTGACTGAACAGTTGTGCAGTTCAGCAGCCCCAGCTAACTCTGCATGAGCTAGACTATGTGAACTGTATTTTACATATATGGTGCTTCATGGGAACTGTCTTGTCGCCTACCCAGCTAATATATAGCAGAAAACATGAAGACTCTTTGGAAGTCTTAGGTGGTTAAAAGACTGGAAAAGAAGTGCTACATGAATCAAAACCTTCTAGGCAAATGAAGCAAAAGGGGGAGACATTGGCACCGGTTGATGACTGTGAAAATATAATGTTATAACTTAAGTAATATAGATTTTTTCTTTTGTTTGTTTAATAGTTGTTCATATAGTTTGTTTATATAGTTGTTGTAGTTTTGCATTGTTGTAATAAAAATGTTTAAAGTTACTTTTGATTTTTTTCCTTAATATATATGAGAAATTTCAGTTTTACTATAGTATTGCAATATTCTAAAAAAAACTGTCCGTTCCATCTTCAGGGACTGTAAATATGCTGCTGCATGTATATGTATCTCCATGGCAGTATGAACATCTTTTATTCTACAGACACTTGGTAATGGAGAGCACAATTATTTTGTTATGCAGCTATGGTGAATCGTCATGCAACAATGAGGTTTCAGTAGAGAGAGATCAGTACTTGTCCATGCTGTAGTATAGGGACCTCTGATAGAAGAGAGAGGTATTGGCACAGAGAGCAGATCTTCATACTCTAATCTGGTCTCCTATCAGCTGTGTGCCATCAGTATTACTTATGACTGTCAACATTCGGAGATGTCTGAAAGAGAGGTGAGTATATCCCCACAATCAAATATGGACAGTAGTTGTGTAGGACACAGTTTTCAATAGACAGGATACTTCATTTAATACTGTAATATGGGGATCCATCGTTATGAAGAGAGGTAGGCACAGAGAGAATAGTCTTTGCTCACAGTCTATTTTGCAGATATGTTACTCTGGGAAGATTTCTCCCCTGACAGGGCAGTGTGTCTCTACAATTGTTTTGGAAGACAAACTTCTCAGCTTAGAGTTACTTTCATCCCTACACCTTACTTGTACATCTGTCATCTTGGGGAGAGTTGTGACCAGAGAGATAGGCCTGTTTCACACCCTAATTTGAACACCTATCATCCAAGACACAGGTCACAGGAGAGAGGCAAATCTCTCCCCACACTACTACGCCGACTTATCATGCAAGAGAGATGTGTCAGCAAACAGCACATTTCCTCCCTACAGCCTACTATGTATACCTGTCAGAATGGGAAGAGGTATGAGCAAAAAGATCAATTTTTCTCAAACCCTACTACAAACACCTTTCACTCTGGTAAGATGTGTTAGCGTACAGGTCACTCCCTTCCCAGATACCACTGCGTATCCCTAATATATATTGTAATTTTCCTGGGAAGAGGTCTCAGTGGAGAGGCTAGTACCTGTGATACTTACTATGGAATAGTAAGGTCTTACATCTGAGGTGTGTACCTTTACCACCCTACTATGCATACTGCTGAGCTTGGGGAATGGTGTGAGTGGGGAGGGAGTATATCTTTACACCCTACTCTATACACCGGTTAGCTTCATGGAAGATGTCAGTGAGAGGCCAGACTTTCCCAATAGTCTACTGTACACAGTTGTTAGACTGTGAAGAGGTGTTAGTGAGATTGCAGTTTCTCTTTACACCCTACTATGCACTGTTGTCATACTGTAAAAGGTCTAATTGCAGAGTCTACTTGTTATCCACACCCTACTAATGGGGACTATAAGGTATAAGTACTGGAATAAAAGAAAGTGTGAATTCTTCCTTCCCAAAAAGTTTACGATCTCACAAGACTCTCCCAGGACCGTAAACAACGGTAGTGGGGAACACAAAATTTTGATGCAAGATGTTACTGGAGAGACTGTTTCTCCCCACACTCTACTATATACACTTGTAGCCCTGGGAAACGGTGTTACTGAAGAACTTAGGGACTTATTTATGAGAACCCTGCATCACTTTTTCACCACTTAAAGTGGTACAGTGTGACGCAGAGCTCTCATAAAGATTTATGAAGCCACGCAAAGCCAGCTTGCATGTCTTTGTTTGGCCTCATAATTCACGAGTAAGATGACGTAGCGCAAATAGCTGTATCACCTTACTCTGTTCCCGAGAGGCCTTCCATGGACATGGAGGTGGGGTTTCCCATGCAACACCCATGGAATTTGATACTGCCCCAGACTTACAAAGTTTTGTAAACCTTGGGAAGCATCAAATCTGTACGACTCCTGAGGTGAGGCATAACAAAGAGAAATATGTTAAGTTCTCCTTGTTTTTCCATCTTTCCATGTATGCTGCATTCTGCAGCACACATAGAAAGAGAAAAACGCCTCGAGGGATTGTTTTTGTGCAGGAAGGTGCTCCTTCCTGCACAAAAACAATCCTGCCTGCAATGGAGGCACTCTTGCACCATGGTGCAAGGGTGCCTACGTTTGTGCTAGGCTGTCAAAATGGTGCCAGCACAGGCAGAAAGGACAGGAATGCACAGTATTGCTTAAATATGGTGCATTCCTGCCCTTTCACTTTGGGTAGGGCAGCACAGCAAGGTGCCCTGCTGCGCTGCCCTATGCCAAAATGCAATAAATGATGCCCTTAGTCTCTCCTTGCACCCTACTATTCACTCCTGTCATACTGTGAAAAGGTCTCATTGGAAAGGCCAGTTTCTACCCACAGACTACTAGTAGGGAGAATAAGGCATAAGTACTGTAATGAGGAAAAGTGTAAATTTTTCCCCCAAAATGTTTTACCATATTGTAACACTCTTGCAGGATCGTATAAAAAGGAACACATAGTGGGGTATAGAAAACTTTACTCAACAGAAAGTTTACAGTAAGGAGGCTTGTGTGTTTGCACAGTCTAATACTGACACCCTACTATAAAAAGCTATTACGCATTAAATATAGTTTAACAAGATGCTCACAAGAGTGGAACAAATATACGAGTGAGAGCAGGCGTTTGTGTGCTCATGAGAGACTCTCGTGGGTGTCAGTATTTTTATAAAAAGGGATTTATACCATGAAATAATCACATAATGTTGCAATAGGGATGCTCTAACAAGAGCCGTTGTGTTTATACTGGCACATGCATCAAGCAGAAATCCCCTCGCAAAAATTGCGAATTGGTAAAATAGGCCGTTAGCGAGCCCAAAATAACACTCTCCAATGCAGCAACCAAAATACCGAAAATGCAAGAAAATCGCAAAAAAAAGATCCCGCAAAATTAGCGAGGAGCAAAATAGCGATTCCTTAACAGCGAGACATACAACTGCAACCTCAAATAGCGATTAGCAATTAAAGAATCGCAATGCAATGCATGAAAAATCGCAAGTAGCGAATATCATGAAATTCGCTATTTAGCAAGAGCAGAATAAAGGGAATCTCAACCAGGAGGTAAAGTTAAAAAAAAAAAAACTCCCACAGGTGTTACCAATCTGAAAGCCCTTAAAAATGCCTCAGGAGACCATGTAAGCCTTTCACAATGGCAGCCCTCTACGTGCTGGCAAGGAGGATGAGGATCAATGCAGCAGCCCAGCGCAGGAGGAGGATACAGGAGAGGGTATTCCGAGTGCGCATAACATTGCTAGGCCAAAATGAAGACGAAATATATGATAAGTACCGGCTGAACCGTGCAATGATAATGCGCCTAATTGCAGATCTGGAACCCCTATTGCAGCACCAGACCCGTAGGACCCATGCCATCCCTGCACATGTACAGGTCCTATGTAGCCTGCACCTACTACCGTCAGGCAGTTTCCATGGGGTAGTAGCCGTAGCCGGAGGTGTATCCCAAAGCACACTCTCACGCTTCTTCAGAAAATTCCTTGACGCCATGATGATAAGGATACACACACACATCACCTTCCCCACAACCCCACAGGAGTTGAATCAGACAAAACTGGAGTTCTACCAGGTGGCCCAATTTCCCCATGTCATCGGATGCATAGACTGCACGCATGTCCCCATCTGTCCACCAGCAGCCAACGATAACATCTTCCGGAACAGGAAGTCGTACCACTCCATCAATGTGCAGGTCGTGTGCAACGCAAAGCATATAATAACGGACATCGTGGCACAATTTCCAGGGAGCACCCATGACTCGTATATATTCCGCCACAGTGGCATCCACAGGTGTCTGCTCGGGGGTGAATTTGGCGAAGGACACCTACTTGGTACATACATATACCTAGTTGCTACATCATGATGCCAAATGTAATAGCATTACTGTGGCTAACCCTTTGCTTTCCACCCTGTAGGTGACAGCGCATATGCCTTGCGCAAATATATCTTGACACCATATCTCAACCCAGCCACACCACAGGAACAGAGGTACAACGCGGCACACATAAGCACACAGAATGTGGTAGAATGGACCTTCGGCATACTCAAAAGTCGTTTCCGCATCCTTCATAGAAACTGGTGGAGCGTTGCAATACAGCCCCGAGACCTGCTGCAGGATTGTGGCTGTATGTGCCATGCTGCACAACATTGCCACCAGGAGGGGCATACCGATTGAGATGGACAACAGTGACTCTGATGGTGACAACCAACCACCCGCACAACACCGACAGGCGCATGTGGCAAACACTACAGAAGGTCAGAGGAGACGTGCACACATCACACAACATCATTTCTGAGGTAGGTAATAATGAGCCATTACAACCAGATGTTGAATGTAAATGTTTAATTAACATGAGCACATGTCAAACTGAAGAAGTGTGTTTTGAAAATTTGGAAGGTGATTGCATTGGTCTATAAAGTCAAAATAAAATTGTACTCAGCACTGGAGGGAAATCACTACGTTGAAATTGACCATGGTTACACCACCATGGCCAAAAAGGAGTATAAGCCTGGCTAGCGTCTCTTGCCACGTATTCCCAGCCTCCCGTCGCCTGCCTCGGCAACATCACCCTGACGTGAACCCGTGGATGCCCCTCCTGTTAGTGGTCACTGGCACCGATAGGCTACTCAGGCTCGAGGCCTCCTCACTCCCCTCCTCCCCTTCCAAGTTGATGGCACTCACAGTCCCGGACTGGATGTGTTCCACAGCAGTGGTCACTTGTCCTAAGGACCTGGCAACATCCCCACAGAAATGGCCAAGATCAATCTGCATTGACACGGAGCGCCATGCCAATAGTGCGGTGGTGTTGCAGAGCTTGTTGATGGCCCTTGTATTTGCTGACATGCGGATCAGGCTCTGGCGATGCCTTCTGCGCTTAGTGCGTTGTCCTGCAAGCACCGCACGGGTGAGCTCCTGTAGGCTCAAGTTTGTCTGCCGATTCCCCTCAGCAACCACTGTTGTTAGCTCGCGCACACTGTCTGTCATTGTGCTCATGTTCTTGGCCAGCTTTGTGATCTGCATATTGATTGTGCCCATGTGTCTCCCCTGCAGGCGTTGCATGCGTAGCATCTGAGACTCCATGCCGCCATACACATTTGGAGCCTGCTCATCACGTGCCGCAATACGGGCCCTGGTCCTGCGCCGTTGTCCTGGTTGGACCTGTGCCTGTGATTGAGTTGGTGAAGGGACACGTGGCTGGCTGGGGGCTGGAGTGGGTGCTGGAGTCAGCTCGGATTCCATTTCTTGCAGTGAGGGTACATGTGCCCTGCGTTTTGGTGGTGGGGGTGGTGTGCTTTCTGGGACCACAGGAGTCTCTACATCCGTCTCTGCAGGTGTCTCTGAGATGACGAGCTGGTCACTATCCTCAGAGTCTGCCTCAGCTGCATCTGTGATGTGAAACAGTGCAGTGTTAGTCTTTTATGATCCTAATTCTGTTTATCATTTGGCATACTTAGTTCAAAATAAATCACTGATTTAAAAACACTGGCTGGCATGCGGTGTTGGTATGTTTAATTAACCATTGTTGCATTTGAATGCCCACTTGTCTGACATGACTACAACTCCCATGATGCATTGTGTGTATGAGGGGAAACGTGGCATGGGGTTTTACCTGTACACTGTGATTTGCCTGGGGGAATGTGCACGATTATACAGTACGCAGAGGAGTAGCGCTTGCATGCATCTTACCTTGTGGTGTTCTTGCTGCGCCGGATGTGTCCAATTAAGTCACTCCGACGACTGCCTCAGGCTCGATTGTCCCCTCAACAAGGTCCTCCAGGGCTGTGTTTGCGGGTGCTTTCAATGGACCCCCTCCTGTGCCAGCTGCTTCCTTCACCCTTTCAGCTATGCGCTCCTTGGCACGTTTCCTCAGGTCGTACCACCTTTTCTTCAATTCATCAATGCTGCAGTGTGTGACTCCCACAGCATTCACTTTTTCCTTTATGCGCAGCCATAATCTTCGCTTTACAGCCTCTGGCACCTTCAGGGACAATTTGCTGAATAGCTTATCATGGCTACTGCTGACCCCCTCAATCAGGTGTTCAAGTTCCCTCTCAGAGAACTTCAGCTTCCTCTTTCTGGGCGTGGCACTCTTCCCTGCATCGGTTTTGTCCATCCTGTGTCTGTGAACAGTAGCTGGATACCGAGTGTGAGGATTCTCAGCTCAGCTTCAGTACTCTGCCTCCTCCTCTGATCTCTTCACTGCACTGAATGAAGCATGGCTTGGATGACTTCCTGGTTGTGATGTCATCACCCTGCTTCCAGTGCGACCCGCTTTTTGCGAGTTCGCTAATAGCGAGTTCGCTAATACCGAAATCGCTATTAGCGACGTCGCAATTTGCGGTTTCCTGGGTTAGCGAGTCACAATTATGTCCTCGGTCTGGTTTTAGCAAATTTTCGCGAATCGCAATTATTTAGCGATTCTCTTCATGCATTCCGGTTAGCGATTTTTTATTTGCGATTCCTTATTTTTTGCAAATAAGGAATCGCTTTTTCTAATTTTGATGCATGTACCCAATAGTTTGTAATGTTCAATTACACAGAGAACTGGATGCATTCCTTGATGTTATTAAGGAAGATGCTGTTCTCCTCTGCAGTGAAGTGCACTCCATCTTGCCTATAGATGCCTGGCATATCAAATTAAATCAAAAGAAGGCTTTAATCGATTGTTATATCAGACAATCATAAAAGCTGGTTAAAAAAGAGAAAAACATTTTTCATTACATACAGTATAAAATTCAGTTAAGATGTTGATTAAAACAGTATTAAACTAACATAGCCCTCTTTCATATAGAACAAATAAATTAGCATAAATTTCCTTTGACTCATCATTTTCCTCATAGCTAACAATCTTAAAAACACATTACAGAAAGACAAAATACGTTTTTTCGTTACACGCAATTCATTTAAAATATTAATTAGGACGGAATAAGCTAACATAGCCCTATTTCATATAACATTAAGTGAACATACATTTCCTTTGACTCAGCACTTTCCTCAAGAAAATTGCTATCCTAAAAACACTGTGCTCATTGTCCAAATGTTGTAGTGCCAAAAAAGCAGGTCGACACTGCCGAACACAAGACCGAACCACTTTAAAACGGGTACTAAGTAAATACTCCTCACATGGGAATAAAATGTACAAAAAAGGACAACATGAGTCGTAAATTGGGCAGAAGTATTATCGCTGGGGCATGGTTGGAGGTCTTGAGCCCAATTGTTCATCTTAGGATGGGTGACTAATCTGTGAAAAAACCCCAACCTAAATCGGGTTAATAGGAACCTGTCATGAGCTCCTGGTACAAAGATTAAATAGGGTTGGATATTAAAAGAAGTTAAAATCAGTTGGTTGTGCAGGACTGTGGGTTTTAATATCTCAGTTGACATTCTAATAGAGTCCAACAGCAGAATACCCTCTTTTCTTAATTCCTTCCTAGTTATTGACCGAATGGTACTAGGGTTAGTAAAATACTCAAGATAGCCCAAATCTTTTAAAAAATTGCGGACATATCTAATCCATGGGATCCTCAAAGCTCCTTCTAATTTCAGAGTATCCAGGAGGATATCTCTGTTCAATTTTGCCTCTTCTTTAGTCCAGAGCCTATGCCATAATAGCACAGGCTCAAGTTTTATTAAATCAGAGATGAAGGGGAGCCCCAACTCCGCATGGCATATACACGCTGAAGTACCATTAGGGACAGTAAGAATGTATCTTAGGAAGGAATTTTCTGCTCGTTGGGTAGGGAGCAGGTCAGTGAACCCCCAGACTCCTGCCCCATAAACTACTGCGGAAACACACTTTGCCTTATAAATAGCAATAAGCTCCTCCGGTGGTCTTTTACCCAGTTTCCTAGCAAAGGTAGTAAGGGCAGATGTTACACGTAGAATTACTAATTTTTTAGCTGCAACTGTGTGAGCCCAGTTATCATTATGGGCAAACAAGTATACCCAGATATGAAAACCTCTTGGTTACCCCAATCTTCTGTCCTGACACAAACATATCTCTAGATTGTTTGATGCCAGGGCCACAATGCATGATGAAAGTCTTGGAGGAATTTATTCTTAAACCAAGATCATTCATGAATAGAGAAAAACTATCAAGCACTCTCTGAAGACCTACTTGTGTGCGGGACATCAGCACTGCGTCGTCCGCATACAGGAGTGCCGATATTGGGCATCCGGCCACTTGGGGGGAGTGGTGGTTATCCTTGAGAAGGGCCTCCCCCAATCCATTAATATAAAGGTTAAAAAGGAACGGGGCCAGGACACAGCCTTGCCTGACTGCGCTCCTGATCGGGAAGGCGGCCGAACACTCACCCTTCAGAACACAATGCACACGTGCCTTGGCATCACTATAAAAACGTTTTAAAAAATAAATAATCTGAACATCAACTCCCATATCATCTAAAATTGACCGGAGCTTACTATGGACCACGCAGTCAAACGCGGCTGTAAGGTCAACGAATGCTAAGAACAGGTTCCCCTTTTTAGCCCTCGTGTATTTCCCCACCAGGATGGACAAGTTTAAACCCTGCTCCACCGTCCCCAATCCGGCTCGAAAGCCGTATTGCAGGTCAGATAGAACAGAGTTCTCCGCGACCCAATCCTGGAGGCGTTCTAAAATTATTCTGCCCGCTACTTTGGTTATTGCATCTAATAGGGATATTGGCCTATAGCACCCCGGGTTCTGTCTAGCCCCCTTTTTAAAAATGGGCACAATCGTAGATTCAACCCAGTTAGGTAAAAAAGCAGTGCTACAGCTAGCATTAAGCACCTGAACTATAATAGGCCCCCACAGAGAAGTATTTGCTTTAAACAAGTCTACAGGGATTCCAACTGGTCCAGGGGCCTTGCCACCTTTACTGACAGAAAGTGCCCGCTCCACCTCGTCCAGAGTAAACAGTAGGTCGTGATGCCGGGGTAAGGACTTCAAGCTGTAATCCTCCCGAATATGTGTATCCGTCTCAACCGGGTTTACCTCGCCAATATATACTCATGAGAATTGATTATTCCATAGTTCCTCACTAATAGCAATTTCAAGGGAAGGGCCCTCCTCGATATACAAAAGTGGTGCCTTAACAGCTTTCCAAAATGCAGCACTGTCTTTGGCCAAAGAGGCTGTGTGTAATGCCTCCCATGCCTCCTTTTTCAGAGTGGTTTTTCTGTCCCTGATTGCTTGCCTATATTCTATTCTGGCCAACCTTATCGTAGTCAGATTTCTCGGGATCTGATGCACTTCTTTTTTTAGGTTGGAGTAGGCTTGAGTACACCTAGAGTCAAACCATCCCTTTGGATTCCTATTACTACTTTTCCGTCTGAGGAGGGACTCTCTTACTGCATTGGAAATCATGGAGAATGAGGCTAAAATGTGAGCTGGAGCGGCTGATTCACTCAGACATGTCTCTATAGCAAGTTTACACTTACCCACCACTGTAGTAATTAATGCTGCTTGATCTATCATATTCCAGCGCAGGGAATACCCATTAACACTCCCAATGGCTAGGTTTTCTAACAATTGATCTTTATTTTTAGACACATTAATTTTGCTGGAAGATAGTTTGATAGCCAAGCATAGGGGGAAATGATCACTAAGCAAATTGTCTGAGACATGAAAGGAGTGTAGCCTATGTGCCTGACAACTAGATATTAAAACATAATCAATAGTCGAACAAAGACCTCTGCCATTGAATGTCCAGGGCATAGGGATAGGTACTGGGCATAGTTCGTTGACGAAGCCCAGATCAAGACTAAAAATTAATTCATTAAAATACTCCCCTAAAGTTGAATGCTGAAAGTGTAAAACGCATGCCCCTCCTTCATTTAGAACTCCGCATGAATTATCCCCTGCATTGGCACATAGCGCACAGTTAAAATCCCCTACTAATATTAACATTGTATCTCTTACCAAATTGCTCCCCACAGTTTTCAACAATTGCAACATATTATTAACAACAGTTCCTATTTGCTCTACAGGAATGTTATTATAAAAGTTGATCAAGACAATAGAGTATTTAGCATCAATGTCCAATTTAACTAGTTGGAAATAATGTTCGCTAGCGAGCAACGTTATATTTTTTACGTTCATAGAGCACGATATGTATGTGCTCAATCCACCCTTAGCCCTACCACTTAGACCGTCAATTGCTGGGGTGTGAAACGTCCTGCACCCATTTAGATGAGTGGCCTCCTTGGTCCATGTTTCTTGGAAACACATAACCTCATACCTTGAAATAAAGTCCCACCATTGGTGGCTACCTAATTTGGAGGAGATACCCGCAATATTCCATGAAACAATGTTACAAAGGGCGGGCTTGCCAATATCCAAAGGATTAGTGGAGGATACGGTCCCGAGTGGCTCCTCAATTACATTGCTACATGGGGGAGAAACAATTAGAGAACCATCCCCAATTACATTGCAATGTGGAGAAGAAGTAATTAATTGACCTACGGGTACAGCATGAGCTGCCAGCTCTAGGTCTGTTATCATAGGAACCTCATCTATATCTCTGTTACTATTATATATAGGCAATAGATCGACATTATCAGTTAAGGTCAGTCCAGAGTTGCCCTCATCATTTGGCCTGCTAGCTTCAGGGCAGGGACAAGCAAACATCTTTAAATTCAGTCAGTCGATGTCTTCCAAGGGATTCAAGACATCAAAACGGTTACGCACCTGGACCGAAAATCTGAGCTCCCTGGTCCTCATGGAGTTCCCTCCTGTATACAAGTGACCTCGGAGATTGGGGGGTTTAAATGGTTGATAAAAATAACCAAGTGGAAGTACATTTATCTCATTAGAGTTGATGTACCCATTATTTCCCCTCTCTAAGATTTCATGCACCAGGTAGGGGGAGCCAAACGTTAGAACTACACAATCACCGTGAAGTGATTTGACTGGGTGAGGGGGGCCCACCCACCCTATTCTCCGTGCCATTTTAAATTCTGAGAAAAGGGAGTTTTTGATACCGGTCTTTATATTTAGATAGTGTAATGACTTGTTCCTTAAAGTCGACCAGTGTTCAAAAACATTGTGGAGTAGGGAAGGGACATTAGCCAAAACCACGGTGTACGGGGTTGCTTCTGGGGGCAGATTTAAATAACATGGGGAGTTAGGAGACTTGTCTTGTTGTTCAAGAGGGTTTATCCCTCTCTCCGGCTCCTCATTTCTTCCCTGTGTTCTAGCCCCTGGAGCACCTCTCTTGGAGCTAGCTATACTATTAGTTTCTATCGATGAGAGTCCTACACCGGGGGAAATCTGATCAGTACAAATAGGGATGGTTGTTACACTAGGTGTGATATTATCAGAACCACTCTTGCCATGTGCCTGTCTATTTCCAATAATGCTAACTGGGTGGCCAGCCCTCGCAACCGTCCTCATGATATTTGGCGGGTCTATGTTGTGGTTAGGATTAATTGCAGGGATAACTGATGAGTTACGGCTGATCAGTTCCTCCACTTTGCTCAATCTAGTTTCAACAATACTAATTTTTTGCAAAATGGGTTCCAGCAATGTTGACATCAGGGTTTCAAGTCTACCCCAGAAATTCCCCTCTTGTGCACTATCAGCAAGCTTCTCTGGCACAATATGAGGGGGAAAGTTAATAGGACCCTCATTAGGTGCATTTACAATTAAAGCAGGTTTCGCTTTCTTCCCATTTATTCTTTGGGCGGGTTTATTCTGTTTTTGTACCCCTCCACTCTTTCTGTTATTTAGGGGGAGTTCGGTGATACGATCCAACCCAAGTTTGGCTTTCTGCCCTCTGGTAGTGACTTTAGGCCTGGTGGGACTAGGTTCTGAATCAGGAGATGGAAAAGAGACAATCTCTGTCACTGAGTCTAATACCCGATGTGGTGACGGGCTCATCCGAGGTGGGGTTACTTCGTGGTTATTCGCCGCGGAGATTTCAGTGAGTGCAGGAGTCAAAGAAAGTCTGTTCTGGGAGGGTAATGGCTTGAGAGAAAGCCTTCGTTCTGTGAGCTTAATCTCATTAATGAGGGCCGACTCTGCCCTCAGTAAGAAGGCATCTAATGTCCCTACGACACCCTTGCCTGTACTAAAAGTGCGTTTACTGATGGTAGCAGCGTATAATCAGAGCAATGTAATATTAACCAAATAACGCCAAACAAAAACTACAAAACACAAAAGCGCCTCCGTGGCCAAGTTCTTAAGGGGGTTCCCAGCCCGGCCTCTTACGGTCCCTGACGGGCGCAGACGGGCCCGCCCTTGGCCTGGGCTTTGCCCGGGCATGGCCCGGGCGTGGCCCGCACGCGTCCCGTGCCGCGGGGGTCGAGGCAGCGCTTTATAGCGCGATGGTCACTCCTCCACCCATGGCAGCTGAAGCTGGTTAGGTTGCTGTGGTGCACCCTGGGAATCCGAGTCCCACCAGGGTGAGGCGATGGTGCGAGGGCAAAGGAGATCCCCTCGGGCAGTGAAAATGATGCAGGGCAGCCCACGTCCCAAACTAAGTAAGTTTAAAAATGGCACAGCAAAGGAAAATGCAGAGAAATCGACCAGCGCGTCCCGCGCCACGGGGTTCGAGGCAGCGCTTTATAGCGTGATGGTCACACCTCCCCCCACGGTAGCTGAAGCTGGTTAGGTTGCTGTGGTGCACCCTGGGAATCCGAGTCCCACCAGGGTGAGGCAATGGTGCGAGGGCAAAGGAGATCCCCTCGGGCAGTGAAAATGATGCAGGGCAGCCCACGTCCCAAACTAAGTAAGTTTAAAAATGGCACAGCAAAGGAAAATGCAGAGAAATTGACCAGCGCCTGGCATATCAAACCGGATGTTGTTATGATATTTAGAGCCCATGCCATAGTCACAAAGAAATACAGAAACTGTTTTATTGGCATGCTTCTAGAATTTCTCAATGTTAGGACAAAACTCTTTTGACCAGTGTCATTTCCGCCTTTCATGTCGCGTTCGTGTGTTGTACGTGCACACATTTGAGCAAGAACACATTCTGTCGATGAATAACCCCTTCCGTGAGTCGATCCGCTTATGGAAGCGATACATCGACGATGTGCTGGTTGTGTGGAGAGGCAATACCGACTCCATCATTGAATTCCTCGCTTGGCTTAACAGCAGAAATAATTTTCTCAGGTTTACTGTAGAATATGACAGGAACCGACTTCCTTTTCTTGACCTGCTTATGTTTTCGACACCAACAGGCTTGGAGAGTGAGCTCTACCGGAAACCTATGGCGAGAAATGCTCTCCTATGCTATGATAGTCATCACCCCAAGTCACTTCGTGACAATCTACTATATGGCCAATTCCTCCGGGTACGGAGGAATTGTTCCACAAAGGAGAAGTATGATGACCACTCTAAAGCATTATCACATCAACTACAGGAAAGGAAATACCCAAAGAGATTAGTCAAACGTGCATTGAAGAGAGCTACTAATAATAACAGAGAGGCACTCCTTGATCCACCAGTACCAAAACCACCACTTGCACGACTTACATTTGTGAATACCTTCAGCTCCTTGTCGAATGGGATTCAACGCAGCGTGCAGAGACACTGGCGCATACTGAATATAGGCAAGGAGAAAATCCCAACACTCCTGTTCTCTGTTAAAAGGGGGACTAACCTACGAGACCGGTTGGTACACACCAGACCCAAGACGCAGGCTACACATGAGGTCGGAACTCTATGGGATCTACCAGCGGTCAAGGGCCACTATCCCAGTGGGTCGTGTGCAGCTTGCGCACAGACTTGTCATTCTAAAACACTGGATATAGGCACGAATAGACCCTGGATCCAGAACAGATTCACCAATTGTAATAGCGAAAAACTGATTTATTTAATAACCTGTCCGTGCAAGTATCAATATGTGGGGATGACTACCCGCAAGGTCAAATTGCGCATTCTTGAACACAAGAGCACAATCAGGTGCAAGAAGCAAGAGACAAGACTAATGAGACACTTCTTAGAATTTCTACATAAAGCAGAAGATCTCATTTGGACTGTACTTGAACAACCCTTTATTCCAAACCATATCGCGGATGTCTCCAGGTTCCTTTTCATCAAAGAACAGAAATGGGTTTATAAACTTAAAAGTGACAAATGCGGTCTTAATGACGAAATACCTTGGACCACTTTGTGATTTCTTGATGCTATAAACAGCCTTCTGAACCACGAGATTCTTGTTAAAGAATACACGGTTACACAGACAGCATATGATATTTCAGCTTCATTATTAAGGCACCGATGTCAAGACCGTGTGTTTTGGTGTATCCTATTCCAAAAGAACTGGAATGAAAGTGACCCACTGAGATATGAGTCGCCTATGACAAACAGGAGTGCGCTATGTTAGAGCTACCGACTGTAGTACATAAGCATCCAACATATGCAGGCAGTGTAGGTCCAGGGATTGTAGAATATCTTCCCAGTGCAATAAACCCTAATACCTCACAAGCATGTTGGAGGGGAGCGGTTAATTATTGACACGCTACCTGATACTTTAACAATAGGCTTGCTAATACACTTGACGGGTGAACATACCAGACTACACCTACCATGAGCCACTACCATCCAGTGATGCCGTAAGGTAGCGCCATGATTCTTGGTCGCTACAATGTGTGAAAAACATGCAGTAGACTACACTCCCCATGAGTCTTGAGGCGCATTTGACGTCAGACGCTACTGCCGATCTGCCGTTTTACTCACTATATTAGTCATGAGCGCCCTGCCGTCGGTGCCTCCATCAAGAGCTCAGTATCGGCTCGAGGTACCGACGGACAGGTAAGGAACCCTCATCCATATATATACAGTGGCTGATTTTTATCATGCAGTATCCCGGGCTAGCAATTTCACCCCGCATTATCGGGTGTGTCCTGATAGCATACGCATCAGATTGAGAGGCTGTCAATACAGCATAACGGTCATTCCCTTTTGCTGGCGTCTGTCATTCGCTAAGGCAGAGTTAACAACATTGGCGCTTGACATCCGCACTGACATAATTCACGACGATGATAGGGCTTGCACTTAGCTTGTAACCAAGCTTCCTGCTTAATGTCAGCATTGGAACCACGCAGTGACCCTGTCAATATACGCTTTGAATTATCCCGCGTTATCAATCTCACCCCGCATTATCGGGTGTGTTCCCCCTTTGATCCTGATAGCATACACATCAGCTTGAGAGGCTGTTTATATAACTATACAGCTAAACAGCGTAACTGTCATTCCTCTTTACTGCCGCTTGTCATTCGCAATGGCATATATAACAACGTCGGCGCTTGACACTCGTACTGGCATAATTTACAACGATGATAGGGCTTGCACTTAGGTTGTAACCAAGTTTCCTGCTTAATGACAGCATCGGAACCACGCTGTGACCCTGTTAAAATACGCTTCAGATTATGAGGCCATTTTCGCAATAAAACAGCATTATTGTCATTTCCCCCTGTCGGCGCTCGATACTCATATTGGCACAATTAGCAACGCTGGCACTGGATACTTGCATGAGAACAGCCTTTGTACTTATTTATAACTGGGCTTTCAGCCAATATCGATATATATTGATGGAACTGGTGAATACATAAGCGAATATTTCCACCTTGAATGTTATACTTGAGAACAACAGCCGCGTTAGGCCATCTGAATCTTTGTGTTTACCACTTTTACCACTTAGCAATCTCGGCCATTTTACAGTTTAGTAACAGTAATTGCACTATTATAGGTATGTAGATATGAGAGGTGTGGAAAGTCACATGAAGGGATAGGCTTCCCGCCTGTCTTTGATTGGTTGTCCTTTCTCCCTCTTTTTCCACAGAACGGGGCCTCTTTTCCTTTGCCAGATGAGGTGAGGTCCGGTCCTCGTGAATCACGGGTGAGCACTAACAGATATAAAGATTTATCCAGGAAGTAGTTGTGCACTAAATGAACGATGGCAATATTGATACCGCGTTCAAACAAGCATTCTTTTTTTAAATTTTTTTAAATGTTCTGAGTAGTATTGTTGTTCATAGACATTCTCGTTTCAGGTGCTACCAGCATCCAGTGATTTGTGGAGGATTTCTACGCCTGAAATTCAGGTTATATGGTTGTATTCATTCCAACCTTGGTTGTGTATTTGTTTTTGACACTTTATTTTTGTTCAAAAACACAGTAGCAATAGTACATGCAGTGGTCCTGAAGAAGGCCTTGGACAATTTGACATCCGATTGGCCGAAACATGTTGACCCAATAATTACAGCAGTTATTTTGTTAAAACTGCTCTTGCACTGTTTTTAGTTTGGATATCAGAGGATACCCATGAAAATATTTCTTCTTTTGATATTCAATTTTAAATTTGCACTTATCACTATTAGGTATTTCCTTTGTTGCACTGAGCCCGTCACTCTGCAACTTTAGCTCTTCATTCGGGATAGGTACTGCAGAGTTCCCTTTATCATATTGTGAATAAAAACATCCGTGAGCTTCCTTCTGATAGACAGGAGGTCGCAGCCCTTGGTTACCTTAGTGTGTAACCAGGAGGAGATCCCAGCTGATGAAGCATGTCACCTAGGTGAGTGATGGGAATCCGTCCTCCTTTTAGGATTTTCCCTGAATTTTCATATCTTCTTGTTTCCTTCCTAATCATTGTTTTATGGGATCATAGCTACTTGACATGAAAATTTTGTAAGGCTTCCTGGGCCTTTCAGACCCGTGGATCTCTTTTTGTGTTAATAAGGTATAGTTGGGGAATAGGTCCATGCCTGGTCTCTAAACATTCCCTCAGACCCTCCTTCTCGTTGGTTTGTTTCTCATTTCTGCCTTTCACATATATTAGAATATACAAGGGTAGTGTGAGGAAAGAGAGGCATCAATTTCAAGTGCAACACCTGTGATTGTGCTGAGGTCATTTCCACCACAGTGCACTATCATTAGGTCAGCATGCTCAAAATCCAAAATGCTCTCAACCTTTGGCAATAATTGATTCCATGTCGTACCTCTATAACCAATCCAAGTTATGTCCAAGTTTGGAAAATCCAAGATTCTTCTTAATGCTACAATAAATGTCATATTCTCTAGCCCAGTGGCTAAAGATGTGTCCCAAAATCCAGAGGCGAACCATGGTGCAGGTTGGAGATCTCAGTCACAAGAGGAGAGCTCTGCAAAATGAATAAGCTTCAGGAGCAATATGGAGTTTTATGAGATGAAATGGGAGGGTGACAAAATGATAAATGTAATTGGTAGATTTTTGCCAGTTACAAAAGTAGGCTAGGTTGTGACCACCTGCTGTTTGTGTGGTGTACATTTACTTTTTTTTTAAAGAGTTTTATATAGCGCAAACTAGACCCGAGAAATTGGGTATCAGAGCGCTTTACATGAGCATCAGTTTCGTTACAGAAGGACACATTGATTTTTGTTAGGCACGGGGAGATTAAGTGATTTGCCCAGAATCACAGGATGTTGAGCGTTGTTGCCGAGACTCGAACCCGAACCCGGTTCCCCAGCTTCGAGGTCGACTGCTCTAGCCGTAAGGCTACATCCTCTCCCCTTGATGAACATAAGCTTCTCTACTGGCTCAAGAGTCTTTACTTATGGACCCTGCCATGCGGTCTTTGCTCAGTCTTGCAAGCTTCATTGTACAGGGAGAAAAAATAGTGTTTATTACTACAGTACAAGTGCTATTAACTGGCTAAAAGAATCATAAACCAGCACAAATAAAGCAGAGGTTGTGAATTTTAGTAATTAAGCCAAAATAAAAGTTTTAGAAAGATCATTAAAGGGGATTTTAGTGCATGTAAGAACCATATACAATAGATAACAATGAAATTTGAACTTTACGATCTCACAAGAGTCCCGTGAGTGTCTCAAGATCCTCTCTATGAGAGTAATAATACCTTAAAATAAGATTGCTGGTTACATATCTTGATATTAGAGTTACAATAACTGAGCAAACAAACATTTTCTATTGAATATTTATTTGTTTAATACTCACGTACATTTTTAAAAGATTTTGTAAACTGTGAATCCTATACAATTTTGTTACAAAAAAAAATTCTCTTACTAAAATAATGTCTGAACACAACATATATTAGAGTCATTCTACCATACATACACTCACAAAAATAATTAAATTACTTTTTTTTTTAAAACCTAGAAATTCACTGAAAAAAACAAAGGTTAAAGTAACATTATAGTTAGATGAATTTCTTTGTAACAATGTTAATGTTTAAAACTAAAAATCGCACAGAAATTCAGCAGTTATAGCTAGCAGCACTAACTATAACTTGCGCTTCCGCCATGTCCTGCTTATGACCTCACGTATGACATGACTTATGATGTTCTATGACATCATGTATGACATTACTGATGTCGTTCTATGACATCATTTATGACCTCACTGATGACATATCAAATGACATCAATGATGACATCACTGATTAAATCACTGATCAATGATGTCAATTGAGATGTCATCAGTGATATCATAAATTATGTCATAGAACATATCATTAGTGATGTCATATGTGCGGCCAATGCATGGCAAGGGCACAAGTTATAGTTAGTGCTGATAGCTATAACTGCTGAATTCCTGTGGTTTTTTTTTGTTTAAAACATTAACGCTGTCACTGAGAAATTCACCTAACTAAGACGTTAATTTAACCTTTGTTTTTTTCAGTGAATTTCTAGTTTTTTATTTTATAGACATAGGGGTCGATTCCGATCTGGGTCGGAAAGCCCTCCGACTGAGCTGGATCCGGAGTGTTTTCCGACCGAGCCATACCCCTGGAGTCCGACCGAGCCAGTACGATGCTGCCGCATGCTGACGGACTTGTCTCGGTCGGATTCCCATTGAAGTCGTACGACGCGTGCATGGACTCACATCAGCTGAATAGGTACGTCTCGCAAAAGGGCGCCCCCTGCAGTGGGTACGCGTTGGTGCCATCCGTACCATACATGTATGTGAAGGCGGGACCCGTGTGTCCCCCCTGTGTTCGACTCGTTCGGCTACGGGTGAAGGGGGTCCGGCACGGACCCCCGAAGTCCGCTTCCCGGAGCTTTTTCGTCCCGGAGTCTCCGACTCGATCCGGCTGTTGAATTTGTGCATTGTACTGGCTCGGTCGGAATTCAACTCCATTGCGCGGTACGGTTCGTCTGCGACCGAGTCGTACGGAGTGGTTCGGACCCGGAAACGGGTCGGTCAGCGATTTCGCGTTCATTCGCATCATACTTGGGCGTCCGGACCTCTGTACGACTCGGTCGGAAACAAAGCCTCCGACTCGGATCCGGTAAAGCCAAATCCGATTCGGAGGCCTTCCGACCGAGATCGGAATCGACCCCTTAATTTTTTGGGGAGTGTATGTATGGTGGAATGACTTTTTAATATATATTGTGTTCAGACATTATTTTAGTAAAAGAATGTTTTTTTTCTTGTAACAAAACAAGAAACGGTTCACAGTGTGCAAAATCTTTGTAAAATGTGCATGATTATTAAGCAAAAAATATTTAATAGAAAATGTTTATTTGCTCAGTTATTGTAACTCTGATATCAGGAAATGTCACCAGCAAACTTTTTTTGAGGTGTCATTAATCTCGCAAGAGGAGCGCAAGACACTTGTGGAACACTTTGTAAAGTTCTAAATTTCATTGCCCTCTATTGTATGTGGTTCTTTATCACGTTTTCAGTTATTATGCTAATTTATAATAGAATAGTGAAGAAAATATGATTACGTGTACCATAATCCCCTTTAATGATTTTTCAGAAATTTTTATTTTAGCTTAATTATTAACAGTCACAACCTCTGCTTTATTTTTGCTGCTTTAAGCTGAGAAATTCGCATAACTATAACATTACTTTGACCTTTGTTTTTTTCAATGAATATATTCCCCTGTCCCAACCTAGGATTAGTTCTGCCAGCAAGGCAACCAACAAGCAGAAGCAACTGACAACTGTCAGTTTATTGCACCTGGTCACTGCAATATCCTTGCTTGCGAAAACTCAAATCCAAAGCCTTTTGTGGGCCTCACTCCAGTCGATGGGTTCAAAGGAGTCACCCACAAGTCCCTGGGGCCTTCCTGGGCATAGTCCAGGCTCTTTAATCATAGAAGTCTCTCAGGTAACAACCTGTCCTGAGGCCAGACCTTTCTCGGTAAAGCCATGCACAGAACCTAAAACACCCTGTATGCCTGTCCCCACCGGGCCCCCACAAGAAACCCTGAAATGTTTTTGGTGAGGTCTATGCAGATGACCTCTGAAATCTCTACCGGTTGGCAAACTCTCCTGTTCCTAATCCACTAGCTAAAGAACCTCCCTGAGGCCTCCCAGACCTCCTAGGACTTTCAGAGTAGGGGCTATATCCTCCATCTGCCGAAAGCCTCTTTACACTCTTACTTCATCTCTGGGGTGACATCCTATGACTGGCCCATCACCATAGGGTCTGCATCTCATGTGCCTTGCAGGACTTCTAGGGTGGATGGGCACACTGTCCCTCTCAAGGGAGATACTATGTCTGTGTCATGCAGGGGGTGTGACTGGCTCAGAACTCCTGTCTCCTATTGCTACAACAGTGCAGGCAGCACCTCCAGGCCAGAAGTGGCCTGACCACTGCTAACCTTGGGGTCCTCTTCTGTCACAGCAGGTAACTCTCTCACATTCTAGTCCTCCCCCTGTGGGCGACATTCTCCTCTTACCACTTAACTCTTCTCCATGGCCTCTGCACCCTCCATTTCGGCCCAGTGCCTCGAGAAATCTGTTTGTAGAGCACCCTGAGGCCATGAGGGCTTCTTTCATGGGGCATAACTATCCTGGTCAGTGGCACCTCAATCAATCAATCAAGGATTTGTAGAGCATGGCAAATCACCCATGAGGGTCTCATGGCAATGGAGTTGCTAACTGCCACAAAATGATCTGTTCATACGAAATGCCAGGTCTTGAGTTCTTTCTTGAATTCCTGGAGTGATGGGGCAAGCCTGAGGTACAAGGGAAGGTCGTTCTAGGCTTTGGCCACCAGGTGTGAGAAGGAGCATCCTCTGCTGTTCCCTTAGTGGAGCTGGAGAGTCTGCGAGGAATAGGGAAGTGGGTCGTAGATGTCTGGTCGGTTGGTGGAAGCTAATGCGTTTGCTGATGTATGCTGGTCCTTCATTGTGCAGGGCTTTGTATGCATGGGTCAACATTTTGAACTGGCATCTCTTCTAGTTTGGCTTGCCATTGTAGCTTCTTGAGGTGAGGTGTGATGTGGATTTGTCTGGGAAGGGCGAGGATGAGTCTTTCCGCTGAGTTTTACATCATCTGTAGTCTCTTCAGGAAGCGAGAGGTGATTCCTATGTAGAGTGTGTTTCTATAGTCCAGCCTGCTGGTGATGAGGGCCTGTGTGACTGTCCTTCTGGTGTTGACTGGGAGCCATCTGAAGATCTTGCGGAGCATACATAGTGTGTGGAAGCAGGTGGGGTAGACTCCATTTAACTATTTCTGCATGGATAGTTTGCTGTCTAAGATGATTCTGAGGTTGCAGGCATGGTCTGTCGGGGCAGGCGATGGGCCAAGTTCTGCTGGCCACCATGCGTCTTTTCATGGTGAGGAGTTGTTCTCGAAGATGAGGAATTTGTCTTGTCGGTGTTGAGCTTGACACAGTTGTCCTTCATCTAGTCGTTGACGTTCATCATACATCTTTTTGGAAGTAGGCTCTGGTGGTGGAAGGGTCTTCTGACAGTCAGAGGATGAGCTGGGTGTCGTCGGCATAGGAGATGATGTTAAGTCCATGCGATCTGATGGTGCTGGTCAGGGAGGTCATGTATGCTATGAAGTGGGTGGGGCTGATGGATGATCCATGGTGGATACCACAGATGATCTTCTTGGGTTCCTAGGCGAATGATGGCAGACGGATTTGCTGGGTTCTTCTGGTTAGGAATGAGACACTCCCTTTGAGAGTGTCTCCCTGGATTCTGATGTGGTAGAGTTGGTTGATCAGGATGTGGTGGGAGATGGAGTCGAAGGCAACTGACAGGTCTAGGATGATGAGGGCTGCCGTTTCGCCATGGTCCAAGAGGGGTCTGATGTCATCTGTGGCTGTGATCAGGACTGTCTCTGTGCTGTGCTTTTAACGGAATTAGGATTAAGAGGGGAGCAGGAGGCTGTTGTGTTATAAGTGTTTGGTGAGTTGCTGGTTGATTGCCTACTCAAGAACCTTTGCAGGAAAGGAGAGCAGGGAAATGGGCCGGTAGTTCTTTTGTTCTGCTGAGTCGGCGGAGGGTTTCTTCAGGAGTGGCCTCACTTTAGCATGTTTCCAGTCCTCAGGGAAGGAGGCAGAGGTGATAGAAGTGTTCAGAACTTTCTTGAGCCTGTTTATGATCATCTTGCTCCCGAGATTTAAGGCGTGGTCGGGACAGAGGTCCGTTGGTGCTCCCAAGTGTGCAGAATTCATGATGGAGATTATGGCTTGAGTCGTCAGAGGGTCCCAGTGGGTGAGCAGGTATTCGGGGTTTATGTTCATGGGTGTCAGCAGGCAGATGCTGTCGGCAGGGGATGGTTGGTGTTTGAAGTTTTCATAGATAGTTGAGATCTTGTCGTGGAAAAAGTCAGCTAGGGTGTCACTCAGTTCTTGGGAGGAGGTGATGTTGATTACGGCAGCTGTGGGGTTACAGAATTCCTGAACGATAGTTAACAGCTCCTTGCTATAATTTGTGCTGGTTTCTATGCGGCCCCCTAGGGCGTTTTCCTTTGTTTCCTTCTGGAGGTGGTCGTACTGGTTGAGTGCAGTCTAGAAGGAAGTACGGTCTTCTGTCTCCTAGCTAGTGCGCCACTTCCTTTTTAGTTGTTGGCATTTGCGTTTGGTGGATTTCAGCTCTGTGGTGGACCAGCTGGCTTTACTGGCAGATCCTCTGGATTTTGCTGGTTTGGCAGGGGTGATTGTGTCGGCGTATTCTGTGATCCACTGGCAGACGTTCTTTGCAGCCTGTTCTGGTTTGGATGTTGTGTCTGGGAGGTGGGAGTTGAGGGTGTTGTTCCACTGGTTTTCTGATATCTATTCTGATATCAGCACCTAGGTCAATAGAGTATTCCTCCCAACAATATGTATGTGCTTCCATAAGCTAACCCCCCAGTCCTTCTCTGTGACTGTGCATTTGAAATGCCACCTCATAAGCTGCAAACCACTTATCAGTGTCATTGCCCATCAACTAACAAGACACCAGGGGCCATACTTATGGCTAAGTCACGCAGTGCATAGCAGCAAGTCACTTTGCAGTGCTGCACTGCGTGGCAGGGAAAGGGCAGGAATGGACTGTATTTAAGTCAATACGGCACATTCCTGCTTTTCTCCCTGTGCTGGTGCTCTTTTGGCTCCCTATTGCCAATGCAGGCACCCTTGCATCATGATGCAAGGGTGTCTGTGTTGTAAAAAGGATTGGTGTTGCGCAGGAAGGGGCACCTTTCTGCACAAAACAGTCCCCTAAGGCTTTTTCCTCTTTCAATGTGTGTTGCAGAATGCAGCACATATAGAAAGAGGAAAAAACAAAGAGAAATGAAGATATTTCTCCTCGTTATGCCTCACCTGGGGCGGCATATGTTTTTGGCACATTCCCAGGTCTACCACTTCTGGTAAATCTGGGAATGAGTCAAAATTCATGGATGTTGCGTGGGAACACCCATGCAACGCCCATAGAAACACCTCACTGTGCAGAGTAATGCAACGCAGTGATTTGCATTGCGTTGCATTACTCGAGATTTATGAAGCCATTCAAGGTCACACAAGGTGGCATTGCGTGGCTTCATAAATCTAATTTGGAAGCGGCCTCACTCTTGCACCATGTTGCGTGGTACGAGAGCAACGCAAAGGGGCTTGAAAATATGCCCCAGTTCTTTTGGGATGTGGACCTTATAGCTACCTCTTCTAGGCACTTCTAAATTGTTACCGCCATCATCAATGGACTCTGATCCTCACTGGGATCAGAAAAAAGGTGGATCCCAAACACCAAGAAAAAAGGGGTCCCAAAAGCAGTTCCTCATTAATTTTTCCATAGGCACTTAAGACACAGCTACAGCTCAAATCACTGAAAGTATTTACATCAATATTGGGAGAAAGCTAGATGTTGGTCCAGAAAGAGTTCTTTTAGTTATTTGGTGTAACTCTGTTATGTAGTTTTTCAGCAGTTAATGGTAAAAAAAAGTATATTTCACACTGTAGAGGTTTTGCAGATCCAACAGATTTCATGTAGAGATCTGATTGGCTGCCATCACATCAACCAGGAAGTGGTGGCAGCCTTTTTAGGACTCAGGACTCAGTCCAGATTCCCAAAAAAATGCAAAATAAAGACATAGGAGGCAACCATGGCTCCTGCAGGTAAGAGCAGTGGGGCCAGGTGGGGGGGATATCGACAGAGGACGACGAGGGAAAATTAATTATTTATTTAATTTTCCCTTGGGGTCTTCTGTCGAATCCCCTTCAACCCGGCCCCACCTCTCTTACCTGCATGGGCCGCAGCTGATAGGAGGCAGGGTACGGATACCCTGACCCTCTAGGCCTGGTGGTGGGGTCCCAGAGGGCCCTGGTTTGGGGCCCAAAAATTTTTTTTAATTACAAATGTTGCTGACATTTTTTAGAGGATCTGCAAATCCATAGTAACTTTGTTATTTAAAAATTATGGGCTCCAGCTTGTTCCCATAAATTAACCATGGTGGGCCAGGGCCCGTGGGTGGGCAGCTCATATGTTAGTGGGAGGGAGGCACACATCCCTCCTCCCCAAGCCTCCAAGAGGCCCCAAGGACCCCAACCCCCATGCTGACATCTTATTAAAGGGGAGGTAGGCAACACAACATTCTACTCAAGATGCATAAATGTGTCTGTAATGGCTCTTTTCTCATTCATCTGCTGCATACCAACAGATATAAACTCCAACATCACCATTTTCAGAAAAACATTAAAAAAAACATAACCACATGTGCATATATACTTTTAAAATCTTTAAAACAATCATTAAAACAGCTATAAATTTGTGCTGAAGCCAAGGAAAAGGGCCATCATCAAACCTTTACATAATTTAAACCACATGATGCAGTAACTGTTTTAATGGTGTTTTTAAAGTTTTTTAAAGTACGCATTAACCCCTTCGCTGCTAGGCCTTTTCCCCTCCTGTGCTAAGCCTTTTTTTGGCTATTTGGGGTAGTGCGCGCTTAGGCCCCTGTAACTTTTTGACCACATAAGGTATCCATGCCAAATTTGCGTCCTTTTTTTCTAACATCATGGGGATTGTAAAGGTACCCAGGGTTTGTGGGTTCCCCTGGAGGGGACCCAGAAATTAGTCAAAATACAGCTAAATTTTGGTTTTTTTGGAAAAAGGCAAAAAAAGGGCTACAGATGAAAGCGTCTTGATTTTTCCCTGCAAATGGCATCAAAAAAGGGGTTGTGGGGATGAAATCACCATCTTCCCAGCTTTCAGGGACAAGCAGACTTTTGTCAGAAAACCAACTTTTTTACACAGTTTTGGCATTTTTCTGGGACATAGCCTATTTTTGCTATTTTTTGTGCTTTCAACCTCCTTCCAGTTAATGGTAGAAATGGGTATGAAACCAATAATGGATCCTGGAAAGCCATACATTTATGAAAAGTAGACAAAATTCTGAATTCAGCAAGAGGTCATTTGTGTAGATCCTTAAAGTTTTCCTTATAGAAACTAACAGTTAAATAAAGGAAAAATTGAAAATTAGTTGAAAAAAACAGCCATTTGTGTCAACGTTTTCACCTGTAACTTCTTCTAATTATGACAGCTATTTGAAGGCAATATACCGTTATATCCGCTGGACCTTTCTGGTTGTGGGGATATATAGGACTTGTAGGTTCACCAAGAACCCGACGAACCCAGAGCCAATAACTGAGCAACATCTTGCAATGATTTTTTTTTAAGTACCGGGTATATAGCAATTATTTTGGGAAAATGTATACATGGAAAAATTGTTATGAAAGACACCTATGTATTTCTGAAATGGGAACAAAATGTAGATTTTAGAAACAGTAGATATTTGCACATTTCCGAAATTGGGAGTACCCATACTAGCATGAGAATTATAGGTCATTTTTCAAAATGACTTATTTTTTACACATTGTCTTTCATTTGGAAGGCAGAAATGCATCGAAAGTCAATAGGTAATAACAGTTGCTCTACAATTCTGTGTTACCCTAAGTCTCCCGATAAAAATGGTACCTCACTTGTGTGGGTAGCCCTTGTGCCCACAACAGGAAATGGCTCAAAATGCAACGTGGACGTACCACATTTTCACAATGAAAAATTACCCTTTTTTTGCAAAGTGCCTAGGTGTAGTTTTTGAACCCTAGCTCTGCCGGTACCTAGGGAAACCTAGCAAACCTATACATTTTTGAAAACTAGACACCCAGGGGAATCCAGGATGGGGTGACTTGACTGCCTCCCACCAGGTTCTGTTACCCAGAATCCCTTGCAAACATAAAAAATTGTCAAAAAAATCACATTTTCCCCACATTTCTGTGGTGGAAAGTTCTGGAATCTGCGTGGATCCACAAATTTCCACCCACCCCGCGTTCCCCAAAGTCTAACGAGAAAAATGGTACCTCACTTGTGTGGGTCGGCCTAGTGCCTGCGACAGGAAACGGCGCAAAACGCAACGTGGTCACACCTCAATTTCGAAGTGAAAAATGACCCTTTTTTGGCAAAGTGCCTAGCTGTAGTTTTTGAACCCTACCTCTGCCGGCACCTAGGGAAACCTAGCAAACCTATACATTTTTGAAAACTAGACACCCAGGGGAATCCAGGATGGGGTGACTTGACTGCCTCCCACCAGGTTCTGTTACCCAGAATCCCTTGCAAACATAAAACATTGTCAAAAAAATCACATTTTCCCCACATTTCTGTGGTGGAAAGTTCTGGAATCTGCGTGGATCCACAAATTTCCACCCACCCCGCGTTCCCCAAAGTCTAACGAGAAAAATGGTACCTCACTTGTGTGGGTCGGCCTAGTGCCTGCGACAGGAAACGGCGCAAAACGCAACGTGGTCACACCTCAATTTCGCAGTGAAAAATGACCCTTTTTTGGCAAAGTGCCTAGCTGTAGTTTTTGAACTTTAGCTCTGCCGGCACCTAGGGAAACCTAGCAAACCTATACATTTTTGAAAACTAGACACCCAGGGGAATCCAGGATGGGGTGACTTGACTGCCTCCCACCAAGTTCTGTTACCCAGAATCCCTTGCAAACAGAAAAAATTGTCAAAAAAGCCACATTTTCCCCACATTTCTGTGGTGGAAAGTTCTGGAATCTGCGTGGATCCACAAATTTCCACCCACCCCGCGTTCCCCAAAGTCTTACGAGAAAAATGGTACCTCACTTGTGTGGGTCGGCCTAGTGCCTGCGACAGGAAACGGCGCAAAACGCAACGTGGTCACACCTCAATTTCGCAGTGAAAAATGACCCTTTTTTGGCAAAGTGCCTAGCTGTAGTTTTTGAACCCTAGCTCTGCCGGCACCTAGGGAAACCTAGTAAACCTATACATTTTTGAAAACTAGACACCCAGGGGAATCCAGGATGGGGTGACTTGACTGCCTCCCACCAGGTTCTGTTACCCAGAATCCCTTGCAAACATAAAAAATTGTCAAAAAAACAAATTTTCCCCACATTTCTGTGGTGGAATGTTCTGGAATCTGCGTGGATCCACAAATTTCCACCCACCCCGCGTTCCACAAAGTCTTACGAGAAAAATGGTACCTCACTTGTGTGGGTCGGCCTAGTGCCTGCGACAGGAAACGGCGCAAAACGCAACGCGGTCCCACCTCAATTTTGCAGTGAAAAATGACCCTTTTTTGGCAAAGTGCCTAGCTGTAGTTTTTGAACCCTACCTCTGCCGGCACCTAGGGAAATGTTAGATTTGGGGGTCTCTAGTTGGCAGAGGTATGTACCCTTGTCCAAATAGGGACCCTTGCGTCTAGTCAGGGAGAGTAGGTACACTCTCGAAATAACCCCTGCTCACCCTCTTGGTAGCTTGGCACGAGCAGACAGGCTTAGTTCAGAGGCAGTGTGTAAAGCATTTGTGAACACATACAGTAATCAAGTGACAACACTACAAATGGACACCACACAGGTTATATATTTATAAAAATAGGTATACTTTATATAGATTTATCACAAGACCATAAACGACAAAAATAATCCACAATACTGTTAAGAATACTTAGTTCTGATCAAAAAGGCTTAATTCAAGGTTCTGTGCGAGTCGGTAGCCTCCTCCGGCTACGGCGATGTCGAGAACAAACAGAGTCTAACAAATCCAGCTGACCGCATCGAGACGGGCCAACACAGCGTAGACAGACTCGGTCACAGTACCTTTTACTTGAAGCGGCAGGCACGGGCGTGCGAGCCGGATGGCTGTTCGTCGCGGTCGCGATGCAAAAATGGAAGCGTTGCAGGACGCGTTGTCCCTCGATGCGGTGCAGGCAGCGGCTCGTTGACGTCGTCGAGACGGAGTCGGTGAGACCAGGGCCGTGCGTTGCAGGGCGAGACGGTGCTTCGATGCGGTGCTGGCAGGTTGCGGTGCGGCGACGGAGCCGGATTCAGGAGCTGGCGTCGATCAGTCCGGACAGCGGTGCGAGTCGGGCGGTGCGTCGCAAAGCGTGCGAGCGGTGCCCAACTCCGGTGCGGTCACAGGACTCGAACTCAGCAGCAGTGACCGTGTCGGTCGGACCAGTTCGATTCGGCGTAGCGAAGCGTTGCAGGACGCGTTGTCCCTCGATGCGGTGCAGGCAGCGGCTCGTTGACGGAGTCGGTGAGACCAGGGCCGTGCGTTGCAGGGCGAGACGGTGCTTCGATGCGGTGCTTGCAGGACACCGAGTCGGTCGTGAGAGTCGGTCACAGCTCCCTACCTCTGTAGCCACTGAAACAGGTTTCCAGCAGCAATTCACAAAGGGGGTGAAGTCCAATGGTCCTGGGACTTCGGTCAGGGGGCAAGCTCTCTTCCAAGCCCTTGGAGATCCTTCACAAGTTGATGAAAGTCACAGCAAAGCAAAAGTTCCTTTCTCCTCTCTTTGGCAGTCAGGCAAACCACTGCAGGCCAATCCCCCAAGCAGCACTTCAGGCTTAGGGATAGTTTCTCCTCAGTTTCTTCTTGGTTCCGCTCCTCAGTAAAGGTTTCTTCTTGTTCCCAAAAGTGATCTAATCTTCCTGGGGTCTGGGTGCCCCTCTTATACCCTGATTCTCTTTGTTCTCTGGAGGCAGAGAGGCCTCTGCCTAGTCCAAAACCAGTTCTGGTCAGTTCTGGAGCACTTTGTTTTTCTGACTCCTTCTTTCCTTTCAGAATGTGGGGCAGAGTGCTCAGCCGCCCGGCAGGAGGTGGAGCCAGCATTGTGGAAGGCAGGCACAGCCCTATTCAGACCCAGGTGCAACTCCTCCCTCCACTCTGGATGCAAATCTTTCTATTCAGCCCTGCGCTGACTCACCCTGTCTCCGGTAGCCACCCCCAGCCCCTGTCACTCAATCTCCAGACAAGGAATACACAACCTAGCAGAGGCAGGCTTGGATAGTTAGGCAAGAAAATACCCACTTTCTAAAAGTGGTATTTTCGAACACAGAATGTTAAAACCAACTTCACTAAAAGATGTATTTTATCATCCTGAGTTCAGGCATACTAAATTCGTTTTTCTACCATGTTCCCTGGGTCAGTTCTGATTATAAGGTGTAATAGTCAGTCTGCCCATTCTGGCCTATGGGGAGCAGGTAGCCTTGCAATAGTGAAGAACGAAAATGGCTGTAATTCACTATTAGGACATGCCACACACACCAGGGCATGTCCTACCTTATACTTACAATGCACCCTGCCCTAGGGCCTACTTTAGGGGTGACCAACATGCAGTACAGGGAAGGTTTAGGGACTGGTAAGTGGGTGTACTCACCAAGTCGACATGGCAGCCCGAGGCTGCACACAGGCTCTGCGATGGCAGGCCTGAGACACATTTTACAAGCCGCTTCTGTGGGTGGCACAACCAGTGCTGCAAGCCCACCAGCGGCATTGGATTTACAAGCCCTGGGCACACTGAGTGCACTGTACTAGGGACTGACAAGTAAACCAATCATCCAATCATGGAGTCACTAATACATATATCAATTAACGATAGGGAGCACTTGCACTTTGGCACTGATTAGCAGCGGCAAAGTGCCCATGAGCATCTAGTCCAGCAAAAACATATCGGCAACAGTGGAGGCATTATGAAAAAATGGAAGGGAGACCCACGCCAAGGATGCCAGGTCTAACACGTGTCCCCTCCAGCTGAAATGTGGGGAGAACTATCCTACCCCTAGGGAGTTCTCATCGCTAAGGCGGAAAAATCTGGACAGTCCATCAGCATTGGCGTGTTCTGTACCAGGGCGGTGTTCCACCGTAAAGTCCATCCCCTGTAGGGAAATGGACCACCTCAACAGCTTTGGATTCTCACCCCTCATCTGCATCAACCATCTGAGGGGCCTGTGGTCTGTCTGAACCCGGAAGTGAGTCCCAAACAGGTATGGTCTCAGCTTCTTCAGTGCCCAGACCACAGCAAATGCCTCACGCTCAATAGCACTCCATCTCTGTTCCCGGGGAAGTAACCTCCTACTGATGAAGGCTACAGGTTGGTCTAGGCCCTCCTCATTGATCTGTGATAGAACAGCCCCTACACCATGCTCTGAAGCGTCGGTCTGAACAATGAACTCATTGGAGAAGTTGGGTGCCTGGAGCACAGGCGCCGTGCACATGGCAGTCTTCAAGGTGTCAAAAGCTTTTTGACAGGCGTCAGTCCAAATCACTTTCCTGGGCTGCTTCTTGGAAGTCAGCTCGGTCAAGGGGGCAACAATGCTGCCATACCCCTTGACGAATCTCCGGTAATACCCGGTGAGTCCTAGGAAGGCTCTCACCTCTGTCTGGGTCTTGGGGGCTCCCAAGCCAGGATGGTATCAATTTTCGGTTGGAGGGGCGCCACCTGGCCGCTCCCAACCTGGTGTCCCAAGTACACCACAGAACCCTGCCCAATCTGGCACTTACTCGCCTTGATTGTGAGGCCTGCTCTCCGCAGCGCCATCAACACTTCCCAGAGGTGGCGCAGATGTTCTTCCCAACTGGCACTGAACACTGCGATGTCATCCAGGTAGGCGGCACTGAAATCCTCCAGTCCAACCAACACCTGGTTGACCAACCTCTGAAAGGTGGCAGGGGCATTCTTCATCCCAAAGGGCATCACCCGGAACTGGTAGTGCCCATCTGGTGTGGAGAATGCTGACCTCTCTTTTGCCCCATCAGTCAAGGCGATCTGCCAGTACCCAGACGTTAAGTCAAACGTGCTGAGGTACCGCGCAGCCCCTAACCGATCTATGAGCTCATCAGCTCTGGGGATGGGGTGGGCGTCAGTCCTGGTGACGGAATTGAGTCCCCTGTAGTCCACACAGAACCGGAGTTCTGGTGTGGCACCAGGCGCGGCAGCTTTTGGAACCAAGACCACGGGGCTGGCCCAAGGGCTGTTAGAGGACTCAATCACCCCTAGCGCAAACATCTTGGAGACCTCCTCCTTGATGCAGGCTCTGACCCTGTCAGTCACCCTGTAAGCCTTGTGCTTCACAGGAAGACTGTCCCCAGTGTCCACATCATGGACGCACCAATGGGTGACACTGGGAACCAGGGAGAACAGGTCAGGGAACTGTCCCAACAGTTGGCGACAGTCACCCTGCTGCTCAGGTGTCAGGGAGGTAGAGAGGTTTACTCCCTCCACTGATCCATCTTGCTCTCGGGCTGACAGGAGGTCAGGAAGAGGCTCGGTCTCCTCCTCCATTCCATCATCTGTAGCTAAGAGCATGCCCACTTGGGACCTCTCCAAGTGGGGCTTCAGGCGGTTCACATGCAGGACCCGCAAGGGGTTCCTGGGAGACTGCAAGTCCACCAAATAGGTAACTGGACTCTTGCGCTCCACCACCGTAAAAGGGCCGGTCCACCTGTCCTGGAGCGCACAGGGCTCCACAGGGGCCATGACCCACACTTTCTGACCAGGCTGAAGCTCTACCAGAGTGGCATTCTGGTCGTACCACCGCTTCATCTCCTCCTGGCTGGCTTCCAGATTTGCCTCAGCAAGCTCTCTGAAACGCCTAGTCTGGTTCCTGAAGGCCAGCATGTAACTGTATACATCCTGGGGAGGTTTCCTGGGAGATTGCTCCCAGCCTTCCTTGACCAAACTCAGAGGTCCTCGCACCGGGTGTCCATAGAGGAGCTCAAAGGGACTGAACCCTAGAGACTTCTGTGGCACCTCCCGGTATGCAAACAACAGGCATGGTAAGAGGACGTCCCATTTACGCCTCATGGGTTCTTCCAGACCCATAATCATGCCCTTGAGGGTCCGGTTGAATCTCTCAACCAGACCATTTCCTTGAGGGTGGTAAGGAGTGGTGAACTTGTAAGTTACACCGCACTCCTGCCACAGGGACTTCATGTACTTGGACACGAAGTTGGTACCTCTGTCAGACACCACCTCTTGAGGGAATCCCACACGTGAGAAAATTCCCATCAGTGCCCGTCCCACCACGGGGGCCGTCACTGTCCTCAGAGGGATGGCTTCAGGGTACCGGGTGGCATGGTCCACCAAGACCAGGATAAACCTGTTGCCCATGGCTGTCTTGGGGTCCAGTGGCCCCACAATGTCAATACCCACCCGTTCAAAGGGGGTGCTGACCACAGGGAATGGCTGGAGAGGAGCCTTGTGCTTCCTCCCACTTTTTCCACTTGCCTGGCAAGTCTGGCATGTCCTGCAGTGAGTGGCGGCACTCCTGCGCATCTGGGGCCAATAGAAATGGGTAACAAGCCTGTCAAAGGTCTTGTCCTGCCCCAGATGTCCCGCTAACGGTACATCATGAGCCAACCCCAGTAGGAAGGCTCTGAAGCGCTGGGGTACCACCAGCACACGGGCTGACCCAGGCTCAGCAACCTTAGGCTCTGAATACAGGAGACCATTCTCCCAGTAAACCCAATGTGATCCAGACTGATCACCTGCTGCCTGGTCTGTGGCCTGTTGCCTCAGACCCACGAGAGAAGGGCATGTGTTCTGCTCCTTGCAGAACTCTTCCCTGGAGGGTCCTCCTTCTTGCTGCCAATGGGTCAGCTCAGGTAGGTCCCCCAGTTCAGCTACCTGTTCCCCTGTAGGTTCCAGGGCATCCCCCTCAGGGTCTGCCTCCTCCTGGACCGTGGGAACCTCGGGGGCCGGTTTCCCGCGCCCCCTGCCTCCTCTCTCTCCGGCAGGCACCTGGGCCTCCCTCTCAGGCTCCAGGTCCTCTTGAACACCTTTAGCTGCCATTGACCGGGTGGTCACACATGCCCAATCAGGCAAGCCCAACATTTCTAAATGCGCACTCCGCTCCACCTTAGCCCAAGGTGAGCTCTCCAAATCGTTCCCTAACAAACAGTCAACAGGCATGGCTGGCCTCACAGCTACTTGAAGAGTACCCGAGACCCCCCCACTCAAAGGGAACCTGAGCCACCTTGCAGTGACTCTCTGTGTTGTCAGCGGCAACAACCGGATAGAATGCATCAGGGATAACCTGCTCTTTAGACACCAGGTGACACTTGACAGCTGTCACACTGGCTCCTGTGTCTCTCAGAGCCTCCACCCTATGGCCATTGATGGTCACCCACTGCCTGTATTTCTTAGTGTTCTCAGGCAGCGGGGTCCTAGGGACCATCTCAGAGTCTCCTAATGAGACAAGGGAAAACACTGTGGGATCCCCCCACCTTGGGCACCCAACTCCTCCCCCAGGGCTACACTAGCCAACTGCCGGGGGACTGCACTGGTGGGTGCTGGTTTTCCATGCAAAGGGCAACGAGGATCGTTTGCCTTGTGGCCAGGGGCGCCACACTTGTAACATACCAGTGGTCCCTGGTGAACAGGGGGCCTGTCAGGGCCACTGGCTTCTTCTCAGGGGGAGGCTGGGAACCTTTCCCTTGGTTCCCTTGGGGTCTACTTTGGGGCCCTTTATGGAACTCCTTCTGTTTACCCTTGTCCCCCCCACTCTTCTGCTGGGGACCCTGCCCACCCTTGGCGGAGTCTCCCACGTGACCCTTGTGGACCCGGGTACTCACCCAGCGGTCCGCCTCCTCAGCAAGCTGCCTAGGGTTAGTCAGCTTACTATCAATCAGGTGCTGGCGTAGCTCAGGAAAACAATTACCGGACAAGTGCTCCCAGGCAATCAAATCAAAGAGCGCCTGAAAATCAGTCGCTTTGCTACCCTTTACCCAACCATCCAAGGCTCTGCAAAAGAAGGTCACATATTCAACCCAGGTACTGCTTTCAATCTTACTACAGTTCCTGAACCTTTGCCTATAAAGCTCAGGGGTCAAACCATATCTAGTCATTAAGGCATCCTTCATGTGGCTGTACGAATTATAGACTTCAGAGGGCAAATCCAACAAGGTATCCCGCCCTTCACTGAGGAACCGTCCCCACAACCCCGCTCCCCAATCCTTCTCAGGGACCCGGTGGGAAGACATGGCTACCTCATAGGCTTTGAACCACTGCCCTATGTCGTCATTTTTAAAAAACTCCTTCACCACATCTTTGGGAATATACACCCTAGCTTCAACAGGCACAGGCGGTACACTGCCACCAGAGGGAGTAATCTCTAAGCTCTTGGCCTTCAATTCCAACTCCCTCAAAACTTTCTCATGTTCAAACTGCATTTTCTTTTCCTCTAGGGCTAATTTCCTTGTTTGCATTTCGAATTCTAACTGCTTATTCAGCTTGAGTTTGGTCAGCTCTATTTCGTGCATCCTACTCTCTTTCCTGTCCTCCAACTCCTCTGGAGACAGTCCTCTGGCAGAAACACTGCTACCTACTGGGGAAGGTGGTCTTCTAGCCCCTAGACCCAATAGCCCCTCCAGCTGCCCTTCTGCATTCTCAGCCCCCTCCACAGGGGCACTCCTTGATTCGACCCAGGCCCTCAGCACCTTTTGGAGGTCCTCCTTCCTGGAGATCCCGGTCATGGACACTTTAAACTTTTTGCAGAATTGCTTGAGCTGCTTAAGGGTGTAGCATTCTAGCCTCTCTTCTTCCCAATCACATTCAACAGAGGCTACTGATGCTGGTTTCTCCATAGTGACTGAACTTGGCATTTGCAAAAATAGGAAATCCCAGAAAAAATGCTATTAAAGTATGTGGTTGCGTTTTGGTCTGCACTCACTAAGTAGTGTTCACCAATCACTGTACATGAGTCACAAATGCAAGTCCAGAATCCTCACCGCTGACCACCAATGTTAGATTTGGGGGTCTCTAGTTGGCAGAGGTATGTACCCTTGTCCAAATAGGGACCCTTGCGTCTAGTCAGGGAGAGTAGGTACACTCTCGAAATAACCCCTGCTCACCCTCTTGGTAGCTTGGCACGAGCAGACAGGCTTAGTTCAGAGGCAGTGTGTAAAGCATTTGTGAACACATACAGTAATCAAGTGACAACACTACAAATGGACACCACACAGGTTATATATTTATAAAAATAGGTATACTTTATATAGATTTATCACAAGACCATAAACGACAAAAATAATCCACAATACTGTTAAGAATACTTAGTTCTGATCAAAAAGGCTTAATTCAAGGTTCTGTGCGAGTCGGTAGCCTCCTCCGGCTACGGCGATGTCGAGAACAAACAGAGTCTAACAAATCCAGCTGACCGCATCGAGACGGGCCAACACAGCGTAGACAGACTCGGTCACAGTACCTTTTACTTGAAGCGGCAGGCACGGGCGTGCGAGCCGGATGGCTGTTCGTCGCGGTCGCGATGCAAAAATGGAAGCGTTGCAGGACGCGTTGTCCCTCGATGCGGTGCAGGCAGCGGCTCGTTGACGTCGTCGAGACGGAGTCGGTGAGACCAGGGCCGTGCGTTGCAGGGCGAGACGGTGCTTCGATGCGGTGCTGGCAGGTTGCGGTGCGGCGACGGAGCCGGATTCAGGAGCTGGCGTCGATCAGTCCGGACAGCGGTGCGAGTCGGGCGGTGCGTCGCAAAGCGTGCGAGCGGTGCCCAACTCCGGTGCGGTCACAGGACTCGAACTCAGCAGCAGTGACCGTGTCGGTCGGACCAGTTCGATTCGGCGTAGCGAAGCGTTGCAGGACGCGTTGTCCCTCGATGCGGTGCAGGCAGCGGCTCGTTGACGGAGTCGGTGAGACCAGGGCCGTGCGTTGCAGGGCGAGACGGTGCTTCGATGCGGTGCTTGCAGGACACCGAGTCGGTCGTGAGAGTCGGTCACAGCTCCCTACCTCTGTAGCCACTGAAACAGGTTTCCAGCAGCAATTCACAAAGGGGGTGAAGTCCAATGGTCCTGGGACTTCGGTCAGGGGGCAAGCTCTCTTCCAAGCCCTTGGAGATCCTTCACAAGTTGATGAAAGTCACAGCAAAGCAAAAGTTCCTTTCTCCTCTCTTTGGCAGTCAGGCAAACCACTGCAGGCCAATCCCCCAAGCAGCACTTCAGGCTTAGGGATAGTTTCTCCTCAGTTTCTTCTTGGTTCCGCTCCTCAGTAAAGGTTTCTTCTTGTTCCCAAAAGTGATCTAATCTTCCTGGGGTCTGGGTGCCCCTCTTATACCCTGATTCTCTTTGTTCTCTGGAGGCAGAGAGGCCTCTGCCTAGTCCAAAACCAGTTCTGGTCAGTTCTGGAGCACTTTGTTTTTCTGACTCCTTCTTTCCTTTCAGAATGTGGGGCAGAGTGCTCAGCCGCCCGGCAGGAGGTGGAGCCAGCATTGTGGAAGGCAGGCACAGCCCTATTCAGACCCAGGTGCAACTCCTCCCTCCACTCTGGATGCAAATCTTTCTATTCAGCCCTGCGCTGACTCACCCTGTCTCCGGTAGCCACCCCCAGCCCCTGTCACTCAATCTCCAGACAAGGAATACACAACCTAGCAGAGGCAGGCTTGGATAGTTAGGCAAGAAAATACCCACTTTCTAAAAGTGGTATTTTCGAACACAGAATGTTAAAACCAACTTCACTAAAAGATGTATTTTATCATCCTGAGTTCAGGCATACTAAATTCGTTTTTCTACCATGTTCCCTGGGTCAGTTCTGATTATAAGGTGTAATAGTCAGTCTGCCCATTCTGGCCTATGGGGAGCAGGTAGCCTTGCAATAGTGAAGAACGAAAATGGCTGTAATTCACTATTAGGACATGCCACACACACCAGGGCATGTCCTACCTTATACTTACAATGCACCCTGCCCTAGGGCCTACTTTAGGGGTGACCAACATGCAGTACAGGGAAGGTTTAGGGACTGGTAAGTGGGTGTACTCACCAAGTCGACATGGCAGCCCGAGGCTGCACACAGGCTCTGCGATGGCAGGCCTGAGACACATTTTACAAGCCGCTTCTGTGGGTGGCACAACCAGTGCTGCAAGCCCACCAGCGGCATTGGATTTACAAGCCCTGGGCACACTGAGTGCACTGTACTAGGGACTGACAAGTAAACCAATCATCCAATCATGGAGTCACTAATACATATATCAATTAACGATAGGGAGCACTTGCACTTTGGCACTGATTAGCAGCGGCAAAGTGCCCATGAGCATCTAGTCCAGCAAAAACATATCGGCAACAGTGGAGGCATTATGAAAAAATGGAAGGGAGACCCACGCCAAGGATGCCAGGTCTAACAGGAAACCTAGCAAACCTATACATTTTTGAAAACTAGACACCCAGGGGAATCCAGGATGGGGTGACTTGACTGCCTCCCACCAGGTTCTGTTACCCAGAATCCCTTGCAAACATAAAAAATTGTCCAAAAACACATTTTCCCCACATTTCTGTGGTGGAAAGTTCTGGAATCTGCGTGGATCCACAAATTTCCACCCACCCCGCGTCCCCCAAAGTATTACGAGAAAAATGGTACCTCACTTGTGTGGGTCGGCCTAGTGCCTGCGACAGGAAACGGCGCAAAACGCAACGTGGTCACACCTCAATTTCGCAGTGAAAAATGACCCTTTTTTGGCAAAGTGCCTAGCTGTAGTTTTTGAACCCTACCTCTGCCGGCACCTAGGGAAACCTAGCAAACCTATACATTTTTGAAAACTAGACACCCAGGGGAATCCAGGATGGGGTGACTTGACTGCCTCCCACCAGGTTCTGTTACCCAGAATCCCTTGCAAACATAAAACATTGTCAAAAAAATCACATTTTCCCCACATTTCTGTGGTGGAAAGTTCTGGAATCTGCGTTGATCCACAAATTTACACTCACCCCGCGTTCCCCAAAGTCTAACGAGAAAAATGGTACCTCACTTGTGTGGGTCGGCCTAGTGCCTGCGACAGGAAACGGCGATAAACGCAACGTGGTCACACCTCAATTTCGCAGTGAAAAATGACCCTTTTTTGGCAAAGTGCCTAGCTGTAGTTTTTGAACCCTAGCTCTGCCGGCACCTAGGGAAACCTAGCAAACCTATACATTTTTGAAAACTAGACACCCAGGGGAATCCAGGATGGGGTGACTTGACTGCCTCCCACCAAGTTATGTTACCCAGAATCCCTTGCAAACAGAAAAAATTGTCAAAAAAAACACATTTTCCCCACATTTCTGTGGTGGAAAGTTCTGGAATCTGCGTGGATCCACAAATTTCCACCCACCCCGCGTTCCCCAAAGTCTTACGAGAAAAATGGTACCTCACTTGTGTGGGTCGGCCTAGTGCCTGCGACAGGAAACGGCGCAAAACGCAACGCGGTCCCACCTCAATTTCGCAGTGAAAAATGACCCTTTTTTGGCAAAGTGCCTAGCTGTAGTTTTTGAACCCTACCTCTGCCGGAACCTAGGGAAACCTAGCAAACCTATACATTTTTGAAAACTAGACACCCAGGGGAATCCAGGATGGGGTGACTTGACTGCCTCCCACCAGGTTCTGTTACCCAGAATCCCTTGCAAACATAAAAAATTGTCAAAAAAACACATTTTCCCACATTTCTGTGGTGGAAAGTTCTGGAATCTGCGTGGATCCACAAATTTCCACCCACCCCGCGTTCCCCAAAGTCTTACGAGAAAAATGGTACCTCACTTGTGTGGGTCGGCCTAGTGCCTGCGACAGGAAACGGCGCAAAACGCAACGCGGTCCCACCTCAATTTCGCAGTGAAAAATGACCCTTTTTTGGCAAAGTGCCTAGCTGTAGTTTTTGAACCCTACCTCTGCCGGCACCTAGGGAAACCTAGCAACCTATACAATTTTGAAAACTAGACACCCAGGGGAATCCAGGATGGGGTGACTTGACTGCCTCCCACCAGGTTCTGTTACCCAGAATCCCTTGCAAACATAAAAAATTGTCAAAAAAACCACATTTTCCCCACATTTCTGTGGTGGAAAGTTCTGGAATCTGCGAGGATCCACAAATTTCCACCCACCCCGCGTTCCCCAAAGTCTTACGAGAAAAAGTGGTACCTCACTTGTGTGGGTCGGCCTAGTGCCTGCGACAGGAAACGGCGCAAAACGCAACGCGGTCCCACCTCAATTTCGCAGTGAAAAATGACCCTTTTTTGGCAAAGTGCCTAGCTGTAGTTTTTTAACCCTACCTCTGCCGGCACCTAGGGAAACCTAGCAAGCCTATACATTTTTGAAAACTAGACACCCAGGGGAATCCAGGATGGGGTGACTTGACTGCCTCCCACCAGGTTCTGTTACCCAGAATCCCTTGCAAACATAACAAATTGTCAAAAAAAACACATTTTCCCCACATTTCTGTGGTGGAAAGTTCTTGAGTCTGCGTGGATCCACAAATTTCCACCCACCCCGCGTTCCCCAAAGTCTTATGAGAAAAATGGTACCTCACTTGTGTGGGTCGGCCTAGTGCCTGCGACAGGAAACGGCACAAAACGCAACGCGGTCCCACCTCAATTTCGCAGTGAAAAATGACCCTTTTTTGGCAAAGTGCCTAGCTGTAGTTTTTGAACCCTACCTCTGCCGGCACCTAGGGAAACCTAGCAAGCCTATACATTTTTGAAAACTAGACACCCAGGGGAATCCAGGATGGGGTGACTTGACTGCCTCCCACCAGGTTCTGTTACCCAGAATCCCTTGCAAACATAACAAATTGTCAAAAAAACACATTTTCCCCACATTTCTGTGGTGGAAAGTTCTGGAATCTGCGTGGATCCACAAATTTCCACCCACCCCGCGTTCCCCAAAGTCTTACGAGAAAAATGGTACCTCACTTGTGTGGGTCGGCCTAGTGCCTGCGACAGGAAACGGCGCAAAACGCAACGCGGTCACACCTCAATTTCGCAGTGAAAAATGACCTTTTTTTTGTAAAGTGCCTAGCTGTAGTTTTTGAACCCTACCTCTGCCGGCACCTAGGGAAACCTAGCAAACCTATACATTTTTGAAAACTAGACACCCAGGGGAATCCAGGATGGGGTGACTTGACTGCCTCCCACCAGGTTCTGTTACCCAGAATCCCTTGCAAACATAAAAATTGTCCAAAAAACACATTTCCCCCACATTTCTGTGGTGGAAAGTTCTGGAATCTGCGTGGATCCACAAATTTCCACCCACCCCGCGTCCCCCAAAGTCTTACGAGAAAAATGGTACCTCACTTGTGTGGGTCGGCCTAGTGCCTGCGACAGGAAATGGCGCAAAACGCAACTTGGTCACACCTCAATTTCGCAGTGAAAAATGACCCTTTTTTGGCAAAGTGCCTAGCTGTAGTTTTTGAACCCTACCTCTGCCGGCACCTAGGGAAACCTAGCAAACCTATACATTTTTGAAAACTAGACACCCAGGGGAATCCAGGATGGGGTGACTTGACTGCCTCCCACCAGGTTCTGTTACCCAGAAACCCTTGCAAACATAAAAATGTCAAAAAAACACATTTTCCCCACATTTCTGTGGTGGAAAGTTCTGGAATCTGCGTGGATCCACAAATTTCCACCCACCCCGCGTTCCCCAAAGTCTTACGAGAAAAATGGTACCTCACTTGTGTGGGTCGGCCTAGTTCCTGCGACAGGAAACGGCGCAAAACGCAACGCGGTCACACCTCAATTTCGCAGTGAAAAATGACCTTTTTTTTGCAAAGTGCCTAGCTGTAGTTTTTGAACCCTACCTCTGCCGGCACCTAGGGAAACCTAGCAAACCTATACATTTTTGAAAACTAGACACCCAGGGGAATCCAGGATGGGGTGACTTGACTGCCTCCCACCAGGTTCTGTTACCCAGAATCCCTTGCAAACATAAAAAATTGTCAAAAAACACATTTTCCCCACATTTCTGTGGTGGAAAGTTCTGGAATCTGCGTGGATCCACAAATTTCCACCCACCCCGCGTCCCCCAAAGTCTTACGAGAAAAATGGTACCTCACTTGTGTGGGTCGGCCTAGTACCTGCGACAGGAAACGGCGCAAAACGCAACGTGGTCACACCTCAATTTCGCAGTGAAAAATGACCCTTTTTTGGCAAAGTGCCTAGCTGTAGTTTTTGAACCCTACCTCTGCCGGCACCTAGGGAAACCTAGCAAACCTATACATTTTTGAAAACTAGACACCCAGGGGAATCCAGGATGGGGTGACTTGACTGCCTCCCACCAAGTTCTGTTACCCAGAATCCCTTGCAAACAGAAAAAATTGTCAAAAAAACCACATTTTCCCCACATTTCTGTGGTGGAAAGTTCTGGAATCTGCGTGGATCCACAAATTTCCACCCACCCCGCGTTCCCCAAAGTCTTACGAGAAAAATGGTACCTCACTTGTGTGGGTCGGCCTAGTGCCTGCGACAGGAAACGGCGCAAAACGCAACGTGGTCACACCTCAATTTCGCAGTGAAAAATGACCCTTTTTTGGCAAAGTGCCTAGCTGTAGTTTTTGAACCCTAGCTCTGCCGGCACCTAGGGAAACCTAGCAAACCTATACATTTTTGAAAACTAGACACCCAGGGGAATCCAGGATGGGGTGACTTGACTGCCTCCCACCAGGTTCTGTTACCCAGAATCCCTTGCAAACATAAAAAATTGTCAAAAAAACAAATTTTCCCCACATTTCTGTGGTGGAAAGTTCTGGAATCTGCGTGGATCCACAAAGGCAAGGGCCCACAACGTAGTGAGGCGACCTCAAAATTGCCTATCTCAAAACCACCTGGTTTTGCAAGGGGGGTCACCTGGGTTTTGGCCTCGTGCTCGGCGGCCATCTAGGAAACCTACCAAACCCACACATTTCTGAAAAGTAGACACCCGGGGCTTCCAGGAGGTATGGCTTGCGTGGATCCCCCAACGTTTCTTACCCAGAATCCCTTGCAAACCTCAATTTTAGCTGAAAAATCACTTTTTCACACATTTGTGTGTGGGAAAGTGTGGCATCACTGGCCTCACACAAATTTCCTACCACCCAGCGTTCCCCCAGGTCTCCCGATGAAAATGGTGCCTCACTTGTGTGGGAGGCCCAAGTACTCGCGACAGGCAAGGGCCCACAACGTAGTGAGGCGACCTCAAAATTGCCTATCTCAAAACCACCTGGTTTTGCAAGGGAGTCACCTGGCTTTTGTCCCGTGCTCGGCGGCCATCTAGGGAAACCTACCAAACCCACACATTTCTGAAAAGTAGACACTCGGGGCTTCCAGGGAGGTATGGCTTGCGTGGATCCCCCAACGTTTCCTTACCCAGAATCCCTTGCAAACCTCAATTTTAGCTGAAAAAATAACTTTTTTCACACATTTGTGTGTGGGAAAGTGTGGCATCACTGGCCTCACACAAATTTCCTACCACCCAGCGTTCCCCCAGGTCTCCCGATAAAAATGGTGCCTCACTTGTGTGGGAGGCCCAAGTACCCGCGACAGGCAAGGGCCCAAAACATTTTTTGATAGGCAATGTTGATGTTGCCTCAAAACGTTGGAAGCCCCCGGGTGTCTACTTTTCAGAAATGTGTGGGTTTGGTAGGTTTCCCTAGATGGCCGCCGAGCACGGGGCCAAAAACCCAGGTGACCCCCCTTGCAAAACCAGGTGGTTTTGAGATAGGCAATTTTGAGGTCGCCTCACTACGTTGTGGGCCCTTGCCTGTCGCGGGTTCTTGGGCCTCCCACACAAGTGAGGCACCATTTTTATCGGGAGACCTGGGGGAACGCTGGGTGGTAGGAAATTTGTGTGAGGCCAGTGATGCCACACTTTCCCACACACAAATGTGTGAAAAAAGTGATTTTTTCAGCTAAAATTGAGGTTTGCAAGGGATTCTGGGTAAGGAAACGTTGGGGGATCCATGCAAGCCATACCTCCCTGGAAGCCCCCGGGTGTCTACTTTTCAGAAATGTGTGGGTTTGGTAGGTTTCCCTAGATGGCCGCCGAGCACGGGGCCAAAAACCCAGGTGACCCCCCTTGCAAAACCAGGTGGTTTTGTGAAAGGCCATTTTGAGGTCGCCTCAATACGTTGTGGGCCCTTGCCTGTCGCGGGTACTTGGGCCTCCCACACAAGTGAGGCACCATTTTTATCGGGAGACCTGGGGGAACGCTGGGTGGTAGGAAATTTGTGTGAGGCCAGTGATGCCACACGTTCCCACACAAAAATGTGTGAAAAAAGTGATTTTTTTCAGCTAAAAGTGAGGTTTGCAGGGGATTCTGGGTAAGGAAACGTTGGGGGATCCACGCAAGACATACCTCCCTGGAAGCCCCAGGGTGTCTACTCTTCAGAAATGTGTGGGTTTGGTAGGTTTCCCTAGATGGCCGCCGAGCACGGGGCCAAAAACCCAGGTGACCCGCCTTGCAAAACCAGGTGGTTTTGTGAAAGGCCATTTTGAGGTCGCCTCAATACGTTGTGGGCCCTTGCCTGTCGCGGGTACTTGGGCCTCCCACACCAGTGAGGCACCATTTTTATTGGGAGACCTGGGGGAACGCTGGGTGGTAGGAAATTTGTGTGAGGCCAGTGATGCCACACTTTCCCACACAAAATGTGTGAAAAAAGTGATTTTTTCAGCTAAAAGTGAGGTTTGCAGGGGATTCTGGGTAAGGAAACGTTGGGGGATCCACGCAAGCCATACCTCCCTGGAAGCCCCCGGGTGTCTAATTTTCAGAAATGTGTGGGTTTGGTAGGTTTCCCTAGATGGCCGCCGAGCACGGGGCCAAAAACCCAGGTGACTCCCCTTGCAAAACCAGGTGGTTTTGTGAAAGGCCATTTTGAGGTCGCCTCAATACGTTGTGGGCCCTTGCCTGTCGCGGGTACTTGGGCCTCCCACACCAGTGAGGCACCATTTTTATCGGGAGACCTGGGGGAACGCTGGGTGGTAGGAAATTTGTGTGAGGCCAGTGATGCCACACTTTCCCACACAAAAATGTGTGAAAAAAGTGATTTTTTTCAGCTAAAAGTGAGGTTTGCAGGGGATTCTGGGTAAGGAAACGTTGGGGGATCCACGCAAGCCATACCTCCCTGGAAGCCCCCGGGTGTCTACTTTTCAGAAATGTGTGGGTTTGGTAGGTTTCCCTATGTGGCCGCCGAGCCCCGGGCCAAAAACCCAGGTGACCCCCCTTGCAAAACCAGGTCATAATGAGATAATGTGTTGTTTATTTCTGCAGCGTGAAAATGTTGGCACAATATTGCAAGGAAAATGTGACAGACATTTTGAGGTTTGCAGGACATTGTGGGTACCATAACTTGTTGGGATCCACAAGAGAGATATCACCATGTACTCCCATGGGTGTTTCGTTTACGACAATATCTACAGTTGGTAGGTTATTCTTAGACGGAATGTACACCTTGGCAGACAGACTAAAAAGACAAAGATTACTGCACAGCCATCTATTCCTCAAGCACACACACACATACTGGTTGGATTTGGCACGAGGGCAAGTGATGGTTCAGTATATACAATTTTATTAACAAGAGATTTCACAAAAATGAAATGCACTGTCAATAATTGAAAGGACAAAAAACGGAACCAGTGACTCGCAGCTCGTGAGCTGTAAAGCCACGTCAAGGCCCCAACCACTTTACAGGCCATTCACACACCTTTCATACGTGATACACACAAGACCATTCACACCCCCAGGCACGAAACAAACACATTACAACATTCACAAAAAGGGACAAGGTACACCCTGCTTGAGAAAGACAAAAAAAAAATATTACTGCACAGCCATCTAATCCTCAAGCACACACACACATACTGGTTGGATTTGGCACGAGGGTGAGTGATGGTTCAGTATATACAATTGTATTAACAAGTGATTTCACAAAAATGAAATGCACTGTTAATAATTGAAAGGACGAGAAACTGAACCATTGACTCACAGCTCGTGAGCTGTAAAGCCACGACAAGGCACCAACCTCTTTACAGGCCATTCATACACCTTTCATACGTGTGACAAATACAAAACCATTCACACCACCAGCCGTGGGCCCATCACATTACAACACTCACACCAGCATACAGCGCCATTCAAGGGCCCATCACTTTCACACGCCCACATTCCTAACACAGCAACCACACAACCTGATGGATTGCGTGGAGTGTCGCTCGGCTAGCAGTGTGTGTAGTGACCAGCAGCAAGTCACTACTCACACACTGCCAGCCGAGCGCCACTCCACGCACACCGCCAGCCAAGCACCAGCCTACACACACCACCATCACATTTAGGATTTTTTTATACAAAAAAGAAAACACAAACAAATTGCAAATAGATACAAATCTACTAACACAAAATCAGAAACATTGCACTAATGCCAACCTTGAAACAGAACAACAATTCTTAAACATTACAGACCAGGCAGTTCACTTTCCCACTCATGGTTGCTCCCAATAATTCTTTTGCTTGTGGTACGCTCTATAACAAGCAGGCACACACAGCCCAGGGTTAGAAGGACACTCAGGGCAGTACATACGAGTCTCCTTCCGCGTACCTCTTCGCCAACAGACTCTACATCTCCTAGTGGGAAAGTCTTTTGAGGATGTAGGAGGAATGTGATCAGGAAAGTGGCGATCTTTCAATCGAGCCACATCCTCCACCACTCCAACTCTAGGAACACTTGCCTGTTCCACAACAACAAGGCTGCCTATGACAGACTCCTGAAACTGAACAAAAGTCAACTTTGACGCAGGAGAACACTCCTTGAACACAACAAAAGCATTGAAAGTTGCTAAATTGAAGAGATGGATGGCCAACTTCTTATACCAAATGTAAGACTTACGAATAGCAGTGTAAGGTTCCAACCTCTGATCTACTCTATCAACACCACCCATGTGCTTATTGTAGTCTAAAATGCACACAGGTTTGCGCACTTCAGCAATCTGACCCCAAACAGCCACAGGTGAAGTACTCTCATCATGGATGGTAGTCAGCATGTACACATCCCTCCTGTCCACAAATTTCACAGCTAGCAGTTCCTCACTACGCAAGGCACTGCACTGTCCCCTCTGAAGTTTTTTGCAAACAAGCTCTTTTGGATAACCTTTACGGTTAGAGCGGATTGTGCCACAAGCAAAAGTGTCCACTTTGAACAATTCCTTAAACAATTGCACAGCAGTGTAGAAGTTATCAATGTACAAATGGTGGCCTCTGTTAAACAGTCCTCTAGCAAGTTCCCACACAATTTTCTCTGAAACTCCTACTAAAGTGGACGGACAACCAGGGGGTCAATAGTGGAATCCCTACCAGTGTACACACGCAAATTAAAAACATATCCTGTCCTACTCTCAGACAACATATACAGCTTAATTCCATTGCGTGCCCTCTTGCTAGGAATGTACTGCCTAAAAACCAAACGGCCCTTGAACAGCACCAAAGACTCATCAATAGATATTTCTTTCCCTGGAGTATAGATCTCTGAAAATCGATCTACAAAGTGATCAAGAACAGGCCAAATCTTAAAAGACGGTCACATTCAGGGTGATCTCATGGCAACGCCAAACCATTATCAACAAAATGCAGCATCCGAAGCAAAAGTAAATACCGATCACGAGTCATAACTGCAGGAAATATGGCCGTTGCCATCAAGGGACTGGTAGACCAATATGAACTCATGGACGGCTTCCTTATCAAACCCATCAAAAAAGTCAAACCCAAAAACTTCTTCATCTCTTCCAGATTTGTGGGACTCCACCGGGTAGCTCTAGAATGGGGCCTAAGTCTGGCACTGTTGTCCCTCAAAAACTGTTCAGCATACAAATTAGTCTGCTCAACAATCTCACCCAAAAATACATCATCCATAAACAACTGAAAATACTGTATAGGCAAATAATGTTCACAACCCACTCTACACCCTGCATAACCACTAAAGGCAGGCAACACCGGCTGCACCATGTTTGGATCAACCCAGAGTCCAGCACTTCCAGTAGGAAGCCTAGCAGCCCCAGGCTGCAATCCAGATGCCTCTTGCACCATCGGCACAGTAGTATCCTCCTCTAAATCAGGCACTTCATCTGCACTGAGAGTACCTTCATCATCCGATGATTCCATGTGGAGAGAAAACTCACTGCCTGAATCTTCCCCTCCCTCCTCTCCCTCAGACGCACTGTCAGTCTCATAATCCTGCTCAGAGGAAGATTCAAGAAGCAAACCAACCACCTGCTGAGCAGTAATTCTACGGCTAGCCATAATGCTTACTAATAAAGGTTACTTGTCAAACAAGTCAACAACAACAAACCCTTTGTAAAAAAAAAGAAATAAACAAAATGTAGCTTTATCACAAAGACCTATATACTCCAACACTATACCACTCACGTGACAGAAGCAGCTAGACTCACCACCACCTACTCTGCACAGACACAGTAAGGATCAACAATATCCCACTAAAAAAGAAGAAGAAAAAAATTACACATAAGACAATGCAAAACATCGCAAAGAATTTCATGCTCTGAACACTAACAAATATGCTGCCATTATGGCACCACTTACAAAAAAATTCATTCATGCATGACAATAATACTCATTTGGAGTACACACAACAAAAATATTTTTCTTACCAAATAAATGCAATTACGCAAAACTGCAGAACCACAACTGCCGAAACCGCAAACAGGAATCAAAAGCTTTACACTAGAATAAAAAGGAGGAAAAAAACATTACAATCACATATGCAAATAATGCACCAGTCCACACACAATCCACCAGCCAAGCTAAGGGGTAGGTGGGCCTAACAGTATAAATAAAATATTCACACCCGTAAAAGGGGAGCAACCCTTGCCCTTTTGGCCACTCCCCAACACAAAAATTAAAAAAAACCCTGGTGCCTAGTGGGCATTCCTGCTGCACGATCACATGATCGTGCAGCAGGAATGCACAAAAGAGGCATCGGGGGAAAGGAAAACCATTTCCTTTCCCTCGATGCCTCTTTTGATACAAACCCCCCCCTCCCCGAGCCAAACCTCACCTGATTTCCCCGACGCGCTGGAAGCAAATGGCTTCCAGCGCGTCGGGAAGAAAGGAAACCCTCAATGATGTCAGCGCGCTGACGTCATTGATGGGGCGGGGGAGGCAGGGAAGCCCTTCCCCTGCCTCCCCCCAAAAAAACCTAATGATCAGATTCTCACGGGGGAGCGCCAGCGCTTCCCCCGTGGGTGGCCTTATGACGAGCTGGACTCGTCACGAGCACTGTGTGCCATGACGAGTCCAGCTCGTCATAAGCACCGAAGGGGATAAAGGGTCAGAGCAGGATCTCAGCGGCAGACGAGGAGAAGGAACCTCCTGGTCCAGGAACTACACGAGCATTGCGCTCGAGAAATTCAAGGATGCAAAGACCTCCATCAAGGATTACAGCTAACTTTTCAGGGTGTAAATGGAGAGAAGGCACATCTGCCCTGCATATTTATCCACGAAGATGCCACCGTTTTGTGCAATACCTCTACTCAACTGGAGTACTTTCTACTGGCTAATCAGTAAGTGCTACCTCGTTGGGTAAATGTATAGTGCCTTTCCTACACTACAGCTGCGTAAAGGACCAGAAGAATTGTCTCCAGTGACCTGTGTGTCTGTAACTTTGCCACCGCGCCGAAAGCGCCAGGATCCTTTGAGTAAGCTGTCCATCATAGTGGGGAAAGGGCGGGCATACGTTGCATACCGCTAGTGTATGTGTGGCGGGGCCAAACGAGCGGGGCTTCTAGGCCCGTTCACATGCCTCTTGTTTATAAAGGGTCAGAGCAGGATCTCAGCGGCAGACGAGGAGAAGGAACCTCATGGTCACAGGAACTACACGAGCATTGCGCTCGAGAAATTCAAGGATGCAAAGACCTCCATCAAGGATTACAGCTAACTTTTCAGGGTGTAAATGGAGAGATGGCACATCTCCACGCTCACGAATTCTACACGAGAATTGCGCTCGAGAACATGAAGGATGCAAAGACCTCCATCAAGGATTACAGCTAACTTGTCAGGGTGTAAATGGAGAGAAGGCACATCTGCCCTGCATATTTATCCACGAAGATGCCACCGTTTTGTGCAATACCTCTACTCAACTGGAGTGCTTTCTACTGGCTAATCAGTAAGTGCTACCTCGTTGGGTAAATGTATAGTGCCTTTCCTACACTACAGCTGCGTAAAGGACCAGAAGAATTGTCTCCAGTGACCTGTGTGTCTGTAACTTTGCCACCGCGCCGAAAGTGCCGGGGTCCTTTGAGTAAGCTGTCCATCATAGTGGGGAAAGGGCGGGCATACGTTGCATACCGCTAGTGTATGTGTGGCGGGGCTTCTAGGCCCGTTCACATGCCTCTTGTTTATAAAGGGTCAGAGCAGGATCTCAGCGGCAGACGAGGAGAAGGAACCTCATGGTCACAGGAACTACACGAGCATTGCGCTCGAGAAATTCAAGGATGCAAAGACCTCCATCAAGGATTACAGCTAACTTTTCAGGGTGTAAATGGAGAGAAGGCACATCTCCACGCTCACGAATTCTACACGAGAATTGCGCTCGAGAAAATGAAGGATGCAAATACCTCCATCAAGGATTACAGCTAACTTGTCAGGGTGTAAATGGAGAGAAGGCACATCTGCCCTGCATATTTATCCACGAAGATGCCACCGTTTTGTGCAATACCTCTACTCAACTGGAGTGCTTTCTACTGGCTAATCAGTAAGTGCTACCTCGTTGGGTAAATGTATAGTGCCTTTCCTACACTACAGCTGCGTAAAGGACCAGAAGAATTGTCTCCAGTGACCTGTGTGTCTGTAACTTTGCCACCGCGCCGAAAGCGCCGGGGTCCTTTGAGTAAGCTGTCCATCATAGTGGGGAAAGGGCGGGCATACGTTGCATACCTCTAGTGTATGTGTGGCGGCGCTTCTAGGCCCGTTCACATGCCTCTTGTTTATAAAGGGTCAGAGCAGGACCTCAGCGGCAGACGAGGAGAAGGAACCTCATGGTCACAGGAACTACACGAGCATTGCGCTCGAGAAATTCAAGGATGCAAAGACCTCCATCAAGGATTACAGCTAACTTTTCAGGGTGTAAATGGAGAGAAGGCACATCTCCACGCTCACGAATTCTACACGAGAATTGCGCTCGAGAAAATGAAGGATGCAAAGACCTCCATCAAGGATTACAGCTAACTTGTCAGGGTGTAAATGGAGAGAAGGCACATCTGCCCTGCATATTTATCCACGAAGATGCCACCGTTTTGTGCAATACCTCTACTCAACTGGAGTGCTTTCTACTGGCTAATCAGTAAGTGCTACCTCGTTGGGTAAATGTATAGTGCCTTTCCTACACTACAGCTGCGTAAAGGACCAGAAGAATTGTCTCCAGTGACCTGTGTGTCTGTAACTTTGCCACCGCGCCGAAAGCGCCGGGGTCCTTTGAGTAAGCTGTCCATCATAGTGGGGAAAGGGCGGGCATACGTTGCATACCGCTAGTGTATGTGTGGCGGGGCTTCTAGGCCCGTTCACATGCCTCTTGTTTATAAAGGGTCAGAGCAGGATCTCAGCGGCAGACGAGGAGAAGGAACCTCATGGTCACAGGAACTACACGAGCATTGCGCTCGAGAAATTCAAGGATGCAAAGACCTCCATCAAGGATTACAGCTAACTTTTCAGGGTGTAAATGGAGAGAAGGCACATCTCCACGCTCACGAATTCTACACGAGAATTGCGCTCGAGAAAATGAAGGATGCAAAGACCTCCATCAAGGATTACAGCTAACTTGTCAGGGTGTAAATGGAGAGAAGGCACATCTGCCCTGCATATTTATCCACGAAGATGCCACCGTTTTGTGCAATACCTCTACTCAACTGGAGTGCTTTCTACTGGCTAATCAGTAAGTGCTACCTCGTTGGGTAAATGTATAGTGCCTTTCCTACACTACAGCTGCGTAAAGGACCAGAAGAATTGTCTCCAGTGACCTGTGTGTCTGTAACTTTGCCACCGCGCCGAAAGTGCCGGGGTCCTTTGAGTAAGCTGTCCATCATAGTGGGGAAAGGGCGGGCATACGTTGCATACCGCTAGTGTATGTGTGGCGGGGCTTCTAGGCCCGTTCACATGCCTCTTGTTTATAAAGGGTCAGAGCAGGATCTCAGCGGCAGACGAGGAGAAGGAACCTCATGGTCACAGGAACTACACGAGCATTGCGCCCGAGAAATTCAAGGATGCAAAGACCTCCATCAAGGATTACAGCTAACTTTTCAGGGTGTAAATGGAGAGAAGGCACATCTCCACGCTCACGAATTCTACACGAGAATTGCGCTCGAGAAAATGAAGGATGCAAAGACCTCCATCAAGGATTACAGCTAACTTGTCAGGGTGTAAATGGAGAGAAGGCACATCTGCCCTGCATATTTATCCACGAAGATGCCACCGTTTTGTGCAATACCTCTACTCAACTGGAGTGCTTTCTACTGGCTAATCAGTAAGTGCTACCTCGTTGGGTAAATGTATAGTGCCTTTCCTACACTACAGCTGCGTAAAGGACCAGAAGAATTGTCTCCAGTGACCTGTGTGTCTGTAACTTTGCCACCGCGCCGAAAGCGCCGGGGTCCTTTGAGTAAGCTGTCCATCATAGTGGGGAAAGGGCGGGCATACGTTGCATACCGCTAGTGTATGTGTGGCGGGGCTTCTAGGCCCGTTCACATGCCTCTTGTTTATAAAGGGTCAGAGCAGGATCTCAGCGGCAGACGAGGAGAAGGAACCTCATGGTCACAGGAACTACACGAGCATTGCGCTCGAGAAATTCAAGGATGCAAAGACCTCCATCAAGGATTACAGCTAACTTTTCAGGGTGTAAATGGAGAGAAGGCACATCTCCACGCTCACGAATTCTACACGAGAATTGCGCTCGAGAAAATGAAGGATGCAAAGACCTCCATCAAGGATTACAGCTAACTTGTCAGGGTGTAAATGGAGAGAAGGCACATCTGCCCTGCATATTTATCCACGAAGATGCCACCGTTTTGTGCAATACCTCTACTCAACTGGAGTACTTTCTACTGGCTAATCAGTAAGTGCTACCTCGTTGGGTAAATGTATAATGCCTTTCCTACACTACAGCTGCGTAAAGGACCAGAAGAATTGTCTCCAGTGACCTGTGTGTCTGTAACTTTACCACCGCGCCGAAAGCGCCGGGATCCCTTGAGTAAGCTGTCCATCATAGTAGGGAAAGGGCGGGCATACGTTGCATACCGCTAGTGTATGTGTGGCGGGGCCAAACGAGCGGGGCTTCTAGGCCCGTTCACATGCCTCTTGTTTATAATGGGTCAGAGCAGGATCGCAGCGGCAGACGAGGAGAAGGAACCTCCTGGTCACAGGAACTACATGAGGATTGCGCTCGAGAAAATCAAGGGTGCAGAGACCTCCATCAAGGATTACAGCTAACTTTATAGGGTGGCAATGGAGAGAAGGCACATCTCCACGCTAACAATGGCGCTCTCGTAGGCATTCCTGCTGCACGATCACATGATCGTGCAGCAGGAATGCACAAAGAGGCATCGGGGGAAAGGAAAACCCTTTCCTTTCCCTCGATGTCTCTTTCAGAATCAAACCCCCCTCCCCGAGCCAAAACTCACCTTATTTCCCCGACGCGCTGGAAGCAAATGGCTTCCAGCGCGTCGGGGAAGAAAGGAAACCCTCAATGATGTCAGCGCGCCTCGCGCGCTGACGTCATTGATGGGGGCGGGGGCGGGGGAGGCAGGGGAAGTCCTTCCCCTGCCTCCTAAAAAAAACCCGACGATCGGATTCCCACGGGGGAGCGCCAGCGCTTCCCCGTGGGTGGTCTTATGACGAGCTGGACTCGTCATGAGCACACGAGCACTGTGTGCCATGACGAGTCCAGCTCGTCATAAGCATGGAAGGGGTTAATGATAACTTGCCACTCTACCAGGCACTGTGTTCTAATAATGTCATTTGAGATGTCATAGGTGTTGTTATAAATGTTATGATTTCACATGCTATACATCATGTAATATGCATGGGTATAACCAGTGTGTTAGACCTGTCATCCTTGGCGTGGTTTTACCCTGTCTTTTTGCCTCTGCCTCCTGTATTTTTGCTGTGTGCTGAATTTTGTTTTTGCTGGTCTAGATGCTTTGGGCACTTTGCCACTGCTGATCAGTGCCAAAGTCCAAGTGCTCCCTCTATAAATTGTGAATATGGATTGGTGTTTCTAAGATTGGCTTGTTTGACTTACTACTAAGTCCCTAGTACAATGCACTGTGTGTGCCCAAGGCCTGTAAGTCAAATGCTGCTAGTAGGCCTGCAGTACTGATTGTGCCACCCACACAAGCAGCCTTTCAAAGGGGTCTCAGACCTGCAACTGTAGTGTCTGCGTGCAGTCTCTACTGCCATGTCAACCTGGCAAATGCACCCACTTGCCAGGCCCTAACCTTCCCTTTTCTTACATGTAAGGCACCCATGAGATTGGCTCAAAGTACCCCTGTGGGCAGGGTGCAGTGTATGTGAAAGGTAGGACATGTACTGATGTGTGTGACATGTCCTGATAGTGAAATAAAGTGTATTTCGTTTTTTACTATTGAAAGGCTATCTGTCTTATAGGAGAGAATGGGAGTTTGTTTATAGCATCTTATAAGTATAACTTCCCATTGGGACACAGTAGGAAGATGGAGTTTAGTATGCCTTATCTCAGAATGTAAAATTGCATCTTTTAGTAAAGATGATTTTTATAATGTGTGTTTGAAAATACCACTTTTAGAAAGTGGGTATTTTCTTGCTTAACCATCATGTGTGCCTCCGCTGGTTTGTGGATTGACTGTCTGGCTTTGGAGTGACAGTGGCTGGGGATGTGCATTCATTGTAGACAGCCACTGGGGGGGTTGAGGTGTGTCCTTCCTTTCCTGGATGAGTCAGGGCTGGGCTGAATAGACCTGGGCTGCATTCAGAGTAGGGGGAGGAGATTTCTTTGCACCTGAATGGGCCTGGCATGCCTTACACAATGCTGTCTCAACCTCCTGCCGGGACGCTGGACCAGGGAGGACAGAACTGGTTTTGACTGAGCACAGAGCCTCCCTGCCACCAGACAACAAAGAAAAATGCAGTATAAATATTGGGTCCCAGACCCCAGAACTTTAGAAGACGTCTGAAATCAAGAGGAACCTCTGCCAAGGAGAAGAGCTGGGAAACCTGAAGAAGAAGTTTTTCCCCTCTGGTGTGTGCTGTCTGGTGTTAACCTACAGTGGCTGTTTCTGCCAAGGAGAAGACCAAGAATTTGCTGTCTGCTGTGTATCCTGCTTGAAGAAGATCTCCAAGGGCTTGGTGTAGAGCTTGCCTCCTGTTCTGAAGTCTCAGGGACACAAAGACGTAGGGGCATATTAGCAAGACCGGCGATAAAATTATCGCAGTTTTAGCGGCAGGAAACTGCTGCTAAAACGGCGATAATGGGCTTGCTAATATGCGTTATAGAATTCCAATAGAAGCCCAGGTTAGATGTGCAGGACATCTAACCTGGGCTTCTATTGGAATTCTATAACGCATATTAGCAAGCCCATTATCGCCGTTTTAGCGGCAGTTTCCTGCCGCTAAAACGGCGATAATTTTATCGCCGGTCTTGCTAATATGCCCCGTAATTCCCTCTGTCCTCCTGCATCTAGAAATGTGGTTTCTGCTGCCACAGAGGGAAATTGCAACACTGATGCCCGCGACCTGCACCCAAGTCATGGGCACTACTCGTGAAGAGCGTGACGCACTGCCCCGACTTGTACTACAGCCCCAATGCCTGCCGCCGCCGCACCCTATCGACTCAGACCCCGTCACCGAGGCCGCTGCCTGCACCGGAGCTGAGGGCATTGCTTGTGATGCTCACGATGCACCGCCCCGACTCGCACCACAGCACGGACCTCACCGACGCCGGTGCTTCATCATCACAGAGCCGATACTGGACGTGGGTGACTTCCTGAACCCATCGACACCGCACCTTTGTAAGGAACTGCCGCCTCGCCGCCACCGCGACATCACCTCCCCAGCAACTGTGAGAAACCAACGCCTCACCTCCCCGACAACAGTAAGGAACAGACAACCCACCTCCCCTGCATTGCGGTAAGGAACCAAGGCCTCACCTCCCCCGGGGTCGTAAGGAACTGATGCGTCACCTCCCCTGTGGTCTCAAGAAACCAACGCCACCTGGCGCCAGCGAAGCATCACCTCCCCGACACCGTGACCATCTTTGCTTTCACGTTTGCCAAGATACTGTTCTTTGGGGGTCTATGTGACTCCGTGCCTGACGCCACGCACCTCACGGTCAGTGATGTACCTTGGATTTTCATCTGTCATGATGTCGTAATACCTTTAGGTGGAGTTATTTGTTGCTACAAGCTTTATTTGTGTGAATATCCTATTTTTGAGGCTATCTTGGATCTTGGTATATGTATTGTGGATTTTTCATTTTGGTCTTGTTTGGTGTACATAAAGATTACTTATTTTTTTAAACTGGTGTGGTGTCCATTTGTGGTGTTTTCACTGTATTACTGTATGTGTGCACAAATGCTTTACACACCGCCTCTGAGATAAGCCTGTCTGCTCTTGCAAGCTACCAAGGGGGTGAGCATGGGTTGTCTCAGGACGCATCTCCTTCACCCTGACTAGAAACAAGGGACCCTACTTGGACAAAAGTGCAAACCATTGCCAACTAGAGACCCCCATTTCTAACATTGGTGGCAGTCGTGGGATAAGAACTTCCATTTGTGCCTAACATACAGTGATTAGTGTACACTACTAGTATAGTGCAGACCATTACGCAACCACATACTATTTGGTGAATTCTTTCTATTTGGACTTTTCTGCAACTTGTGAACTGCCAATTTTCACCATGACGAAACCAGCATCAGTTGCATCTGTGGATATTGAGTTTGAAGAGGCTAGGGTGAAAACCTACATTGTGCCACAATTGAAATCCCTCTGCTAGAAACTTAAAATCTCAGTAAGAGGCATCACCAGAAAGGAGGAATACCAAAAGGCACTGAGTGCCTGGTTGAAATCAGGGAATGCCAGTGGGCATACAGAGGATCCTATGGTGGAGACAGAGATTTTAGATGGGCAGCATGATGGGCCCATGGTTCTGCCTGGAGGGAGGGTGCTTTCCAGGGAGGGCAGCAGTGTGTCTTCAACATGACTGTCTCCATAGGAGCTGGAGGACATAGAGCGAAGCAGAGTGCATGAGTTAGAGCTTGCAAAAGCTCAGGTTGGGGAAAGAGAGTGACATGGGGGATAAGAAATTGGAGTTAGAGAGGCAGAAACTTGCCATGGAGGACAAAAGGATGCACTTAGAGCATGAGATCATGTGAGAAGTTTGAAGGAGCTGGACATAAAAGCCAAGAGTGAGGAGTCCAGTTCCACTGGTGGCAGCTTGCCTCCAGTGCCTGTTGAAGAAAGGGTGTACATTCCTAAGGAAGTGATCATGGATTTTGTGAAAAGTGATGACATTGGTCAGTGGTTCAAGGGGTATGAGGTAGCAATGAGGTCTCACAGAGTTCCTGAGAGTGACTGGGGAGCGGGGTTGTGGAGCCACCTCATGGCAGAATGGAGGGATACTTTGTTAGCCTTACCAGAGGAGGATACAATGGTTTATGCTCCTATGAAGGAGGCCTTAATCAGAAGATATGGCTTGACCCCAGAACTGTATAGGCAGAAGTTCAGGGCCTCTAAGAAACTTGAATCACAGACTTGGGTTGAGTATGTTGCTTTCTTTTGCAGAGCACTGGATGGTTGGGTGAAGGGTAGCCAGGTAAATGATTTTTTGGGGCTCTATGATTTGATGGCATGGAAGCACTTGTCTGCTAATAGTTTTCCAGAGCTACGCCAGAACTTCATTGACAGTTAGCTAACTGACCCCAGGAAGCTTGCTGTGGAGGCGGACCACTGGGTCAGCATCTGGGTCCACAAGGGGTATGTGGGAGACTCAGACAAGCATGGGCAGGGTCCCCAGCAGAAGAGTGGGGGGGACAAGGTAAACAAAAGGAGTTCCAAAAAAGGGCCCCAAGGTAATTCTTAAGGGAAAGGTTCCCAGCCCCCGGTAGTAAGAAGCCATGGGTCTCTTCAGGGAAGCTTGCAGAGAAGGGTCCCCTCAAGTGTTATGCTTGTAATCAGGTGGGTCACTTCATAGTGGATCCTAAGTGTCCCAAAGCCACCACTGCACTCACTGGTGCACCGCCCCATGGGTTGACTAGTGTAGCATTGGGGGAAGAGTTGGACCCACAGGAAGGGAGGGAGGGAGCCAGCAGAATTGACCCTTGTCTGAATAGGGGACAGTGAGATGGTCACAAGGACCCTTCTGCTGGCAAACACTAAGAAATACGGGCAGTGGGTGACCATTAATGGCCATAGGGTGCAGGCTCTGAGAGACACTGGAGCCAGAGTGACAGTTGTCAGTTGTCGGCTTGTGTCTGAAGAGCAGGTGATCCCCAGTGTACTTTACCCAGTAGTTGCAGCTGACAACTCAGAGTGACTCTGCAAAGAGGCACAGGTTCCCTTTGAGTGGGGGGGTCTCAGGTACCTTGAAAGTACTTGTGAGACCAGCCATGCCTGTTGACTGCCTGCTTGGTAGCGACCTGGAGAGTTCCCCATGGGAGAAGTTGGAACACAGGTCTCATCTGGAGATGTTGGGTCTGCCTGAGTGGGTGTGTGTGACCACTCGGTCAATGGCAGCCGGTAGGGGCAATCAAGAGGACCTGGAGCCTGAAAAAGTGGCCCAGGTGCCTGCCAGAAAGAGAAGAGGCAGGGGGCGCGGGAAACCAGTCCGAAGTTTCCACGGTCCAGGAGGAGGCAGACCTTGAGGGGGATGCCTTGGAGCCTACAGGGGAGCAAGTGGCCGAACTGGTGGGACCTGCCTGATCTGACCCATTGGCAGCAGGAAGGGGGCCCCTCCAGGGAGGAATTCTGAAAGGAGCAGCAGGAATGCTCTTCTCTTGTTGGTTTGCGGCAGCAGGCTTCAAGCCAGACAGCAGGTGATCAGTCAGGATCACATTGGATTTACTGGGAGAATGGTCTCCTGTATCGTGAGCCTAAGATTGCTGAGCCTGGGTCAGCTTGTGTGTTGGTGGTACCTCAGAGCTTCAGAGCCTTTCTACTGGGTCTGGCTCATGAGGTGCCTTTGGCAGGGCATTTGGGGCAGGACAAGACCTTTTAAAGGATTGTCACACACTTTTACTGGCCCCAAATGTGCAAGAACTCTGACACGCATTGTAGGTCTTGCCAGACCTGCCAGGCAAGTGGTAAGAGTGGGAGGAAGTGCAAGACTCCTCTCCAGCCTTTTCTTGTAGTCAGCACCCCCTTTGAGAGGGTGGGCATTGACATTGTGCGGCCACTGGACCCCAAGACAGCCATGGGCAACAGGTTCATCCTGGTCTTGGTGTGACCATGCCACCCGGGACCCCAAGTCTATCCCTCTCCAGACCACAATGGCCCCCATGGTGGGCCAAGCATTGATGGGGATATTTTCCTGTGTGGGGTTCCCCAGAGAGGTGGTATCCGACCAGGGTACCAACTTCATATCCAAGTATATTAAGTCCTTGTGGCAGGAGTGTTGTGTTACCTATAAGTTCACCACTCCTTACCACCCCCAAGGTAATGGGCTGGTTGAGAGATTCAAGCAGACCCTAAAAGGCATGATTATGGGTCTTGCAGAACCCATGAGGCATAAGTTGGACGTCCTCTGGCCATGCCTGCTGTTTGCTTACAGAGAGGTACCACAGAAGTCCTTAGGGTTTAGTCCCTTTGAGCTCCTGTATTGGCATCCTGTAAGAGGACCTCTGAGTTTGGTCAAAGAAGGCTGAGAGAAAGCTCCCAGTAAACCTCCCCAGGATGTATATAGCTGCATACTGGCCTTCAGGAACCAGACTAAGTGATTTAGGCAACTCGCTCAGGCGAATCTGAAAGCCAGCCAGGAGGAAATGAAACATTGGTATGATCAGAATGCCACTCTGATCGAGTTTCAGCCTGGCCAAAAAGTGTGGATTATTGCCCCAATAGAGTCTTATGCTCTCCAGGACAAGTGGACTGGGCCCTTTGAGGAGGTGGAGCACAAGAGTAAAGTCACCTATCTGGTGGACCTGCAGTCTCCCAGGAACCCTTTGCGGGTCCTACATGTGAACCACCTCAAACCTTACTTGGAGAGGTCCGAAGTGGGCATGCTCCTAGCGACAGATGATGGAATGGAAGAGAAGACTGAGCCTCTCCCTGACCTCCTGTCTGCTAAGGAACATGATGGGTCAGTGGACGGTGTAAACCTCTCCCCCGCCTTGACCCCTGAACAGCAGAGGGACTGCCACCAGCTGTTGAGGCAGTTTGACGCTTTGTTCTCCCTGACCCCAGGTGTCACTCAGTGGTGTGTCCTCCTGTTAAACACAAAATTTACAAGTTGACTGACAGGGTCAAAGCTAGTATCAAGTAAGAAGTCTCCAAGATGTTGGCACTAGGGGTGATTGAGCCCTCAAACAGCCCTTGGGCCAGCCCCGTGGTCTTGGTCCCAAAGGCTGCCACACCCGGTGCCACGCCAGAACTCCAATCCTGTGTGGAGTACCAAGGGCTCAATTCTATCACCAGGACTGACGCACAATCCCCAGAGCTGATGAGCTCATAGATCGGTTGGGAGCTGCCAAGTACCTTAGTACATTTGACTTAACGTCTGGGTACTGGCAGATTGTCTTAACTGGTGGGGCCAAGGAGAGGTCTGTATTTTCAAACCCAGAGGGGCACTACCAGTTCCGGGTGAAGGAAGTGGACCAATTAGGGTCACCCGGGTCACTCATGACCACCTCTCAGCCTTCCATACCAAATGAAGAGTCTGTCAGACAGTAGAGAATACAAACCAATAATAGTTTATTCAGAGTACACTCAGAGCGGAGCCCTGTCTGCCGAGTCGCTAGGAGTGCTGCAGAGGGACTGACATCAGCAAGCATAACAATACATTATGTACAATTCAGAAGTAGTGAAGGCACGCCCACAATGGAATTTTCCAGAGAGATGCAGATGGACAGTAAATTACAAAGGAGTACGTTTCGATTCTGAGGCCGGGCACACATTATCTACTAGTCAAGGTCAATCTGCCTGTGCCCGCCACTAGACAAGTGGGAGAAGGCCTACATCTGAAGGAAAGGTATGCGCTAATAGGAACAGTGCATTCATTAGTGTGGCAGAACTCATCTCCGAAGAAACATAACCTAGAGAAGGCCGTTTCTCAGAAATAGCAAAGAATTCGTTTTGATCACAATGCTAACTTACATAAAACCATGCGAAAACATAATTTTTATTCCAACATGGGTGATGCCCTATGGGTTGAAGAATGCCCCTGCCACTTTTCAGAGGTTGGTCAACCAGGTGTTGGCTGGACTGGAGGATTTCAATGCTGCCTACCTGAATAACATTGTAGTGTTCAGTGCTACTTGGGAGGAACATCTGCACCACCTCTGGGAAGTGCTGAAGTCCCTGCAGAGGGGGGGCCTCACGATCAAGGCCAACAAGTGCCAGATCGGGCAGGGATCAGTGGTGTACTTAGGGCACCAGGTAGGAAGCAGCCAGGTGGCACCCCTACAGCCTAAGATTGACACCATTCTGGCTTGGGAACCCCTCAAGAAACAGAAAGAGGTGAGAGCCTTCTTAGGCCTCATCGGGCATTACAGGAGATTTGTCAAGGAGTATGGCACCATTGTGGCTCCCTTGACTGAGCTGACTTCCAGGAAGCAGCACAGGAAGGTGAACTGGACTGACGCCTGTCAGAAACGTTTTGATGCCCTGAAATCTGTCATGTGCACGGCGCCCATGCTGAAGGCGCCCAACTTCTCAAAAGAATTTGTGGTGCAGACAGATGTTTCAGAGCATGGTGTGGGGGCTGTTCTCTCACAACTAAATGATGGAGGCCTAGACTAACCTGTAGCCTTCATTAGTAGGAGGTTACTTCCCGTGGAACAGAGGTGGAGTGCGATTGAGCTTGAGGCTTTTGCTGTGGTCTGGGTGCTGAAGAAGCTGAGGCCCTACTTGTTTGGATCTCACTTCTGGGTTCAGACCAACCACAGACCCCTCAGATGGTTGATGCAGATGAGGTGTGAGAACCCAAAACTGTTGAGGTGGTCCATTTCCCTACAAAGGATGAACTTTAGGGTGGAACAACGCCCTGGTACGGAATACACAAATGCTGATGTTCTGTCCAGATATTTTTGCCTTAGCGAAAATAACTCCCAGAAGGGTGGGTTGTTCTCCCCACTTTTCAGCTGGAGGGGACACGTGTTAGAGCTCGCATCCTTGGTGTGGTTTTCCCCTGTCTTTTTGCCTCTGCCTCTGGTATTTTGCTGTGTGCTGAATTTTGTTTTTGCTGGTCTAGATGCTTTGGACACTTTGCCACTGCTGATCGGAGCCAAAGTGCAAATGTTCCCTATAGAAATTGTGAATATGGATTGGTGTTTCCATGATTGGCTTGTTTGACTTACTACTAAGTCCCTAGTACGCAGTGCACTGTGTGCCCAGGGTCTGTAATTCAAATGCTACTAGTGGAACTGCAGCACTGATTGTGCCACCTACACAAGCAGCCTTTCAAAGGGGTCTCAGACCTGCCACTACAGTGTCTGTGCATAGTCTCTACTGCCATGTCGACCTGACAAGTGCACCCACTTGCCAGGCCCTAACCTTCCCTTTTCTTAGAAGAAAGACACCCCTGAGGCAGGCTCAAAATACCCCTGTGGGCAGGGTGTGCTGTATGTGAAAGGTAGGACATGTAGTGATCAAGAGGAACCTCTGCCAAGGAGAAGAGCTGAGAAAACTGAAGGAGAAGTACTGCCCCTTTGCTGTGTGCTGTGTATCCTGTTTGAAGTAGAGCTCCAAGGGCTTGGTGTAGAGCTTGCCTCTTCTTATGAAGTCTCAGGGACACAAAGACTTCTTTTCCTCTGTCTTCCTGCATCTGGAAGTATGGTTTCAGCTGCCACAGAGGGAAATTGCAACACTCAGGCTGGCGAGCGATGCCGCAAGCTGCACTGAAGCCGTGGGCACTGCTTGTGAAGAGTGCTATGCACAGCCCCGACTTGCACTACAGCCCGATGCCTGCCGACGCCAGTGCTTCATCATTGCTGAGCTGACCCTTGACATGGGTGACTTCCTGAACCTATCGACATCGCACCTTCGTAAGAAACCAACGCCTCACCGCCACCGCAACATCACCTCCCCAGCAACAGTAAGTAACTGATGCCTCACTTCCCCGACAACAGTAAGGAACTGACACCTCACCTCCCCTGCATTGCAGTAAGGAACCAAGGCCTTACCTCTTAGGGTCGTGAGGAACTGACGCATTACTTCCCCTGTGGTCGTAAGGAACCGATGCCACCCTTCGGCAATGAAGCATCACCTCCCCGATGCTGTGCACCGTCTTTGCTTTCATCGTTTGACAAAGTAGTGTTCTTTGGGGGTCTGTGTGACTCTGCAACCGATGCCGCGCACCTCGTGGTTGGCGCCGCACCTTAGATTTTCATCTGTCATGACTTCATAATAGCTCCAGCTGCAGGTATTTGTTGCTACAAGCTTTATTTGTGTGAATAACCTATTTTTGAGAATGTTGGTATATGTATTGTGGATTTGGTCTTGTTTGGTTTAGATAAAGATTACTTATTTTTCTAAACTGGTGTGGTGTCCATTTGTAGTGTTTTCACTGTATTACTGTATGTGTGCATAAATGCTTTACACACTGCCTATGAGATAAGCCTGTCTGCTCGTGCCAAGATACCAAGGGGTTGAGCAGGTGTTGTCTAAGGGCGTAACTCCCTTACCCTGACTAGAAGCAAGGGTCCCTACTTGGACAAAGGTGCAAACAATTGCCAACCATAGACCCCCATTTCTAACACAGTGCATAGAGGTGCAAATTATAGTTTATTTAATGTAGTGAGTGTGCTGACAAAACTGTGTAAAGAGGTGCATGACTTATAGTAAATTAAAGGCGGTGTGTAAATTATGAATGTAAGTTATAGTCGGTAGTGCTTATATAACGAATTTAAGTTATAACTATAACTTTAGAATTTTTAATTCTTGTATGGTTTAAGTTAGGTTTGTATAGAATGTATAAATAAAGTTTACCTAACTATAATTTAGCCTTAACCTTTGTTTTTTTCTTTGTTTATGTTATAGTGGAGTAGAGTGGTGTGTTGTACAGTAGAGCAGTGTGTCGTATAGTACGGTTGAGTATCGTACAGTGGAATCTCATTGATTTTAGTGTTGTGGAGTTGAGTGTCCTGTAGTTAAATCTGGTTGACTAGGGTGTCAAACAGTGGCATAAAGTGGAATAGAGCATTGTACAATGTAGTCACATAGAATGGAGTACAGTGGAGTAAAGTGTCATTCAGTTCAGTGTCATGGAATTTTGTCCATTACAGTGGTAGAGAGCCTTGTATAGTGTAGAGTTGTATAGTGGAGTGCGGTAGAGTGGAGTAATGTGCAGTGGACTATGGTACAGTGCCATACAGAGAAGGAGAGTGTCGTAGAGTGCAGTGCCACATTATATAGTGGAGTGGCATGTCATAGAGAGGAGTGGCGTGCCCTTGATTGTCATACAGTGTAGTACAGTGGCGTAGACTGGATGGCCATAGAATGGACTACAGTGTCATGGAGTGGCATAGAGTGTAGTAGAGTCTTGTAAAGTGGAGTTGTTTAGAGTACAGTAGGGTGCCATACAGTGGAGTGACGTAGAGTGGAATGTTGTACAGCAGAGTAGAGTGAGGTAAAGTGTTGTGCAGTGGAGTAGACTGGAGTGGAGTAGAATGGAGTAGCGTAACTTTGTGTAGTAAAGTATAATAGAGTGGATTTGCATGTCATAGAGTAGCATAATGTGAAGTAGAGTGAGTGGTGTAGCATAGAGTTGAGTAAAGTATCATAAATTGGAGTGGGGTCTCATACATTACAGTGTAGTGCTGTTTCGTAGAGTGTTGGAAACTCTTGTAGAGTGGAGAAGAGTGTTGTATAGTGGAAAGTATGGGCATAGAGTGGAGTACAGAGTTGTACAATGGAGTGCACAGGGATAGAGTGTAGTAGAGTGTCGTAGAGTGGCATAATATGTAGTGGAGTGGAGTTATATAGAGTGGAGGAGAGTGTCCTAGAGTGGAGTGTTGAACAGTGACCTAGAGTGGGATTTAGTATCGTACAGTGGAGTACAGTAGAGAGAGTTGATTGAGTTGTGTAGGATAGAGTGGAGTAAAGTGTAATAAAATAAAGTGTTATGTTGTAAAGTATTGTGGTGTGTAGCGAGTAGAGTGGCCTGGAGTATCATACAGTGGAGTAAAGTGTCATAGAATGTGGTGTTGTGTCGTAGAGTTGAGTGGAGTGGTATATAATAGAGTATTGGAAAGTGCTGTAGCGTAGAGTGCCTCCGAGTGGTTTAGAGTGTCCTACAGTGGAGTGGCACAGAGTGAATTACAGTGTGGTAGAGAAGAGTGACATACAGCCTTGTAGAGTTGACTGACATTCAGTAGTGTGAAGTGGAGTAGTATAGAATGTAGTAGTGAAGTAGAGTAGAGTACAATTGAGTAGTTTTTCATTGAGTAGAGTGCGTTAAAGTGGACTGAGTGGTATAGAGAGAGTTTCATGGAGTTTTATAGAGTGTTGAACAGTGGTATAGAGTAAACTGGAGTGGCGCACACTCAGATAGACTGAAGTACACTGTTGTACAGTGGAGTGCTATAGATTGGAGTATACTGTGTGGTAGAGTGGATGGGCATAGAGTGTTGATGAGTGGATTGAAGTGTCGTACAGTGGAATGGCATGGAATAGAGTTGGGCAGAGTGAAGTAGTGTACACTGGAGCAGCGTAGAGTTAAGTGGCGTAGAGCGGAGTGCAATAGAGTGGAGTGGCTTAGAGTTGAGTGTCAGACAGTGGCGTGGAATGCAGTGGACTATCATAGGGTGGAGTGGTATTCAGTGGAATGGTATAGAATGGAACAGCTTAAACTGGAGTAGTGAAGAGTTGTGTGGCAGAGAGTGTAATGCTGTAGAGTGTATTGGCGCAGAGTGGGGGTGCATACAGTGGAATAGCTTTCAGTGGCCTGGTGTAGAGTGGAGCAGCATTAGCTAGTGTGCAGTAGAGTGGAATGGAATACAGTTGATTAGCATACAGTAGAGTGGTATACAGTGGAGCGGCAGAGAGTGGAGTGGTATATAGTGGAATAGCGTAGAGTGGAGTGGCGTAGACTGAAGTGCATACAGGGGAATAGCATACAGTGGACTGGCGTAGAGTGGAGTGGTGTACAGTGGAGTGGCATACAGTGTAATAGTATACACTGCAGTGTCATGGACCATAGTGGTGTAGAGTGGAGTGATGTAGAGTTGACTGGCATATAGTGGAGAGGTGTACAGTTGAACATCATAGAGTGGATTAACGTACAGTGGAGTTATGTACAGTGGAATAGCATACAGTGGACTGTTGTAGAGTGGAGTGGCATACAGTGGAGTGTCATACAGTAGAGTGGAGAGGCATACAGTGGAGTGGCATACAGTGGAGTGGTGTAGAATGTAGTGGCATAGAATGGAGTGGTGTGGAGTGGTGTACAGTGGAATAGCATACAGTGTGGCACTATACTGTAGAGTGGCAGAAAGTGGAGTGGCATAAAGTGGAATAACGTAGAGTGGCGTGCCATAGAGTGGAGTTGCATACACTGCAATAGCATAGAGTGAAGTAGCATACAGTGGAGTGGTGAGGAGCTAATTGGCATAAAGTGGAGTAGCGTAGAGTGGCATAGCGCCTAGTGGAGTGGCGTACAATCTAGTAACGGAGAGTCAATCAATCAATCAATCAATCAATCAATCAATCAATCATGTCACTTATAAAGCGCACTACATACCCGCGAGGGTCTCAAGGCGCTGGGGGAAGAGGGGGGTGGTGCTGCTACTGATCGAAGAGCCAGGTCTTGAGGAGTCTTCTGAAGGCCAGTAGGTCTTGGGTCTGTCGGAGGTTGGTGGGGAGGGTGTTCCAGGTCTTGGCGGCGAGGTGGGAGAAGGATCTGCCGCCGGCGGTCGTTTTCCGGATGCGGGGGACTGTGGCGAGGGCGAGGCTGGTCGAGCGGAGCTGGCGGGTGGGGGTGTAGAAGCTGAGTCGTCTGTTGAGGTAGGCTGGTCCGGAGTTGTGGAGTGCTTTGTGTGCGTGGGTGAGGAGCTTGAAGGTTATCCTCTTGTTGACAGGGAGCCAGTGCAGGTCTCTCAGGTGGGGTGTGATGTGGCTGCGTCGGGGGATGTCGAGGATAAGACGTGCAGAGGCGTTCTGGATGCGTTGCAGCCGTCTCAGGAGCTTAGCCGTCGTTCCTGCGTAGAGGGCGTTTCCGTAGTCCAGCCTGCTGGTGACGAGGGCCTGGGTGACTGTTTTTCTTGTTTCGGTGGGGATCCACTTGAAGATCCTGCGGAGCATTCGGAGGATGTTGAAGCAGGATGAGGAAACGGCGTTGACCTGCTTAGTCATGGAAAGGGTGGGGTCGAGGATGACCCCTAGGTTGCGTACGTGGTCGGTGGGTGGCGGGGCTGTTCCCAGTGATGTTGGCCACCAGGAGTCATCCCAGGCTGAAGGGTTGGAACCAAGGATGAGGACCTCCGTCTTGTCCGAGTTCAGCTTCAGGCGGCTGGTCCTCATCCATTCGGCGACGGCCTTCATTCCTTCGTGGAGGTGGGCTTTGGCGGTGTGAGGGTCTTTGGTGAGGGAGAGGATCAGCTGGGTGTCGTCGGCGTAGGAGATGATGTTGAGGTTGTGCTGTCGGGCGACGTGGGCGAGGGGTGCCATGTAGATGTTGAACAGCGTTGGGCTGAGGGAGGAGCCTTGGGGTACGCCGCAGATGATCTTGGTGGCCTTGGATCGGAAGGGGGCGAGGCGGACGCTTTGTGTTCTGCCGGAAAGGAAGGATGTGGTCCAGTCCAGGGCCTTCTCTTGGATCCCGGCGTCGTGAAGGCGTGTTCGTAGTGTGTGGTGGCAGACCGTGTCGAAGGCGGCTGATAGGTCCAGGAGGATGAGGGCTGCTGTTTCTCCGTTGTCTAGCAGGGTCCTGATGTCATCGGTGGCGGCGATGAGGGCGGTTTCGGTGCTGTGGTTGCTGCGGAAGCCGGACTGGGAAGGGTCCAGGATGTTGTTCTCCTCGAGGTAGCGGGTCAGTTGTTTGTTGACGATTTTCTCGGTGACCTTCGCGGGGAACGGGAGCAGAGAGATGGGTCGGAAGTTCTTGAGGTCCTTGGGGTCTGCCTTGGGTTTCTTGAGTAAGGCGGTGATCTCGGCGTGCTTCCAGCTTTCCGGGAAGGTTGCTGTCTCGAAGGAGATGTTGATTATTTTCCGGAGATGGGGCGCGATGGCTGTACTGGCTTTGTTGAAGATGTGGTGAGGGCACGGGTCTAGCGGTGAACCGGAGTGGATGGTGTTCATGATCTCGCTGGTGTCCTCGTCGTTGATGTTGGTCCAGGAGAGCAGGCGGTTGGTGGTTGTGGGGGCAGTGGTCTCGGTGGTTGCCGGGGCGGTCGTGGTGTTGAAGCTGTCGTGGATATCGGCGATTTTGCGGTGGAAGAAGGTGTCCAGTGAGTCGCACAGGTCTCGCGACGGCTGGATGTCGTTGGTGTTGGAGCTGGGGTTGGAGAGTTCCTTCACGATGTTGAAGAGCTCTTTGCTGTTGTGTGCGTTGTTGTCTAGGCGGTCTTTGAGTGAGGCCCTTTTGGCGGATCTGATGAGGTGATGGTGACTGCGGGTGGCGCTCTTGTGGGCGGCGTAGCTGTCCGCTGTCCGTTCGTGGAGCCAGATCTTCTCCAGTTTTCAGCATGTTCGTTTGGAGGCCTGGAGGTCTTCGGTGAACCAGGTGGCTTTCTTGCTGGTGTGGCTGTTGGGCGGATTCTTGAGCAGGGCGAGGGTGTTGGCGCAGTCGTCGATCCACTGTCTGAGGTTGCGGGCGGCGGTGTCGGGGTCGGAGGGTTCGGCGGGTGGGCTCAGGGCGAGGGTTGTGGTTAGCTGGTCTTCCGTGACTCTGCTCCAGCAGCGGCGAGGCATTTGTTCGGTGCGGTGGTGCGTGGTGGGCTTCCTGTAGGTGAAGTGGATGCAGTGGTGATCAGTCCAGTGGGGTTCGGAGGTGTGGTTGAAGGAGACGTGTGGGCTTGCGGAAAAGATGGAGTCGAGCGTGTGGCCGGCGGCGTGGGTGGGTGTAGTCACGAGCTGTCTGAGTCCGAGGGTGGCGAGGTTGTCGATCAGGGTGGTGGAGTTGGTGTCCTTGTTGTTCTCGAGGTGGAAGTTCAGGTCCCCGAGGAGAATGTAGTCCGTGGAGGCGATGGCGTGTGTGCTGACGAAGTCAGCGATGGAATTGCTGAACTGTGGTCGGGGTCCGGGGGGTCTGTAGATGAGGGTTCCTCTGAGGGTGATGTTGGGATCGGTGTGGATCTGGAAGTGCATGTGTTCGGCGGTGCTGAGGGTGTCGTCGGTGTTGGTTGAGAATCTCAGGGTGTTCCTGTGGACGATGGCGATGCCTCCTCCGACTCCGTTGGTGCGGTCCCTGCGGGTGATCTTGTATCTGTCCGGGATGGCAATGGCGATGTCAGGGGCTGAAGCGGGATTCAGCCAGGTCTCCGTCAGGAATGCGACGTCTGGGGAGGTTGAGTCGAGAAGGTCCCAGAGTTCGATGGCGTGTTTGCGGGCGGAGCGGGTGTTGAGGAGGATGCATCTGAGGTAGTTGGGTTCTTTCCTGGGCGGTGGTTTGGCGGGGCGGGTGCTGGCGAAGCTGCAGTTCCGGCAGGTGAAGGGCCCTTGGGTGCGCTTCGGGGTGGCCTGGTAGCAGGCGTGATCTTTTCCGGGGTTGAGTGCGTGGAGGGTGCTGGCGTCGTATCGGCGTCTGTTGATGTGGCGGGCGCGGGGGATGCCCGGACCAGGGGGTCTGGCGCTGGGCGCGGTCACGGCGCGGACGGTCCCAGACGGGCTTGCCTTAGGCGCGCCTTTGGCGCGCCAGCTGCGCGCCCGCTGCGCACGTCCGCTGCGCGGCCGCACAGCGGCCGCCATAAATGGGGAGGTGGGAGGGAGGAGCAGGGAATGGGGCAGCGAATGGGCAGTGAGGGGGCGGGGCCGCAGGGGCGCAGCGGCGGGAAACAGGCACAGAAGGGAAAACGAGCACAATCAGGGCATCAAGGGGGCACAGAAAGGAAAAAAAACGAGCACAATCAGGGGCAGCAAGGGGACACAGAAAGGAAAAAACTAGCACAATGAGGGGCAGCAAGGGGGCACAGAAAGGAAAAACGAGCACAATCAGGGGCAGCAAGGGGGAACAGAAAGGAAAAAACGAGCACAATCAGGGGCAGCAAGGGGGCACAGAAAGGAAAAACGAGCACAATCAGGGGCAGCAAGGGGGGCACAGAAAGGAAAAACGAGCACAATCAGGGGCAGCAAGGGGGCACAGAAAGGAAAAAACGAGCACAATCAGGGGCAGCAAGGGGGCACAGAAAGGAAAAAAAACGAGCACAATCAGGGGCAGCAAGGGGGCACAGAAAGGAAAAACTAGCACAATGAGGGGCAGCAAGGGGGCACAGAAAGGAAAAACGAGCACAATCAGGGGCAGCAAGGGGGCACAGAAAGGAAAAACGAGCACAATCAGGGGCAGCAAGGGGGCACAGAAAGGAAAAACGAGCACAATCAGGGGCAGCAAGGGGGCACAGAAAGGAAAAACGAGCACAATCAGGGGCAGCAGCAGGGCACACAGACGGAGCTGTGTGGTGGGGGAGCGACCTACCAGTCAAGGTCAGGGGTCGCTCTCTTCACCACGCAGCGGCCGCCATAAATGGGGAGGTGGGAGGGAGGAGCAGGGAATGGGGCAGCGAATGGGCAGTGAGGGGGCGGGGCCGCAGCGGCGGAAAACAGGCACAGAAGGGAAAACGAGCGCAATCAGGGCATCAAGGGGGCACAGAAAGGAAAAAAAAAAAAAACGAGCACAATGAGGGGCAGCAAGGGGGCACAGAAAGGAAAAAACTAGCACAATGAGGGGCAGCAAGGGGGCACAGAAAGGAAAAAACGAGCACAATCAGGGGCAGCAAGGGGGCACAGAAAGGGAAAAAAAACGAGCACAATCAGGGGCAGCAAGGGGGCACAGAAAGGAAAAAACTAGCACAATGAGGGGCAGCAAGGGGGCACAGAAAGGAAAAACGAGCACAATCAGGGGCAGCAAGGGGGGCACAGAAAGGAAAAAACGAGCACAATCAGGGGCAGCAAGGGGGCACAGAAAGGAAAAACGAGCACAATCAGGGGCAGCAAGGGGGCACAGAAAGGAAAAAACGAGCACAATCAGGGGCAGCAAGGGGGGCACAGAAAGGAAAAAACGAGCACAATCAGGGGCAGCAAGGGGGCACAGAAAGGAAAAAACGAGCACAATCAGGGGCAGCAAGGGGGCACAGAAAGGAAAAACGAGCACAATCAGGGGCAGCAGCAGGGCACACAGACGGAGCTGTGTGGTGGGGGAGCGACCTACCAGTCAAGGTCAGGGAGTGGAGTGGTATAGAGTAGAGCAGCAAACAGTGGAGTAGCATTCAGTAGAATACCATAGACTGGAGTGGTGTAGAGTATAGTGGCATAGAGTACAGTGGCATACAGTGGAATACTGTAGATTGGAGTCGCATAGAGTAAAGCGGCATAGAGTGGAGTAGCATACAGTCGAACCGTGTATAATAGAGTGGAGTAGAGTGGAGTGATGTACAGTTGAGTAGTGTGTTGTACATTAGAGTGACATAGAGTGGAGTGGTATAGAGTGGAATAGTGTGGAGTTGAATGGCGTAGAGTGGGGCAGAGTTGAGTGTCATAGTATTGAATAGCGTACACTGGAGTGGCGTAGAGTGCAATGGCATAGAATAGAGTGGCGTGGAGTGGTGTACAGTGAAATAGCATAAATTGGAGTGGCATAGAGTGGAATAGCATAGAGTGGTGTGGCATAGAGTGGTGCGCCTTCAAATTGTATCCAGTGGAATAGCATAGAGTGGAATGGTGTACTGTGGAGTGGCATACAGTAGAGTGGAGTATAGTGGAGTGGTGTGGACAGGAATAGTGTAGAGTGGAGTGGCGTAGAGCAGAGTGTCATCAAGTGCAGTCGCCTACAGTGGAGTGGAGTACACTGGAGTGGCATTGAGTGGATTGGCGTAGAGTGGAGTAGCATACAGTGGAATACCATACAGTGGAGTGGTGTACAGTCAAGTGGCATGTGGTAGAGTACAGTGGAGTGGTGCAGCCTGGAGTGCTGTAGAGTCGAGTATCATGTTGTACAAGAGTGGAGTGCCACAGAGTAGAATATTGTAGAGTGGAATGGTGTAGAGTGGAGTGGTGTAGAGTGGAATTTCATACAGAGGCTTGCGTACAGTGTTAGAATTGAAATTCATTAATACCATATTACTCACATTTTGTTTGATAATATGTTAGCATTTATGTAGCTAATTCATTATATATTCTCTCTGTGTGCATACATAATCAGACAGTGCAGACGTTATGTTAAATATGTTGACATCTGTGCCACCATTTTAGTTTTCGAAGAGCCCATTTTTCCTTATAATCGAAACTGTTACTTGATCATTTACGAGAAATGGCCCTTGCTAAGTTTCGTTTCTTCAATGTTGAATCTTGCTCATTAATGCATGCCTTTTCTATTACATGAAGGCCTTTTCCCACCTGTCTAGTAGGGAGGATAAGCCAGACGACCTTGGGCAGTAGATAGCATGTGCCAGGCTGCGGAATCAAAACTTGTGCTCTGTACCCCCATTGTATTACGACAGCTACCAGTATTTTTCCATAGTAGGCAGGTCTTTGTGGGCTCCGCAACCTACATAATGTAACTGTATGTTTGCTAGAGTCAGTCCCTCGTCAGCCATCATAGGAGGCTGGTCAGACTGGACTCCACTGTAGTGTACTTTGTGAATAAACTAGTCTGCTTGTGTTCTCTACTGCGTCATCGACTCTTCATTGAATGGAAGGCTAGAGGAGGTCGAGAGTGACCTGGGTGGCCCTTAACGAGTCACTTCCTTCAGTTGGCGCCCGAACAGGGACTCCCCCAGGTGGCCCATCCCTCCTGTAGTCAGGCTATGGGGTCGGGGTTGCGTCCGGTCGAATGGGAGGATCGGGCATCCCCATATGATAGAGCCTGGTTCTCGCGGCTGCCCCGCCTGTCTGATCGGGCGGCTCCTCGTCTAGTGGTTATCTCGGCTGGGGTCCTGAAAAGGCGAAACCCTTGGATCTGACCGTTTGGTCTGAAGAGTCGGCAGTGGAGAATAATCTTGTTTGACCTGTGAGCACCAGGTGACTTCATTGTGATCTCTGGTAAGAGCGGAGCTGTCTTGATTAACTTGGTGAGTCTGTGGACCCTTGTGATACGGAGCCTTTGTGAACGTTCCGCCGGGCCACTAGTTGAATTTGGTTTAGTTTTGAAAAGGCCTGGGGCTAGAGCCTATCTTGTCTTGGTGCTGTCTGAGGACTGACTTGTCTTGGTGCAGTTTACGGACTGCTTTTGAGAGCTCTTTGTGTGTGTGTGTTTTTATTTGTGTGTGTGTGTTGATTGAGTGGATAGTGAATGTGTCTGATGCTAAGATGTCTTGGAGTGAAATGTGGTGCTTGGGGTGTCGCTGTTGCTCTGCTGAGCATCGACTGGAGGAACGGCAGCCTGCGCCTCCAGAAGGCACTCCAAGTTTTGAGATGTATGTGAAGCAAGGTATTGGCCCTATTATGTTTCGTACATTGTGGCACAAATATACGAGGGACAATGCTGAGCTTCAGTGGCCACTGGATGGTACTTTTGATGAACAAAAATTTAATTATTTACAGGACAAATTATTTGCTAGAAGAAGTAGACAGTCGATGTTTGATACTTTGCAGGTATGGCAGAAGGAAGCTAAGCAGAGGCGTATACGGGCCGAGAAGGAGTCTAGCAAGAAGGCAATGCAGACAGGGGTGCAGAAAGCTGTAGCTTATGTTAAAGAACAAACAGAGAAAGGTATTGAGTGTGCCGATAGGAAGTTTTGATTACAATGTAATAAGTCTTATGTAGTTCGAGAGGATGAGGATCTTTTTGTGGAGGATCTGTTGGAAACTCGTCCCCCACCTCCCAGTGCCCCGCAGAGAATATATCCTGTTGTTCCATCGTCTCAGTCTTCCGTTGCTTCTCCACTTTCTTCTGGTCTTCCTTTGGCTCAGCAGCCTCGGCTCCAGCCCAATCTGTCTCTTCTCCGGTTTCGCAACCTGCCAGCGTGGTGACTGCGGGCACCCCTACAGTGTCTGTTGTTTCTGCTTCTGTGTCTCCTCCTTCTCTTACTCCTACCACACAGTCATTGTTGACATTGTCCCCTACATCTGAATCTCTTGTGTCTTCCCCAAGCCTTTCATCTGCAGTGTTGTGTAGTGTTGAGACACCAGTGCGAGGGTCGGATGGAGGGAATTGGGCGGCAGTATTGGAGCGAATGGGAGCAGGTATTGACTCGATCCAATGTAGGTGAAGAGGAGAAAAGGATGGTTGCAAATCAGGCAGCACAGTGGGCCCGGAGTCCGATTTATAATGTGGAGGATATATGGAGTGTGATGAAAGATTTTGATCCGTTTGTACAGCAGCATGCCCTCCAGCATATGTTGGCTACACTGATTGGTTTGTGGGAACAGTGTATTGGAGGCACAGCCCCTCAAATTATTCATGACATTCAAGATCGTGTATATTGAGCTGGTAGGGCCCCTGTAGAAGTTGTTGCCAATGTTGGGATGCTACTCAGTTATCGAGAAAGATTACATCATCGTACTCCGACTAGTGTGTCCCAACATCCAATGAGGGAGGTACACCCTATTTTTCATCCCGAGATCCCAGAGCAGCGGAACCAAAGAAATGAGGTGGTCCAACAGCGGGTGGCATCTCATTTTCAGGAACAGTGGGTTTATACCCCGTGGAAAAGAAGTGAGGTGTTAGCTCTTAAGAGTCAGTTACCAGATCCTAGAAATAACCCAACGGCGTATTATAAAGAGTTAAGGGAGGCCGCCTCCTCGCCAGTTATGACATTAGCAGATATTGAGTTATTTTTCGGGCTGTTGGTGCCGGTGGATATATGGAGGCAGGTGCATACTTAGGACCACAGGGTGGAGTTGGGTGGTTCTTGGAATGAGATTAAGGAGTGGGATAAGGAGCAAAAGCCTGGTGAAAAACCTAGGGCTGAGATTCTGGCTTTGCCAGGTCGTATTATTACTTATATGCATTCTCTTATCCCACCTAGACAAGTAGATTGGGATAAGCTAACGGCGTGTCGTCAGAAGAGGAAAGTGTGTCTGATTTTTTTACTCAGTTTGAAGGGGTGTTCTTGGATTTCAGTGGACAGGATTTGTCAGTTGAAGGTGGTGTTCATTTGTTTGTTAATAGGTTTGTCACAAATTTTCTACTGGAGATTGCAGCTCGGTTACAGGCTTCAGAGAGCATTTGGACCACCTCTTCGGTGATATTGAGTATGGCTCAGTGCTATGAGCATCGAGAAAATGAGGAAAAGGATAAGGTGGACAAGAAAAGTAAGGATTTGAAAACGAGGGTGTTGCTGCAGCAAGTTGCAAGAGGGTCCGGAAGGGGATGGGGCACTGGTCCGGCTCAAAGGTCACAGGGTGCTGGTAGAGGTGGTGCACCCCTAGGGACAAATCAGTGTGCATATTGTAAAAAGGAGGGACATTGGCAGAGCGAGTGCCTGGATTTGTTACAGAAAATAGCAGTACCTAGAGGGCAGGGTTCGAGTGGAAGGGGCCGGTATGAGGTTGGCTGGGATGAGGCTCAAGCAGATGCATCATCGGGGAGTCGTTCTGATCAGAACTATTTTGATGACCCCCGGGGAAGGCAGTACTATCATGATGATTATGATATGGGTGATGCTGCAGGGATGTCCTATGGTTAGGACAGCCAGGGACAGGGAAAGGGACCAGTTCAAATTCCTGTAGATCAGCGTGGTCCTTATGTCACAGCAGATTTGCATGGTTCGGCACAGAAACTTTTGGTGGATACAGGTGCAATGAATAGCTCTGTTTCTCGTTCACTGGTCCCCGGGGCAGCCCTGTCTGGCCGTAATAATGTTTCGAAAGGTTTTTCAAGCGTACCGGTTGTGAGCCCCATTTCCAAACCTCTTACTTTGACTGTCGGTCCTTTTACTGTGGATTCTCCATTTTTGTTAACGGCGAATTGTGGGGAAAATTTATTAGGATTGGATTTGTTGCAAAAGTTATATGCTACCATTTATTGTTCCCCGGATGGTGTTTATATGACTCTTGGACCTAATGTGGTTAGTACAAAACAATGTCTGGCAAAGGATGCCCGCTTCCTGTTGAATTCGAGGATGTGCCGTCCTCATTGTGGGCCACAGGGGATACGGATGTTGGGTTGTTACAGATACCACCAGTTTCTATAAAGGTCAAGGAGAATGCTGTGCTCCCTCGTATTCCCCAGTACAAAATATCACAAGCTGGGTAACAGGCTTTGATGTAGATTATACAGGACCTGATCAAATCAGGGGTGGTTGAGGAGACAGTAGCGAATGTATGCAATAGCCCCATTCTTCCTATTCTTAAGAAGGCACCCTTGGATTCCCCTGATGCACATCCTGATGTTTATCGTTTTGTGATTGATCTCCGGGAAATTAATAATATTGTAGTTCCTCAATTCCCGGTGGTACCAGATATTACTGTTCTCTTGACAATGATTCCTTTCACAGCCAAGTTCTTTTCTGTGATTGATTTGAAAAATGCCTTTTTTAGTATCCCTATTCATCCAGACAGAAGGTAACTTTTTGGCTTCGCCTTGGCTGGTAGGAGTTTCCAATTCTGTCGAGCTCCTCAGGGGTACACTGAAAGTCCCAGTATTTACAGTCAGGCTTTGAAAAGTCAATTAGACTTTCTCTTTCTTCCCGCAGGTAATGTATTATTGCAGTACGTAGATGACATTTTGATAGCCTCCAATACCGAAGAGGGTTGTCGGGAGGCTTCTGATAAATTATTGAAGCATTTGGCAACAAAAGGGCATAAAGTGTCCCTTTCTAAATTTCAATACTGTCAACAGCAGGTCACCTATTTAGGTCACCTGCTGTCGAAGGAGGGTCAGAGGCTAACACCTGAATGAGTTGATGCCATTGTTAAGATGCCTATCCTTGTGACTCAGAGGGATGTGCGTGCTTTTATAGGCATCACCTCGTATTGTTGACACTGGATTCCCGCTTATTCTTTATTAATACAGCCCTTGCTTCCCCTAACAACTAAAGATGTGCATGAACCCTTGCCCTGGATGCATGAATGCCAGCATGCTTTTGAGCAATTGAAAGTTTCGCTTTGCTCTGCACCTGTGCTTGGTACGCCTGATTATAAGAAGCCTTTCGTCTTGTATGTACATGAAACGGATGGGTGTGCGCTTTTGGTGATAACACAAGCCTTTGGAGGTAAGCAGAGGCTGTGTGCTTATTTTTCTGCTACGCTTGACCCTGGTGCCAGAGCCCACTTGAGTTGTTTAAGAGCCGCGACAGCTGCGGCAGTCTCTATTCGACAATCGGCAGGGCTCGTTCTTAATCATGATCTCACAGTAATGGTACCTCATGCTGTGGATGTACTTTTGAACAAGACAAAGACGCAGCACCTTACCAGTGCTCGTCTGACTGGTAATGAATTGACTTTATTTGCACCCCATATTACTATCAAAAGATGTGCCATTCTGAACCCAGCCATGTTGCTACCCCTCCCTTCGGCAGAAAAGGACCAAGATGTCCATGATTATTTATTTCGTACAGAGGAGAAGACGAAGGGATGGGTAGACTTGACTAATGTTCCCTTATCTGACCCGCAAGGGGAACTATATGTCGATGGTTCTTGTTTCAAATTGTCAGATGGCACCACTACAGCGGCGTACGCTATTACCACACTGCGCACTGTAGTCGAGACATTACGTATTCCTTATCAATCTGCTCAAGCTGTGGAGTTGATAGCTCTTTTGCGAGCATGTGAATTAAGTGAAGGACTGACTGTCAATATCTACACTGACAGCCAGTATGCCTTCGGGTGGCCCATAATTTTGGATGCCTCTGGGCAGAGAGAGGATTCTCGACTTCACATGGAACCAAGATCCAGAATGGTCCGCTGATGGAAAGACTTTTGACAGCTTTGACCCTCCCCAAACGATTGGCAATAGTGAAGTGTAGTGCCCATAAAGCAATCACTGATGATGTAGGGAAAGGAAATGCCTTTGCAGATCAAACAGCAAAATAGACAGCCAGATCAAAAATGACGAAAATGTTTGTGGCAGGACCTGCTAGATGGGTACCAGATGTTACCATGTTTGAAAAAACACTGGACAGTGTCAGGGAAATACAGTCTGAGGCAACAGTTGAGGAGTTGGCAGTGTGGCAGGAGAGTACAGGGCGTTTAGATGAAGAAGGGTGCTGGACTGATAAAAGTGAGAAGCAGAGATGGATGTTACCTGATGCATATGTTTTCCCTGTAGTTACAATGGCACATGGTCCGGCTCATATTAGCGCAAAGGGAATATGTAGGCTGTTGGATCCTGTGTGGCAAAATGGCAACATTCCCAAGGTAGCTGCTCATCTTGTGAAACATTGTATGATTTGTATGAAGCATAATCCTGGAACGGGTACCCCTACACCTTCTGGTAATTTTACGCCACCTTCTCTCCCTTTCGAGGTACTCCAGATGGATTACATAGAGATGCAGCGAGTTAATAATTAGAAATATGCGTTAGTGATGGTTTGTGCATTTAGCAAATGGATTGAGGCTTACCCAACAAAAGAAAACACAGCCATGGCGACACCGAAAGCTCTTATAAAGGAGTTCTTCCCGCGCTACGGTTTGCCCAATTTGTTTTGTAGTGACAATGGAAGCCACTTCAATGTCAAATCGATTCAATTGATGTGCGAGGGTCTGCACATCAAGCAAACATTCCATGCAGCAAGCCATCCTCAGTCAGCAGGCTTAGTTGAGAAGTACAATGGTACTCTCAAGCTAAAATTGGCTAAGATTAAGGAAAGTACTGGGCAACAATGGCCAGATGCAGTACCCCTTGCTCTATTGTCCACCAGAATGACAGCCCATTCTAGAACTGGATTATTGCCATACGAAGTGGTCTTTGGCCGTCCCGCAAATGTGTGGGGCATCCCTAGACCGAAAAGATTTTCTGAAATTGATTATCCTCTGTTAGTCGATTATTTATATGATCTCACTAAAAGTTTGCGTGCTATTCACCAACAGATACATGAAGCTTTGCCTCCAGCACCAGAGGGCCCGGGCATACCATACAGCCTGGAGACTACATTCTTGTGAAAAACTTCCAGAGAAGAGACAGTTTGGAGCCCAGGTGGAAAGGACTATATCTGGTCCTCATCATGACAAGGACGGCGGTAAGAGTGGATGGCCGGAAGCATTGGATACATACCTCGCATTGCCGGCGAGTGCCGCTCCCCCTCCCCTATGACCGGTGGGTACAAGAGGGGATAGGGGACCACGAGACAGAGAAGGTTCCACGTTTTGTTCCCTTTTCTGATGCCCAGCTGACTTGGGCGCAGACGGAAGAAGAGAGTGAGGCGATTCTGAACGAGGCAGTTCCCCCGGAAATTAAGGCTGCCCAGGCTTCCTTTTCACCTGACCAACAGGAGCCTGAGCCTCGCTCTCTGACACCCCCTGAATTTCAGATCCTTCTCCAAGATGAGACAGTACCTGGAGTAGAAAGGTACCATTTGCGTCCTCGACGGAAGGATAGTGCACCAAAAGAGAAGTGAGTGTAGCAGGGATGGACTTTGTGGATTAGATTAGTAAAATGCCCCCTTGTTTCTGCTTTTTCCTGTTAGACTAGGGATCAGAAAAAATTGGTGCACTGCCTGTGACGCAGGACAGGATAAGTTGAGGGTATTTTCCCAGGAAGGAGCGTGCCCTATCCTGAGGATCGTTAACATTTGCTGATGAGCTGCAACAGTGTGGCTCCACCGTACAGTGCTCAATAGCACCATCGAGGATTGAACAATAGAAGCCTGCCAGGGCGGCTTGTAACGGACCCTGATCTTCTCACTGTTTACTTTTATTTTTCCTTTTTTGTGTCCTTTCCACCGTTGGTTCCATTATATGACGACTCTTTCTCTGGTGTTTTCATTTGTAGCTCTATAGTAAACATGTATCTTTTTGGTCGTCCCCGTGTAGAAGATGAACAGTTTTTGGTTGCCCTGCGACTGGGGCAGATTCGTTTTAAATGGTTCCTCAGAAAGAAAATGTTTTGGGCTATAGTTATATTGTTGTTTTTCCTAGTGGGAGGGGGACTGTTCTGGGTATTGGAGTGTTCTTCTGGAGTTACCTCCTCATGTGTTTTATATCAGACAGTTTCCTCAGATCATAGTAAAAGAACTATGCATAGCAATGTTTTCTTAGCCACACACCGTAAATTCTTTGGAGATAACAGAACTTGTTACCCCACTGATTCTGTTACAAGTTTATGGACCGCTTACCATTATCATTGGTAAATTATACATATGTTCGTCCTCCACACTTTGTAGAAGCAAAAGGTGAATTCGGCCTGGGATATCCTGGACCTTGCTTATACTATAGAAAGCCGAGGGGGACAGGGTACCCAGGGTGCATGCCCAAAATGTATTGTGGTGATTTGTACCTTGGTAAAAGAAATATCACCCTGACAGGTTGGCACTACCAAGATCTGACTGTCACTCAAGAGGCAGGTATTTACCCTGCATGTTGCCCTGTAATAAATAGTACTGATTCCTATTTGAATCTCAATTGTTCTGGAGAAGTAGTGTACAAAAATGTAATGCGTTTAGGGAGAAAGGATGATCCCAGTATGAAGGGAATGAATACTAGATATGCTCCATTAGATTATCAAGGTCCACTCTATGCACATCCAGGTTTTTATTTTTTATCAAATGATACGTATTCTAATATGTACAATGGTACAGAGGATGTGGCCTTGGGGATGGTGTTACCTCTTGGGGTGCCTTGCAAGTACAGTAAACCAAATATAAGATGGGTAAAAAGAACATTGACCAAGGAATTTTGTGAGGGCGTTACCGATTTGGAAGTTAATAATTATAGTAATTGTATTACTTTTGGATATATCCTTTCCTCTATTATTACATTTGGTGGTCACGCCATGGCCAGGGGTGAACGAGCTAGAGAGTACTTTGGGTGCAAGTTGCAAATTTTATCTAATTCTACAGTGGCAGCTTTACGGGACATCACCACTCAGTTGGAAAGTAAGCGCATATACTCCGAACAAACGAGATATGCAGTTGACTTTATTTTAGCTAAGAATGGTGGTGCATGCGCAGTAATAGGAGAGCAGTGTGTAGTCGGTATCACGAATATGGAGAGAAATATCCCTCAACATATTTTAGACATTCTGGAAAATGTTCGAGGAATGGAGAGTGGCAACTGGAGCTGGTCATTGTTTGGTGGTTGGGGTTGGATTCTAGAAAAGGTGATATATTTCATAGTCCTTTTAATATGTTGCTGTGTTTTGATTCAGTGTCTTCCCTTATGCTGCTCATACTGTGCTACTTATCTGTCTCCCAAAAGAATTTCAATTCATGACACTAATGCGAAGATAATGCTCCAACAGGAGCTTGATACTATCATGCAGATGGACGAAGGTGTTTTTGGTTCAACCACTTCTCTTGCGTGTTCTGTTCCTGATGTTCCTTGCACTGATGATGAATAGTGTTATTTCCTTCCATATGTTTGGCTATGCATATACACGTGTATACATTCGTATTTGACATATTATTACCTGTTTTTTTTATATTTTCTCTACTTTTAGAATTGTAAAGACCCTTACCTGATAGCACGAATAAAGATGTCCGTATTAGCTTATAAATGCTAAAAGGAGGGTCTGTTAGAATTGAAATGCATTAATACCATATTACGCGCATTTTATTCAATGCTATGTTAGCATTTATGTAGCTAATTCATTATATATTCTCTCTGTGTGCATACATAATCAGACAGTGCAGACGTTATGTTAGATATGTTGACATCTGTGCCACCATTTTAGTTTTCGAAGTCGCTATTTTGCCTTATAATCGAAACTGTTACTTGATCATTTACAAGAAATGGCCCTTGCTAAGTTTCGTTTCTTCAATGTTGAATCTTGCTCATTAACGCATGCATTTTCTACTACATGAAGGCCCTCTCCCACCTGTCTAGTAGGGAGGATAAGCCAGACGACCTTGGGCAGTAGATAGCTTGTGCCAGGCTGCGGAATCGAAACTTGTGCTCTGTACCCCCATTGTATTACGACAGCTACCAGTATTTTTCCATAGTAGGCGGGTCTTTGTGGGCTCCGCAACCTACATAATGTAGCTGTATGTTTGCTAGAGTCAGTCTCTCGTCAGCCATCATAGGAGGCTGGTCAGACTGGACTCCACTGCAGTGTACTTTGTGAATAAACTAGTCTGCTTGTGTTCTCTACTGTGTCATCGACTCTTCATTGAATGGAAGGCTAAAGGAGGTCGAGAGTGACCCGGGTGGCCCTAAACGGGTCACTTCCTTCAAGAGTGGAATGATGTACAGTGGAGTGGCATGCTGTAAACTGGAGTGACGTACAATAGAGTGGCTTAGACTGGAGTGCCATAGAGTGGAGTAGCAAGTCATACAGTAATTGTAAATGCATTTATATAGAGCTTACTACCCCCAATGAGTCATCAAAGTGCTTTTTGGTGAGTAGCACGCTACTCCGGAACCTAAACACGATTAGTGGTGAATTCGTATATGGAAATGTGAAATTAATTTGAGATTTGGGCATGTGAGTTTGTTATTTGGGTTGCAAAAGGATGGTGGAGGGCTAGAAGAGGGAAAGGTTTGCATTTATAAAGTGCTTGCTGCTCCTGACGAGGTGTTGGAGCACTTTTCGGTGAGTAGCACTCTACTCCGGAGCCCAAAAAGGATTAGTGATGAATTAGGATAGGGAAAAATGAAATTAATTTGAGTGGTGGACATGTGAGTCTGGTATCTGGATTGAAAAAGGATAGTGGAGTGATAGTAGAGGGAAGGGTTTGCATTTATATAGCGCTTGTTACCCCTGATGAAGTGTTGAAGTTCTTTTTGGTGAGTAGTACACTACTCCGGAACCCAAAAACTTGATTAGTGGTAAATTAGTATAGGGAAATATGAAATTCATTTGAGCTGTGGACATGTGAGTCTGTTAGTTGAATTGAAAAAGGATAGTGACGGGATAGAAGAGGGAAGGGTCTCAAAAGTGTTTATTTGGAGATCATTACAGTAGGAGGAGATTTGAAATGAATAAAGGGGAGGTGGCTGGGGAGGAGTCAGAGAGAAGGGTTTAGAATGGCTTGTTTTGGAGATCTCAATAGTAAAAGAGGCTTGAGATGATACAATGAGGGATAGAAGAGGGAAGAGTTTAGAAAGAGATATTTTGGGATAATAGTAGAAGAATGGGGTTGGGAATGAGTCAAAGAGTGGAGGTAGAAGATATATTGAGAAAGGTATAGGGTGACAAATAGGGTAGTACATTGGAGAGAATAGTAGAATGAGGTTTAGGATGAGTCAGAGAGTGGAGGTAGAGGATATAGTGTGAGAGGTATAGGGTGAGATATAGGGTAGTGCATTGGAGATGCTGAATTAGGAGTAAAGTAACATAAGCACATGGACAGTATATATGTATAAGGGACATAATATATCCAGATTTAAGTTGTAAATAATAAACTCAGACTTTCAAATGCTGCTGTACGCTAATTTATTTGTTTTCAAAATGTATAGCTTTTTTTCATTCAATAGTGAAGCACTTGTAGATAGTTATGATAAAAATATACTTATTTATGCAGTGACATATTTACATGTTAAACATAGAATAATATAACCATAAGTAGCATGTACATTTTGAAAGCAGAACTAACAAATATCTATATATTTATAGACATAATTATTGTACACATTTATACAAAGGAATACACATATCTAGGTACAAATATATAATCCAAATAAATGCTTATATATACAGGAAGATGTTGTAGCTTTATTTTTGAGTATGGTGGTTATATGGGGAAGAGCCAACTCTTGAATAGCCTTCTGAACATAAGGTAGTTATCCATGGATCTTATGTTAGGGGGTAAAAACCTCCATAGTCTCGCTGCTTTAAATAGAGAAGAATGTGCCGCCTATGGTTTTTTTCTTGTATGGTGGGATTTTGAGGCGAGGTGCCAATCTAGAGTGGAGGTTCCTTTTTTGAATGTATTTGGTGATTTTATTCCTGATGAAAAGCGGTCCTGTTCCATGTATCGCTTTGTGAGTGAAACAGAGCAGCTTGTATGTGGATCTTCTGGCAACCGGTAACCAATGTAGGGCCTTCAAGGCAGGGGAGATTTGAGCTTGTGGGTTTATATGTAAAAGTAGTCTGGCAGCAGAGTTCGGAATCCATTGTAGTCTATTCATAGTTGTTAAAGATGATCCGTGATAGAGGCTATTAGCTCAATCAAGTTTAGACAGAACAAGAGAGATAACAGTTGAACCTTGTGTGAAAATCCCAGGTGGGGGAAGATGCATCACAGAGTTTTTATAGCAACGAAGCTTTATCTTGCTAGTTTTTCTACTTGGACATTCATTGATAGATTGGGGTACATGGTAATTTCGAGGTTTCTTACTTCGTTTGATACTTCAGGCGGTGTTCCCCAGATCGCCAGCCCAGGCAGCGAGTGAGTCATAATTTTTCCAATCGCCACATGTGGGTATTTCTGTTTTGGAAGTATCCAATTTGAGATGGCTCCACATCATTCACTAATCAACGGCTCTGAAGTAATTGAACATTTGTGAATTTACAATGTCTTTGGGGCTTTCCAGTTGAAGGAGAATGTGTGTGTCATCTTCATAGTTGTAGCATGTGAGGTGAAATTCATTGATCAGTGCCAGTAATGACTTCATGTAGATGTTAAAATGCATGGGTGAGATGATAGAGCCTTGAGGGACTCCTGCTTTTGTGAAGCACGGTTTGGATGAGAAAGGTAGGGTATGGATGACATTAGTTCCATTTTGAATGTAGGATGTGATCCAGTTGAGAGCAGTCCCCTCTATGCGGTCTTGTATTACAGTGTCATGGTCAACTGTATCAAAACCAGCTGAGAGGTCCAAGGGAAGTAGTGCAGCAACCCCTTTACAGTCAATTGTGTTCTTAAGATCATCCCAGATGGCAATGAGAGCAGATTCTGTGCCTCTTCCTGGATGGAATCCTGTTTAGAAGTCTGAAATTATGGCATTATCTTCAATGAATTGTGACATCTGGCCGAATGCTGCTCTTTCTAGCAGTTTACCCAGGAAAGGCCCATTTGTAATTGGTCTACAGTTGATGGGGTTAAGCAGGTCCAGGTTTGTTTTCTTTTGTAGTGGGTTTATGTATGATTTTTTTTAGGTCTTCTGGAAATATTTCTCTAGATAAGGAGTTGTTGATGATTCTTCTTACTGGTGTGGAAACAGAGGTAGTTAGAAGAATTTTCTTGAAGGTTTGTGGTGGACATAGGTCAGAAGAGCTGCTGACAGCCCTGCTTGCTTTGACCAGGTCCATAGACCCAAGACCTGCTGACCTTCAGGAGGATAGTCAAGACCTGGCTGTTCGACCAGTAGCCACACCCCCCCCCCTTTCCCCCAGCGCCTTGAGACCCTCGCGGGTAAGTAGTGCGCTCTACAAATTCTGTGATTGATTGATTGATTGTGTGATAATTGTTGGAAGGAATGCAGAGGCGGGGTTAGCCTACTCTTGGAGGGGTGTTTTGGAAAAAGGTTGATACTGGTGGTTTTCCTTTGTTTTAAATGAGTCCAATGTGTCTGCTGTGGTCGTGTAATGATTTGCCAGCTTGCGCGTGAAATCTTCAATAATGGAATTAACTCCTTCTAGGCAAGTTGGTTTGCGAACTTCAGTGAGAATGTTATAGAATTCTTTATTTGCAAATTCAGCATTTTGAATTCTGCTTGAATAATATTTTTCTTAGCTTGTTTGATTGCTGACTAGTATAATCTGTTAAGTTTCTGTAGGTGAAGTTTGTCTTGATTGGTGTTTGTTTTGAGCCAGGTGCGTTGCAGCTTTCTAATTTGCTGTTTTATCTCTTTTAGCTCTGTGTTTCTCCAAGGTGCCTGTTTTCTTGTGTTCTGTTGTGTTGTTCTTAGTGATGTTAGGATATTAAAAACTTCCTGTAGCCACTCATATAGTTTTTTAACAGAATTTATTGTGCCTAGATCTGTATTGGATGTTAGTTGTGTTTCTAAATGTTCAGAAATGAGTTTGTACCACGGTCGATAGGTGGATGGATGTAAAGTAGTTTTAGGTGTGTTGCTTTGTGTTGTTTTATGTTGGAAAGCAAGCAAATGGTTGTCTGACCATGTGACTATTTTTAAAGGTAATTAGTTCTAAATTTGCAAAAATGACATCTAGAATGTATCCAGCGATGTGTGTGGGTTTGTGGACGATCTGATGTAGGTTCAGTGCGTGTCGGCCAGTGATGATTGTTTTTGGATGGGCCATATTGGGTTTGTCAAACCAAATGGTTAGGGCACTAAGAATCCATAGGTTGGAGTGTAGTGTTATCAGGCTGGAGACTGTGTCTAGAAGTGTTTCTGGGAATGTTGCATTGCTAGGTAGAGGTCTGTAAAGGTGTAGGAATTTACAGTAGAAAGATGGTGTAAGGTTGCATCTGGTGAAGAGGGCCTCCCATCCTATGGAGACGTTGTCAGCTTTAGTGATATTTAATGTTTGCTTGAATACAACAGCTAGGCCACCTCCTCTAATAGCTAGACGATTTTTGTGTGATAGTTTGATAGCCTAAAGGAAAAGCTTCATGCGACACTTGAGCCATGCCATCTCCCAACCATGATTCAGTTATGAAGAGTGAGTCAGGTTATATGTCAGTGAGAAGGTCGTAGATGGGATGCTTGTTTCTTGAGAGTGATAAAGCATTTATTAGTAGGCAGTTTGGAGAACATGTTTAGGTGATGGTGTGACTTTGTTTTGTAGAAGAGCAAGCAGTGGTTTGTGGACTTGTAGCAGGTGTGTCCATAGTGCTGGTATTAGCTGCATGAGGATAGTAGTATAGCTGTTCTGTATCGTATTCCTCATGCAGCAGGCCAAGAAGGCATTTTGATGGGTCTGCATGTGTTGTGAAGATGGTGGTTGAGTGAGTTGGTGAGCTGTGTTGTTTTTGTAGAGTAGCCTTGTTGTGCAGTGGACATGGAGATACAAAGAGTAGCATGTTGTTTATTTTGTTTGCTTCTGTTTAGAGTGAAAGGTGTATGAATTAGGGGTGGTGGTGCAGCATGTGTGTCACGTTGTAAGGTTCTAAATTGTCTAATGAATGAGAGGTGGTTAGAAGAGAGTTGCTGTGTTGTTGTGTTAGTTGTCGGGGAAGAGAGAAAGCTTGGCAGTAGAGTTGTTTTAGAGTGTGTATTATTTGAGTTTTGAGTAGTCAGGAGGGTGGGAGTGGGTGTATATATCTAGTTTGTGACAGAAAGTATTATGAGGTAGTGTGTGTATGATTCTGATGTACTGGTGTGTGTGTTATGTTTTGTTTTTGTGGAACAGTGAGAGGAGATGATGATGCATTTTTTTCTGAGAAGTTCTTGTACTTAAAGTACTGTTGGCGAGTTGAAGTTGCAAGGTAAAGGGGTGGTGATGTGTTTTGCAAAAGAGTGTGTGTGGTGGGTGAGAGGGGATGGACAAGAGTATGTTAGATTTGATTGCTGAAAGAGGTAATACGGGAGTGAAGTAGAGTGTAAAGGTTGCATTGTTGTGTTTTTTTGGTAAAAAGAGGAGGCGGGTGATGGTGCATAAAAAGATGGGAGGCTGAGTATAGGTTTGGTGGTGACTGAAAGGGGTCTTTAAGAGTACATAGAGGGTAGAGCTGGTACTTTGTATGAGCAGGGAGTGTGTGTCTGGATGGGAAATAATTACGTATAGTGTGGATATGTGTTGTGTTGGTGATGAGTAGATTGGTTAGTGGTATGGGATAGAGTTGTGTTTGTGAGTGAAGGTGCCATTGGGTGGTAGTTGGGATCGAAAGGTGTATAGGTGTGGTTTGTGGGATTTTGTAGTAGGTGTTGAGACATTGAAATGTGTTTATGGTTTGTTTGTAGTAAATGAGTAGAGTTCATTTGCAGTGAGTCTGTTAATATGTTTGTGGATGTGGATGGGTTAAGGTAGACTATGGTGAATGGTAAAAAGAGCAGCATCTCTTGCCTTAGGCCCTACGTGGCCCAAACATGCCCAAACAGGCAACTGCCCTGGTCCTTTCTGCCCTTAGTGTCGACGTCCGTGCTGAGACACCCTGTGTCCTAAGCTTAAATAGCCCTAAGCCTTAGGACCAATAGGAAACCAGGTCCTTACAGCCAATGACAGCCCTAGTCCTACCAGCCACTCAGAGACCAAACTCTAAGTCCTAGTTCCAATAGAAACCCTAGCCCCCGGAACCAATCTAAAACCTACATCTATCCACCAATCACAAACCTATCCCTAGGTCTAATAAAATCATTATCCCAGGGACCAAAAAGAACCCCAGGCTTATTGGCCAATCAGAAACCTAACCCTGAGCGCAACAGAAACACCAGCTACAGCAGACAATCAGAGCACAGATGTAACATCCAATGACAAACCTATATAAGAAGCGTGTGACCACAAGCACAGGTTAATGACCAAGGGCAAGTGAGCTGCTTCTGAAAAACAGAATCTCCTTGGATTCAGATAGGCTCAATCCACACTTTGCTGATCCTGGTACACCCTGCAGGTAGACCCAAATTAAAGCCACTTAAATACTGCTTTTCACGCACTTCAACAAATGCCATTTTCTAGCCAAAAACGAGGGCTACATGCACTTTCCAAATATAGTTTTAGACCTTAAAGCAGATTCAGCAGTCTCACAAACACGCTCTGCTTAGCCTCTGAGAGTGTAGTTGGCCTTATTAACTTTAAACAGAAAGAAAAACCCGAAAGGAGGGGATTATGGGGGGGTGCCCCTGAACGCCTAAGCACAGTACAGGGGAAACTAGGGCAGAACAGTCACGGGTGGAAAAACAACAGTTTAAACAGTACCCAATTCACAGAAACCAAGAGTTCAATTAAAACAGTCACGAGGAAACAATACCAATTATACACGGGACCAGAGATTAAATTCATCTGTCATGGGTAGAAAAAACAGCACTTTTAAAGATTCAAAAACATAGGACAAGGCTGGTTCTTACCACCTTCTCTCTCCTTTATTCACTGGGCTCTGTAGGACACAGAGAGGCTGGGGCTACAAGATGTTGGTGGCTGTCTTGGGGTGCCCTGCACACACCTTAAGGAATACTGCAGGTGGGGGAGGGCTGAGAGTTACTTGGGAGCTTGAGTGGAGTGTCTTAGAATGGAATGTTGTATAGTGGAATAGCGTAGAGTGGAGTGGCATAGAGTAGAGTGCCATATATAGAAGTGGCATAGAGTGGAGTAGTATACAGTGGAATAGTGTACAGTGCGTGGTGTACAGTGGAGTTCCTTATAGTGGAATACTGTAGAGTGTATTACAGTGGAGTGGCATAGAGTGGAGTGGCATAGAGTACAGTGGAACACTGTGGAGAGGAGTGGCGTAGGCTGGAGTGCCGTAGACTGGAGTAGCATAGAGTGGAGTAGAGTACAGTCGAACAGCATATAAAGAAGTGGCATAGACTGCAGTGGGGTGTCTGTTTTTACAAAATTAAAAAGGCAGTCATGTTGTTTTCCACACCCTTTGTGTGTGTTCTGGGTTATGGCCTTAGATATTGGTAAGTAGTAGGTTTTATTGTTGGCTCCTACCTATTATCGATTTAAGTATTACTAGGTAGGGACATTTGTTTATATATTTCTATGTATTTTCTAAAATGTTTATGGACCACCATACTAGTACCTAGAAAGTAGCACTGCAGTTACATAAAAAAATCTCTAAAAACTAAAAATACACTTTAGTATGCTATATTTGTGAACTATAGTGCAGTACAGTGTATTTTTAAATGTTTAAGGAATTTGATTCATTTTTTTAAGGAGAATGCTAGTTGCAGGTATTGCTTCGGTACTCCATAGCCTTTTTTGTAAAGAATCAAATAAGTAAAAAATTATAATACACTGTAGTTGTGAAATATAGTCTAGTATAGTGTATTTTTAATTTCTTTACTTAATTCTTCTTTTTTAAGTACCGTGGTGTTTCCTAGGTAGTACTGTGGTGTTCAGTTATATATTTATTTAAATATATAGAAACATATAAATAATTTTCCCTACTGATTACCACTAATAGGTTGGGGGAAATACAAAATCTACTTACCTATGTGTAAGGCCCTAACCCAGAATGTAGGAAAGTATGGGTAAAACAACATGGCTGCCTTTTACTTTTGCAAAGGCAGCCATTACCCATTCATATACTGCCTTGTTATCGCCATGTACCTTTGTGGTTTCATAAAATTTCGTGAAACTACTGCGGTATACTGCGGCAACAGATATTTCTAAGATTTAGTGATTTATAACCCCAAAACAGCTGAACATATTTTCATGAAATTCCAAAAAGGATCCTTTCTACACCATAATTATATTCCTTTCAAATCTCCTGGTAATACGTTCAGCTGTTTTGGCGCTACGCCTGTCTAAAAAGCACAAAAAACTAAAAGCCCATTGACAATAGTTAGACATGTCATAAAAGTGGTCTTCCCACAATTTGTTTGCTTTTTGCCTCCATGTGTTGCTGGCTCTTTTTGTTGGCCTTAGGACTCTGAGCACTTTATCACTGATAACAAGTGCTAAAGTGCATGTGCTTCTTCCCTAAATATGTATGCAACTGGTGTGGATGTGATTGGCATATTTAATGTACCTGTAAGTTCCTTGTAAAGCGGTACACCATATACCCAGAGACTGTAAGATAAGATCCACTAGTGGGCTTGCAGCACTGATTATACCACAAACAAAAGTAGCTGTTCAAACCTGTCTCAGGCCCGCTACTGCAGTGCCTGTGTGTGCAGTTAACTGCAGCTTTGACTTGGCATTTAAAAACTACATGCCGAGTCCCCTTTTCTTACCCATGAGCCACACCCAAGGCGGGCCCTTGGTAGCCCTAAGGGCAGGGTGCTGTTTAAATAAAAGGTAGGACATGTACTTTTATGTTTTGCTTGGTAGTGACAAACAGCTAGATTAGTTTTTCACATACCGTGAGGCTTACCCCTTCATAGTTTACCATTGGGAATTCCTTAATACACTTTTAAAGCTATAATTCCTGGTTAAAGAGGAGTAACCAGCTTATGTTTTATATCTTTTGAATGATAATGATAAATCCTCCTTACTGGTAAAGTTGGATTTAACATTACTGTGAAAATTCCACTTTTAGAAAGTAGACATTTCTCTGCACTTACGGCTCTGTGTGCCTTGCAGCCTGTCTCTAATACATGTCTGGGGTGGATGACAGCTAATTGTAGTGCACTCCCTCTAGACAGCCACAAACACAGGAAGGCTAGGTGTGTCTGATTACCCATCGACATACATATGCATTCTGATGGCCCTGCCTGGGAAGGATGGAAGGGACGGGCCAACACTTCACTGAACAGGTAGTGTCCTGTCCCCGCACAAAGGGCTGATTTACACCCAATAGATATCATGGCAGACAGGGCTGGATTGAAAGGCTACTTATTACTTCAAACACCACTCTTTGAAGTCACCCCTACTTCAAAGGTGCTTTTAGGTATAAGAACTGGGTCTTTGACCCCCTAAATTCAGACACTGCTGGACTTGCAACTGAGGCTTTGCCAAAAGAACAGCTGTGCTTCTTAAAGGAATCAACTGGACTGCTGATCTGGATTGCCTTCTTTTCTGTTTGTTGCCCTACTGCCTGCTACTCTCTGACTTTGCTGAATGAAAGCTGGACTCTCTCTTTTCTCCAAGTGTGCTCCAAGGGCTTGTTGGCTTGCCTCCTGTTGTTTGAGACTCAGGGATAAAAAAGTCTCCACCCATGCTCCTGTGCCTGATTCACTGGAAGTGGACCCAGATGCTTGCAACATGGACATTGATGCATCTCCAGTCTGCGTGTAGCAGAAGCAGGGCATCAACCCAGCTGTGATAGTATAATCAGCGCTACGCTCTCGGAACCAACGCAACACCTCGAGAACCTGATGCATTGGAACTGTGCATCGCCGCTGCAGCTGTTTGGAGGGATCGACTGTGTGGATAAGCCCGGTGCATTGTTCTACGGAACCAATGCATCTCAGCCTGGTATCTTGGCTTTCGAAACCGACACATCACCATCACTATGTGGAGAAGAATCAATGCATCTTTGACCTGCGGGATCGACATCAATGCATCTTCCGATGCATCTCGCAGTTGTAATCAGGAAAGGTACTGTGTTCACGGGGGACTGCGTGGTTCTTGTAGCCGATCAGTGCTCTATTGCGGTTAGCCCAAATGTGACTTTGTCCTGACCAGCGTGACCACAAGTAACCACTAAAGGGCTATATGCTTCTAAGTGCTATTTTTCACTTATTCTTTTATAACTTCATGTCTACTATACATTGGATATTTTTCATATTGGTTTTGATTTGTTCAGAATATATTAATATATTGTTCTAAACCTGTATGGAGTCTTTTGTGGTGTATTCATCATGTTACTGTGTGTGTGTTGTACAAATACTTTACCCATAGCCTCTTTAGAAAAGCCTGACTGCTCTGTGCCAAGCTAGCAGATGATGATCACAGGCTATCTTTTAGTGTGTACTTAGTTCATCTTGACTAGAGTGAAGGTCACTGACTGACCTGGGTGCATACCTCAGCCAACATGGAATCCCAGTTCTAACAACAATGTATTGGCGAAAAATGTGTTTTGGGACCTCCCTTTTTCTTTGATCTCCCTTGACAAATCACCACAAAACTTTGCATTGTATGCTAATAGAAAAAGCAACAGGTCTGCAAAGTCTTGTGAAGATGCGTCAAATGGGGGCCACGTTTTTAGTGAGCAAAAATACAAAGAACTCCTATCTCTGGATATATATGTTCCTATCTCTGGATATATATATATATATATCAATGGCTGCACATACAGGTACTGTGACTTTAAAACAGCATATGTTTGCTCTGATAAAAAAAGAAATCAGTAAGTGGTGGGAATTATCTTAATTATTGAGGTATTTAGAGGTGAATAGATTTCTGAGGGGCCTGGGCATATTTCCAGTCCCAACATATGAGTCCCCCACCCAGGACTCTTGGAGGAATGGGCTGATTTTACAGAAAAATCAAGTAGAGGTATGTTGGAGATCCTTGTCAAATATGCAGAATTGGATTTGACACGTATCCGTAATGAGATCAAGGATATGAGAAAAGATCTAGAGAAGGAAGAACAACCAACATTTAAAGAGTTACATATACAAATGACGGAAAGACAAAACATGAAGAAGTCAAAACTAAGAAACAGCTGAAATTCCAACGCAATAAGATGGATTCCGCGTAAGGCATAATCCTATCATTTGCACAAAAGTATGATATTTACTGGAAAGATATGAGATAAGAAGACATGCAGAAAAAGCAAGATATCATTTCACCAGGATCAAGCTCGGATGTGAGCACAGACAATGAAGATCCAACAATGGGAGAATGGGAGAGCTTTTGGATTTTCAAAATTAATACTAATTAATGCGTCAGGCCAACAAACCCCAGAAGGACAGACCCCCTCTGAAAGGAGGGGAAATAAGTCAAGGAAGAGGTGAAAACAAAGGTGCAGAACAAGGAGAAGCAGGTGGTGCAACCCCACTAGTGGGGAGAATGACTCACCGGAACAACGAAAAGAGCTAAGCACCTAGGGGCATATCATCAAGCCCCGGAGATAAAATTATCGCCTCTTTAGCGTCCGTTTTCTGACGGAAAGCGGCGATAATTTTATCTCCTAATCAGCAAGGTCACGCTATCGCGTGAATCCTTGCATTATCGCCCTTTCCCCCAATGCCCATCTTTGCATCTGTAATGAGATGCAAAGTGGGCGTTCCGTGCTAAAATAACTGGAGAAATGTTGCTAACCGACATTTCTCCAATTATCAAGCTGCACGCAAACAAGCAGAGCGATAAGAAATGTAGCGATAACCACAGTTATCGCTACTTTCCTTACACCTGCTTCAAGACTGACTTAGCCATGATATCCTATGTAAGGTGGATATCATGGCTAAGTATGTCTTGACCTATCAGCAAGCTATTGCCAAACCTTGTGCCATTATCGCTGTATTTCCAGCGATAATCGCACAATTGGCAGCTTGCGCTCTGAATCTTATCGCTTTGGAGTTAAGCGTTGCTGATAGCACGCTATCTCCGCGATAAAATTCAGAGTTGGCCGGCGATAATTATCCTCGCGCTAAGAGCGCTGAGCGATAATTATCGCATGGCCTTGATGATATGCCCCCAAGTTGACAGCTATGAACTTGTCAAGCAGTGACTTAACAAATGAAGAACTTTCTTTGCTTGAATTAAGATTATTGTAATATCCGACCACAAATTGGAATTACACTAAAACTAGAATTGATTTGTACCTGTTTATCAGGAAGTTAAAATTGCATAAAATAGATAAAATGTCTAAATGTAAAACAAATGTATTGGGCCCTGATAACTTATTAAGCGATACTCAAATTGGTGATGTACAGGGGCTATTGGTCTTAGAAGCTCTACATAGAGAGGGGGATTTTGAAGAGCCAAATGTGGATCTGGATGAAGTAATGAGCACCTTCGGGATTTATATAAATACATCTAGTAGCAGTGGTTTTCGACCCATATTTAGAATAATACCCTCCTTTCCACATGGTATTATCTATGTCTTTCATGACATCATGGTAAAAGAATTGGTATCTTTGAGAAGTAGAGGAAGGAATAACAGAAAATGTAACCTCATCTCACCGAGCGACCCTAACCGCATTAGAATCAGACCGTACAATGGTTATAAAGTCCTCTGATAAAGGGGAAAATGTGATTGTTATGGATGTGGCAAAAAATGAAGGAAAGGTGATGCAGCAATTGAGTCAATTTGAATGTTATGAGGTTATTTCTCTTGACATATAGAAGTCTGCTGTGAGACAATATCAAGAATATTTGTTAGAGTGGTGGGATTGGGGGTTGTTGGATGATGATGAATTCCATTTTTTGAAAACTGATCAGCCAAGGGTACCATCATTTTATGTGTTACCCAAGGTACACAAAAGTATACAAAACCCCCCCCTGGGAGACCGATTGTCTCTTCAAATCAAAGTTTTCTGGAAAACACAGCAATTTATGATGATTTCTTTCTCTCGCCATTCGTTAAAACATTACATGCATATTGCAGGGATAGTGGGGATTTCCTCACTAAAATACACAATGTGAAGTGGCAGGAGTCCCTTTTAATGATAACAATGGATGTTACATCCTTGTATACATGTATTGATCACCAATTTGGAATTCAGGCATGCAAGTATTATCTAAAGAGACTATCAGTTAGTTTACTGGGGCATAACAAGGTGATTTTAAGCATGATGCAATATTGTTTAAACAAGAATATTTTCTTACATGATGGGGTACATTACAGACAAACGATCGGAGCCGCTATGGGCATCTGCTTTGCCCCCAGCTTCGTGAATCTCATGATGGGCTGGTGGGAGGAGCAGGTGGCCTGGGCAGAGGAGAATCAGGAGTACATGTGCCATGTATTAATATGGAGTCGATACATTAACAGTCTATTCATAATGTGGAATGGTCCCAAAGAAGTCTTATATGTGTTTGTGGACAGGTTAAATGATAATCCTTTTAATTTGAGATTCACCACCACCATGAGTTCTAAACAAATTGATTTCCTTGATGTGAGACTATGGGTTGATAATGGTACGGTAAGTTCTACCATTTATTACAAGGAAACCGTTGGTAATAGCGTTTTGCATTTTGACAGTCATCACCCCAAGAACTTGACCAATAGTATACCCTATGGGAAGTTTTTGAGACTCAAGAGGGTCTGTAGCATGAACACAGAGTACAGGAGAAAATCTATTGATATGAAGCAAAGATTCCGAAACAGGGACTACTCATCAATGGTATATAGTGTAGCAGAGTAGAAGACTGTTCCCCCGACAAGAAATCAGCTCTTATCACCAAATGAGAACAGAAATATTGAGAACCAGAATATACGGTTTATTAAGAGCTTTAATTGCTGTTCATATATGATTAGACATTTGATTGACAAGCATTGGGCTATTTAAGAAAGGATATAGTAATAGGCACAAATTTAACATCTAAACCCTCTATCACATAAAAGAGAGGGGAGAACCTTGGGGGAACGTCTTACATGGAGTTACCATACTAACAATTTCACTCCCACTATGCGGTTAGCAAGACCCAAGGGATTTTTTAGATGTGGCCACTGCAAAGTGGCCACAAGAGAGAGATTAGGAAAGTTTTGAACTGTGCTTCATAGTTTTGTGTCGATGTCTTACAATGCCCTTGTTCCCTTATGTATGTGAGAAGTACCATCTTTCCCTTTGAGGAAACGCATGCTTGAACATCAACGAGCTGTGAGGAATTTGGATTTTACGTATCTGGTGGCCAGATACTTCTCACAAAAACATCAGATTGATATATCTAAACTCAGATTTTTTGCTATTGATCAAGGACAGAAAAATATACGGGGTGGTGAAGTGAGATGTTGAGACATGGTATATTGTGGATTTACAGACCAAATTCACGATGGGTTAAACAGGAATTAGGAGTTGGAGGTTCATGTAGGATAATAACATTATATAATTACCTATATAAAATTATATTCAGGAGTCCCATCACAGATATTACTACTTATTTCCACATTTACTGTTTCCCTGTGAGAAGAGTGCAGTAGAGGTCTCTATTATCATGAGAGGCATTGATGATTAACACAGGGGTTTCCCGTGGAGCGACTGCTTTCCTTTTCCCCCTATAATAGTATCTGCATATATATTATATATACATGCATAGTATGAAATCAAAGAATTGGGAATGTATACGAATGAAAAGAGGAAAGGGACACTGGCCCAAGATTCCAAGCCATTTTGGAAATATTTTATATTCATGTGGGTAGAGTATAATGAAATCTGCATTTATTTTGTGGAATGATGAAATTATGTAATCACACCCAATCACCTCATGAAGTGGTGAAGAATAGAGCAAATCTTTTAAATATCACCTCTAGCTGAATCAGAAAGGCCTAAACTGTTGAGATTTTTACAATTTTAATGACATTCTGTTTAAGATAACCTTTTGATCATGATCTGAAATTTTATGGAATTGTATGGACTGCATATATGTATATATATATTTTCTATTTAGCACTTTAAAATCTTTGGGTGGGAGCTGAAGAAATGACTGTTTAACATAAAAAAATGATGGGAACGTGAGGTATGCGTAGTATTACTTCAGTGTCTACAGCTATGCTGGTATTTAATGTTGATGGGTGGTAGGGCTTGTTTACCTTGACAAATGCTGTTTACTGCCGAAACGCGTCAGAGGAGGAACAGTGTGGCCTGTTCTTCGAAATAAAGAAAAACTTTGTATCTGCAACATCTCCTGGACTGCCCATCTGAGTGTGGAATTTGGTAATGGGCTGGTGGGAGAAGCAGGTGGCATGGGCAGATGAGAATGCCAAATATGTGCAACATACCCTGGTCTGGACCCGCTACATTGACAATTTATTTCTGCTGTGGAGTGGGTCCAGACTGGAGGCGGAAGAATATGTAAGAATTCTCAACCAGAACCCCTATAACCTGCATTTTACAGCAAACATGAGTGTTAGCGAGATATCATTTTTGGATATTCTGTTAAAAGTAAAAGAAGGTAAAATTAACACCACAATACATCGCAAGAAAACAGCAGGAAATAGTACCCTACATTTTAAAAGTCAACATCCGACCAACCTGAAAGAGAGCATCCCCCATGGGGAAACATTGAGGCTTAAAAGAATTTGTGGCCAGGAACAGGAATTCCAAGGGCAGATACGAAAGTTGAATGAGAGGTTAAGCAAACAGGGATATTGCCAGAGGACGTTGGTCAAAGCTAAACGTAAGTCTGAGAATATCACCAGAAATCAGCTGCTCTATCCTAATGATAGAGTTCAAAAGGAAGGGACGTCGGCTAGATTTATCACCTATTTCAATCAAATGTCGCTCTCCTGGAGGTGGCCGAGTCGGTGAGATGGTCATTAGATTCAGGGGCTTCAGTGGTACTGGTGCTCCTGGATCTGTCTGCAGCTTTCGACACCGTCGACCACACCATGTTGGTGCAGAGACTGCAAGACATAGGTTTTGGGGGGATGGTCTTGTCCTGGTTGAAATCATACTTAAGCGGCCGGACTCAAAGAGTCGCCTTACAACCATTTGAATCAAAACCTAAAGCCCTATGGTGTGGCGTCCCTCAAGGCTCCGCATTGAGTCCTTTACTCTTTAATTTGTACCTAGCCCCTCTTTTCTCTCTGATTGCCAACTGGGGGGTGAAGGCAATCTCCTATGCTGACGACACCCAGCTGGTTTTCCCTTTTCAGGAGCAAACGACAGAGGCTTTTATGAATTTTAAAGGCTGCTTGAGAGACATTGCCATTTGGATGAATACTAACAAACTAAAACTCAACGCGGGAAAAACAGAGGTGCTGTTTTTCGGCAACGGCCCTGTGCCTGCTTCAGATCTGTGGTGGCCAGTAGAAATGGGCCCTCCGCCTTCGCCTAGTACAAGTATTAAAAATCTAGGGGTGAGATGGGAGGCGGATCTCTCCTTTTTGGCCCAAATTCAACAGGTCACCGCTTCATGTTTTAGTAAAATGAGAAATCTTCGTAAATTTCTACATTTTATGCCAGAAGATTGCCGTAAGGCCGTAGTCCATGCCACAGTGACATCCAGGCTGGATTACGCAAATGGCCTATATCTCGGTCTGCCTAAATATTCTATTAGACGTTTGCAGATGGTGCAGAATGCGGCTGTGAGACTAATCAGACGCATTCCATTTCGACATCATGTCTCTCCACATTTACAGGAACTACACTGGCTTCCGGTAGCCAAAAGAATTGAATTTAAGGCCTTGACGCTGGCCTATCGGGCTCTTCAGGGAAGATGCCCTAGCTATCTTAGACAAAGACTTGGCCGGTATAAGCAAGATCGCGCCCTGCGGTCAAATTCTCAGAACTTGCTCATCGCTCCTCGCTTTGTGAAAGCTCGTCTGGGCGGTAGGGCACTCTCAGTTAGAACGGCTAAATTGTGGAATGCCCTACCAGGGTTTCTCCGCCAAGCTGACACTGAGACTAGTTTTAGAAAAGCGCTGAAGACATGGCTTTTCAGCAATTAATCAGGCCGACTTCTGAGCCTAAACTTTGTGCACGTGTTGCTTGCTGCTTAGCGCCGGGACACCTCTGTTTGAGGTAGCTGTTCGCGCTATATAAATTTCAGTATTATTATTATTATTAAAGTACACCAGATCTTGAAAAAACACTGGCAGGTAGTCAAGAGTGATAATATAATTGCAAAAGATTTACCCATGACACCTCCAATGACCTACATGAAAGGGATGACATTGGGGGATAATCTGATGCATAGCTATTATAATGGAAGCCGCAAACCAGAAACTTGGCTATCCACTATGAAAGGGTTTTTCAAGTGTAACCATTGCAAAACCTGCAGAATGGTGAAAAATGTCCTCACATTTCAATCCAGTGATGGACATACGAAAAAAATAAAGGGGCTCTTTAATTGCAACTCTGATTATTGCATTTATGTACTCAGCTGCCCCTGTCCCCTCATGTATGTGGGGAGTACTATCTTCCCCCTCAAAAACGTATGTTGGAACATCAGCGAGCGATCAGAAATCAGGATTTCACATATTCTGTAGCTAAACACTTCTATGACAAGCATGAAAGTGATCCTGGATTGCTGATGTTCTTTGCTGTGGACAGAATTCCCCAAATATAGGAGGAGGCAATAGAACCATTAATTTGAGATGCCTGGAATCTAGATATATTCTGGATTCGAATACAAAATTTCCAAATGGGTTGAACAGGGATGAGGAGTTAGAAGTACATCTGGGTCAATGGATTATTATCCATCTCCCCGCCCTCCCTCCCCCCCTTACTTTATACTATAATGTCTCCTTTTTAAAAATGGATGGTTCTTAGTAGGGTGTTGCAATGAAGAGCTGTGCAATAAGAAAATAATTTATTCCCACACCAGAACACTTTAAAATGGTGAAGTATGGCACTTGGGCACTTTATGCATTACATATGTTTTTGTATATCTAAAGCTATTTATTATACTTATAGAGAAGGATTGAATTTATATATATATATTTTTATATAGTGTTTATGACATGAATATATATATATGATCCATATAATCACATATTTTATGAGAATTGATTTATTGGATATTATATTATATTAGTTATTCATCTATTTATTTATTTGTTTATTCATATCCTCTCGTTTATAGCTTTTATAATACATGATGTGTCTGGTGTGTTTATCATGATCAGGGCTGGCTATCATTATTTCATAAAAATCATTGGCATGATTCCCTCCCCATATGTCACATGTTGTTATCATTTGGTCTGGGCATTGGCCCAAGAGTTTGCTTCCAAAAGGTTCCCCTAGTCCAAGCATGAAATATAGGATCAATTAAAATGTTAAGTTGGGTTGTTTCTATATAAAAAAATAAAAATATTAAATTTAAAAACAGAGTATAAATATAAAAATATAAAAATGATTTTGATACGGATATGTACTGAGCCAGTTTAAAACACAGTATGCTGAATGATTAAGACATGTTAAATAACGGATGTCATTTTTTTCTATGTCTATGATGCACTGTGCCTTTAAATGTGAATGAATCCAATGAGAATGTGACTTTGAGAAAGGCTGAGACCAGCCGAAACGCGTCAGGACGGACATTGCACTGTGAAGATCAATAAAATTAATTGACTTGCCTGGAGTGCCCACGCTTGCTCTTTGCCATAAGAGTTGTGTAGGAATATATATATATATATATATATTATCTACTGGCGGTCGCCAGTAGATAGTTATAGTTAGGACCTATTTTCCATAGGAAATCCGCGACATTCTATTTGAAATAACTCTTGCGTCGGTTGACGAATGTTCGCGAAATTTTCAAACTTTATGGCCCGCTCCGGTCCGCTCCTACCCTGAAAGTCTCAGGGTGATTCGTCAAGCGGGGGCCGAGAAAAAGGGGGTCCCAAAACGTGTTTTCCCCATTCATTTTCCCATAGGAAACTTTAGACACGGCTACAGCCCGAACTGCTGAACGGAATTACACCAAATTTGGCAAAGAGGTAGTTCTTGGTTCAGAAAGAACCCTTTTTGTTAAATGGTGTAAATCCGTTCAGTAGTTGCGGAGAAATTAAAAAAATAAGAGTCAAAAAATCAATTTCCCATAGGAAACTTTATGCAAGGCTACAGCCCGAACTGCTGAACGGAATTACACCAAATTTGGCAAAGAGGTAGTTCTTGGTTCAAAAAGAACCCTTTTTGTTAAATGGTGTAAATCCGTTCAGTAGTTGCTGAGAAAATCAAAAGTAAAAACACATATATATCTGGGCGGAGCCTAACCACACATGTCATCGTGAGATCTGATTGGCTGTCAGCACTTCATCCTGGAATTGCTGGCAGCCATCTTGGGACCAATATAAATGATAGTACCCCATTGAAATGCATTGTAGTGAATCGAAGATTTTGAGGGTTACCAAAAGGAGAACTATAAAGGGTGATAACAGACTTTAGTTACATTAGAATTCATTTGTTGATGGTACCATACTAATTTCAGGAATTGTGGTGTGTTCTAAGGTGATTTTACCCTGTGAAAAACCTTCTGCTGGGATATCATGAATCATGTTTGAGAGAAAACTATTTTCACATGCTTGTCCCATACAGTTTTGGAAGGTGCTCCAGAAGCTAAAATGAGAGCATATTTTCTGTAAATTCACATTATCTTTCTCAGTCATGTGAGAATGAAGTCTGACATTCTCAGTAAAACATGTACATCCAACAAGGGCAGAGACTGTCAGTTGATTCCTTTGTGTTCTACTGCAGCTTCCCAGAGTGTTCTAAAGAACAACTAGAGCGCTAACAACCTTACTTATGACAAAAGTATGGCACACCTGAAGCCATCTTGATTGGAATAAACTGGTAACACTTAAAACATTTAATTTAAAAAGGAACACAATGATGGGGTTCATCTTGTCATAGAAATTATGGTTAGTGCTCTGGAAAGAAAAATTTGGACATGTTTCAAGTGTGATCTCAAATATCTTCCTGTTATATTTCAACAGGAGCAGCCTGTCAGTTGATGCCTTTGTGTTCTACTGCAGCTTCCCAGAGTGTTCTAAAGAACAACTAGAGCGCTAACAATCTTACTTATGACAAAAGTATGGCACACCTGAAGCCATCTTGATTGGAATAAACTGGTAACACTTAAAACATTTAATTTAAAAAGGAACAAAATGAGGGGGTTCATTTTGCCATAGAAATTATGGTTAGTGCTGCAGAAAGAAAATTTAGTGCATGTTTTAAGTGAGATCTCAAATCTTCTTCTATTTCATTAGAAAATTCTGACATGCAGACTGAAACAATCACTTTCAATACCAGCAGTAGACTTCCAGTTAACTCCTTGGTGAGCAGTAGCTTTACTACAGTGATCTAATGAACAACTAGAGTAATAACATTCTGAATTTATGGCAAATGTGTGACACATCTGAATGCCTTCTTGATGGAATCAAAGTAAAAAACTGAAAGCATTTCCTACTGAGGAGACTGCAGTAAATGAGGAAATTAGGAAACTTCATAACAAAGAAGTCTTCCAAGATGGCCACCAGTGAAAAAAGAGCCCAAATGTAGCACAAATATTACCCAGATGTAGCCCACATATCGCCCAATGACAAAAGTGTGCAAACCACTTTTTATTTTTAGTTTTTGTGCAGTTTTATGTAGTGCAGACTGGTCAGGTATTGGAGCGTTGCATCTTAAAACATGACCCCCTACACTACAAAAACACCACTGCACTACCCTAAACCCTAAAACACTACCCCAGCACGACCCCCTACACTACACAAGCATCACTGCACTATCCTAAACCCTAAAACACTACCCCCAGCATGACCCCCTACACTACACAAACACCACTGCACTACCCTAAACCCTAAAACACTACCCCAACACCACTGCACTAACCTAAATCCTAAAACACTACCCCCAGCACGACCCCTACACTACCCAAACACCACTGCACTACCCTAAAACGTGACCCCCTACACTACACAAACACCACTGCACTACCCTAAACCCTAAAACACTACCCCCAGCACAACCCCCTACACTACACAAGCACCACTGCACTACCCTAAACCCTAAAACACTACCCCCAGCACAACCCCTACACTACACAAACACCACTGCACTACCTTAAACCCTAAAACACTACCCCCTACACTACCCAAACACCACTGCACTAACCTAAATCCTAAAACACTACCCCCAGCACGACCCCCTACACTACCCAAACACCACTGCACTACCCTAAAACATGACCCCCTACACTACACAAACACCACTGCACTACCCTAAACCCTAAAACACTACCCCCAGCACGACCCCCTACACAAGCACCACTGCACTACCCTAAACCCTAAAACACTACCCCCAGCACGACCCCCTACACTGCCCAAACACGACTGCACTGCCCTAAACCCTGAAACACCAGCCCCTGCACGACCCCTACACTGCCCGAACACCACTGCACTGCCCTAAACCCTGAAACACATACCCTAGCACGACCCCCTACACTGCCCGAACACCACTGCACTGCCCTAAACCCTGAAACACCACCCCTTCACAACCCCCTACACTGCCCGAACACCACTGCACTGCCCTAAACCCTGAAACACCACCCCCAGCATGACCCCTACACTGCCCGAACACCACTGCACTGCCCTAAACCCTGAAACACTACCCCCAGCAAGACCTCCTACACGGCCCGAACACCACTGCACTGCCCTAAACCCTGAAACATCACCCCCAGCAAGACCCCCTACACTGCCTGAACACCACTGACCTAAACCCTGAAACACCACCCCCAGCACGACCCCCTACATTTCCCGAACACCACTGCACTGCCCTAAACCCTGAAACACTACCCCCTGCACGACCCCCTACCCTGCCCGAACACCACTGCACTGCCCTAAACCCTGAAACACCACCCCCTGCACGACCCCCTACACTGCCCGAACACCACTGCACTGCCTTAAACCCTGAAACACCATCCCCAGCACGACCCCTTACACTGCACGAACACCACTGCACTGCCCTAAACCCTGAAACACTACCCCCAGCAAGACCCCCTACACTGCCCGAACACCACTGCACTGCCCTAAACCCTGAAACACCAGCCCCAGCAAGACCCCCTACACTGCCCGAACACCACTGCACTGCCCTAAACCCTGAAACACCACCCCCAGCAAGACCCCCTACACTGCCCGAACACCACTGCACTAAAGCCTGAAACACCACCCCCAGCAAGACCACCTACACTGGCCGAACACCACTGCTCTGCCCTAAACCCTGAAACACCACCCCCTGCACGAACCCCTACACTGCCCGAACACCACTGCACTGCCCTAAACCCTGAAACACCACCGCTCAGCACGACACCCTACACTGCATGAACACCACTGCACTGCCCTAAACCCTGAAACACCACCCCTCAGCACGACACCCTACACTGCCTGAACACCACTGCACTGCCCTAAACCCTGAAACACCACCCCCACAACGACCCCCTACACTGCCCGAACACCACTGCACTGCCCTAAACCCTGAAACACCACCCCCTGCACGACCCCCTACACTGCCCGAACACCACTGCACTGCCCTAAACCCTGAAACACCATCCCCAGCACGACCCCCTACACTGCACGAACACCACTGCACTGCCCTAAACCCTGAAACACTACCCCCAGCAAGACCCCCTACACTGCCCGAACACCACTGCACTGCCCTAAACCCTGAAACATCACCCCCAGCAAGACCCCTACACTGCCCTAAACCCTGAAACACCAGCCCCAGCAAGACCCCCTACACTGCCCAAACACCACTGCACTGCCCTAAACCCTGAAACACCACCCTCAGCAAGACCCCCTACACTGCCCGAACATCACTGCACTAAAGCCTGAAACACCACCCCCAGCAAGACCACCTACACTGACCGAACACCACTGCACTGCCCTAAACCCTGAAACACCACCCCTGCACGACCCCCTACACTGCCCAAACACCACTGCACTGCCCTAAACCCTGAAACACCACCCCTGCACGACCCCCTACACTGCCCGAACACCACTGCACTGCCCTAAACCCTGAAACACCACCCCCTGCACGACCTCCTACACTGCCAGAACACCACTGCACTGCCCTAAACCCTGAAACACCACCCCCAGCGCGACCCCCTACACTGCCCAAACACCACTGCACTGCCCTAAACCCTGAAACATCAACCCCAGCAAGACCCCCTACACTGCCTGAACACCACTGCCCTAAACCCTGAAACACCACCCCCTACACTGCACGAACACCACTGCACTGCTCTAAACCCTGAAACACCACCTCCAGCAAAACCCCCTACACTGCCTGAACACCATTGCTCTGCCCTAAATCCTGAAACACTAGCCCCAGCACGACCCCCTACACTGCCCAAACACCACTGCACTGCCCTAAACCCTGAAACACTACCCCCAGGACGACCCCCTACACTGCCCGAACACCACTGCACTGCCCTAAACCCTGAAACACCAGCCCCAGCAAAACCCCCTACACTGCCCGAACACCACTGCACTGCCCTAGACTCTGAAACACCAGCCCCAGCAAGACCCCCTACACTGCCCGAACACCACTGCACTGCCCTAAACCCTGAAACACCAGCCCCAGCATGACCCCTACACTGCCCGAACACCACTGCACTGCCCTAAACCCTGAAACACCAGCCCCAGCACGACCACCTACACTGCCCGAACACCACTGCACTGCCCTAAACCCTGAAACACCAGCCCCAGCACAACCCCCTACACTGCCCGAACACCACTGCACTGCCCTAAACCCTGAAACACCAGCCCCAGCACGACCCCCTACACTGCCCGAACACCACTGTACTGCCCTAAACCCTGAAACACCAGCCCCAGCACGACCCCCTACACTGCCCGAACACCACTGCACTGCCCTAAACCCTGAAACACCAACCCCTGCATGACCCCCTACACTGCCCAAACACCACTGCACTGCCCTAAACCCTGAAACACCACCCCCTGCAGCACCCCCTACACTGCCCGAACACCACTGCACTGCCCTAAACCCTGAAACACCACCCCTGCACCGCCCCCTACACTGCCCGAAGACCACTGCCCTAAACCCTGAAACACCACCCCCAGCACGACCCCTTTACTACTCGAACACCACTGCACTGCCCCAAACCCTGAAACACTACCCCCAGCACGACCCCCAACACTGCCCGAACACCACTGCCCTAAACCCTGAAACACCACCCCGTGCACGACCCCCTACACTGCCCGAACACCACTGCACTGCCCTAAACCCTGAAACACCACCCCCTACACTGCCCGAACACCACTGCACTGCCCTAAACCCTGAAACACCACCCCCAGCATGACCCCTACACTGCCCGAACACCACTGCACTGCCCTAAACCCTAAAACACCACCCCCAGCATTACCCCCTACACTGCCCAAACACCACTGCACTGCCCTAAACCCTAGAACACTACCCCCAGCACGACCCCCTACACTACCCAAACACCACTGCACTACCCTAAACCCTAAAATACTACCCCCAGCACAACCCCCTACACTACCCGAACACGACTGCACTGCCCTAAACCCTCAAACACTCCCCCAGTACGACCCCCTACACTACCCGAATACCACTGCACTGCCCTAAACCCTAAAACACTCCCCCCAGCACGACCCCCTACACTACCCGAACACCACTGCACTGCCCTAAACCCTAAAACACTAAACCCAGCATGACCCCCTACACTACCCAAACACCAATGCACTACCCTAATCCCTAAAACACTACCCCCGCATGACCCCCTACACTACCCTAAACCCTAAAACACTACCCCCGCACGACTCCCTACACTACCCAAAGACCACTGCACTACCCTAAACACTAAAACACGACCTCCTACACTACACAAACACCACTGCACTACCCTAAACCCTAAAACACTACCCCCTACACTACACAAACACCACTGCACTACCCTAAACCCTAAAAAACTACCCCAGCACGAACCACTACACTACCCAAACACCACTGCACTACCCTAAACCCTAAAAACTACCCCGGCAGTATCCCTACACTACCCAAACACCACTGCACTACCCTAAACCCTAAAACACTACCCCCAACAGTACCCCCTACACTACCCAAACACCACTGCACTACCCTAAATCACTACCCCCAGCACGACCCCCTACACTACCCAAACACCACTGCACTACCCTAAACCCTAAAACACTACCCCCAGCACGACCCCTACACTACCCAAACACCACTGCACTACCCTAAACCCTAAAACACTCCCACCAGCACGAATCCCTACACTACCCAAACACCACTGCACTACCCTAAACCCTAAATCTACCCCCAGCATGACCCCCTACACTACACAAACACCACTGCACTACCCTAAACCCTAAAACACTACCCCCAGCACGACCCTCTTCACTACCTAAACACAACTGCACAATTTGTTACAGGCGTTGCAACGCAGGCCTGTGGTGCTTACTGGAAGTACCTAGTGGGCTAGTTGGGCCCCAGGGACCCTCAGGATTCAAGGTGACCTAATCCCCCAACTTAAAACGCACCACCTGGCGCGTTTGCACAGTGGTGAAGGGAGGGGCGGGGCCTCAGGTGACATGTGCGCAAACACGCCCTGTGGTGCGTTTTAAGTTGGGGAATTAATTCCCTTTGAATCCTGAGGGACCCTGGGGCCAACTAGCCCACCAGGTACCTTCAGTAAGCACAACAGAGTTGCGTTGCAGAGAGGTGAAAAAGGTGCGTGGCCTCGGAACGCCTCTCTGCAACTCAGCTCTGTGGTCCTAACTGTAGGTACCTGGGGGACTAGTTGGGCCCCAGGGACCCTCAGGATTCAAGGGGACTTAATCCTGCAACTTAAAACGCGCCACAGGGTGCGTTTGCACACATGTCACCTCAGGCCCCCCTCCCTTCACCACTGTGCAAACGCGCCCTGTAGCGCGTTTTAAGAGGTAGTTTTAATCCCCCTGCCCTATTATGTACTAGGGACTTGCAGAGGAGGTCATGCTAATCACAGGGGTACCCCAACGCATAGTGTTCCCTAGTGTATGTAGGTGTTTTCACTGTATTCTAAGTGTCTTTTAGCATAGCACTGGCTCTGGTTAGTCAGAGTCAGTTACCACCAGTACCCGTCTGAAAAAGTTGTGGGCACAGGATGATTTTGCAACAAGGCCTCTTTCTGCTCCTCTGTTGGTTCTTTCTGCACATCTTTTGCTTCTTTCTGTGCGTTTTTTCTTCTTTCTTCACATGTCCTACCTCTGTAGGCATAGTTAGAAACGAGCATTTAAAAAAACCTTTGAAATTCACTTAAAAAATCATAGGTTTCAGGCACGTTATAGTTAGAAATTAGCATTTAAAAAACCTTTGAAATTCACTGAAAAAACCATAGGTTTCAGACACGTTATAGTTAGAAATTAGCATTTAAAAACCTTTGAAATTCACTGAAAAAACCATAGGTTTTAGGGACAGTTATAGTTAGTTGGACATTTCACTCGTACAAAACCATAGAAATTCCCCCGTTATAGTTAGTTCAGCTAACTATAACTCGCGCCCTGCAATGCACTGCTGATGACGTCACATATTACATCACTCATGACATGGTCAGTGAATATATATATATATATATATATATATATATTTTATAAACAAAGCATCCTCGATTGAAAGCGCACTCAAAACCAACTCCATTTATTGGCAAAGCAGCATTTCTTCACACAAAGTTCATCTTTTGCCTTACGCGTTTCGGGGCTTCAATCCCCTTGATCACAGGCATTGACATGTAATGGCCCAGTAGTATTTCGTTTCTGAAAGGCACTCCTCAGCATGTGATCAATTAAGCCCTCCAATGGGCAACAGATGGATTAAAATTATGTTGCATGCTGGAATCGGAAGTCCGAAATTATTTGCTTTTAGTAAAGTTACACAGTGCCTTTCTGTAATTGCTCCCTTCGTAGGCTCTGTCCAATTACATATAATATTTGTCATTTTCAGTAACCCTCCAGTGGGCCTCATGCATGAGAAATGTTACCTTTCATGCCAGCTGGTTTTCCAAATGGGGAAACTCCGAGCAGTTCAGTGTCTCCATGGCCCCCAGATTTGAGGAGTGGTGCGTCTTCGCGGCTGGACTGCCGCCGTAAATTTTATAAACAAAGCATCCTCGATTGAAAGCGCACTCAAAACCAACTCCATTTATTGGCAAAGCAGCATTTCTTCACACAAAGTTCATCTTTTGCCTTACGCGTTTCGGGGCTTCAATCCCCTTGATCACAGGCATTGACATGTAATGGCCCAGTAGTATTTCGTTTTTGAAAGGCACTCCTCAGCATGTGATCAATTAAGCCCTCCAATGGGCAACAGATGGATTAAAATTATGTTGCATGCTGGAATCGGTGCACTTTCATTCCGAGGAGGCTTTGTTTTAAAAAATTATGGCGGTAGCTCAGCCGCGAAAGCGCACCGCCCCTGAAGTCTGGGGGCCATGGAGACTAATGAACTGTTCAGAGTTTCCCGTTTGGATTGCCAGCTGGCCTTCAAAAGGAACAGCTTTCATGCTGGAGACCCATCGGAGGGTTTGTAAAATCGACGAAATGATGTAATGGGACAGAGCCTACTAAGGAAATAATTGTGCAAGAAGGAATTTAAATGTTACTTAAACAGAAAATAATTACGGACTTCTTTCCCCAGCATGCAACACTATGTTGTACTTACCTGTTGCCCATTGGAGGGTTTAAAAGTCACATGCTGTGAAGTGCCTTCTTTCATGAAATACTATCCCATTACATGTCTATGTCTGTGATCAAGGGGATTGAAGCCCCGAAACGCGTAAGGCGAAGAGACTGACTCTGTGCGTGAATAAATGCTGTTCTGCCTATGGAAAAGAGCTGGTTTTGAGTGCACTTTCATTCCGAGGAGGCTTTGTTTTAAAAAAAAATATATATATATATATATATATTATTCAACAAACGCCCGAAAGCTTGAGAATGCACTCGACAGACAATAAACACCTTCCGGTATTAATTCAAATTTGGAAACCAGTATCTGTATTCCACGTTAAAAGTCTTTATTTGCCAACGCGTTTCGAGGCTCCAGCCTCTTCTTCACAGGCAGCTTTGATCTACAGCACAAAAGTTCCAATTAGTTGCATGCTTTGTTTATATATACGCCCCCAGTGGGCTACGCTTAGTGCGATTAATTTTTAAAGCATGCTGGAACATGTGGTCCACATTGGATCAGTTATTACTCTCAGTGAGTTCTGTGCCACAGTCTTCTCTTCATAGCTTTTCACATACCCCCAGTGAGCCCCAGGATACAGTGCAGGTTCATTGTTCCACATTCGCTGTATATATATTTATATATATATATATATATCCACAACGACTATCCGCTCTAATCAGGTTAGTGCAGCCGCACTTTCCCTTGTATCCAAAAACCGACAGCATAGCTCCAGGTCCAACTGCTTGCTTAGTGAATTTTATTGTAGCATTTTACAATGTTTCAGCAACACCCCACAAGAGAAAGCCTACGAGTTTCGGCTTACGCCTTCAACCGGGCTAGCCCATCTACCCCACAAACAGTGTTTAAAAAGAAACAAGGGACTCATACATCCACATTCTACACTTCCTGTTGGCAACATCTAGAATGTACAATTGGTACTACCGTCACATGGTTTCGGCCGTGTTGGAATTCTGAAGGGCAATCTCAGAACAGTCACATTGATACACAATTTCACATATTAAATCCCTCAACACAGTAAATAGGAGGGAGGGAAACAGGGGAGGGACAAAAACCACTCAATTGATTACTGTAGTACTGGAGAATTGATTTCTACCATATATATCCATAAAGGAGCATGTAAAACCACATGGGCAATTAGGGTTGTAACAAATATTGTATAGAATATCCATGTAAACCTAAAATTTTTCAGATCGTACTTTTACCAAAATATTTATATCTCATGCAAATGCCATTTAAGGATACTCAACCTTGATCATGCAAGTGTCATTATCAAAAATTAAAAGTGCTTATGCTACTTATCATATTGCACGAATCCCATAAAATGCACTGACATATTTCTAATGCATTACATTACCAGGATGACTTTGAGTAACCTGCAAAATGTTTGCATCCTCCAACAACTTGAAGGAATCTAAAGTGCAAATGCTTCCGTAAACAACCCACTCTTATTATAAATAAGCACCATGAAGGGGATATAAATAAGTAATCTCTAAAAGTTCAAGTATGTTAACTAATCCAGTCATAAATACATGCAATACATATTTAAATTCATTGTTAATATATACAAAGGAGTGCAAATGTATCCATCCCTGTTCCCAAAAAATACAAAAGAATCATCAAAGACTGCATCTTCTAGCCCCAACAAATACTACTGCCTTTCCCAGAGCATGATAGAAACTCTACTGATGTGCCTGAAATGCTGTGAGATCCCTATATAATCTCTTCCAATACTGTATAAAGTCCAAGTGCTGTCAAATAGTAAACATACATCCTGGGAAAATGCGGGTCAGTCTAAAAAACACACACCTATGTCCTCATGTTTCAAATCAAAGGGAGTAAAAATCAGAGTGGTCTCTTCAATTGGATATGTCATACCCTCAACCAGGACCACAGCTGGAGAACTCTTGGAACATAGTACAGATAAAAACAGATTCACAAATGGACATGAAGTTCAGCATCAATGTTATGGGCCCATGGTTTCTAGGTGCCTAAGAGAATGTTCATCCCCGATTCACACTGGCACAATTCCAATTCCCTATTGCCTCTACATGGATGCGTTTTGATATGTTTCAAACCATAGTATTGAAAAGAGGTCATAACACCTTGATGCTGTTCCCAAAAATTCTTAGCCATGGGGTAGGTACGATCCTGATGTTTTATAGCCCCGATGTGCTGCAAGATCCTAAGTTTCAACCGATTGATTGTACTGCCCACATATCGCAGTCCACAGCCACATTCCAATACATATACAACAAGTTTTGTTTCACAGATAATCAATTCTTTGATTTTGATCATCCTACCCTCAAAAGTCTTGTACTCAATGCAATTCAGTCCAAAATTTACAGGCCTTACAAGTGGCACATTTTCTGAAACCCAAATTTCTTTCGGTCAGCCAATTAGATTCTGGATGATACATGGATCTGGTTAACATGTCTCCTAAAGATGGTGCCTTTCGAAATGTAATCTTGGGGTGCTGACCAGCAACATCTCTCAAATGTTCATCATGTTTCAAAATGTGCCAATACTTATTAATCAGAGAGCTGATCCAACTATGCTCCATATTATATCCCATAAAAAAGCATATAGCTTGGTCCTGGTCACCATCTACCCCACATATCGGAGTGATGAAACTTGTGTACTCAACAACTGCTCCCTGTTTTTAGTTAAAACCCTTTCTTTTGCTTCTCTGAGGACCCGCAATCGATATCCCCTTTCTGCAAATCTCATAATCATCAAATTGGCTTCATTTTCAAATAATTCATCAGTGGGACAGATTCTACGAGCCCTCAATAATTGACTGTGCAGAATATTCCATTTTAGAGAACACGGGTGTCCACTGTTACCATGTAAAATGGAGTTGCAGTCAGTTTTTTTTTAAAAACCTTAGTTTGTTAGGAGTCACCCTCTACTTGCAATCTTGTCCAGGAAATCAATTTTTGGCATACTCCACTTCCCAGTCAATTGTATATTGTATGGGTGGGCATTGAGAATAGTACTGTACTCACATAAAGATGTTTCATCTCCTTCCCATAAAATAAACAAATCATCAATGAAACGTACACACATGGCAATCTTATTGGTGTATACTCTGCATTACTTTCTGCCCATGCAATTTCTTTCTCCCACCATCCTATATATATATATATATATATATATATATATTCACTGAAAAAACCATAGGTTTCAGACACGTTATAGTTAGAAATTAGCATTTAAAAACCTTTGAAATTGACTGAAAAAACCATAGGTTTTAGGGACAGTTATAGTTAGTTGGACATTTCACTCGTACAAAACCATAGAAATTCCCCGTTATAGTTAGTTCAGCTAACTATAACTCACGCCCGAAATGCACTGCTGATGACGTCACATATTACATCACTCATGACATGGTCAGTGACATCACTGATGACATCACTGATGACATCTCAAATGACATCACTGATGACATCACTGATGACATCATCCAGTGACTGTGTGTTTCTGTAAAGTTTAAATATGTTTAATATATATAGGGAAAGGCGTATTGAAGAATGAGTGGGTGTATAAGTGTCTGAATGGATGATTTAGTACGTGAGTGACTGACTCTACAAGTGAGTGATTAAATGTATCTTACTGAATGCATGGGTTAGTGACTAAACTGTGTGAATGTCTGTATCCGTCTGTCTGTTGGTTTGTAAGCGGCTGCATGGCTTTCTGAATAGCTACATGAGTGTCTACATGGGTTATTGATTGATTGTCTGAGTATCTGTATGGGTGCCTGAGTGTTTGTGTGGGTGGGGTGTGTGTGACTCTGTGCATAGATGTGTGAGTTGGTGATTCACTGGGTGCATGGTTTCAAGAGTGCATCTGTGATGGACTGTATGGGTGGGTGAGTGTGTGTATGGGTGTGTTAGTGATTGAATGTATATCTCAGTGGTACATGTGTGAGTAACTACATAGGCAGTATATATGTGTGTTGGAGTATATAAATGGCTATAAGTGAGAGTGTGTGATTGTGAGAGTGGCTGTTTGGATGAGTGTGTACTTGTATCAGTGATTGTATAAGAGCGTAAGAATGTGCTAGTATTTGTATGAGTAAGTGAGCTGGTGTGTGTATAACTGTATAGGTGAGTAAATGGGTGTGTGATTAAGTTCTTTGCATGACTGACTAGGTGTGTGAGTACCTCTATGGATGAGTGGCGGTGTGTGAGTGTTTATATAGGTGTATGAGTGCATATGATAGTCCTGTACTGAGTGACTACGTATGAGTGACTGTACGGGTGAGTGAGTGGATGTGTGTGTAGACCTAAGAATCAGTGAGTGGGTATGTCGTTTTTGGTGTTGGAGTGTCTATGGTTTTGAGAATGGCAGTCTGTAATTTAGAGTGGGTGTATCAAAAAGTTATATTAAGGTGTGAGAAGATGCATGAAATTATCACATGGATGATGTCATCAGTGATGTCATTTGAGATGTCATCAGTGATGTCATCAGTGATGTCACTGACCATGTCATGAGTGATGTAATATGTGATGTCATCAGCAGTGCATTGTAGGCGCGAGTTATAGTTAGCTGAACTAACTATAACGGGGAATTTCTATGGTTTTGTACGAGTGAAATGTCCAACTAACTATAACTGTCCCTAAAACCTATGGTTTTTTCAGTGAATTTCAAAGGTTTTTTAAATGCTATTTTCTAACTATAACGTGTCTGAAACCTATGGTTTTTTCAGTGAATTTCAAAGGTTTTTTAAATGCTAATTTCTAACTATAACGTGCCTGAAACCTATGATTTTTAAGTGAATTTCAAAGGTTTTTTTAAATGCTAGTTTCTAACTATGCCTACAGAGGTAGGACATGTGAAGAAAGAAGAAAAACGCACAGAAAGAAGCAAAAGATGTGCAGAAAGAACCAACAGAGGAGCAGAAAGAGGCCTTGTTGCAAAATCATCCTGTGCCCACAACTTTTTCAGACGGGTACTGGTGGTAACTGACTCTGACTAACCAGAGCCAGTGCTATGCTAAAAGACACTTAGAATACAGTGAAAACACCTACATACACTAGGGAACACTATGCGTTGGGGTACCCCTGTGATTAGCATGACCTCCTCTGCAAGTCCCTAGTACATAATAGGGCAGGGGATTAAAACTACCTCTTAAAACGCGCTACAGGGCGCGTTTGCACAGTGGTGAAGGGAGGGGGGCCTGAGGTGACATGTGTGCAAACGCACTCCGTGGCGCGTTTTAAGTTGCGGGATTAAGTCCCCTTGAATCCTGAGGGTCCCTGGGGCCCAACTAGCCCCCCAGGTACCTACAGTTAGGACCACAGAGCTGAGTTGCAGAGAGGCGTTCCGAGGCCACGCACCTTTTTTCACCTCTCTGCAACTCAACTCTGTTGTGCTTACTGAAGGTACCTGGTGGGCTAGTTGGCCCCCAGGGTCCCTCAGGATTCAAAGGGAATTAATTACCCAACTTAAAACGCACCACAGGGCGTGTTTGCGCACATGTCACCTGAGGCCCCGCCCTCTCCTTCACCACTGTGCAAACGCGCCCCGTGGTGCGTTTTAAGTTGGGGGATTAGGTCACCTTGAATCCTGAGGGTCCCTGGGGCCCAACTAGCCAACTAGGTACTTCCAGTAAGCACCACAGGCCTGCGTTGCAACGCCTGTAACAAATTGTGAAGTTGTGTTTAGGTAGTGAAGAGGGTCGTGCTGGGGGTAGTGTTTTAGGGTTTAGGGTAGTGCAGTGGTGTTTGTGTAGTGTAGGGGGTCATGCTGGGGGTAGATTTAGGGTTTAGGGTAGTGCAGTGGTGTTTGGGTAGTGTAGGGAGTTGTGCTGGGGAGTGTTTTAGGGTTTAGGGTAGTGCAGTGGTGTTTGGGTAGTGTAGGGGGTCGTGCTGGGGTAGGTTTTTAGGGTTTAGGGTAGTGCAGTGGTGTTTGGGTAGTGTAGGGGTCATGCTGGGGGTAGTGATTTAGGGTAGTGCAGTGGTGTTTGGGTAGTGTAGGAGGTACTGCTGGGGGTAGTGTTTTAGGGTTTAGGTTAGTGCAGTAGTGTTTGGGTAGTGTAGGGGTACTGCTGGGGTAGTGTTTTAGGGTTTAGGGTAGTGCAGTGGTGTTTGTGTAGTGTAGGGGGTAGTGTTTTAGGGTTTAGGGTAGTGCAGTGGTGTTTGTGTAGTGTAGGAGGTCGTGTTTTAGGGTTTAGGGTAGTGCAGTGGTCTTTGGGTAGTGTAGGGGGTCATGCGGGGGGTAGTGTTTTAGGGTTTAGGGCAGTGCAGTGGTGTTTGGGTAGTGTAGGGGGTCGTGCTGGGGGGAGTGTTTTAGGGTTTAGGGCAGTGCTGTGGTGTTCGGGTAGTGTAGGGGGTCGTGCTGGGAGGAGTGTTTTAGGGTTTAGGGCAGTGCAGTGGTGTTTGGGCAGTATAGGGGGTAATGCTGGGGGTCGTGTTTTAGGGTTTAGGGCAGTGCAGTGGTGTTCGGGCAGTGTAGGGGGTCGTGCTGGGGGTGGTGTTTCAGGGTTTAGGGCAGTGCAGTGGTGTTCGGGCAGTGTAGGGGTGGTGTTTCAGGGTTTAGTGCAGTGGTGTTCGGGCAGTGTAGGGGGTCGTGCAGGGGGTGGTGTTTCAGGGTTTAGGGCAGTGGTGTGTTGGGCAGTGTAGGGGGTCGTGCTGGGGTGGTGTTTCAGGGTGTGGGACAGTGCAGTGGTGTTCGAGCAGTAAAGGGGTCGTGCTGGGGGTGGTGTTTCAGGGTTTAGGGCAGTGCAGTGGTGTTCAGGCAGTGTAGGGGGCGGTGCAGGGGTGGTGTTTCAGGGTTTAGGGCAGTGCAGTGGTGTTCGGGCAGTGTAGGGGGTGCTGCAGGGGGTGGTGTTTCAGGGTTTAGGGCAGTGCAGTGGTGTTCGGGCAGTGTAGGGGGTCGTGCTGGGGCTGGTGTTTCAGGGTTTAGGGCAGTACAGTGGTGTTCGGGCAGTGTAGGGGGTCGTGCTGGGGCTGGTGTTTCAGGGTTTAGGGCAGTGCAGTGGTGTTCGGGCAGTGTAGGGGGTCGTGCTGGGGCTGGTGTTTCAGGGTTTAGGGCAGTGCAGTGGTGTTCGGGCAGTGTAGGTGGTCGTGCTGGGACTGGTGTTTCAGGGTTTAGGGCAGTGCAGTGGTGTTCGGGCAGTGTAGGGGGTCGTGCTGGGGCTGGTGTTTCAGGGTTTAGGGCAGTGCAGTGGTGTTCGGGCAGTGTAGGGGGTCGTGCTGGGGGTGGTGTTTCAGGGTTTAGGGCAGTGCAGTGGTGTTCGGGCAGTGTAGGGGTCATGCTGGGGCTAGTGTTTCAGGATTTAGGGCAGAGCAATGGTGTTAAGGCAGTGTAGGGGGTTTTGCTGGAGGTGGTGTTTCAGGGTTTAGGGCAGTGCAGTGGTGTTCGTGCAGTGTAGGGGGTCTTGTTTCAGGGTTTAGGGCAGTGGTGTTCAGGCAGTGTAGGGGGTCTTGCTGGGGTTGATGTTTCAGGGTTTAGGGCAGTGCAGTGGTGTTCGGGCAGTGTAGGGGGTCGTGCAGGGGGTGGTGTTTCAGGGTTTAGGGCAGTGCAGTGGTGTTTGGGCAGTGTAGGGGGTCGTGCAGGGGGTGGTGTTTCAGGGTTTAGGGCAGTGCAGTGGTGTTCGGCCAGTGTAGGTGGTCTTGTTGGGGCTGGTGTTTCAGGCTTTAGTGCAGTGGTGTTCGGGCAGTGTAGGGGGTCTTGCTGGGGGTGGTGTTTCAGGGTTTAGGGGCAGTGCAGTGGTGTTTGGGCAGTGTAGGGGTCTTGCTGGGGCTGGTGTTTTAGGGTTTAGGGCAGTGCAGTGGTGTTCGGGCAGTGTAGGGGGTCGTGCTGGGTCTGGTGTTTGAGGGTTTAGGGAAGTGCAGTGGTGTTCGTGCAGTGTAGGGGGTCGTGCTGGGGGTGGTGTTTCAGGGTTTAGGGCAGTGCAGTGGTTTTCGGGCAGTGGAGGCGGTCGTGCTGGGGCTGGTGTTTCAGGGTTTAGGGCAGTGCAGTGGTGTTCGGGCAGTGTACGGGGTTGTGCTGGGGCTGGTGTTTCAGGGTTTAGGGCAGTGCAGTGGTGTTCGGGCGGTGTAGGGGGTCGTGCTGGGGGTGGTGTTTCAGGGTTTAGGGCAGTGCAGTGGTGTTCGGGCAGTGTAGGGGGTCGTGCTGGGGCTGGTGTTTCATGGTTTAGGGCAGTGCAGTGGTGTTCGGGCAGTGTAGGGGGTCGTGCTGGGGGTGGTGTTTCAGGGTTTAGGGCAGTGCAGTGGTGTTCAGGCAGTGTAGGGGGTCATGCTGGGGGTGGTGTTTCAGGGTTTAGGGAAGTGCAGTGGTGTTTGGGCAGTTTAGGGGGTCATGCTGGGGCTAGTGTTTCAGGATTTAGGGCAGAGCAATGGTGTTCAGGCAGTGTAGGGGGTTTTGCTGGAGGTGGTGTTTCAGGGTTTAGGGCAGTGCAGTGGTGTTCGTGCAGTGTAGGGTGTGGTGTTTCAGGGTTTAGGGCAGTGGTGTTCAGGCAGTGTAGGGGGTCTTGCTGGGGTTGATGTTTCAGGGTTTAGGGCAGTGCAGTGGTGATTTTTTGGTAGTGTAGGGGGTCGTGCTGGGGTTGGTGTTTCAGGGTTTAGGGCAGTGCAGTGGTGTTCCGGCAGTGTAGGAGGTCGTGCAGGGGGTGGTGTTTCAGGGTTTAGGGCAGTGCAGTGGTGTTCGGGCAGTGTAGGGGGTCGTGCTGGGGGTGGTGTTTCAGGGTTTAGTGCAGTGCAGTGGTGTTCAGGCAGTGTAGGGGGTCATGCTGGGGTGGTGTTTCAGGGTTTAGGGCAGTGCAGTGGTGTTTGGGCAGTGTAGGGGTCATGCTGGGGCTAGTGTTTCAGGATTTAGGGCAGAGCAATGGTGTTCAGGCAGTGTAGGGGGTTTTGCTGGAGGTGGTGTTTCAGGGTTTAGGGCAGTGCAGTGGTGTTCGTGCAGTGTAGGGGGTGGTGTTTCAGGGTTTAGGGCAGTGGTGTTCAGGCAGTGTAGGGGGTCTTGCTGGGGTTGATGTTTCAGGGTTTAGGGCAGTGCAGTGGTGTTTGGGTAGTGTAGGGGGTCGTGCTGGGGGTGGTGTTTCAGGGTTTAGGGCAGTGCAGTGGTGTTCCGGCAGTGTAGGGGGTCGTGCAGGGAGTGGTGTTTCAGGGTTTAGGGCAGTGCAGTGGTGTTCGGGCAGTGTAGGGTGTCGTGCTGGGAGTGGTGTTTCAGGGTTTAGGGCAGTGCAGTGGTGTTCGGGCATTGTAGGGTGTCGTGCTGAGGGGTGGTGTTTCAGGGTTTAGGGCAGTGCAGAGGTGTTCGGGCAGTGTAGGGGGTCGTGCAGGGGGTGGTGTTTCAGGGTTTAGGGCAGTGCAGTGGTGTTTGGGCAGTGTAGGGGGTCATGCAGGGGGGGGTGTTTCAGGGTTTAGGGCAGTCTAGTGGTGTTCGGCCAGTGTAGGTGGTCTTGCTGGGGGTGGTGTTTCAGGCTTTAGTGCAGTGGTGTTCGGGCAGTGTAGGGGGTCTTGCTGGGGATGGTGTTTCAGGGTTTAGGGCAGTGCAGTGGTGTTCGGGCAGTGTAGGGGGTCTTGCTGGGGCTGGTGTTTTAGGGTTTAGGGCAGTGCAGTGGTGTTCGGGCAGTAAAGGGGGTCGTGCTGGGGCTGGTGTTTGAGGGTTTAGGGAAGTGCAGTGGTGTTCGTGCAGTGTAGGGGGTCGTGCTGGGGCTGGTGTTTCAGGGTTTAGGGCAGTGCAGTGGTTTTCGGGCAGTGAGGCGGTCGTGCTGGGGCTGGTGTTTCAGGGTTTAGGGCAGTGCAGTGGTGTTCGGGCAGTGTACGGGGTTGTGCTGGGGCTGGTGTTTCAGGGTTTAGTGCAGTGCAGTGGTGTTCGGGCAGTGTAGGGGTCGTGCTGGGGGTGGTGTTTCAGGGTTTAGGGCAGTGCAGTGGTGTTCGGGCAGTGTAGGGGGTCGTGCTGGGGCTGGTGTTTCATGGATTAGGGCAGTGCAGTGGTGTTCGGGCAGTGTAGGGGGTCGTGCTGGGGGTGGTGTTTCAGGGTTTAGGGCAGTGCAGTGGTGTTCAGGCAGTGTAGGGGGTCAAGCTGGGGGTGGTGTTTCAGGGTTTAGGGCAGTGCAGTGGTGTACGGGCAGTGTAGGGGGTCTTGCTGGGGGTGGTGTTTCAGGGTTTAGGGCAGTGGTGTTCGGGCAGTGTAGGGGTCTTGCTGGGGGTAGTGTTTCGGAGTTTAGGGCAGTGCAGTGGTGTTCGGGCAGTGTAGGGGATCGTGCAGGGGGTGGTGTTTCAGGGTTTAGGGCAGTGCAGTGGTGTTCGGGCAGTGTAGGGGGTCGTGCTGGGGGTGGTGTTTTAGGGTTTAGGGTAGTGCAGTGGTGTTTGTGTAGTGTAGGGGGTCATGCTGGGGGTAGATTTAGGGTTTAGGGTAGTGCAGTGGTGTTTGGGTAGTGTAGGGAGTTGTGCTGGGGGAGTGTTTTAGGGTTTAGGGTAGTGCAGTGGTGTTTGGGTAGTGTAGGGGGTCGTGGCTGGGGGTAGGTGTTTTAGGGTTTAGGGTAGTGCAGTGGTGTTTGGGTAGTGTAGGGGGTCATGCTGGGGGTAGTGATTTAGGGTAGTGCAGTGGTGTTTGGGTAGTGTAGGAGGTACTGCTGGGGGTAGTGTTTTAGGGTTTAGGTTAGTGCAGTAGTGTTTGGGTAGTGTAGGGGTACTGCTGGGGGTAGTGTTTTAGGGTTTAGGGTAGTGCAGTGGTGTTTGTGTAGTGTAGGGGGTAGTGTTTTAGGGTTTAGGGTAGTGCAGTGGTGTTTGTGTAGTGTAGGAGGTCGTGTTTTAGGGTTTAGGGTAGTGCAGTGGTCTTTGGGTAGTGTAGGGGGTCATGCGGGGGTAGTGTTTTAGGGTTTAGGGCAGTGCAGTGGTGTTTGGGTAGTGTAGGGGGTCGTGCTGGGGGAGTGTTTTAGGGTTTAGGGCAGTGCTGTGGTGTTCGGGTAGTGTAGGGGGTCGTGCTGGGAGGAGTGTTTTAGGGTTTAGGGCAGTGCAGTGGTGTTTGGGCAGTATAGGGGTAATGCTGGGGGTCGTGTTTTAGGGTTTAGGGCAGTGCAGTGGTGTTCGGGCAGTGTAGGGGGTCGTGCTGGGGGTGGTGTTTCAGGGTTTAGGGCAGTGCAGTGGTGTTCGGGCAGTGTAGGGGGTGGTGTTTCAGGGTTTAGTGCAGTGGTGTTCGGGCAGTGTAGGGGGTCGTGCAGGGGGTGGTGTTTCAGGGTTTAGGGCAGTGGTGTTTGGGCAGTGTAGGGGGTCGTGCTGGGGTGGTGTTTCAGGGTGTGGGACAGTGCAGTGGTGTTCGAGCAGTAAAGGGGGTCGTGCTGGGGGTGGTGTTTCAGGGTTTAGGGCAGTGCAGTGGTGTTCAGGCAGTGTAGGGGGCGGTGCAGGGGTGGTGTTTCAGGGTTTAGGGCAGTGCAGTGGTGTTCGGGCAGTGTAGGGGGTGCTGCAGGGGTGGTGTTTCAGGGTTTAGGGCAGTGCAGTGGTGTTCGGGCAGTGTAGGGGGTCGTGCTGGGGCTGGTGTTTCAGGGTTTAGGGCAGTACAGTGGTGTTCGGGCAGTGTAGGGGGTCGTGCTGGGGCTGGTGTTTCAGGGTTTAGGGCAGTGCAGTGGTGTTCGGGCAGTGTAGGGGGTCGTGCTGGGGCTGGTGTTTCAGGGTTTAGGGCAGTGCAGTGGTGTTCGGGCAGTGTAGGTGGTCGTGCTGGGACTGGTGTTTCAGGGTTTAGGGCAGTGCAGTGGTGTTCGGGCAGTGTAGGGGGTCGTGCTGGGGCTGGTGTTTCAGGGTTTAGGGCAGTGCAGTGGTGTTCGGGCAGTGTAGGGGTCGTGCTGGGGGTGGTGTTTCAGGGTTTAGGGCAGTGCAGTGGTGTTCGGGCAGTGTAGGGGTCATGCTGGGGCTAGTGTTTCAGGATTTAGGGCAGAGCAATGGTGTTCAGGCAGTGTAGGGGTTTTGCTGGAGGTGGTGTTTCAGGGTTTAGGGCAGTGCAGTGGTGTTCGTGCAGTGTAGGGGGTGTTGTTTCAGGGTTTAGGGCAGTGGTGTTCAGGCAGTGTAGGGGTCTTGCTGGGGTTGATGTTTCAGGGTTTAGGGCAGTGCAGTGGTGTTCGGGCAGTGTAGGGGGTCGTGCAGGGGTGGCGTTTCAGGGTTTAGGGCAGTGCAGTGGTGTTTGGGCAGTGTAGGGGGTCGTGCAGGGGGTGGTGTTTCAGGGTTTAGGGCAGTGCAGTGGTGTTCGGCCAGTGTAGGTGGTCTTGTTGGGGCTGGTGTTTCAGGCTTTAGTGCAGTGGTGTTCGGGCAGTGTAGGGGGTCTTGCTGGGGGTGGTGTTTCAGGGTTTAGGGCAGTGCAGTGGTGTTTGGGCAGTGTAGGGGGTCTTGCTGGGGCTGGTGTTTTAGGGTTTAGGGCAGTGCAGTGGTGTTCGGGCAGTGTAGGGGGTCGTGCTGGGTCTGGTGTTTGAGGGTTTAGGGAAGTGCAGTGGTGTTCGTGCAGTGTAGGGGGTCGTGCTGGGGGTGGTGTTTCAGGGTTTAGGGCAGTGCAGTGGTGTTCGGGCAGTGGAGGCGGTCGTGCTGGGGCTGGTGTTTCAGGGTTTAGGGCAGTGCAGTGGTGTTCGGGCAGTGTACGGGGTTGTGCTGGGGCTGGTGTTTCTGGGTTTAGGGCAGTGCAGTAGTGTTCGGGCGGTGTAGGGGGTCGTGCTGGGGGTGGTGTTTCAGGGTTTAGGGCAGTGCAGTGGTGTTCGGGCAGTGTAGGGGGTGGTGTTTCAGGGTTTGAGTGCAGTGGTGTTCGGGCAGTGTAGGGGTCGTGCAGGGGGTGGTGTTTCAGGGTTTAGGGCAGTGGTGTTTGGGCAGTGTAGGGGGTCGTGCTGGGGTGGTGTTTCAGGGTGTGGGACAGTGCAGTGGTGTTCGAGCAGTAAAGGGGGTCGTGCTGGGGGTGGTGTTTCAGGGTTTAGGGCAGTGCAGTGGTGTTCAGGCAGTGTAGGGGCGGTGCAGGGGTGGTGTTTCAGGGTTTAGGGCAGTGCAGTGGTGTTCGGGCAGTGTAGGGGTGCTGCAGGGGGTGGTGTTTCAGGGTTTAGGGCAGTGCAGTGGTGTTCGGGCAGTGTAGGGGGTCGTGCTGGGGCTGGTGTTTCAGGGTTTAGGGCAGTACAGTGGTGTTCGGGCAGTGTAGGGGGTCGTGCTGGGGCTGGTGTTTCAGGGTTTAGGGCAGTGCAGTGGTGTTCGGGCAGTGTAGGGGGTCGTGCTGGGGCTGGTGTTTCAGGGTTTAGGGCAGTGCAGTGGTGTTCGGGCAGTGTAGGTGGTCGTGCTGGGACTGGTGTTTCAGGGTTTAGGGCAGTGCAGTGGTGTTCGGGCAGTGTAGGGGGTCGTGCTGGGGCTGGTGTTTCAGGGTTTAGGGCAGTGCAGTGGTGTTCGGGCAGTGTAGGGGGTCGTGCTGGGGGTGGTGTTTCAGGGTTTAGGGCAGTGCAGTGGTGTTCGGGCAGTGTAGGGGTCATGCTGGGGCTAGTGTTTCAGGATTTAGGGCAGAGCAATGGTGTTCAGGCAGTGTAGGGGGTTTTGCTGGAGGTGGTGTTTCAGGGTTTAGGGCAGTGCAGTGGTGTTCGTGCAGTGTAGGGGGTGTTGTTTCAGGGTTTAGGGCAGTGGTGTTCAGGCAGTGTAGGGGGTCTTGCTGGGGTTGATGTTTCAGGGTTTAGGGCAGTGCAGTGGTGTTCGGGCAGTGTAGGGGGTCGTGCAGGGGTGGCGTTTCAGGGTTTAGGGCAGTGCAGTGGTGTTTGGGCAGTGTAGGGGGTCGTGCAGGGGGTGGTGTTTCAGGGTTTAGGGCAGTGCAGTGGTGTTCGGCCAGTGTAGGTGGTCTTGTTGGGGCTGGTGTTTCAGGCTTTGAGTGCAGTGGTGTTCGGGCAGTGTAGGGGGTCTTGCTGGGGGTGGTGTTTCAGGGTTTAGGGCAGTGCAGTGGTGTTTGGGCAGTGTAGGGGGTCTTGCTGGGGCTGGTGTTTTAGGGTTTAGGGCAGTGCAGTGGTGTTCGGGCAGTGTAGGGGGTCGTGCTGGGTCTGGTGTTTGAGGGTTTAGGGAAGTGCAGTGGTGTTCGTGCAGTGTAGGGGGTCGTGCTGGGGGTGGTGTTTCAGGGTTTAGGGCAGTGCAGTGGTTTTCGGGCAGTGGAGGCGGTCGTGCTGGGGCTGGTGTTTCAGGGTTTAGGGCAGTGCAGTGGTGTTCGGGCAGTGTACGGGGTTGTGCTGGGGCTGGTGTTTCAGGGTTTAGGGCAGTGCAGTAGTGTTCGGGCGGTGTAGGGGGTCGTGCTGGGGGTGGTGTTTCAGGGTTTAGGGCAGTGCAGTGGTGTTTGGGCAGTGTAGGGGGTCGTGCTGGGGCTGGTGTTTCATGGTTTAGGGCAGTGCAGTGGTGTTCGGGCAGTGTAGGGGGTCGTGCTGGGGTGGTGTTTCAGGGTTTAGGGCAGTGCAGTGGTGTTCAGGCAGTGTAGGGGGTCATGCTGGGGGTGGTGTTTCAGGGTTTAGGGCAGTGCAGTGGTGTTTGGGCAGTTTAGGGGGTCATGCTGGGGCTAGTGTTTCAGGATTTAGGGCAGAGCAATGGTGTTCAGGCAGTGTAGGGGGTTTTGCTGGAGGTGGTGTTTCAGGGTTTAGGGCAGTGCAGTGGTGTTCGTGCAGTGTAGGGTGTGGTGTGTTTCAGGGTTTAGGGCAGTGGTGTTCAGGCAGTGTAGGGGGTCTTGCTGGGGTTGATGTTTCAGGGTTTAGGGCAGTGCAGTGGTGATTTTTGGCAGTGTAGGGGGTCGTGCTGGGGTTGGTGTTTCAGGGTTTAGGGCAGTGCAGTGGTGTTCCGGCAGTGTAGGAGGTCGTGCAGGGGGTGGTGTTTCAGGGTTTAGGGCAGTGCAGTGGTGTTCGGGCAGTGTAGGGGGTCGTGCTGGGGGTGGTGTTTCAGGGTTTAGTGCAGTGCAGTGGTGTTCAGGCAGTGTAGGGGGTCATGCTGGGGGTGGTGTTTCAGGGTTTAGGGCAGTGCAGTGGTGTTTGGGCAGTGTAGGGGGTCATGCTGGGGCTAGTGTTTCAGGATTTAGGGCAGAGCAATGGTGTTCAGGCAGTGTAGGGGGTTTTGCTGGAGGTGGTGTTTCAGGGTTTAGGGCAGTGCAGTGGTGTTAGCAGTGCAGTGTAGGGGGTGGTGTTTCAGGGTTTAGGGCAGTGGTGTTCAGGCAGTGTAGGGGGTCTTGCTGGGGTTGATGTTTCAGGGTTTAGGGCAGTGCAGTGGTGTTTGGGTAGTGTAGGGGGTCGTGCTGGGGGTGGTGTTTCAGGGTTTAGGGCAGTGCAGTGGTGTTCCGGCAGTGTAGGAGGTCGTGCAGGGAGTGGTGTTTCAGGGTTTAGGGCAGTGCAGTGGTGTTCGGGCAGTGTAGGGTGTCGTGCTGGGAGTGGTGTTTCAGGGTTTAGGGCAGTGCAGTGGTGTTCGGGCATTGTAGGGTGTCGTGCTGAGGGGTGGTGTTTCAGGGTTTAGGGCAGTGCAGAGGTGTTCGGGCAGTGTAGGGGGTCGTGCAGGGGTGGTGTTTCAGGGTTTAGGGCAGTGCAGTGGTGTTTGGGCAGTGTAGGGGGTCATGCAGGGGGTGTTTCAGGGTTTAGGGCAGTGCTAGTGGTGTTCGGCCAGTGTAGGTGGTCTTGCTGGGGGTGGTGTTTCAGGCTTTGGCAGTGCAGTGGTGTTCGGGCAGTGTAGGGGGTCTTGCTGGGGATGGTGTTTCAGGGTTTAGGGCAGTGCAGTGGTGTTCGGGCAGTGTAGGGGGTCTTGCTGGGGCTGGTGTTTTAGGGTTTAGGGCAGTGCAGTGGTGTTCGGGCAGTAAAGGGGGTCGTGCTGGGGCTGGTGTTTGAGGGTTTAGGGAAGTGCAGTGGTGTTCGTGCAGTGTAGGGGGTCGTGCTGGGGCTGGTGTTTCAGGGTTTAGGGCAGTGCAGTGGTTTTCGGGCAGTGGAGGCGGTCGTGCTGGGGCTGGTGTTTCAGGGTTTAGGGCAGTGCAGTGGTGTTCGGGCAGTGTACGGGGGTTGTGCTGGGGCTGGTGTTTCAGGGTTTAGTGCAGTGCAGTGGTGTTCGGGCAGTGTAGGGGTCGTGCTGGGGGTGGTGTTTCAGGGTTTAGGGCAGTGCAGTGGTGTTCGGGCAGTGTAGGGGTCGTGCTGGGGCTGGTGTTTCATGGATTTAGGGCAGTGCAGTGGTGTTCGGGCAGTGTAGGGGGTCGTGCTGGGGTGGTGTTTCAGGGTTTAGGGCAGTGCAGTGGTGTTCAGGCAGTGTAGGGGGTCAAGCTGGGGGTGGTGTTTCAGGGTTTAGGGCAGTGCAGTGGTGTACGGGCAGTGTAGGGGGTCTTGCTGGGGGTGGTGTTTCAGGGTTTAGGGCAGTGGTGGTTCGGGCAGTGTAGGGGGTCTTGCTGGGGGTAGTGTTTCGGAGTTTAGGGCAGTGCAGTGGTGTTCGGGCAGTGTAGGGGATCGTGCAGGGGGTGGTGTTTCAGGGTTTAGGGCAGTGCAGTGGTGTTCGGGCAGTGTAGGGGGTCGTGCTGGGGGTGGTGTTTCAGGGTTTAGGGCAGTGCAGTGGTGTTCGGGCAGTGTAGGGGGTCGTGCAGGGGGTGGTGTTTCAGGGTTTAGGGCAGTGCAGTGGTGTTCGGGCAGTGTAGGGGTCGTGCTGGGGCTGGTGTTTCAGGGTTTAGGGCAGTGAGTGTTTCGGGCAGTGTAGGGGTCTTGCTGGGGGTAGTGTTTCAGGGTTTAGGGCAGTGAGGTGGTGTTCGTGCAGTGTAGGGGGTCGTGCTGGGGATGGTGTTTCAGGGTTTAGGGCAGTGCAGTAGTGTTCGGGCAGTGTAGGGGGTCGTGCAGGGGTGGTGTTTCAGGGTTTAGGGCAGTGCAGTGGTGTTTGGGCAGTGTAGGGGGTCGTGCTGGGGGTGGTGTTTCAGGGTTTAGGGCAGTGCAGTGGTGTTCGGGCAGTGTAGGGGGTCGTGCTAGGGGTGGTGTTTCAGGGTTTAGGGCAGTGGTGTTCGGGCAGTGTAGGGGGTCTTGCTGGGGGTGATGTTTCAGGGTTTAGGGCGGTGCAGTGGTGTTTGTGCAGTGTAGGGGTGGTGTTTCAGGGTTTAGGGCAGTGGTGTTCAGGCAGTGTAGGGGGTCTTGCTGGGGTTGATGTTTCAGGGTTTAGGGCAGTGCAGTGGTGTTTGGGTAGTGTAGGGGGTCATGCTGGGGGTGGTGTTTCAGGGTTTAGGGCAGTGCAGTGGTGTTCCGGCAGTGTAGGAGGTCGTGCAGGGGTGGTGTTTCAGGGTTTAGGGCAGTGCAGTGGTGTTCGGGCAGTGTAGGGGGTCGTGCTGGGGGTGGTGTTTCAGGATTTAGGGCAGTGCAGTGGTGTTCGGGCAGTGTAGGGTGTCGTGCTGAGGGGTGGTGTTTCAGGGTTTAGGGCAGTGCAGAGGTGTTAGGGCAGTGTAGGGGTCGTGCAGGGGTGGTGGTGTTTCAGGGTTTAGGGCAGTGCAGTGGTGTTTGGGCAGTGTAGGGGGTCGTGCAGGGGTGGTGTTTCAGGGTTTAGGGCAGTGCAGTGGTGTTCGGCCAGTGTAGGTGGTCTTGCTGGGGGTGGTGTTTCAGGCTTTGAGTGCAGTGGTGTTCAGGCAGTGTAGGGGTCTTGCTGGGGATGGTGTTTCAGGGTTTAGGGCAGTGCAGTGGTGTTCGGGCAGTGTAGGGGGTCTTGCTGGGGCTGGTGTTTTAGGGTTTAGGGCAGTGCAGTGGTGTTCGGGCAGTAAAGGGGTCGTGCTGGGGCTGGTGTTTGAGGGTTTAGGGAAGTGCAGTGGTGTTCGGGCAGTGTAGGGGGTCGTGCTGGGGTTGGTGTTTCAGGGTTTAGGGCAGTGCAGTGGTTTTCGGGCAGTGGAGGCGGTCATGCTGGGGCTGGTGTTTCAGGGTTTAGGGCAGTGCAGTGGTGTTCGGGCAGTGTAGGGGGTCGTGCTGGGGCTGGTGTTTCATGGTTTAGGGCAGTGCAGTGGTGTTCGGGCAGTGTAGGGGGTCGTGCTGGGGGTGGTGTTTCAGGGTTTAGGGCAGTGCAGTGGTGTTCAGGCAGTGTAGGGGGTCAAGCTGGGGGTGGTGTTTCAGGGTTTAGGGCAGTGCAGTGGTGTACGGGCAGTGTAGGGGGTCTTGCTGGGGGTGGTGTTTCAGGGTTTAGGTGCAGTGGTGTTCGGGCAGTGTAGGAGGTCTTGCTGGGGGTAGTGTTTCAGGGTTTAGGGCAGTGCAGTGGTGTTCGGGCAGTGTAGGGGTCATGCTGGGGGTGGTGTTTCAGGGTTTAGGGCAGTGCAGTGATGTTCGGGCAGTGTACGGGGTCGTGCTAGGGTATGTGTTTCAGGGATTAGGGTAGTGCAGTGGTGTTCGGGCAGTGTAGGGGTCGTGCAGGGGCTGGTGTTTCAGGGTTTAGGGCAGTGCAGTGGTGTTCGGGCAGTGTAGGGGGTCGTGCTAGGGTATGTGTTTCAGGGTTTAGGGCAGTGCAGTGGTGTTCGGGCAGTGTAGGGGGTCGTGCAGGGGCTGGTGTTTCAGGGTTTAGGGCAGTGCAGTGGTGTTCGGGCAGTGTAGGGGGTCGTGCTGGGGGTAGTGTTTTAGGGTTTAGGGTAGTGCAGTGGTGCTTGTGTAGTGTAGGGGGTCGTGCTGGGGGTAGTGTTTTAGGGTTTAGGGTAGTGCAGTGGTGTTTGTGTACTGTAGGGGTCATGTTTTTAGGGTAGTGCAGTGGTGTTTGGGTAGTGTAGGGGGTCGTGCTGGGGTAGTGTTTTAGGATTTAGGTTAGTGCAGTGGTGTTTGGGTAGTGTAGGGGTCGTGCTGGGGGTAGTGTTTTAGGGTTTAAGGTAGTGCAGTGGTGTTTGTGTAGTGTAGGGGTCGTGCTGGGGTAGTGTTTTAGGGTTTAGGGTAGTGCAGTGGTGCTTGTGTGGTGTAGGGGGTCATGCTGGGGATAGTGTTTTAGGATTTAGGTTAGTGCAGTGGTGTTGGGGTAGTGTTTTAGTGTTTAGGGTAGTGCAGTGGTGTTTGTGTAGTGTAGGGGGTCATGCTGGGGGTAGTGTTTTAGGGTTTAGGATAGTGCAGTGGTGCTTGTGTAGTGTAGGGGGTCGTGCTGGGGTAGTGTTTTAGGGTTTAGGGTAGTGCAGTGGTGTTTTTGTAGTGTAGGCGGGTCATGTTTTAAGATGCAACGCTCCAATACCTGACCAGTCTGCACTACATAAAACTGCAAAAAAACTAAAAATAAAAAGTGTTTTGCACACTTTTGTCATTGGGCTATATGTGGGCTACATCTGGGTAATATTTGTGCTACATTTGGGCTCTTTTTTCACTGGTGGCCATCTTGGAAGACTTCTTTGTTATGAAGTTTCCTAATTTCCTCATTTACTGCAGTCTCCTCAGTAGGAAATGCTTTCAGTTTTTACTTTGATTCCATCAAGAAGGCATTCAGATGTGTCACACATTTGCCATGAATTCAGAATGTTATTACTCTAGTTGTTCATTAGATCACTGTAGTAAAGCTACTGCTCACCAAGGAGTTAACTGGAAGTCTACTGCTGGTATTGAAAGTGATTGTTTCAGTCTGCATGTCAGAATTTTCTAATGAAATAGAAGAGGATTTGAGATCTCACTTAAAACATGCACTAAATTTTCTTTTTGCAGCACTAACCATAATTTCTATGGCAAAATGAACACCCTCATTTTGTTCCTTTTTAAATTAAATGTTTTAAGTGTTACCAGTTTATTCCAATCAAGATGGCTTCAGGTGTGCCATACTTTTGTCATAAGTAAGGCTGTTAGCACTCTAGTTGTTCTTTAGAACACTCTGGGAAGCTGCAGTAGAACACAAAGGCATCAACTGACAGGCTGCTCCTGTTGAAATATAACAGGAAGATATTTGAAATCACACTTGAAACATGTCCTAATTTTTCTTTCCAGAGCACTAACCATAATTTCTATGACAAGATGAACCCCATCATTTTGTTCCTTTTTAAATTAAATGTTTTAAGTGTTACCAGTTTATTCCAATCAAGATGGCTTCAGGTGTGCCATACTTTTGTCATAAGTAAGACTGTTAGCGCTCTAGTTGTTCTTTAGAACACTCTGGGAAGCTGCAGTAGAACACAAAGGCATCAACTGACAGGCTGCTCCTGTTGAAATATAACAGGAAGATATTTGAGATCACACTTGAAACATGTCCTAATTTTTCTTTCTACAGCACTAACCATAATTTCTATGACAAAATGAACCCCATCATTTTGTTCCTTTTTAAATTAAATGTTTTAAGTGTTACCAGTTTATTCCAATCAAGATGGCTTCAGGTGTGCCATACTTTTGTCATAAGTAAGACTGTTAGCGCTCTAGTTGTTCTTTAGAACACTCTGGGAAGCTGCAGTAGAACACAAAGGCATCAACTGACAGGCTGCTCCTGTTGAAATATAACAGGAAGATATTTGAGATCACACTTGAAACATGTCCTAATTTTTCTTTCCAGAGCACTAACCATAATTTCTATGACAAGATGAACCCCATCATTTTGTTCCTTTTTAAATTAAATGTTTTAAGTGTTACCAGTTTATTCCAATCAAGATGGCTTCAGGTGTGCCATACTTTTGTCATAAGTAAGGCTGTTAGCACTCTAGTTGTTCTTTAGAACACTCTGGGAAGCTGCAGTAGAACACAAAGGAATCAACTGACAGTCTCTGCCCTTGTTGGATGTACATGTTTTACTGAGAATGTCAGACTTTATTCTCACATGACTGAGAAAGATAATGTGAATGTACAGAAAATATGCTCTCATTTTAGCTTCTGGGGCACCTTCCAAAACTGTATGGGACAAGCATGTGAAAATAGTTTTCTCTCAAACATGATTCATGATATCCCAGCAGAAGGTTTTTCACAGGGTAAAATCACCTTAGAACACACCACAATTCCTGAAATTAGTATGGTACCATCAACAAATGAATTCTAATGTAACTAAAGTCTGTTATCACCCTTTATAGTTCTCCTTTTGGTAACCCTCAAAATCTTCGATTCACTACAATGCATTTCAATGGGGTACTATCATTTATATTGGTCCCAAGATGGCTGCCAGCAATTCCAGGATGAAGTGCTGACAGCCAATCAGATCTCACGATGACATGTGTGGTTAGGCTCCGCCCAGATATATATGTGTTTTTACTTTTGATTTTCTCAGCAACTACTGAACGGATTTACACCATTTAACAAAAGGGTTCTTTTGAACCAAGAACTACCTCTTTGCCAAATTTGGTGTAACTCCGTTCAGCAGTTCGAGCTGTAGCCTTGCATAAAGTTTCCTATGGGAAATTGATTTTTGACTCTTATTTTTTAATTTCTCCGCAACTACTGAACGGATTTACACCATTTAACAAAAGGGTTCTTTCTGAACCAAGAACTACCTCTTTGCCAAATTTGGTGTAATTCCGTTCATCAGTCCGGAGCTGTAGCCGTGTCTAAAGTTTCCTATGGGAAAATGAATGGGGAAAACACGTTTTGGGACCCCCTTTTTCTCGGCCCCTGTTTGACGAATCACCCTGAGACTTTCAGGGTAGGAGCGGACCGGAGCGGGCCATAAAGTTTGAAAATTTCACGAAGATTCGTCAACCGACGCAAGAGTTATTTCAAATAGAATGTCGCGGATTTCCTATGGAAAATAGGTCCCAACTATAACTATCTACTGGCGACCGCCAGTAGATAATATATATATATAGTTATAGTTAGTAGATAGTTATAGTTAGGACCTATTTTCCATAGGAAATCCGTGACATTCTATTTGAAATAACTCTTGCGTCGGTTGACGAATCTTTGCGAAATTTTCAAACTTTATGGCCCGCTCCGGTCCGCTCCTACCCTGAAAGTCTCAGGGTGATTCGTCAAGCGGGGCCGAGAAAAGGGGGTCCCAAAACGTGTTTTCCCCATTCATTTTCCCATAGGAAACTTTAGACACGGCTACAGCCCGAACTGCTGAGCGGAATTACACCAAATTTGGCAAAAGGTAGTTCTTGGTTCAGAAAGAACCCTTTTGTTAAATGGTGTAAATCCGTTCAGTAGTTGTGAGGAAATTAAAAAATAAGAGTCAAAAAATCAATTTCCCATAGGAAACTTTATGCAAGGCTACAGCCCGAACTGCTGAATGGAATTACACCAAATTTGGCAAAGAGGTAGTTCTTGGTTCAGAAAGAACCCTTTTTGTTAAATGGTGTAAATCCGTTCAGTAGTTGCTGAGAAAATCAAAAGTAAAAACACATATATATCTGGGCGGAGCCTAACCACACATGTCATCGTGAGATCTGATTGGCTGTCAGCACTTCATCCTGGAATTGCTGGCAGCCATCTTGGGACCAATATAAATGATAGTACCCCATTGAAATGCATTGTAGTGAATCGAAGATTTTGAGGGTTACCAAAGGAGAACTATAAAGGGTGATAACAGACTTTAGTTACATTAGAATTCATTTGTTGATGGTACCATACTAATTTCAGGAATTGTGGTGTGTTCTAAGGTGATTTTACCCTGTCAAAAACCTTCTGCTGGGATATCATGAATCATGTTTGAGAGAAAACTATTTTCACATGCTTGTCCCATAGAGTTTTGGAAGGTGCTCCAGAAGCTAAAATGAGAGCATATTTTCTGTAAATTCACATTATCTTTCTCAGTCATGTGAGAATGAAGTCTGACATTCTCAGTAAAACATGTACATCCAACAAGGGCAGAGACTGTCAGTTGATTCCTTTGTGTTCTACTGCAGCTTCCCAGAGTGTTCTAAAGAACAACTAGAGTGCTAACAGCCTTACTTATGACAAAAGTATGGCACACCTGAAGCCATCTTGATTGGAATAAACTGGTAACACTTAAAACATTTAATTTAAAAAGGAACAAAATGATGGGGTTCATCTTGTCATAGAAATTATGGTTAGTGCTCTGGAAAGAAAATTAGGACATGTTTCAAGTGTGATCTCAAATATCTTCCTGCTATATTTCAGCAGGAGCAGCCTGTCAGTTGATGCCTTTGTGTTCTACTGCAGCTTCCCAGAGTGTTCTAAAGAACAACTAGAGTGCTAACAGCCTTACTTATGACAAAAGTATGGCACACCTGAAGCCATCTTGATTGGAATAAACTGGTAACACTTAAAACATTTAATTTAAAAAGGAACAAAATGAGGGGGTTCATTTTGCCATAGAAATTATGGTTAGTGCTGCAAAAGAAAATGTAGTGCATGTTTTAAGTGAGATCTCAAATCCTCTTCTATTTCATTAGAAAATTCTGACATGCAGACTGGAAACAATCACTTTCAATACCAGCAGTAGACTTCCAGTTAACTCCTTGGTGAGCAGTAGCTTTACTACAGTGATCTAATGAACAACTAGAGTGCTAACATTCTGAATTTATGGCAAATGTGTGACACATCTGAATGCCTTCTTGATGGAATCAAAGTAAAAACTGAAAGCATTTCCTACTGAGGAGACTGCAGTAAATGAGGAAATTAGGAAACTTCATAACAAAGAAGTCTTCCAAGATGGCCACCAGTGAAAAAAGAGCCCCAATGTAGCACAAATATTACCCAGATGGAGCCCACATATAGCCCAATGACAAAAGTGTGCAAAACACTTTTTATTTTTAGTTTTTTTGCAGTTTTATGTAGTGCAGACTGGTCAGGTATTGGAGCGTTGCATCTTAAAACATGACCCGCCTACACTACAAAAACACCACTGCACTACCCTAAACCCTAAAACACTACCCCCAGCACGACCCCCTACACTACACAAGCACCACTGCACTATCCTAAACCCTAAAACACTACCCCCAGCATGACCCCTACACTACACAAACACCACTGCACTACTCTAAACCCTAAAACACTACCCCAACACCACTGCACTAACCTAAATCCTAAAACACTACCCCAGCACGACCCCCTACACTACCCAAACACCACTGCACTACCCTAAAACATGACCCCTACACTACACAAACACCACTGCACTACCCTAAACCCTAAAACACTACCCCCAGCACGACCCCCTACACTACACAAGCACCACTGCACTACCCTAAACCCAAAACACTACACCTAGCACGACCCCTACACTACACAAACACCACTGCACTACCTTAAACCCTAAAACACTACCCCAGCACGACCCCTACACTACCCAAACACCACTGCACTAACCTAAATCCTAAAACACTACCCCCAGCACGACCCCTACACTACCCAAACACCCCTGCACTACCCTAAAACATGACCCCCTACACTACACAAACACCACTGCACTACCCTAAACCCTAAAACACTACCCCCAGCATGACCCCTACACTACACAAGCACCACTGCACTACCCTAAACCCTAAAACACTACCCCCAGCACGACCCCTACACTGCCCGAACACCACTGCCCTAAACCCTGAAACACCAGCCCCTGAATGACCCCCTACACTGCCCGAACACCACTGCACTGCCCTAAACCCTGAAACACCAACCCTAGCACGACCCCCTACACTGCCCGAACACCACTGCACTGCTCTAAACCCTGAAACACCACCCCCTTCACGACCCCCTACACTGCCCGAACACCACTGCACTGCCCTAAACCCTGAAACACCACCCCCAGCACGCCCCTACACTGCCCGAACACCACTGCACTGCCCTAAACCCTGAAACACTACCCCAGCAAGACCTCCTACACTGCCCGAACACCACTGCACTGCCCTAAACCCTGAAACATCACCCCCAGCAAGACCCCCTACACTGCCCGAACACCACTGCCCTAAACCCTGAAACACCACCCCCAGCACGACCCCCTACACTGCCCGAACACCACTGCACTGCCCTAAACCCTGAAACACCACCCCAGCATGACCCCCTACACTGCCCGAACACCACTGCACTGCCCTAAACCCTGAAACACCACCCCCTGCATGACCCCCTACACTGCCCAAACACTACTGCACTGCCCTAAACCCTGAAACACCATCCCCAGTACGACCCCCTACACTGCACGAATACCACTGCACTGTCCTAAACCCTGAACCACTATGCCCAGCAAGACCCCCTACACTGCCCGAACACCACTGCACTGCCCTAAACCCTGAAACACCACCCCCAGCACGACCCCTACACTGCCCGAACACCACTGCACTGCCCTAAACCCTGAAACACCACCCCCAGCATGACCCCTACACTGCCCAAACACCACTGCACTGCCCTAAACCCTGAAACACCACCCCTGCACGACCCCTACACTGCCCGAACACTACTGCACTGCCCTAAACCCTGAAACACCATCCCCAGCACGACCCCCTACACTGCACGAACACCACTGCACTGCCCTAAACCCTGAAACACTACGCCCAGCAAGACCCCTACACTGCCCGAACACCACTGCCCTAAACCCTGAAACACCACCCCCAGCAAGACCCCTACACTGCCCAAACACCACTGCACTGCCCTAAACCCTGAAACACCAGCCCCAGCACGACCCCTACACTGCCCGAACACCACTGCACTGCCCTAAACCCTGAAACACCATCCCCTGCACGACCCCTACACTGCCCGAACACCACTGCACTGCCCTAAACCCTGAAACACCACCCCCAGCACGACCCCCTACACTGCCCAAACACCACTGCACTGCCCTAAACCCTGAAACACCACCCCTGCACGATCCCCTACACTGCCCGAACACTACTGCACTGCCCTAAACCCTGAAACACCACCCCCAGCACGACCCCTACACTGCCCGAAAACCACTGCACTACCCTAAACCCCGAAACACTACCCCCAGCAAGACCCCTACACTGCCCGAACACCACTGCACTGCCCTAAACCCTAAAACATCACCCCCAGCAAGACCCCCTACACTGCCCGAACACCACTGCACTGCCCTAAACCATGAAACACCAGCCCCAGCATGACCCCTACACTGCCCGAACACCACTGCACTGCCCTAAACCATGAAACACCAGCCCCAGCACTACCCCGTACACTGTCCGAACACCACTGCACTGCCCTAAACCCTGAAACACCAGCCCCAGCACGACCCCCTACACTGCCCGAACACCACTGCACTACCCTAAACCCTCAAACACCAGCCCCAGCACGACCCCCTACACTGCCCGAACACCACTGCACTGCCCTAAACCCTGAAACACCACCCCCTGCACAACCTCCTACACTGCCGGAACACAACTGCACTGCCCTAAACCCTAAAACACCACCCCCAGCACGATCCCCTACACTGCCCGAACACCACTGCACTGCCCTAAACCCTGAAACATCAACCCCAGCAAGACCCCCTACACTGCCTGAACACCACTGCCCTAAACCCTGAAACACCACCCCCTACACTGCACAAACACCACTGCACTGCCCTAAACCCTGAAACACCACCTCCAGCAAAGCCCGCTACACTGCCTGAACACCATTGCTCTGCCCTAAATCCTGAAACACTAGCCCCAGCACGACCCCCTACACTGCCCGAACACCACTGCACTGCCCTAAACCCTGAAACACCACCCCCAGGACGACCCCCTACACTGCCCAAACACCACTGCACTGCCCTAAACCCTGAAACACCAGCCCCAGCACGACCACCTACACTGCCCGAACACCACTGCACTGCCCTAAACCCTGAAACACCAGCCCCAGCACGACCACCTACACTGCCCGAACACCACTGCACTGCCCTAAACCCTGAAACACCAGCCCCAGCACAACCCCCTACACTGCCCGAACACCACTGCACTGCCCTAAACCCTGAAACACCAGCCCCAGCACGACCCCCTACACTGCCCGAACACCACTGTACTGCCAAAACCCTGAAACACCATCCCCAGCACGACCCCCTACACTGCCCGAACACCACTGCACTGCCCTAAACCCTGAAACACCAGCCCCAGCACGACCACCTAAACTGCCCGAACACCACTGCACTGCCCTAAACCCTGAAACACCAGCCCCAGCACAACCCCCTACACTGCCCGAACACCACTGCACTGCCCTAAACCCTGAAACACCAGGCCCAGCACGACCCCCTACACTGCCCGAACACCACTGTACTGCCCTAAACCCTGAAACACCAGCCCCAGCACAACCCCCTACACTGCCCGAACACCACTGCACTGCCCTAAACCCTGAAACACCACCCCTGCATGACCCCCTACACTGCCCAAACACCACTGCACTGCCCTAAACCCTGAAACACCACCCCCTGCACCACCCCCTACACTGCCCGAACACCACTGCACTGCCCTAAACCCTGAAACACCACCCCTGCACCGCCCCTACACTGCCCGAACACCACTGCACTGCCCTAAACCCTGAAACACCACCCCAGCACGACCCCTTTACTGCTCGAACACCACTGCACTGCCCCAAACCCTGAAACACCACCCCCAGCACGACCCCCTACACTGCCCGAACACCACTGCCCTAAACCCTGAAACACCACCCCTGCACGACCCCCTACACTGCCCGAACACCACTGCACTGCCCTAAACCCTGAAACACCACCCCCTACATTGCCCGAACACCACTGCACTGCCCTAAACCCTGAAACACCACCCCCAGCATGACCCCCTACCCTGCCCGAACACCACTGCACTGCCCTAAACCCTAAAACACCACCCCCAGCATTACCCCCTACACTGCCCAAACACCACTGCACTGCCCTAAACCCTAGAACACTACCCCCAGCATGACCCCCTACACTACCCGAACACCACTGCACTACCCTAAACCCTAAAATACTACCCCCAGCACAACCCCCTACACTACCCGAACACGACTGCACTGCAATAAACCCTCAAACACTCCCCCAGCACGACCCCTACACTACCCAAACACCACTGCACTGCCCTAAACCCTAAAACACTCCCCCAGCACGACCCCCTACACTACCCGAACACCACTGCACTGCCCTAAACCCTAAAACACTCTCCCAGCACGACCCCTACACTACCCAAACACCACTGCACTGCCCTAAACCCTAAAACACTACCCCCGCATGACCCCCTACACTACCCAAAACCCAATGCACTACCCTAATCCCTAAAACACTACCCCCGCATGACCCCTACACTACCCTAAACCCTAAAACACTACCCCCGCACGACTCCCTACACTACCCAAAGACCACTGCACTACCCTAAACCCTAAAACACGACCTCCTACACTACACAAACACCACTGCACTACCCTAAACCCTAAAACACTACCCCCTACACTACACAAACACCACTGCACTACCCCAAACCCTAAAAAACTACCCCAGCACGAACCACTACACTACCCAAACACCACTGCACTACCCTAAACCCTAAAAAACTACCCCCAGCAGTACCCCTACACTACCCAAACACCACTGCACTACCCTAAGCCCTAAAACACTACCCCCAGCAGTACCCCCTACACTACCCAAACACCACTGTACTACCCTAAATCACTACCCCCAGCACGACCCCCTACACTACCCAAACACCACTGCACTACCCTAAACCCTAAAACACTACCCCCAGCACGGCCCCCTACACTACCCAAACACCACTGCACTACCCTAAACCCTAAAACACTCCCCCCAGCACGACTCCCTACACTACCCAAACACCACTGCACTACCCTAAACCCTAAATCTACCCCCAGCATGACCCCCTACACTACACAAACACCACTGCACTACCCTAAACCCTAAAACACTACCCCCAGCATGACCCTCTTCACTACCTAAACACAACTGGACAATTTGTTACAGGCTTTGCAACGCAGGCCTGTGGTGCTTACTGGAAGTACCTATGGGCTAGTTGGGCCCCAGGGACCCTCAGGATTCAAGGTGACCTAATCCCCCAACTTAAAACACACCACAGGGCGCGTTTGCACAGTGGTGAAGGGAGGGGCGGGGCCTCAGGTGACATGTGCGCAAACACGCCCTGTGGTGCGTTTTAAGTTGGGGAATTAATTCCCTTTGAATCCTGAGGGACCCTGGGGGCCAACTAGCCCACCAGGAACCTTCAGTAAGCACAACAGAGTTGCGTTGCAGAGACGTGAAAAAGGTGCGTGGCCTCGGAACGCCTCTCTGCAACTCAGCTCTGTGGTCCTAACTGTAGGTACCTGGGGGCTAGTTGGGCCCCAGGGACCCTCAAAATTCAAGGGGACTTAATCCCGCAACTTAAAACGCGCCACGGGGTGCGTTTGCACACATGTCACCTCAGGCCCCCCTCCCTTCACCACTGTGCAAACGCGCCCTGTAGCGCGTTTTAAGAGGTAGTTTTAATCCCCCTGCCCTATTATGTACTAGGGACTTGCAGAGGAGGTCATGCTAATCACAGGGGTACCCCAACGCATAGTGTTCCCTAGCGTATGTAGGTGTTTTCACGGTATTCTAAGTGTCTTTTAGCATAGCACTGGCTCTGGTTAGTCAGAGTCAGTTACCACCAGTACCCGTCTGAAAAAGTTGTGGGCACAGGATGATTTTGCAACAAGGCCTCTTTCTGCTCCTCTGTTGGTTCTTTCTGCACATCTTTTGCTTCTTTCTGTGCGTTTTTCTTCTTTCTTCACATGTCCTACCTCTGTAGGTATAGTTAGAAACTAGCATTTAAAAAAACCTTTGAAATTCACTTAAAAATCATAGGTTTCAGGCACGTTATAGTTAGAAATTAGCATTTAAAAAACCTTTGAAATTCACTGAAAAACCATAGGTTTCAGACACGTTATAGTTAGAAATTAGCATTTAAAAACCTTTGAAATTCACTGAAAAAACCATAGGTTTTAGGGACAGTTATAGTTAGTTGGACATTTCACTCGTACAAAACCATAGAAATTCCCCCGTTATAGTTAGTTCAGCTAACTATAACTTGCGCCCCGCAATGCACTGCTGATGACGTCACATATTACATCACTCATGACATGGTCAGTGACATCACTGATGACATCACTGATGACATCTCAAATGACATCACTGATGACATCATCCATGTGATAATTTCATGCATCTTCTCACACCCTAATATAACTTTTGATACACCCACTCTAAATTACAGACTGCCATTCTCAAAACCATAGACACTCCAACACCAAAAACTACATACCCACTCACTGATTCTTAGGTCTACACACACATCCACTCACTCACCCGTACAGTCACTCATACTTAGTCACTCAGTACAGGACTAACATATGCACTCATACATCTATATAAACACTCACACACCGCCACTCATCCATAGAGGTACTCACACACCTAGTCAGTCATGCAAAAACTTAATCACACACCCATTTACTCACCTATACAGTTATACACACACCAGCTCACTTACTCATACAAATACTAGCACAATCTTACGCTCTTATACAATCACTGATACAAGTGCACACTCATCCATACAGCCACTCTCACAATCACACACTCTCACTTATAGCCATTTATATACTCCAACACACATATATACTGCTTTTCACATATGTAGTTACTCACACATGTACCACTGAGATATACATTCAATCACTAACACACCCATACACACACTCACCCACCCATTCAGTCCATCACAGATGCACTCTTGAAACCATGCACCCAGTGAATCACAAACTCACACATCTATGCACAGAGTCACAAACACCCCACCCACACAAACACTCAGGCACCCACACAGATACTCAGACAATCAATCAATAACCCATGTAGACACTCATGTAGCTATTCAGAAAGCCATGGAGCCGCTTACAAACCAACAGACAGACGGATACAGACATTCACACAGTTTAGTCACTAACCCATGCATTCAGTAAGATACATTTAATCACTCACTGGTAGAGTCAGTCACTCACGTACTAAATCATCCATTCAGACACTTATACACCCACTCATTCTTCAATACGCCTTTCCCTATATATATTAAACATATTTAAACTTTACAGAAACACACAGTCACTGGATGATGTCATCAGTGATGTCATCAGTGATGTCATTTGAGATGTCATCAGTGATGTCATCAGTGATGTCACTGACCATGTCATGAGTGATGTAATATGTGACATCATCAGCAGTGCATTGCGTGGCGCGAGTTATAGTTAGCTGAACTAACTATAACGGGGAATTTCTATGGTTTTGTACGAGTGAAATGTCCAACTAACTATAACTGTCCCTAAAACCTATGGTTTTTTCAGTGAATTTCAAAGGTTTTTTAAATGCTAATTTCTAACTATAACGTGTCTGAAACCTATGGTTTTTTCAGTGAATATATATATATATAGCAATACAAGAAATGGGAGAGGCATTGTTACAAGAACATAAGTTCATAGGGTACAAATCCCACAAATGATGCACAAAACGATGACAGAAATATCGAGTCTTTCACTTTTATGTTTTGTAGATCCTTTTATTCTTTATTGAACATACAACAGCCAACGCGTTTCACCCATGCGGGCTTCTTCAGGGCAAACACTGGTCCGCACACACCGCGAACTGTGGTCCATATGGTGCGAGCTCAAAATAGAACAGCACTTTCTTAGAAGATTTGAAATCTAACGCAGAGTCTGAAAAAATGCGTTTAATCCATATGTAGAGGTCCTAGATCACTGTCCCATTCCGGGAACAGACTATGTTGAGTATTACGCGCTCAATCGCCGGCTTCTTTTCACGGCCATCCGGTGCAAACGTGTCACTTCAAGACTCTGCATGCAACCTTTGCTCATTAATAAAGGAGTACAAACCTACCTTTTGTGGCACTTCTACATGGGGAAAACCTCGTTTGTTGGATATATATATATATATATATATATATATATATATACACTGAAAAAAACAAAGGTTACAGGGACGTTATAGTTAAGCTGACATTTCACTCATACAAAACCAAAGAAATCCAGCAGTTATAGTTAGCTGAGCTAACTATAACTCGTGCCCCTGCAATGCACTGTTTATGACCTCGCATATTACATCACTCATGACATGGTCAGTGACATCACTAATGACATCACTGATACCCTTTTTATTTAGTTATTTATCCATATATTATATAACAAAGAAAGAAAGAAAGAAAGAAAGAAAGGATGAAAGAAAGAAAGAAAGAGAATAACCTCTACCTCCACTAATCCCAAACCTCATTCTACTACTATGACCTCACTAAGATCCTTTCTTGACTCTTCTCTCCTCTACCCCTCCTTAACTCACCCCAAACCTCAGTCTACTACTATTATCTTCCATATAACCCTTTCTTGACTCTTCCCTCCTCTATCCCTCCTTAACCCGCCCCAAACCTCATTTTACTAATATGATCTCCAAAATAACCCTTCCTATACTCTTCTCTCCTGTATCCCTCCTTTGACTTATCCCAAACCTCATTTTACTACTATGATCTCTCTTTAACCCTTTTTAGACGTGTCCCTCCTCTATCCCTCCTTTGACTCATCCCAAACCTCATTTAACTAATATGATCTCTCAAATAAGACTATCTGGACTCTTCCATATTACCAGTTCTAGGGAGGCTCCTCCAGATAAGTCCAGTGCCCTGTCTGGGTGTGTTTGCCCACCTGCACTATGGCACCTCTCACTAAGACCCGGTTCCTCACCCTGAATGTAAGAGGTATACACACTGCCACAAAACGCTACTCAGTTTACTCCTACATTATGAGTCAGAATGCACACATCATAATTCTTCAAGAAACTAACACCACAGCTGTGGAGATGCAGCACTTACTTACAAAAGTGCTGGAGAGGGTTCGTTATTCTTACCACCTACTCGGCAGATGCCCATGGGGTTTTATTCTGGATTTGGCTGGTTGTCATCTTCCAAGCAGTCAACACTGACATGGATAAGGAGGGCCAGTACACACTTGTCGATGGCCGCCGAGACAGTTAGAAAATTCTCATGGGAACCAAACACTGACCAGGCAATCTTTTGGAAAGATCTATTCTGGATATTAGTGCATAGGACTGGATGCTGTAGATCCCAGAAGGAGTTTACAACTTTGTGTTTGAACTACAGCTGGATCGATCCTGCCCCCCACTTCCTCGCTCCCCCATATGCCCACACGGAACGCATCATGGAGTGTGCCAGCCAGCGGGTAGTTGTTGACACCGGGAGGTCTGTGCACCCACACTCTTGTGCGGAATCATTCCATTCTGCAGCGCATGACCTACACTTGCAACTTGACTATATTTTATGATCTACCTCTATCCTAGATTAGGTCGGGCACATTGATTTCCTTTGCCATATCATTTCCGATCACAACGCTTACATAGTGGATGTGGCATGCAACACCCCGGTCCCCCAGCTGCCCACTTGCATCTCTACAGGGAAACCGTAGGAAAACCAAGCCATGGCATCCAACAAGGCAATCAAATGGGATGCCTTTAAGTTTGTTACAAGAGGGGTGTGCCTGCAGGAGGTGGCGGGGGTCCACAGGGTCCTCGAGTGAGAGAGATCGAGGAGTTTGGGAAACTTATATCAGCCCTAGAAAAGGCTGCTACCTGACACACCTCCAAGGGCCCTGCACTGACTGAGGCCAAAACTTGACATGCTACTCTCCTGGAGTGGCTGTGCTGCTTCAATTGCAATGCCTACATAGTCAAGATGCATCAGGAAGGAGACAAATCTGGTTGCCTTCTTTCATGGCTAGCTCACCAGGAAGCTCACTCGGACCCAATCTTGGAGATTATTTCACCTACTTGTGGTACCCTATACACACAATGTGACATCTTGAATGATTTATTCATGTGTTACTCCTCTATATACCAAGTGTCCACTTCCCCAGATGCTGAAGTGGTCAGTAACTTCTTCACAGGACTCACTCTGCCCCAAGTACCCGATGTTGCAAGAGAGGACATAGACGCCTACATCATGGTCCGCAAACTCAAACAGGCTATTTAAAACTTAGCTGGAAACAAAACCCAGGGCCTCAGTAGGCTCCCGATAGAATGTCACAGCACTTTCAATACACTCCTCGCTCCCACACTGGCAGAGATGTTTAACGAAGCCTTCCAGGTGGGAGTATTACCCCCATCCCTCCGAGAGTCCCTCCTGGTGTCCATACTGAAGCCTGATAAGAAGCTGACCCTTTTGGCATCATACAGACAGATTGCCATCTTCGGTGCAGATTATAAGATTTTAGGGAAGATCTTAGCTGACAGGTATGCTGAGGTATTACTATTACCCAGTCTAATACTCCCAGATCAAAATGGTTATATCTCAGGGCTCAGCACATCTCAAAACATGTGGTGCCTGTTTTATGTGATGGATCAGGACTCAAGGCGGTTCCTATATGCAGCTTACCTGATATTGGATCTTGAAAAGGCTGTTGCACACTCACAAGGGATTACCTCTTCCAAGGGTTGGTCAGGATGGGGGTGGGTGGACGCCTCAGAGCATACATGTAACTGGTATACATTGATCCCCACCTCCAGGGTCCACTTGAGCATGCTTATATCACCACCCTTTTCAATGGGTAGAGGCACTAGGCAGGGCTACTCCCTCTCCCCCCTGCTATTGTGATGGCTATGCAACCCCATGCGTTAGGTTCCACCTGAAGGGTGAGGTTTGGGGGATGTCCTTGGATGGTTCGACCCACACAGTGTCCCTTTATGCGGATGATCTACTCCTCTACATCCTGAACATCCGCTCAGACCTCACCCTAATACACATTACACTTTAGGAGTTTGTACAGGTGGCAGGTCTCCAGGTCAACTGGGCTAAGTCATATATATACCCACTAAGCTACAACAAAGCTCCGCTCAAGGAGCCACTTGGGGGAACCTTACTGAACTGGAGGGGTGACACAGTTTGATACCTCATAGATCGCCTCTATCAATTACCAATTGATTCGTATGAAGGTAACCTGAGCAGTGCACTATCCATCCAAAAATCTCAGGTACACTTCTGGAAAAGCTTGCCCTTAGCTACCACAGTGGAAATAGCCCAGTCTAAAATGATAGTCCTTCACAGGCTGCTCTATTATTTTTCCACTGTTTCTGCCATCCCCCAGGATGCTTTTATGGGACCCTTGCACTATGTTAGGAATGCTTCTTTGGGGAAGCAAGCACCACCGTATTGCACTGGAAATCTGAAACTGCCAGTAGGCAGAGGCAGACTCGGAGCCCCATCGTTTGAGGCTTGCTACTTAGCAATGCCACTTCAGTAGTTCTCACAGTGGTTAGGGGGCAGTTCATGGGAGAGACATGCATTGGGTCCAGTCCCTTGATGCCGTCTGCGCTCCGGGGTTTCCTACTTCCCATAATCACCCCATGGTCCATGCAAGTCACGATTGCCCGCAAATATCTTGCTAAGGTCTCCCACCTCATGCACCATGTTCCAATGTACACTCCTGCACTGCCTTTAAAAGGCCTGCCAAGCTTTCCTGGATCCTATTTAGCCGCTGACCTGAGGAGCTGGCATGAGCAATCCTTGACCACAGCGGGTGACCTCTTCATGGATGGCCATCTCCCCTCTTTTGATCAACTTGTCTCTGACAATGCCCTTCCACGAGGGCAGTATCTCACATACTGCCAGCTAGCAGCTACGGAATACGTGTTGTGTCCTCTGGTCCACACAGGATGAGGAACCCCAAATCACTCCATCCTACAGACACTGTTACACATGGGGATGTGACATCACCTCATAACACGGATATACAATTCTATAAGGGTACATACTGGGATCACACTGATAATGCTACGAGGCAAATGGGAAGATGATATCAAACGAGTGCTGCACAACACTGATTGGGAACAGGCTCTGGAATGTCCCCAACAAGTGTCTCAAAATGCCTGGTTTAAAAGCATACAAGTCTCCAGTTTGCACCCAGCCTACCTGATACAAGAACAACTCAACAGCTACTTCCCTAGAGCGCACTTTAGCTGCCTCGGCTGTCATTGGGCTTCTTCCAACCCACGGCATATATTGTGGTCTTGCCAGGCCCCATCTGCCTATGGGCATTCTATAAATAACACATTACAGGAGGTTACGGAGCTCATTGACTTCAACACATGAGAGGCCTGCACCCCTGCATGTTCAAACGTAGGAAATGCCACAAAGGACACACTTTGCAATCATGGTTCTCCTACTTGCTAAAGGAGTCCTCACCTTGCAGTGGAGAGTGTACCAGGCCCTAATAGTAGCTGCATGGTGTGGAGCGCTACGGAAATGGGGAAAGGCAGAGGGCAAGGCCTTGCATTATGAAGATGTCCGACACATTTGTAAAAGGCCAATTTCTATGGCCTGGGATTCGGATGTTCTCCTGGACCACTTCCTGCAACTCACTGAGAATGATGATTTGCCCCCATGAACTCCAGTATGCCAGCTGACACTCTATGCACTCTATAAGCCTGCCCCAGACTCTACTAACTATCTCACGGGCCCACTCATACCAGGCCATATTCTGTAGTCTCCCCCGGCGTGTGACCACTCTTCATTACCTCCCTGGGTAGCTGTGAACCCACTCTGACATCTAGCCAGCCCTCTATGCAAACTACTGCACAGTTGAACCCTCACCCCATGCTCTACCCCCACAACCTCCAAAAACAATATCCTCTGAGTCTGGATCACCATACCGCTCCCTTAGTTCAGGGCAGTCCCTCAGTTCACCAAACGTATTTATTGCACAGAAACTACTAAATACATCCTCAACTCTCATTGATATTGAACTGTCCCAATGGCTGTATTACTGCGTTCAATTTCTTGCATGTTTGTTATCATTAACCAACCATGAAAACTGTGATCCTGTACTGTTCTCTGAATGCCATGTATGATAAGTGACACTGTCATTGTTTGTAAACAAAAGCCCCAATAAAAACAGTTTTAAATAAATACACACTTCAACGCACACACAAATCAGTTCACCCTAATCATACTTACACTCCAAATTGCTCAGGAACAACTAATTTCTTCTCGGAAGTCTCAGGCATTGGAACTGTATGCGGAGTTCCAAAACTCCAAGAAAGAGCAATTTTGTCATCTAGGGACAAGGAAATCTTGGGAATCCTTTGAAAATTAACTGGAGGGGTCCTCCATTAAAAAGGAGGTGCTCTTACACAACCATCTTCTGCTACCACTTTATTAGAGCAAAACCCTGTACCCCTGTAATCAAATCCCAATAATTGTGGTGCCCCAAAATTTAAAAATATCACCATTTATTGGACTAGGTTAAACTCCAGATCTGATCTTATGTAGGACAACCCCACCACCACCATCTATTTAACAAATAACAGAATAACTTACGAAGACCCCTCAATAACTGAATTGTAGAAAGGGATTAGATTAAAAGACTTTACCACGAAAATCTTTCAAAATTAGAGATACAGAATAAACAGCATGAAGACAAGCATCAAACCCTTTATAGAATAAATGTTAAATGCCATGAAGACATGAAAACAGGATACAGAATCAGAAATTATAACAATTCCAAGTCCCCAATGAACAGCTAAATCAATGGAGAATCGGACAGAGTTCCTAGAGAAAGTCTCTGGCTCACCTCCAAAACCAGGGGTTTTTATACAAATTTTCACATATGGTGTCAAATTTGCTAAGGCACAGTTTCTACATTTCATAATCATTGTTTGACAAATCAGAGGCTTTAGCGCACAGAAAATGTTAACACTATCCCATTTCTGAGTAAGCATCACATAGCCTCAGCAACACAACGTCATAGGGAGTCCAGTCAAAACGCAAAATTTAGAGGACAATGACCATACGCAAACTCTTTGTACTGACCCACAAATGAAATCACAGCGGATGAGTTCTTGAAATTTCGAAACATTTTTACATTAGTATTCAAACACGTGGATGTTCATTCACGTCACATGACAAAAATAATAACCCAGTATTTGTAAAGCGTGAACTAGTCACCCCTAAGGGTCTCAAGGCGCTGGGGGCTGTTGGGGAGATTAAGCGAGCTATTGCCAAGAGTCACATGTCGTTGGGTTAAGCTGCCGCCAGTGATCAAACAGTGAGCCCCGTGCTCCGGAGTCAGCCACACTGTCCGCTGTGCCACACCTCTCCCACAAATGAAATAAAGTATATTTATTCCCTATTTTACAAAGCCTGTGAGGAGAGAGGAAAGAGTCACAGAAAAACCTGATTGAGGGGTAGATGCAGGAGCAAAGGGACAGAGGGAGAAACAATATTCATTTAAACTCAATGGCTGCTTTCACTAAATTGTGGCCTAACTAAAACACGTTAACAAATACACTTCTAACTCTTGTTAAAACTTGTTTCAACTGCAAACATATTAGCTCATCATTTACAACTAAAATACATTCTGAAAAGCACTAATATTTAATATTAATCATGAACTCAAAAGTGGCACCCACACTTTTCAAAGCACTTCTTGTTCCTTTTAGTGGAGTACGCCATGAGAGTATGTGGCTTTTCAAGCTGGGTCCCCTATGTACTTATCTCCCCTTCACCCACTGTTGTTCTGTTGCCTGACTGCTTCTCCCCATTCCCTCCCTCTCGTGTTCCCTTTATTGCTTTTGCTCCCACCCATCCCACTACATTTCTTTGCCATTCCCATCCACCCCCACCATGTTGCTCTATTCCCTAAGCACCCTCCCCGTGTGTGTTGTTTCCCACCCATCCTCCTCCAACTTTGATATTCTCTACCACCCTCCTGCCATGTTGCTTTGTCGTTACCCCCACCCTCCCTGCATTGCATTGATATTCCCCCACCATCCAATTTCTGATATCGCCCTGCCCGCTTTCACAAAACACTTTGGGGGATGTTCATAAGAACGTGCGCTAAACATCTCATAAAAATCTTAACGCAACTTCACACATCGCAGTCTATCGCGGGAAAATAACCCGGTGTTAACGTGGAATTCACAACACCGCGGTACCATGCGATAGCCTCCCGAAACCGCGGCCAATGTCCGCGATACAACCACCGTGACGGCGATAAAAACACAAACCCCAACACCAAAAAACGTGCGATGAGCCCATTCGTGATGAGCAAAGCAGCGATAAGCAGCGCCAGGCCAGCGACACACACACGGCAGGCGGGAATAAGCACAACATAAGCAGGTAAAAGGAAGACAAACCAAACAGAAAACAACAGCGAAGCACAATGGAGGCAGCCGGAGCTAGTACACAACCCCACAAGCCCCATTGGCAACAAAACATTGTACATGGGAGTCCATCGTGGACAAGGTGAATGCAGCCGGAGAGTGGAGGAGGACAATGGAAGAAAACCAGAACAGCTGGAATGATGCGAAACGCACAAACAAGCAGAAACACGCAACAACCAGAAGGCAGCAATGCACCAGGAGCTGGATGACATGGAGGGAATGGTGTCCACCACATCAGTCAGGAGATGGTGGCAGGAGTCGGGGACCGGAAACTGCTCAAAATCAACAGACACAACAACAACAGGGAGAGGAACGACCAGGGACTGGGGGACGGGGGGAGATGGGCACAATGGTACACATGCACAATTAAGCACAGCACAACTGCAGACAAACCATGCCCAAGAGTAACAACACCAACCAAGAGCACAAGTCACACAACTCGGCAATATCACACCACTGAACAAGCACAGAAGTGAAAACCACACTGCCTGAAAGGGAGAAGGGTGAGCCAAATCAGAGCTGAAGGGACATCTCACACACAATGCAGCACACACACATAGGAAGCAGAGCACCCCAACACCGAACACAATGTGGCACAAACAGCAACATTTGCACAACCGAACACAGGACACAAGTGCACCCGCTTGTGGCCGGTAAATGGCCATACGCATCTGGCAAAGCACGAAACAGGGACATGATAATGCACAAGTACAAACCCAGAGCCCTGATGGGGTAGCAATGCATGTATGGCAGGGACCCAGATAGGCCGTGACACACACATTGGCATACAAATCTACACTCATCACAGTTGGAGACAAGTGAAGGTGCAGAAACTTTATCAACAATTGCGTGTCAGTACGGCCAAGAGAAGTGCCACGACATGCAGACCAATGCAGCAGCATGTCTGAATGAGGAACGTTGGAAAGCGCCCATGTCCACCCCGGGGGAGTCCATCACCCACACAAGTCAGTGCCAACCCGCGTTGGTTGTCCGCGCATGGATCCGGAGTCCAGGCCAATGCAGCCATGTCCACTGTCGTCTTGGGACATGTGACCAGATCCCCAACATGCAACCAGGCGTTGGGACACGTGCAGTGGGTCACATTCAGTTGTGGCTGCAGGTACGTTGTCACTTGTCCATGAACGCGAGTGCAGCAGCGTAGGCCAACATTTCCAATGAGAGCTCGTTGTCCACCATATCTAACATGTCGGCGACGTAACCCATAAGCTGTCCCGGACAGATGTGCTGACTCCAACCCCTGGCCCCAATTGGCACTAAAGCCCAATAGGGGAGCGGCTCAATGTGGTCACTGCACACGACGACTCCTGCAATCTCCCAGGTCCAGTTGCCAGCATGCATGGCAATCATCCAGGCATGCCTTAAACGGGCATCACGGTGACACTCTTGGTCGTGGGCCAACAGGGGGCGCACACACACGTCGAAATCCAGGTCAGCTACCGTTACGTTGGAGAGGCAGACATCCATGGTCCACTCGAATATGCACGAGCGACAATGCAACACAGGCTGAACGCAGGTGACGTTGGCAAGGTGGAAGCTTAGCCGGTAACTGATCCACAGCACTGCCAATGGCAGTGCCCCCAGTACATGCAGCAGATGTGCACGGTACAGGTCCACGTGACTGGAGTTGTGCATGTGTCCGGGATGGTCTGCCTTTGCGTCAGTGGCTCTGCTTGAAGCGGCACTGTGCTGACCCACGCCAGTCCTGTGGATGAAATGACACAGCTCGGATCAATGAGCAGTGTCTGTGTGCAACGGGTGCAGGCCTGGGGTGGGGTGGGAGTACGTGTGAAGGCCATTTCACGCACGCTAACTACGACCAAGGACTTCTGCGTGTGGGGATGTGTACAAGTTGGTCTCACGTCGGGCAGTGCGTAGTGTGGGAGTCGCCAGCAAATGCTATCGTATCTGTCAGGGGGTGCTGGGCACATGCAAGTCCCAGCTCGGAGCTGCAGATCTGCATCCGCCTGATAGTTCAGACAAAGGACCTTTCATCCCTACAGTAACCCAACCATCTGCTTGCATACAGGAGATGTACAGAGGCCTGTCGTGGGTGGGGTGGGATGTCTGCGACCCAGGGAATCATGGATGATATGCCGAGCACGTGGCACATGAGCGGCCACACTGGGTGTCACGTTGCCTCACAGCTGCTCCTCCCTCCCACGAGCCCCCACACTTGTATGCGCTGCGCGGTTGTATCACGTGCACTCCTACGGCACCCCATTGTCATGCCTGTCTGCGCATGTCCAGCGGCATGCCAACAACACTGTGAAGCTGGCCATTGAGGCTGTGCGGCCATGTGATTGTAGGCCAATGGTCTGGACAGGGCAGACACAGGTGTACAGTCCATGGCTGGCTGTGATCGCACTGCGAATGAGGCTAGGCATCTGACTTACACATAACACTTGGCATGTATGAGCCAAGACCCCGAGCGATCTTGCGCTCCTACATTTCCCCGTACGTGCAGGCCCGCCCTACGGGTGCATGCTACATTACAACATTGACTACTGTGGCCCCGGTGGCGACAACACTCCAACACAGAGACACGCTTACCGCACTTCCTGCTCAATGCCAGACCAGAGCCACGCCCTGATACCCCTGCCGAATCAGCACACCCCTGCGCTGACCTGACGTATGCCGGACCAGCACACGCCGCTTGTGCATGCAGGGGGGGGCGGGCGAAGCTACATGTCCAAGGTCTCAGCCACTGCTGAGGTGACATGGTATCATCCGCTGAAGACAGCACACTGTGATGTTGCAGGGCTCGGGCCCATCATGCTGACATTAGGACCACACAGACACACTTGCTTAGATGGTGTGAATGGCTACGGGCACGTGCGCCTGGCCACTTTTATTAGCAGGCTCACATGTCGAGTGACACCTGTGTTGGATGTGTGTGGGGTGTGTGTACACCAGCAGTCATGGAGTGCCTGGTGCAGTCAAAAAACGACAACAGTGTACATCGTTAAGGACACAACCATTCAACCATAAAGGCCCCATGACTTGAGCTGCACAGAGTTAGTGGCCCCGGATGCACAGCGTCCTGCACGGGCCTACCGCCATGGGCCGCTGATTTGCGGTGCACTGGGGCAGGGTCACGAGAGCAGAGCAGATTCTCGTAGATGACAAAGGGGGTTGTCCCGGAGTGTCTCGGTGGACAGTGGAAGGTGTACCCCCAGGGCATGATGCAGAGTGCAGAACCATGCAGAAACAGTCACTATGGTGGAGAAGAATGGAACAGACACATGTCGAACACCAAGTCCGGCCCAGCCAGATGATGATGCAGACAACCCCCAGGCCATGGACTCAGATGCCACCAAAGTCGAACCAGAAAGTGCCCATGACTCATTGCGCACAGAGTTAGTGGCACCAGTGCTGATAGGGGATGCCGCCTGCGATGAGGTGTGTCCAATGGTGTGGACTCCTCCATATCTTACCCAAGACACAGTTTAACATGTGTGACCTACTGGACCGCAGTGTAGGCCTGAGGCAGCGGTCAGCAGGGGCCATTCACCGAGTGTCGCCGGCTTACGTTGGATGGTCCCACCGGCCTGCGTAGTTTAAGTTCAGTGGCACCACGGGACGCGGACTTGTGGTGAACAGGGTTGGTGGTGCCAGGTTAGTTGTTGCTAGTGTTTGGTCACCTCCGTGACGAGGATCCGGCTTTCATCCGGACTGAGCCGCATCTTCCTCTTACTCCTCTCCATGCGTTCACTGGTATGGACTCTGCCATTCATGAATCACGACTAAGTGCTGGATGTGGGACCTACTGGACCGCAGTGTAGGCCGGGGGCAGCGGTCAGCACGGGCCCACAGATACGTGTCATGTGCTTGCGATGCAGACTTTGGCTTCACTGATCGGAGGGAGTTCAGTGATGTGGACGCTGCCACTGACTTGGGGTCACTGCCATTCATGACTCAGGACACAGTTCCACATGTGGGACCTACTGGGCCGCAGTGTAGGCGTGAGCCCTCATACAAGTGTCGCTGGCTTGCGTTGAACAGGGTTTGTGGCACCACGTGTCGCCAGCTTGCGTTGAACAGAGTTAGTGGCACTACGTGTCGCCGGCTTGTGTTGAACAGGGTTAGTGGCACCACGTGTCGCCGGCTTGTGTTGAACAGGGTTAGTGGCACCACGTGTCGCCGGCTTGTGTTGAACAGGGTTAGTGGCACCACGCGTCACCGGCTTGCGTTGAACAGGGTTAGTGGCACCACGTGTCGCCGGCTTGCGATGCAGACTTTTGCTTCACTGACGGAGGGAGTATAGTGATGTGGACGCTGCCACAGACTTGGGGTCACTGCCATTCAAAACTCACGACTCAGTACAACATGTGCCAACAACTGGGCCGAAGAGTGCGCCGGTGGAGTATGTCAATGAAAAAGGAGTACTGTGGGCCAGCGTCGTGGAGGCCAGCGATGGTCTGTGGAGGCTGCGAAGGTCGCGGGACTGGGGCTTGGAGCTTGCACCGGCACGTGGTGGGCCCTCTTTGACACACGCCGGTGTTGGCAGGTGAGCGGAGCCTCCTTGGTGCGCTGGGGCAGGCATGATGGGTATGGGGACCAGCGGCCCGGGGTGCAGCAGGCGCGCAGGGACGCAGGCCCTGCCTCGCACGGCGCCGGCCTCGTGGTGGGCTGAGAGGCACCGCCCTGGCAGACACGTTGGCCATTCCGAAAGAGAACCACGCCCAGTGCGACAGGGTTTTTATTCACACCCCTACGTAGGCCTGGTGTACGCAGGGCCAACCCACTCCACCTGCGCATACAGGGGGGGACGTAACTGCGACATTTCTGCGTTCTGCCCCACAGCCTGTGGGGACATGGTAGCTTCCACTGGCCACTACACTCCATGCACCAGCAGTTAATGTCCACATGGCCATTTCTGTGGTTTGCACATTGGAGTCTGTCCGGCACCTCCACGCCACACCTGGCATTGGGTAGGTTCTCATTCATTAGTCACTTGCCACTCTCGCACATGCCTGCTCCAAGCTTCTCCTCACATTCTGCTATTGTGTGGCTGTGGTGCCATGCCGTGGCTGGGTTGTGTGCATGGCAAGCCCAGGTTCCCAATGGAGTTGTGTTGTCGTGTCTGGTCGGTTGGCATGTTGTGTGGCATGTTGCATGTAGTTCTGCTGCGTGCCCATTGCCAGTGTCGGGAGTTGCATGACTGTGGGGTCGAGGTGTGTGGTGTGTTCATTTGGTACTTACCAACGAGCACTGCATTTCCATAGGTGCCATCCTGGGAGTGCTGGTTGATGATGGACTGTCGGGCGATGTAGGAATCATGCACTCTGCCTGGGGAGTTGGCCACGACATTGTTGAGGAGTCCCGGGTGGTCCACTATTGCCTGCACATTCATGGAATGCATGTGCTTTCTGTTGCGGTAGTTGTGTGCAGTGTCGGCAGGGGGCACGAGGGGTACATGTGTGCAGTCGATTGCCCCGACACGTGAGGGAATCCAGCTATGGCGTAGGAGCCTTGTGGGTGAAGTGGAGGTGCTGGGGTACCAGGCTGATGATGGCATCCAGGACAGGTGTGATGAACTTGGATGGGGCTGGCTGTGAGACTCCTCCGACTTTGGCAGTTGTGGGTTGGAAGGTACCAGAGGCCAACATGTGCAGCACAGCCAGCAGCTTTGTCTGCAGGGGGATGTTGGTTGTCCGCTGTGTTGGTACCGTCAGCAGGTGGGCGATGTGGGTCAGGATGCGGGGTATGGTTGTCCTTTTGGGCCTGTAGTGGGCAATGTCCTCCTCTGGCGTTCGGTCTGTGTGGATGGTGCGTTTAAGGTGGGTCCGCAGTCTTTGTGTACGCTGCCTCTGTGGTGGTCCGGGGGGCGGGACGGTTCCTGGGGGTGGTGGCAGGCCTGGCGGTGGTGGTGGTGGGTGTTGTGGCCCTCATGGGTCTCGGAGCTCCATGATCATTGTCTCCATGGCATCTGTGGGTCTTCAGATGTAGCTCTTGGCTGGGCTCCCTTTCATGCTGCAGGTAGTCGTCCTGCTTAACACCAGCAGAAGGCAGGTGTTAAATCCCTGGTGCTACCGCGGCTTATTGCCTGTTTTTGGTTCGCATCGCAGATCTGGCAGTTCGTTGTGAAAGGGGTGTAGTGGTGTTTTCGTGAGTTTTTGCACGGGAATGCCTACTCTGCATCTCATTAGGGTTAGTTGGTGGTGTCACCCGTGGAGATAAATTTTGCGGCAGGTATTGCGGGAATACTGGCGATGTCTGCAGTTTGCGCCCGCTTGCGAATGGGGCGTTAAATCTATCTCCACTTTTGATGCGTTAAGGTGGCGATAACTCGGCGATAAGTCCTTGTGAATATGCCCCTTTGTGAGGTTTATTTTCTTTTTACCTACTGATCTAATCGGATCAGTAACAAAAAGAAAAAAATTCCATCATCATTTTGTGGGTATGCACATGTGTACACCTACAAAATTCCGGGGTGGCATGTCATAGCCTTTTTTTAACTTTAGCCACGCTGCTCAGCATCACATATGCTGAGTAGCACAACTAAAAACCATTGGCAATGCCAATACATCACAAAGGGGAGAACAATTGTCTTTGCCATTGGTTGTTTATTATGGCCGTGAGTGTCTTAATTTGTTTCAATGTTTTGTTAAACTAGTGTGTTGTTAACTGACTGGTGCATAAGAAGGGGGTATGAACATCATTCTAAAATGGATCCCTCTTTTGCCAACCCTGAATAGAAGAGTGTGCAAGAGGTGCGTGTTTTATATGCTGGCCAGCCTGAGAAAAGAGTGTGGGTCTAGATGTTGCTATTTGCTGAGAGTCATTCCACCTCCAGTTGAGGACCTTGAGTGAGGAGGAGAGCGCAAGCCATGTTACAGCACTGCATCATTCAGAAGCACAGATACGCTACTGCTTTTTTAGGGAATCTAGTCATGTGACCTTCTTCCTACATTCTGACATAGGAAGGCACCTTCAAAAATAAAATTGCAGTTTTACAAAAGATACAGTTCAACCACATATTATATCTCATTATTGCAACACAGCAATGTCATTTTCTTTTTCAAGAGAAAAATGATCTAACAACTAGACTACAATATGAACATTATGAGCAGGTATCCCTCATGTACCTCAGGCTTTCACACATTTCTTAACTGTATATGAAATGGTTAAAAAAGAGACACCTTCAGCCTCATTTAGAGTTGGCGAAGCAGGAGCCCCAGTATAAATTGGTAGAACTCTTTTTGCAGCATACTCATGTTTCGGCTGCACTTTATATAGCATTGTGAAAATTGACAGGAGTGTGCGAAATTTGTAAAATTAAATGACATTTCTGAAAACTTATGTGAAATTGTTCATATGTACGCAAAATGCAAAAGTTTCTTTATTGCCATATTTTAGCATGAAATGTATCCTAACGCCTAGTTTGGATGCAAGGACGCATTCAGTGCTAAAAACAATAGCAAAAAAAAACAAGCACTGCAAACAGCAGCCACATGCATGGTGGGTATTCTCGAGCCGCCTTACCAAATTTTGCTATGAATGGCATATAACTGCATTCTGTACTAGTGTAATTTCAGGAATTTTGAGTAACAAGTGTATTGCGAAGATGCAGAAATTATGCAACATTGCCCTCGAGTAATGCCAATTCTGCTAGGGCCGAGAAATTGCCAGTTTTAAACTGGTGGAGCTTCTTATGGATCCGTAGGTGCCTGTGCTTACCACACGAAGCATGCAGGACACAGCCAGAGAAAATATGAATGCCCACCAACATGCAGGGGGAAAACTCCCTACCATCAGGCATTTCTGTACAGAGAAAACAAACTCCTGCTCTCTGAACATCAAACCTGAAGGGCTGTGAAAGGATTTGCAGAAGTGGAGGCTACCTTTGCAACTAGTAGATTACCCACCAGGCAGCCATGAATTTCAAAATAGTGTGGCCCATTCGCCAAGGTCATGATGGCCCTTTTAGTCCTCACATCTGTACAATGCCAATTATGTCAGGATAATTCTTCTTTCGAGGTAATGGTTTTCTTATTTCCCATATCCAATGTCAACCAATGTGCATTTTCTTTTCTTTTAAACACAAGAAAGGTACACAATGACTTAAGTCGAAGTGGTGGGGCCCACATCATCACCGTGCGACATTAAATACTTTAATAGCAACAATCGCATTCTGATAATCAGAGTTTGCTGTGAAAGTGTCTCACAAAACAACTTTGAGCGTTCTGTCATTTTCAGTTGAGCCATCAAAAGCTTTTTTGACGTATCAAAATTCATGCGACCCACATTTATTTGGAGTGCGTGCAAAGGAAAACATTGAGAATGATGAATGGTGACAAATAACTCGAGAGCACCAGCTGATATCTCCCCTCACCAGCTGCCTGCGCTCTATTTCCCATTCAACAACAAATTGTTCAGGAAAAAAAAACCACGCAAGCTGATTCCTCTGCTTATCTATCACCCACTGCGAACAAACTTTAGTTCCCCTAATTACAGCCAGCCTTTATCTGCCATTTATCCGGCTCGCCCTCATCTTCATTTTAATTATGCAGAGGAATGAGCTGCTTAAATGATGGTTGGATCGTGAGTCAAAATCGCTTATTGCCATCTAAGAAATAGATAATTTCCTCAGGGTCTCGCTGTGTTTTGAAAACAAAATTATCATCTGCAATCACATTCCGCATCATGCTTTTTAACACCGTTTTCTCAGCCTTATGTCTTTATTTTTGTCATCTATGCAATTGGCACAGGAAGAAGGGTTGTGGTAATATGTTTTGCCAGCAGCACTGGGAAGAGGCATATGTTCTGAGCTCATGTACCATCTGAAAGTCGTGTGATAGCAGGTGTCTCTTTGTGCCAGGTGGCCCAGTAATTGCTTGTGGGTGGTTTGTTTCTTGCTAGCTAGTGATACATAGGTGCACAGTACACTGGGATCTGATGTTTGAATATGTTTCATATATACACTCTTCCACCATCCACACCACCTAATTCACAAAGATTGAGCTTTCACTTGGGGCCGTGGCTCTTGTAATAAGGTGGATGAGATAACCATCACCTCTGTGATGGAGTAACCAGTCCACCAAATTCTAAATTAGGTCCTTACTCTTTTAGTACTCCTGAGATTCAGGAGCGATGCAAAACATAAGCCCGAAATACTCCGTGCCTACTCCTAAAATTAACGAGTAAGCTAGTCTCGCTCATACACCACTCTTTGTGAATCGGGAACGTAATATATAAAGGGAACAGTTGTAAAATCTATCAGAGAAGCTTTCATATTGTTGCCCAGTTGCAAGTATGTACGCTGATATCAACTCAGGGTAGACATGGGTAGCAGGTGCCATCTTTGGCATCCATTTTGGAATCTTGAGACTGATTACTATCTCTGGTTTTAGTGCCACGAAGGCATAGACAGTAAAAGAAGTAAACATGTCTCAAGAAACCCTATTAGTTTCGAGGCGGTGTCACTCGTTGCCCTTTGCCCAGCATAGGTGCCTGAGTGTGGATAATCACTTACCAAAAACATGCACAGACCTCTTAGATTTCCTAGTTCCATGTGAGAGTAGCTCATCCAAGCCATGATAGATTATCTGCATTCTGAGTTTTGTATTCCTACCGATCTCATTATGAATCCAGGACTACAGGTTCCATCCAGTATGAGAAGAAAAAAAAAGAGCTACTCATACCTAGAACTTGAAAACTCTGCGTTCACCTCCAAAGGCTGAATAGAATTTACCCTACAGTCTGACTTACTGTTACTCATTTATTGGACTGCCAATGCATAGCTGTTGAGAGGAGGCAAACAGAGAGTGGGAGGGGAGTAACTGAATGATGGCGCTGGTAATGTTGCATTCTAATATCATTATAAAACATAGGGGGATATTCACAAGAAATGGCGAAAACTATCGCTAACCTCAGTTAGCATGCGTTTTCTTATCGCTGTGTACCGTGGGGAACTATCGACGAGTTAGCGACGTATTCACAACACGCCGCTAACAGGCGATAGTTTCCCCTACCTGGTCAAATGTCCGGCGATAAGGTTAGCGTCACAGCGATAAAAATCGTCACACTAACGTGAAAAAAGTGGGGATGGGCCAATTAGCGACCAGGAACGGCAGGCAAATTAGAGCCAGCACAATTTTTCTCACGTTAGGCGGGAAAAACCAGTATAAAGCGGCCGCCAAGCAGACCAAACACCCCAAAAAAAAAAGAAGAAATAATTGAGAAGAAGAATGGAGGAAGCTGGACCAAGTACAGAAGCCAACAACAACCCCCCAAACACCCAGGAGGACCAGCCAGAGACCCAGGTGAAGGGCAAGCAGAAGAGGAAGAGGAAGAGCCGGTTCAGTCTGCAGGAAAAATAGGTCCTGATTGCGGAGGTGACAGAAAACCAACAACAACTTTTTGTCAGCTCCACAGTGTCATTGGGAACAAAAAATGCAATATGGCAGTCCGTCGCTGCCAAGGTGAATGCTGTCGGAGAGGTGAAGAGGACAGTGGACGACTGCAAGAAGCGCTGGCATGATGTTAAGCGCAAGACCAAGCTAAAACTTGCAGCCAATCTCAAAGCAGCAATGCAGACTGGAGGTGGGAGTCCAGCGCCACAGGAGGAGCTGGATGTGTTGGAGGAACAGGTGTCCCAAGTCATCAGCGAGGAGACGGTGGTTGGAGTTCCGGGATATGATACTGCTCAACATGACCAGACACAACACCAACAGGGTGAGTAACAACCACGGACTGGGGGGACTGGGGGAGATGGGCCTAATGGCACCCATGCACAATTAAATATATTGCAGTGCACACCCACAATGACTGTAGATCATGTCCCGGATACCCTTGGCCCTGGTGGCATAGACACATATCACCCTACTCACACAATACATTGCAAGACACATATTGGTGAGCTCAAAGACCTGGAAATGTGCACATAAAAGTCCAGCAAATATAGTCCAAGTATCATATCAGACCACAAAATAAGGGCTGCATGAAAGAGCAAAGGCCCACATTGATTGGAGATGCGGCAGGGTGTCTACATGGCCCCCTGCCTCAACACCACGCATATGCATGTTCCAGTATGTCGGAGACGTGTGCAAGATTGTGCGTCAAGGGTGACACTACTGCACATACACAATCTTGCACACAACTCAGACACAGAGGCACAATGGTGCTTGTGTGCTGACATTGCTGGCGGCATGCCCACTCATGCACATGATCAGTCACATACACACTGCATCCTCATTTTTTGTGCAGAGAGATGCAGGCCAGGGCAGATCAGTCGTATATGCGTGGTGTTGAGGCAAGGGGGCCATGTAGACATCCTGCCGCATCTCAAGTTAATGTTCCCGCTAGCTCGTACAGGAGATGCAGTCCTGTGTACACCAAGTGAGAAAGCATCTAGTGAATCTGCATACCATAAACACATGCATTGTCACAACAAAGTGATCATGTAGCCTACTGGCTAAAAGGTGCATATCCCACAATGCACACAATCAGCAGACCTGAGTCAAAATGTGATGTAATACAATGAGCAGGGGGGAGATGCCTACAACACTACAGTGCATGGACAATGCAGTTCAGGAATGTGTCCCCCCAAATATGTACCACATTGATCCAGCGGTATACTAACAACAGATACTCCGCTACCATATACTCACCTGGGTCCATAAATCACAGCACACTCCGTATCGAGTAGACCGCTGGAGTCTTAAAGTTTATAATTTCATATTTTCTCAAGATTAGTTATTTAACTTTCCTAACTAACCTTTCACTGATCAAAAAGTTCTTTCCTCTGGTGGATGGACCATTAGTTGAACTAATTGATGGTTATAATGAACATAATTCTTAACTGTTCTTTAATTAAAGAAAATAACCACAGACTCGGGAAGTTTTAAAATCTTTATCTAAATTCAATGAATGTGAACCATCTCAAAATTTCAGCACAAACACCCTCATTCATAAGAGTGTAAATTCAATCGAAATAATCATTTAAACAAAAATACTTCAGTCTCATGCAATAACTATGCTCAGAAAAGAGAAGATAGAGAGAAAAGAACATCTACAAACAGACAAGATATAATAATTACCAAGGATGGTGTGAAGATCAACCCCCTGGCCAAAGGGCTGGTGAGGGTCCCCCGAGATAGATCAGGAGACAAAGACTTCAGGACAGGATACTTGACCTCTCTAAATACCGACGGCTGTGTCGCACCCCTCTCTGACACTCTCTTCCTCCTCGAGTTTCTTCCGCGATCTTCTTGTCTAACCCAATTAAATTAGGATAGAAGGTTCTGCATTCGGTTTCTTTGTCAGCATCTCACAGCGTCTCTCCCAGCATCAGCATCTCAGCAACACCAACTCCCAGACAGCATCCCGAGCTCTGCTTGCTCCGCTACTCACTGCTAACTTAACTAACTAAAGCTACCTCAATTATATCCTTCGTTCATCATGTACCACCCACTAAAGTTTCAATATCGTAAAAATACGAAATCTAATTGGTCAGGCAAAGGGGGTGATCATCACACCATGCTTACATATTACTTTTATTCTATCATTCTATTGTTTGCAAAACCGATCCCCTTAAACTTTATTCATTTCTGTCGTTCCCATACATATCCAAACATTACTTGCAACAATTATTACAAAATCATGAATATAAGTCTTCTTGGCTGAACTCTTCACCCTCTGTTCTCAGGGCACATCATTCTCGTCCTTGGACGACTGACAAAACCTTGGTCATCCTTCCGGGTTAACTTTCTTGTGGGCCTGCGCTTAAATCACATGACTCAGCTTACTTTGGTCATTCTCGAGAGGCCCAAATGCGCACTAATAATAAAGTCAAAAAGACAATAGTTACTTTCACAAATAAATGGTCTCACTGTATAACACCCATCTCTACTCTAACCCTGTTTACTTATTAATACTTTCCCCGCATTAGCATTAGTAGAATAGCTGGTTTTCATTTCGGCTAAGCAGATGCCATGCACGTGAGTCTTCAAGACTCCATTTTAATTCCTTATGCACATGGGCTAGAATTTCCCCCAAGCTTTAACTCGTCATACTGCGTAGATGCAGTTGACGCATGCGCGGTAAAGATTTCCCGTTTAAAGCTGTATTAGTCCGTTTTCATTGTTATTTTCATTAGTACACACATAAGCAAGCTTGGCTAACCCGTGTGTTTCTGTGGTGTGTGTTATTATTTACAAGACACGGTTAGTAATTCATTAATAAGTTAAACGAGAGGATAACGTTCGAGTAAGTCTCTTTCTTTACAAGTTCTTGCTCCATCAATCCCCTCTCTGAAGGCATTTTAAGCCATCACAAAATTACCCATCCCATCCCAGATTCCAACTTTAGTACATCTCAATTTTCTATTTCTTTTCTCATTCTTCCATTTGTTACTTCTTTTCCTTCTAAATCTTTCATCTTCTTATATATCTTTCCTTTCATTTCTTCTAGTTGTATCTCCTCATATTCTCTTTTTCGTTTCTTCCCTTTTCCCTCTTTTTCTAAATGTATCCTTCCTTTCCCTCTGTTTTTACAACATTTATATGTAATCATTAATATCATTACTATTGTCATTATCACAACTAATAGTAATATTATTTGACCTAGAAAACTTTTCCCAAAATCAGTAAACCATTTCCCTATTGATGTTATACTCTTTGTTAGTTTTCCCCATACACTGTCAACCTCCAGTTGGGTCAAGTCATTATGCATTCTTGTAATATTTCCAATATACCCTTTAATTTCTTTACTCTTGTCCGGAATATAAGTGCAGCAATGTTGAATTTTCAACATACCACAGACTCCACCCTCTTTTGCTAATAAAATATCAAGAGCAAGACGGTTTTGTAAAACCATAGACCTAATTGCAACCATTTCTGTGTTAATCATTAAGAATCCTCCTGCAGTGTCTGTAGAAAGACGATCAACTATGGTTGACAATTTACACATTTTCTGTGAATTTAGAACGACTCCAACTGAGGGTATCAATGCACTAAATATATCTCCTACTATTTCAGAAAAACTAGCTCTTCTTCTTTGTGTTAGTTCATTAGATTTTCCATTGATTCCATTGATTCTGTCCACATGATATATTTTCCGGAAAACTATTCCAAAAAAACAGCTCCAGTACCATCTTGCAGGTAACCTATAATAGGCATTGTTTCCGCAGACATAATAAACTCCTGGAAATACAGGATCAGTTCCCCCTTTTAGTCCCACCCTCCTAAAATTAGGAAGTTGTGTTCACACTCACTGGAACCAATGTAGTTATTATTATAATCTGTCTTTAATCTGTGGAGGCAGAATTTTCCCCTTTTCACAAAATCCAGGGACATCGCAGCATGAGCTTTGCCTTTTGCATAGATTCCCTCTTTCTCAACCCATGGAGGTACATGGGTTTTCTGTTCAGCAGCTTTCTTTATTAAATCCTGTCTCCTTTCTTCTACTAAATTCAAAAACTCTTTTTCTTCTTCACGTAAGGTACAAGTTAAATTATTTTCATGTGCCTGAGCTATATCTATTGAACTCATTGTTCAAAAGAATTCACCCATAAACCGTGCATTCCTACTACTAGCTACTGGATTCATTTTCTTTCTAAAAGGCAATTCTGAAAATACTACGGGCCCGATTCCGATCTCGGCCGGTAGGGCACCGAATCGGATTCGGCTTAACCGGATCCGATTCGGAGCCCTCTTTCCCGACCGATTCGTACGTGCGTCCGGCCAAGCGAGTACGATGCGAGCGCACGTGAAATCGCCGACCGACTCGTACGTGGGTCCGAACCGCTCCGACCGACTCGCACAGACATGACTCGCACCGCACAATGGAGACGTTCCCCGGCCGGGCAAGTACGATGCGCGCCGCGAGCGAGTCCGACCGACTCGCGCCGTCCGGCTCGAAAAGAGCAGTCGGAGCCGGACTTTGGGGGTCCGTGTCGGACCCCCTGTACGCGTAGCCACGCGAGTCGCACACAGGGGGACCCATGGGTCCCCCCTACCTGTGCATGTACGCCGCGAGTCGCATCGAGGCGTACCCGCTGTAGGGGGCGCCCTTGTTCGCCTCGCACCCATTGAGTCAATGGGAGCCCACGTACGCGTTGTATGTCCGGCTCCCATTGACTTCAATGGGAGTCCGACCGACTCGAGTCCGATTGCATGCGTGCGCATCGTACTCGTTCGGTCGGACTGCCAGAGTCCGATTCGGTCGGAAATCTCTCCGGGTCCGGCTCGGTCGGAGTGATTTCCGGCCTGAATCGGAATCGGCCCCTTCATCTAGATTTGAATAAAAATACTGAAGTCTCTCTGTTGCATAAAATAAACTTGATAAAACACTACATGACACACCATATGTTAGAGGTATATGGTGATATGTCACCCTTCTGATACTGATGAGGGTAACTTCATACAAACATAGCAATTATTAATCTCCATTGTATTAACATACTAAAATAACAATTTAGTAAACACATTTGAAGACATATTCTAGTCTGACTCATTATGATAATTTGCCTCATCTTCTACCCCTATTTCTATTTTAGTTCCCATTATTCTATCTACCTTTTCATTAGTAATGGTATTATTTTTGTCACTTGTTTCCATTAACAAAGGTACTCCTACTGTTATGAATAACCATACTAATACTACCAATAAAATACTACAAAAACAAAATCTAAAACATTTTCTTTTAAAACTTCGTTTTGGTCTTTCTGTGACTTCAACTTCTGCCATTTCAATCTGAGAAAATTTCTTCTCTCTTATTCTTTCTTTGTCTGTTTAATTTTCTTTTTATTTTAAGGAGGTCTCAATTTGCTTTCATCAATCTGTGCAACATGAACCCTTTCTGTTTCTTCACTTAAATCTAAGTTTTCAAATTCTTCGAGTATAACGTAGGTCCACTCAGGGGCCTTGTATTTTCTATTTAAATTTCTCAATCTTGGGCTTCTTCGTGTAAGTTTTACTAAGGTTTGTTTAGGTTGCATTTGACTCGTAACTTCGTTTACTTGTTCTGGTTTCTTTTCTGATTTTCTCAAATAATACCTTAATTTCTTCACTCCTACTGGCCAATTGTCTCCTTTTCTAGTTCTTTTGACCTGAACTGCACTTTCACCTACTCTATCTCCTTCTAGAATCCTTTTTATTTCCACTTAATCTAGGCACAATCTGTCCTTGTTCTTTATCTTCTGTGTTTGGACCTTCCTCTACTTGCACCTGTTCAGGTCTAATTATAATTTGTTCTTCTTCTTCTGCCTGAACTTGTTCTTCTAATTCTGCCTCTCCCTCCTCAGGTTCCTGAATGTCTTTATTTATTTCGACCTGAATGTGTTCTTCTTCCCCTGTCCTTCCCTGTCTACCTTCCTGCCTTTTCAGTTTTGTTATTCTTCTTGTTTCGACAGCATCATCAGGTATTTCAATTATTGGTATCCAATCTTCCTGACTTGTACTTGGCTGTTCGTCATATAGTTGTCTTTCAGAATCTATCACTCTAGACTCTTCAATATCACAGCTTTCAACTTCTGACGTTTCAGCCTGTTCAGTCAGTGGTTGCTCTTGTTGCTCTGATGGGCTCGGAACTCTTCTGGTAAGACTAGCATGAATCCAGTTGGGCAAACCTGCACACTTCACTGCTGTGGTAGTGACTAGTATAACTTGACACGGTTTATCCCAACTTGTTGCTAGACACGACTTCCTTGCATGTTTCTTCACTAGCACCCAATCTCCAGGATTCAAATCATGTGCTTGGTCTGGCTGTCTTTCAACTGTGTCTTCTCCAACCTGGTGAGAGACAGAACGCACCATTTTAGCCAATCCTTTGCAATAGAGAAATACCAGATCATCAGTTATAGTCATTAATTTATTTCCAGGAATAAATGCTTGTCTCATTGCCCTTCCCATGAGAATCTCATGAGGACTCATTCCTGTCTTTCTGTCAGGAATACTTCTGAGACCCATCAGTACAAGAGGTAGTGCATCTGGCCATTTCAGCATTGTGGATGCACATACTTTCCCTAATCTTGACTTGATTGTGCCATTTAGCTGTTCAACTATTCCAGAAGCCTCTGGACGATAAGCACAGTGTAGTTTTTGTTCAATGTTAAATGCAGCACAGATTAATCAAATTATCTCATTATTAAAATGAGGTCCTCTATCTGATTCCAAAGTGACTGGAAAACCAAAACGAGGAATCAACTCCCTCAACAATAGTTTAGCAACTGTAAGACTGTCATTTCTTCTGGTGGGGTATGCCTCCACCCATCTTGAGAACAGGCACACTATGACAAGTACATACTTTAGTCCATTACAAGGAGGCAACTCAATGAAATCTAACTGCAACCTGGTGAAGGGACCTTCTGCCTTTCCAATTTTTCCCCAAATAACCACTGTCTTCCGGCCTGGATTTTGCTGCTGACAGGTTAAGCATCTTTGGCAAAGGCTCTCTGCGACTACCCCGAACTTCAGATTGTACCAACTCTGAATAATCTGATCATTGAATCTCTCCCTATGTGTGTTGCTCCATAATAAACTCTTGCCATTTTATAGAGAAAATAATCTGGCATGACTGGTCTTCCATCTAAGTACACCCATACTTCGTCTTCCGACCTTTTTGTACAAGCTGATTTTATCCAAATTTCTTTTTCCTTTTCCTCAACTTCTTCCTGTAACTGTCTAATCTCATCCCATGTTTCTGGAATTGAGAAAAACATAAATTGGCAGCTGGTTTCACCCGTTTCAATTTTTCTATTTATGGCCATTGTATTTCTTGCACAGTATCGAGTAATTTGGTCAGCATATCTATTGCCGGCTGCCACATAGTCATTTCCTGACTGATGTGCAGCGCATTTAACAACCACCACTTCTTTTGGCAATTGTAATGCTTCCAGCAGATCTTTCACATTTTTACTGTTTCTAATAGGAGATCCTGAAGAAGTCAGAAATCCCCTCTGCATCCAGAGATGGCCAAAATCATGCACGACCCAGAAACCATATTGACTGTCAGTAAATATGGTTATTCTCCAATTTTTCCCATTTTTGCATGCCTTTGTTAAGGCCACCAATTCGGCTACTTGTGCAGATTTGACTCCCGGTAAACAGGATGCTTCAATTACCCCCGATATTTTACACACTCCATAAGCAGCACTTAATCTTCCTTCTTCATTTCTCAGACAAGACCCATCCACAAATAACTCATGATCAGCTTCCTTTAATGGTGTTACTTTTATGTCAGGACGGGGCTTGGTACACAATTCAGTCACATCCAAACAATCATGATCAATTTCATCTCTTACCTCCTCATTGCATGGATCTGGAAATAATGTGGCAGGGTTCATAACCACACATCTTATCACTGTCACATTTTCTGCTCCCAAAATCACACTTTCATACTTAGTCAGCCGACTAGGTGTAAGATGTTGCGTTCTTGTCCTTGTCAGAAGAATTTCAACTGAGTGTGGAATGTAAACTTTTACTGAATGTCCCATCACTATTGACACACTTTGCTCCAGACTCATACGAGTAGCAGCTACTGCTTTTAAGCAGCCAGGTAAAGCTGGAGCCACTGGATCCAATGTGGCAGAAAAATACGCCACTGGACGTCGGCTCAGTCCATGTCTCTGTGTTAAGACTGAAAGTGCACAATTTTCTCTCTCACAGCAAAACAAAGCAAATTCTTTTGAATAATCAGGCATGCCCAAGGAAGGAGCTTCACACAAACAATTCCGCAATTTCACAAAGGCCTCCAAACATTCATCATTCCAATCAATTGGATCTTTTGCTCTTTTTCTAGTCAATTGTATCAATGGTTTTGCTAGCATAGAAAAACTGTTAATCCACTGCCTACAGTACCCAACCACTCCCAGGAACATTCTCATCTCTTTTTGCGTCTGAGGTAGTTGCATCTCTTTGATTATTTTTATTCTTTCCGGTGTCACTTTTCTTACTCCTCTTTCTATTTTATGCCCCTAAATATTTAACTTCATGTCGACAGAACTGTAATTTTTCTGGAGACACCTTGTGTCCTCCTTCAGCCAAGTGGTTCAGTAATGCAATTGTGTCAGTGACACAATCTTCTCGTGTTTTTGATGCTACCAGTAGGTCATCAATGTACTGACCCAGAATCGAATTTCCAGGCATAACTAATGACTCTAAACACTTTTTCAGGATTTGGTTAAAAATTGAGGGACTCTCTGTGTACCCTTGAGGAACTCGGCACCATGCGAAAATACGATCTTCCAACTTAAAGGCGAAAAGATACTGGCTATCTGGGTGCAAAGGAATAGAAAAGAACGCTTGGCATAAATCAATTACTGTAAACCAGCCTGCATTCCAAGGTATCTGATAAAGGATCACTGCCGGATTCTGCACTATTGGGCAACATGGCACTACAATTTTGTTAATCTTTCTCAAATCCTGCACGATTCCACATTTTCCACTAGGCTTTTTCAGTCCTATTATTGGTGAATTACAAGGACTACCCATTATTTCCTTTAAAATGCCTTGTTTAATCATTCGATCAATTTCTGGAATAATTCCTGCTTTCACTTCTGGACTCATTTTGTACTGTCTTGTGTTTGGATAAACTGCACCTTCCTTCACTGTCACTTTCACTGGGTCTACATTTGACATCAGCCCAATATCTTTTCCTGTAAAATCCCACACTTCTGGGTTGACTGTGGCTCTCAACTCTTCCGGCAATTCATTTTCAGTCATTAATGAAAACATCTCATCTACTTCTGTTCCTTGCTTCACTAGCATCATCTTGTATATAACATCCTCATCAGGGGTCTGGAAAGCGACACCATCCAGTGTACAATAGATCGTGCAATTCATCTTGCACAATAGATCTCTTCCCAGCAGATTTATGGGACTGGAATCGCAAACTACAAATCAATGTATTTCTTTAAAGTTTCCGATATGCACCTCCATCGGTTTTGTGATTGGGGTTCTAATCTGTTGATTTGACACTCCTACAACTTGGATGGACTCTCCCGAGAGGGGTAGGTTTGGGATGTCTGCTGTTCTCACAGTAGACCGGGTAGCACCAGTATCCAATAGAAGAGTGATGTCTTTACCTTCCACTTTCCCATCAACAAATGGACCTGACTGATCTACTGGCAAGGATGCGCCAAGCACGCACTCCTCTTCCTCCCCCCTCAGGCACCGTCATTGCATGAAGTCTGAATTTTCCTCATCATTCTGCAAAAAATATTGTGTAATTGTTCTGTTATTCTTACCACTTTCTCCTTGAAATCCGGTGTTCGTACTGAACTTTTGGTGGTTCACAAAGTTTGGCATAGGAGCTGGTGGCACCTGATTTTGTGGAGTAACTACCTGCTGCTGCTGATTCATAAGTACTTCATTCTGCATCTGTGGAATTAAATTTTGATTTGGCCCATTATTATTCTGAATACTCTTACACTCGTTCTTCCAATGTCCAAGCTTTCCGCACGCATGACAAGGAAACTTCTTCTTCGCTTCTTCTCTGTTCATTCGTCCTCTAAATTTACTACCATTCGCCACTTGATCATTCTGACTTTGTTCTTTCACTTGATTATCAGTCTGAGCATTTATTTTATTCTCCTGCTGCTCTGCCAATTTTACTTGTGCCCACATCATTTTCTCCTTTAACTTTCTACGCCTCGCCTCAATGTCATCTCCGCAATATTTTGCATACTTTAAAATTTCATCCACTGTCTTACTCTGCCAACACAACATGTGCTGCTGAATCATCTGACTAATCTCCGGTTTCAAACCATATACAAATCGATACACAAAATGTCCCATATCTTTATCACCAATATTCTCAAAACCACTATACTGTTTAAACACCTGCAGTAACCTTTCATAATATGCATGTACAGACTTGTTTGGTTCTTGAGTTGTCCTATCTATCTTTACCCAATCTGTTTATTTAGGAGGAATTTTCCCTTTCAAGTATGTAATCACTTGGTGATATTTCTTCATTACCTCCTCTGAGGATGCTCCTGTCTTCGAGTCTCTAGCATACTCTTCACTTGGCCAATCAATTGTAATTTTACACTCTGTCCATAAATCAGCAGGTACCACAATGTCAAATAAACCATCCAAATCTTTCAATAAAACCTTTGAAACTTTCACCAATCTTTCCACCTGCTTATACCATTCCACTGGTTTTTCTCTCAATTTTGGAAAGTCATTTGTAAATGACAAAATATCTTGTCTACTCCAAGGAACATGAATGTATCCACCTCCTGGAACCTCTCTCATTGGACACAATTTCTCAACCTTTTCTGTTTCCCTTACTGGAAATGCAGATGATGCTTCTCTCGCTTGAACTTCCTCTTTCTTTCTTATCCATCAAATTCTCCATTTATCAATGTCTCCCCATTTTCGCAAAATATTCATTAATTCCTTTATCTGTAGTCTCCTACCAGAAGCATTTACACTTTCTAAATCTTTGTCAGTAAAATCCACTCGATATGGTTTCTGCAACAATTTTGATTTCCCTATATCTATTCCAATTTCTGAAGCGACTTCTGTTAGTTTCTCATGAAATACTCTTGCTCTCCGGGTTATACTCTTACATAAAAATAATAACTCTTCATCATTATAAACGTTCAATCTTTCTATGCTCACACTTCCCACTATCATTTCTTCCAATTCCACTTTCAATCTGCTGATATCTAGCATCTTTGTTGGTGGGTTTTCGATTATCTATTTCCTGTGCCCATCTTTCTATATCTTCAGGGATAACTACTGTTGGACCTCCAGTTCCTATAGGAACCAAAGATCTCTTCTCTCTCAAATTTGTAGGCATAACTCTTTTTGGAGTTTCAGTTGAAGGTTCTACATTTGGGAGATCCATTAATGAAATAACTGATTCACTTTCACTGACTTGATCATCTGTAATTATTACTTCTTTTCTGGGACTATTCAACGGAATTGTTACAGTTTGTGGTTTCTGGCAAGTCTTTTTATCTCCATACAATGGGTTTACTGGACCAATGGTCACGGGTACTGTCAAAGCTTCAGTATTTAAATTTAATTGGCTTATTTTCTGTACTAATTCTTCTCTTGTTTTATTCAAAACATCTCTCTCATTATCCTGCAGCACCCTATTAAATGACGTATCATGTAAAATTTGTGGGGTTAAAGGCATTCCTATCACTGGTGCACTTGGGGTAACCTTACTAGTTGCTTCTTGATATGGTGGTGGATTTTTAATTAAAATATCCTCTAATAACTCATCATCTGATTCACCATATCCTGTTGTATTCAAGTGTTTCGGTTTCTCTTTACACTTTCCTCCAGACTGTTCCTCAGCCATTAACACTGGATATAAACCTTCTGATACCATAGCTCTCCTCCATTGTTTCATCTGCCCTTCGCGTGACTCATGTAAGTATCTGGGGAAAAATCCTCTATTTCTCCCACTTCTGCATTTCTCGCGTTCATATGACTCAGTCTCCCATTCTTCTAAAGCCTCGTATTGAGTTAACCTAGGTCTTGGTCCTAAATCATTCATTCTCATTCTCAAATTCTGAAGAATTCTCCCATTAAACGTATCATTTTCAGGAAACGCTAGCACTCCATCATCTTTCGTATATTCTATCCAATTTTCCAACCACACACAAGTATGATATCCTCTTTCCATCATCATAAAAGAAGCTGGTGTCTTCGGTGGCAGAATAGGAATTCCCTCCCTAGTTAACACAGGATTATCTTTCTTAAAGAAATTCTTAATTTTCTTTATAAATGACATTTTTCTCTTTTCTCCATACATCCTAGATGAACGATATATAAAATTGTATTCTGCAAACCCTTGAAATCTTCTATCTGCGCGTCTCACACTGGCAGACAAATCAGAATTCTGCATACAGTTTCTCTGTTTACCAATCCTAGCACGGCTTCTAACTGATTGTCCAATCAAACTCAGGCTCACGCTCGTGGTCTGACCAATGCCAGTGCGGCCTTTTTGTGACATCAGTTCTGCTCCTTACTACTGACCCCTCCTTTACAAGGCTGCTTTTGTCACACGCCCGCTGTTTCTACCAATCCCAGCGCAGCTCACTGTGACGTCAGTACAACTCCAGCGACTGACCCTCCCTTCACAAGGTAATCCGGAAAACTTATTTCTTAATACTTTTCATCAAATTCTTTGTTATTAACAACATAAAAACATTCGCTACTCTGTCTGTTCCACTAAACAAAAAGGATAGAATTTTTTGACTTATTCTGGAGTCTCAGAATTGCTCCTCTTCTACTGCGAGTAAAAACCTCTGTTTACCCTTCACTCAAGCTCCGAAGAACCTGCTACTCCTCCAGTGTCACCCGTATTGGGAAATGAGACCAAAGTTTCACCAGCGAACCCCTTTTGCTATCATTTGCACTCCACTTTTATACGAAATAGTCCCTAGTTTAACACTGCCAGCCCTACCTAGCTTCTCAGTGTTTTTCCAACAGACGAGTAACCTCACTGCAGTATGGCTTCTGTCACCACCCGCTATTCATTTCCCGGGAATTCTGGACAACATAAAACAAAAGACGCTAACTCTTTTGTTAAACATAAATCAATAATCAATAATCTATACTTATCACCAAACTAGTCAATAATAACCATAACTCTGCTACCAGAAAACTGATCCAGCGGTATACTAACAACAGATACTCCGCTACCATATACTCTCCTGGGCCCATAAATCACAACACACTCCGTATCAAGTAGACCGCTGGAGTCTTAAAGTTTATAATTTCATATTTTCTCAAGATTAGTTATTTAACTTTCCTAACTAACCTTTCACTGATCAAAAAGTTCTTTCCTCTGGTGTATGGACCATTAGTTGAACTAATTGATGGTGATAATGAACATAATTCTTAACTGTTCTTTAATTAAAGAAAATAACCACAGACTCGGGAAGTTTTAAAATCTTTATCTAAATTCAATGAATGTGAACCATCTCAAAATTTCAGCACAAACACCCTCATTCATAAGAGTCTAAATTCAATCGAAATAATCATTTAAACAAAAATACTTCAGTCTCCTGCAATAACTATGCTCAGAAAAGAGAGGATAGAGAGAAAAGAACATCTACAAACAGACAAGATATAATAATTACCAAGGATGGTGTGAAGACCAACCCCCTGGCCAAAGGCCTGGTGAGGGTCCCCCGAGATAGATCAGGAGACAAAGACTTCAGGACAGGAATCAGGACAGGATACTTGACCTCTCTAAATACCGACGGCTGCGTCGCACCCCTCTCTGACACTCTCTTCCTCCTTGAGTTTTTTCCACGATCTTCTTGTCTAACCCAATTAAATTAGGATAGAAGGTTCTGTATTCGGTTTCTTCATCAGCATCTCACAGCATCTCTCCCAGCATCAGCATCTCAGCAACACGAACTCCCAGACAGCATCCCGAGCTCTGCTTGCTCCGCTACTCACTGCTAACTTAACTAACTAAAGCTACCTCAATTATAACCTTCGTTCATCATGTACCACCCACTAAAGTTTCAATATCGTAAGAATACGAAATCTAATTGGTCAGGCAAAGGGGATGATCATCACACCATGCTTACATATTACTTTTATTCTATCATTCTATTGTTTGCAAAACCCATCCCCTTAAACTTTATTCATTTCTGTCGTTCCCATACATATCCAAACTTTACTTGCAACAATTATTCCAAAATCATGAATATAAGTCTTCTTGGCTGAACTCTTCACCCTCTGTTCTCAGGGCACATCATTCTCGTCCTTGGACGGCTGACAAAACCTTGGTCATCCTTCCGGGTTAACTTTCTTGTGGGCCTGCGCATAAATCACGTGACTCAGCTTACTTTGGTCATTCTCGAGAGGCCCAAATGCGCACTAATAATAAAGTCAAAAAGACAAAAGTTACTTTCACAAATAAATGGTCTCACTGTATACCACCCATCTCTACTCTAACCCTCTTTACTATTAATACTTTCCCCGCATTAGCATTAGTAAAATAGCTGGTTTTCATTTTGGCTAAGCAGATGCCATGCATGTGAGTCTTCAAGACTCCATTTTAATGCCTTCTGCACATGCGCTAGAATTTCCCCCCAAGCTTTAACTCGTCATACTGCGTAGATGCAGTTGACGCATGCGCGGTAAAGATTTCCTGTTTAAAGCTGTATTAGTCCGTTTTCATTGTTATTTTCATTAGTAAACACATAAGCAAGCTTCGCTAACCCATGTGTTTCTGTGGTGCATGTTATTATTTACAAGACACGGTTAGTAATTCATTAATAATTTAAACAAGAGGATTACTTTCGAACAAGTCTCTTTCTTTACGAGTCCTTGCTCCATCAACATGACTTGTCCGTGTGCCATACTCACAGAACTACAATGTCCCTGTATAGATGTCTGACAACGTAAGTATGACAACAAGCAAGGATAGCAAAGTAGCACCAAATAATGACAAGTAGCAAAATTGCACCATCACCCCTTAGGTCAAATAGCACTCCTCCACTATCAAGTGTACACATCTGCCATACAGAAAGCTGCATTCCATATCAGTCCTGTTGTGAGTTGCCCATTACACCATTTTGTGCCTGTAAACCTATCAGTTTGGTAAGTCAACAGTGTCAGTTAAAAAATAGGCAGTCATGGTCCTTATCATCCACACGCAAAGCCCGGCATTCAATATTCTGAACCATTACAGCATGTATCATCCATGTGAACATCTGCGTTGCAATAACACAAACACACATCACCCTGCCATTTGCATCTGTTGGGAGGGGGTGGAGACAGGGCCTGGACACCACTAATACGCCTTAGTAAATCCACATCCATCAAATCCAGGCCCACACATACACCACACGTGGGGTCAACGTTGATTGTAATGGGTGTTGACACTGTCTGTACAGCCAGCATAAACAATGGAAACTCAACCTGCACCATACTCACAACGGGAAAGCCAACAGGAGGGCAGTAAGCAATGCATGCAAGAAAAAACTTGACTGACGACATGCACACAAGATAAAACACAATAGCCAAAGCTAGCTGGATGCACATGTGTACCGCATTGTGCAGCACACATAGGAACAGTAAGTAGGCCTTCGATGCAAAGGTGCATAAAGGGGGCCCTCCTCACACATTACTATTCCCGCACCAAACCCATGCACATGTGCAGTACCCAGCAAAGCTGGCTGTCTGTGAGCCACACTGACAAAGCAAGTGACAGTGCATGATGAATAGCATGCCTGCCCACCCAACATATTAACAGGGTGCAGGCCACGTCACTGAAGTGTCTGAGTGTGGACTTCATCCTTAAAGGAGCCGGTCACACTCTGACACTTCCTCATGTACATACAACCCCTGACGTAAACAAGACATTAGCTGCCAAACAATACACAAGTGTCCCAACTCTGACCAAGACCCATATTTAGCCCACCTTGCAACATCTCACCATGTGAAGGGACATGAGTGAAAGGCCCACTTCTTGAAAGGGATAAGGGGCAGCAATACCAAAGCTGCTGGGGTGACTCTACCACAATGCAGTGCGCACACACACATCAATCTGAGCTACTCAACATTGACTACAATGTGGGACAAACTGCATCACTTCCACAACTCAACAGAGGACACAACTGGTGCCGCTTGTGTGTAGAAATGAGCCATTTGCATGTGTCATAACTGTAAACTGTGAGATGACAATGTACAACTACAATATCACATCTGTGATGTTGCACCAATAATCACTATCCGCAAAAACACATGCATCTCCTCCCAAACTGTCACAATGTACATTGTCATGCAGTCTGCCTGTAAACTCATCCAATGCATGTTCATACATGAAACACACAGTTAAACTGCATCTCCCCTTTACATTGCAGAGGGAGAAACATCACCTCCTGAACAGCAGCCTGACCCACTCTTCACTGATAAAGAAGAGGAATTCTCCACCATCAACACAGACACCCTCAAAGAGCTGCTAGACTCTCTCAGCACCCCATCTCCAGGAGCAGGGCAATCCAGCCACGTTGTGCAAACTCCACCCCTGCACAAACCACACAGCAGCAAGCACCTACCACCACAGCTGTCTCACAGGATCTTGAGGACCCACTACTGGCATTCCAACACCGTGCGGTAGAGGTCCAGCAGGAGATGGCTGATCAGGTGCGGGTAGGGTTTGACAGCCTGGCGGCCAAACTTGATGCCATACGTGGGTGTCTGAGTCCCATTCGGGACCACCTACAGAACATCACAGACACCCACAGTCCGCTCCATGCCCTCCGACATTCCATGGCTGACATCGCTGGAGTCATGACTCAGAGACAAGAACAACTGTCCAGTCAGAGTGGCACCAGCAATGGCAGCCAGGATTTGGGCCGCATGCGTTGAATAATGGAGAACATGGAGCGGATGCAAGCGGAACAAATGGCTGCCACGGCTGCACATCAACGCAATGTAGCTGGAATCTTCCATGCCCTGCAGCTGATCATCACTGCAGCACAGGTTTGGCACAGATGAATGCTGCTGCAGCTTCTACATCCACATCTCTGCCCCCTGATGTGTCAGTGCCTCACAGTGCTGCAGCCAATCTACCACCAAGCCCATGTGAGGCACATGACACATCAGAGGACGAAGATGTGGATGAATCTGCATTTTTGCAAAGAAGAACGCGGTAGCATTCATCTATGCTAAATGGCCTGTTTCTCCTTGGATCTGGGCTCAGCATCATGGCCCGTAACATCATCTTCCACTGTCACCGATACACTCTGTGACACTCACCTTGGACCTCGACATGAACTGCCATATGATGTCTTGTTCCCAATGACACTGCAATCAGCCTGCAGACTGAACTCTGCCTCTTCTTCAGGACATTTCCCCCCAAAATTACTCTGACTGGCCCTCCACTGGGCATCAATGGAATGTGGGCATTGTTTGGACAAGTACTGGTCCAGTCTTCACCAATGTCAACAGACTTGTAAATAAATATTTGAACTCACACAGATGTGTGTTGTCCATGATCAATCAAGTATAGGGGTCTCTAAAAATGTAGGCACAATGAATCCACCAAAAGGTACACCAAGGGAAATAAGGGAAATGTACATGTTAACTGTGACCCAGATAGGCAGTGAGATGACCGGGTATGTGTGAACTAGCTGTGCCCTCATTGCTCCAATACAACAATCTAGCAACATCCCAACTTAGCCCCACGTCCATTAAGGAAATAGGCATGTTTGCAAAAATGTCAAAGTTTGTTGCAGGCCACAAGTAGTGTCCCCCTTTAAAATTGCTAAAAACTATCTCTTGCCAGATCTACTCACACTCTACAGGGTGGACAAAGCCTGTTGTGATGGTGCGCATTGCATGTCACATCCACAGATGGTGCACACCATATTCACATTGATGAAGATTCGTAAGGGCACATGTCTACCATCCACAATTTGAACAACAATGTCTGCCTCAGTGAAGTAGAGTTGGCAATAGGGATTCACCCCAAAGTGCAAGGCGTCAGTCAGCCCCTTTCTGTGGACAAACAATGCTTACGATATTAGGAACCCTCTCATGCTGTGACCACTGTGACCAGGTAGGGCAATGTGACTCGGGATGTGTGGTGCACTGCACGTAGCATATAGTCAGAAGCAGTGCCACCACTTCAAGGGTGGCATCACTACGAGCCAATGCTAAAAGTTACAGCTGGGAGAAGTGGCCATGACACTGGCACTACAGGGAGCAATGCAACATTCCCCCTCTTGTGTGCTGCAGAACAGTGTACCCGCCCAAAAACTTCATCAGGGACAAATTCAAAACTTTTCAACTTTAGTGATTCACAAAAGGCATTTAGGAAAAGTGAAGTCAGTACATCTAACTGTACTACTCCTAAATGCCAGTTGTGAATACCGGAAAATGTAAACGCATGACTTACTCTCAGATGACTTATGTGAATCAGGCTCACTCTTCTGCCATATGTAGTTCACAATGGACCCACAGAAAGACTACTACTTGCATGGCCCGGAGGTTCAGCCTCCATGCACAGGAACATATAATTCAAATGAATCTGACTCACTTGCACTACGCAGCAAGTGTGCCAAGGTCTGTGCAATGTAGATGGACTCAGCGCCAGGAGCATGTGAGATGCAGAGCTATGACGCAATCTGTGGTACCCGGTGCATACATCCATCTCCATGATGGATAACAGTAGCTACTACAATATCCTCTCAATGCTATGTCCCTATGTTGTGTTGTAAATGGGCAACAATGTGCTGTCCAACTCCGTGAGTCACAGTTAAGATGTATAACTTCACAAATGACTGCCCCTAGACTAGGCCGTAAATCCTACTTGCCACCCTGTTATCCATGCAAGTTTACTGTGCTCACATCTAAGGTATCCTGACACAATCCATCCTGCTAAGTAACATGTCATGACCACACTTACACATTCAACAGAGTGTCCAGTGATGATATGAGATGCATACACGGTGAAAAGCCACACTCCACCACATCACCCCTGACATAAGTGCAAGCAGAAATCAAAACTAGTAACCATTTATTATAAAATTACAAAATGTATCTTTCCTAAACTACCAATAATCATAACTACTACTAATCTAAACTAAACTGACTTGAATAAAGTGAAAAAGTACCTGAACTATCTACCCTAACTAATCCTAAACACGCAACAACATATCTAATACATCAACCCACCTCCCACCCTTAAGGCACATCATGAGACAGAACAAAGACATATAAGCTATACACAAACTAACTACACACTTAACCTACACAAATATATATTTTTTGTATATTTTTATAGATTTTCTTAAACAACAAAGACTTCAACCCCCCACCCAAAGGAAAAGGAAACTTATCCCCAAATACTATATAATAATAATAATCTAAAACTACCTTAAAATCTAACACTGCCTATGCCTACTCTAAAACTACACTACCTAACACTTAAAATACTTACCTAACACTACCTAAAATACTAGATTAAACATTGGGGAAAGGGAGGAGAGGGGGATAGGGCTCTACATGGGCAGGCATCATGGTAGTCCCAGGGCTTTCTTAATGTCCTCCATGAGCCTGGTCTGCTCGGACATCTCCCTCCTAATCTCTGCCAGCATCACATTGTTGTCCATCAGAGTCTTCCTGTCCCGCAAAGTAAAAGTCACAACCTGATCGGCAGGTGCAGGTGGCATTGTCCCCTGTGTGTGTGAGGTTGTAGGGGGGATGGGACACTGCCCGTCCACCCTGGGACCCACCACTGACGCCAGAGGGTCCTGGGATGGCCTGTGTGCCACTGCTTCTTCCACGTGTTGCTACCTCAGGCACCGACTTCCAAGTGCCAGCTTCCGGTCTTCCTGGTACCTCTGTTCCATGTTGCGGCACCCTTTTGCGACCTTCCTTTTGTGGAGGTACCGGTCCTTCCTCACCTGGAAGGCGTGGGACTTCTCTGGAGTCATGTTGTCTGTAAAATATGAACAATGGGAAATTGTGAGTCCTTTGGACTATGTCAATGTTCTCCATTCAAATCTGGCATACAAGATCACTTAAAAATGGGAGCCTACACTCTGGTTTAACTATGTGTATTCAGAGAGTGACCTGCACAACAAAATGTTGAATCCAGGATCAGTGACTACATGCTGGGGAGACTGACATGCCAGTGCATGGCATGGGACATGTACAGTCACAACCAAATGAGACTGTCAGCGTCAAATGATGGTGCTGTGACATACCCTGACTGAGGGTGACATGTACAAGGAATCGGAGGAGGGAGGCATTATCCCTCTGTGTGTAGCGCCACCCTCATCCTCTCCTGCAACACAGTGCAGCATCATATGTACTATGCTCATGTGCAGCCCTGCGTGTCCCCCAGCAACTGTGTGCAGTGCATCAAGTCTGCGCAAACACAGGCACTCTTGTACAAGAGTGCAAGGGTGTCTGTGTTCAGGGGGGGCTTGTTAATGTGTAGGAAGGTTACCCTACCGGCACAGGAGCAATACTGGGTCAGCCCTACTCACACTTTCATCTGTGCTGCATCATGCAGCACGCATGGAAACACGTCAGGTGGCTGAACACTGACTTGTACATGAGGTGCTTGGCCTCTCTCCACCACTACTTCACAATAGGTGACGCGTTGCTGCCCAGAGGGGGAAACATCGTTTCATATGAATTGTCAATCATGCATGTCTTGGATCCACTATTGTCACTCCGTAGTAAATTTTACTATGCACTCCTTCACAACGCAAACTGTTACAAGGCATTCCCCATTGTAACGTCAACCTGGAGTCATAATGGTTATTGTGTTATAATGGGCAAAGCATTCTCACACATAGCGTTGTAGAGGCCTGCATTGTAAAATATATGGCACAGCAATAAATGCAGGACTAAAGCATGCGTGGTAATGTCACCAAATTGTACAGAGGGGCTCATTCACCTGAGCCAGAGTCGACCAGGGAATTACCCCAAGGAGGAAGCATGACAACACCATTGCAGTGGCCAAACATGGCTATGTGATTCTTTGGGCCATCTTTGCTACGTGTTTGTGGAACGTGCCATTGATATGCTTGGCTCAGAACTATGCACTGCTACTTCTGTGAAGCTGGTATGCAGCATACCTGCGAAATTACTTTGCAGACCTGTGTCTGAGCACGCACGGCCTGAAAACCACAGCCTTCTTGTGCATGATCGGGCACACTTGCACAGTCATCTCAGTCAAGGATGCACATGCATTCCATGTCTGCTGATACTCATCATCTACACCACTTACATGTCTCCTATCCAATCAGTGCGCTCTGTCATCCACATGCATGTGCTGTAGTGACAGAACCCATAGACCTAATTTACATGTGTATCACTGACTGGGGATGGGCAAAGTTACAACTGGAAGACAAATGCACAGCTCCACCTTAACCTACTGATTCATACACACTTATGACTTCAACAAAACATCATCACACTGTAGGCAAGGTACATGTGATACACACCCATACTGCATACTGCACCATAGCTTGTTTTAGCCAGTCATTCATGACACCGCACTATGCCAATATATGATGTCCAAACTCACCAGTGGCGTGTGGGTCCTTGAATTTGTCGATGTCCCCCTGCGTGATGAGAGGTCGTCCAGCTGTGAGACATAAAACCCAAATGTGTTGGTATCAGACGTGAAATTACACGTGTCATATTCATCATACATATCATCACCATTACAGGCAATGCTCCGTAACTGTACTGTTGCGTAACATGTTTGCTAAATGATTGGGTCTACTTTGCCTGCCATTCACACAAGACCTGTGAATGCTGAGTCGGGCCAAACAAGACGACAATGCTAGCAGACTTGCGCATTCTAGTTGTGTGAAACATTCACAAGGCCCCATTTCTACACGCAACATGATGTTATACATGCTCTGTGTACGATTGCATCGCTGCCGATCGCACAAGGCTGTCTCACAGGTGTTGGTGGTGTATGACACTCTGGAGATGACCTATTACCTTTGAGCTATTGTACATGTTTCAAACATTGTCACACGGAGCCTATGTACAACGGAAGCGTAGCAAACGTACCAATATTCATGTGCACAGCATTTGTACACTTCCTTTTGTGCAGCACACAGGTCCCAGAAACAATGCCTTGGATTGTTCATGTACAGTCACCCTTCCTGTGCACAAACAATCTTTGTCCTGCATGCAGTATTGCACAATGGTGCCAGCCTTGGCACTACAGTGCTAAGTGTTGCACCAGCGCAGTGGATAACACCAACCTGCACCCTATGCTTGTCAATATGAAGCAGCGTTGTGTTTCTGATGTGCCAATGTTAGGCGTGAACGCATGACGTCTCCTGCCTCACTCTGCCACATTTTTGCACTTGGACACCAGTGAGTCACACACGTAAATTCTGGCTTTACATTACAGTGTTCATAATTAAATTTGGAGTTTAAACTTACCACACTGTAGGCCAACAATGACTCCCAGGTGGTCCAGCAGGTCACCCTCACGGGCCAGGCAATCCTGCCAACGGTGCTTCCGTTGGCGCACAGTCCGGTCCACTCCAAAGACAGGCTGCATCTGCACCCGCACACGCTCCCACCTGACCTTCCACACCTTGATGTCATATCCGGAGAGGATACGGCCTCCCATCTCCACCATCCAGGGCAGGTAAAAATTTATCAACCAGAAGAAGCCCCCCAATGCCCCCTCGGACATCCTGCCCTCCCTGCCCACACCCACTATCTCCCTGCACACACCTAAACCCACTGCCACAAATCAAAACCCAATATAACAGACCCAAAAAATACAATGTAAGTTAACTACCCCAAGACAAACACCCGACAAGATTGAGGACAAGAGACAATAAAACACGTAAAAAAAGTACACCACACTTCACAGGGACACTATCAACAGGACACAGGACACAGCAACACTCTCCAAATCACCAATCTGCAGCACACACCACAAAACACCTCCAGCACTCTCCACAATCACCAGCAATGTGCTCAAAAGAGAAAGTGAAAGTGCACAGCACTCCTCCAGTAAACAGGAAGCATGCAGACATCACTTCCTGTGTGTTTGCGGCCCGTTTTTTGACATAGCGATGAAAATCTACACGCAAAAAGGCTTTGGGGTAACATTTCTTATAGTTCAATGTGTTAGCGATGGAAAATACATTTCATTTTCAGAAATGCGGGCAGTTTTGCACGCTAAGTGCAAGTTCTTACACAGATGAATAGTCTTAAATGAAATTTCATTTCTTGTCTCAAAGAACACCATGAAAAGCTATATTTGACCCCAAATGACAACCACATTTTCATATTTGTCCCCAAATGACACCCAAAATTTCCTATGTGACCCCAGATGACACCCTTAATTTTATAATTGACCCCAAATGAAACCCTTAATTTCATGATTGACTCCAAATGACACCCTTAATTTCATAATTGAGCCCAAATGACACCCTTAATTTCATGCTTGACCCCAAATGACACCCTTAATTTCATAATTGACCCCAAATGACACCCTTAATATCATATTTGACCCCAAATGACACTCTAAATTTCATATTTGTCCCCAAATGACACCCAAAATTTCATGTGACCCAAGATGACACCCTTAATTTCATAATTGACCCCAAATGACACCCTTAATTTTATAATTGACACCATATGACACCCTTAATTTCATAATTGACCCCAAATGACACCCTTAATTTCATAATTTTCCCCAAATGACACCCAAAATTTCATATGTGACCCCAGATGACACCCTTATTTTCATAATTGACCACAAATGACACCCTTAATATCATAATTGACCCCAAATGATACCCTAAATTTCATATTTGTCCCCAAATGACACCCAAAATTTCATGTGACCCAAGATGACACCCTTAATTTCATAATTGACCCCAAATGACACCCTACATTTTTATAATTGACACCATATGACACCCTTAATTTCATAATTGACCCCAAATGACACCCTTAATTTCATAATTGACCCCAAATGACACCCTAAATTTCATATTTGTCCCCAAATGACACCCAAAATTTCATGTGTGACCCCAAATGACACCCTTATTTTCATAATTGACCCCAAATGACACCCTTAATTTCATAATTGACCCCAAATGACACCCTAAATTTCATATTTGTCCCCAAATGACACCCAAAATTTCATATGTGACCCCAGATGACACCCTTAATTTCATAATTGACCCCAAATGAAACCCAAAATTTCATGATTGACCCCAAATGACACCCAAAATTTCATATTTGTCCCCAAATGACACCCTGATATTCATAGTTTACCACTATTGACACCCTATATGTAATTTTTATCCACACATGACATGCTGAGCAGTAGAATTTCGTACCACATTTGACACCCTAACATGTCTAGTTTAGAACAAATGTTACCCTAAACAGCATCTCTGTTCAGAGGTGACATATCCACCATCAGTTTAAATTTGAGATATTGTTACCACTTAATGTTACACTTACACTAGTCAGAGTGATGTACTCATGCGGAGGAGAAACATGCACACAGGGTGTGTGTAGTGTTTTTTGTTTACATATACTGTGCTTGGAGTCATTTTGAACTGATATATGATTGCTAAGGACAGTCACGATGTGACGTGCTCAGGTGAAGAAATTGTTTATGATTCTATTCCTTCAGGCTGTTCTTGCTGCAGAAGCTGTGGGGTGTGCTCCACCTGCCTCATCTTCCTCATCATCCTGAGCATCGTCCGGTGCATCTGGCACTTGGATCCATGGGGCATTGGTGCGTGCACATATATTGTGCAATACACAACATGCTATGATAATCTTGCACACTATTTCTGGGCTGTACAACAGTCTTCCACCTGTGATGTCAAGGCACCGGAAACGTGACTTTAGCATGCCAAATGTGCGCTCCACAATGCCCCTGGTGCGTCCAAGAGCCAAATTATACTGCCTCTGGGCCTGGGTGTTGGTGGCTCGGAGGGGTGTCATCATCCATGGGGTGAGTGCATATCCTTGGTCACCTGTAACATGTAATGGAGAGATGTGTCCATTAGTAGTTATACATGCTGTGTGGGCAGTATTAATAGTTTTTTGATGTGTGATTGGTGCTACTTTGGGATTAATGTTTGCCATGTGTAGCTTCTGACAAAATGACCAGCATCAATGCAAATTACATTGCCTCACAGCTGCTCGTCCCTTCCCCGAGCCTATTTACTTGTGTGCGCTGCCCGATTGCATCACTATCACTCCAACAGCACACCAATGCCAGGCCTGTCTCCACATGTCCACAAGCTTGACACCTACACCAGTAGGGTCCCTGGCTCTCCTAATGTATAGCGCTACCACTCATCCGCACTCCTCGCAGTCAACGCCAGGAGAACGTTTAGATGCCAATGGGCCACACCAGACACAGCTCACGTTCTGTTCAGCTGCTGCCGCTGCCACTAGACCTTCCCCACCACCCAACAACTGCAGTTTCTGATCCAGACCTGCCACAAAGCAACAGTCAGCAGCACCCTCACCTGCAGGGCCCACAGAGGGGGGGAACGCTTCGCAATCACCATCAACATCATCACACCACGCCATCTACTCCATGGACTACGCACTCATCCATGAGCGGAGCCTCCACCTCACATACCACAAGAACTCCAAATCCATTATCCTCGGGCAGATGCTTGCTAACATCGAACTGAGCCAACTCTTCTCAACACTGAGCCACAAGGCAGGGCACACCTTTGACCCCATCTTCACATGTGGAAACTGCGTCCACTTCATCAACACCACTCAACGCCCATGGTGTGATCAGCACAGCATATCCATCCTCGTCGTGATACCCCATGACACCCAAACCCACCGCCGGCACCACACAGAGTTACTGGAGCTGAGTCACCGAGGATCTGGTACACTCCACCATCAACAGCAACACCCACTCCGCTGCAGGCAACGCCAACAGCCCTGGCCGGAATTTCCACACATGTATCTCCAACTGCGCATACACACTTGCCCCAATATGCAACTCCAACATACAGTGTGCAATGAATGCCACCTCGGTCACCAACAACATCCTAGATGACAGAGGCATCTGCAGACGCCTGGAGTAGAACTGGAGCTACATGAAGGGAACCATTGGACATCACCACCTACAAGGACACCTAGCTCATACTCTCCCTCAACAAGGCACCCACACACACCAGGCTGGGGTTCCAGGGAGGATTGCAGCAAGTTGCAACATGGATGTTCAACAGCTGGGGGGTGCTCTACAAAGAGGAGACATTAGTCCTCATCCTCGTGACCACCCAATCAGCATGTGGTAACACCTGGTGGGCCACCGCCTTCGGCAGCCCCCCATGACAACTCTAGGTACCTAGGCATCGTACTCGACTACTCCCTCTCCATGTACAAACAGGTCTACGCAGTGGCCTGCAGCTGCTTCGACAGCCTCTGCATCCTCCATGCTACCTTCACATGGTTCCCACCCCCGTCAGGTAGGACAGTCACCAGCGCTGCCATTGCCATTAGGCTGGACAACGGAAATGCACTATATGCCCACATGGACATGTCTGTGCTCTGCACACTCAAGACTGTCCAGCACACCACCACCACACTCAGCCTTGTGTACATTCTTTCTTTGTAGGTCGAGTACCTCCATCGCACATACTTGGTTCCCACCTCTACCCACATTTGCAATTGTGTGGCAGAGGGGCTATGCCTTTGGGGATGGTTTGTCTACATGGCTGGCCCCAGTTACCACAGTTACTTGTGTTGTCGTGTCTGGTAGGCGGGCATGTTGATTGCCATGTCGTATGTGAGTTTGGAACGTGTGCATTCTCACAGTTGTGAGTTCCATGATTGTGGAGTTGAGGTGTGTGGTGTGTTCAGTTAGTACTTACCAACGAGCAGTGCATTTCCATATGTGCCATCCTGAAAGCGCTGGTTGATGATGGACTGGCGGAAGATGTAAGAATCATGCACACTGCCTGGGAACTTGGCTACGACATTGGTGAACAGGCCCTGGTGGTCCACTATTGCCTGCACATTGATGGAATGTGTGTGCTTTCTGTTGCGGTATTTGTGTGCAGTGTTGGCAGGAGGCACAAGTAGGACATGTGTGCAGTCAATTGCCCCCAACACATGCAGGAAGCCAGCTATGGCGTAGAACCCTTGCTTGGTCTCCAGCTGTTCCTGTGCAGTGCAGGGGAAGTGAAGGTGCTGGGGTATGAGGTTGATGATGCCATCCAAGACAGTTGTGAGGAACTTTGATAGGGCTGGCTGTGAGACTCCTCCGACTCTGGCAGTTGTTGGTTGGAAGGTACCAAAGGCCAACATGTGCAGCACAGCCAGCAGCTTTATTTGCGGAGGGATGTTGGTTATCCGCTGTGTTGGTGCCGTCATCCTGTGGGCTATCTGGGTCAGGATGCGGAGGATGGATGTCCTTTTGAGCCTGTAGTGGGCAATGACATCCTCTGGCGTTAGGTCTGTGAGGCTGAGGCGTTGGCTATGGACCCGCTGTCTTATTCAGTGCAGCCTTGGTGGTGGTCCTGGGAGAAGTGGCAGTGGCGGTGGTTGTTGTGGCCTTCTTGGTGCTCCAAGCTGCATGATTAGTACCTCCATGGCATCAGTGGGTCTTCAGATGAGGCTCTGGGCTTGTCTCCCTTATATACTGCTATTAATCACCATTTTTAAGACCCCCTTTTTTCTGGTCTTAAGTTCCAGCAGCTAATGTGCTTTAGCGTGTGTTTTTTTATGGCATCACCGGTCCGGGCAATCGTTGAGAATATTGCGAAGTGGGGTTAGGGTGCGTTTTGACACGGGAACGCCTACATTGCATATGATTAGCGTTAGTTGTCGCTAACATCGTTGGCGATGTTATTAGCGGCTGCTATCGCCAGAAAGCTGTCGCTAACGGCCGTTAGCGACAGCTTGTGAATACGGCGATAAAAATATCGCCGCTTTAGCGGCAGAAAAGTGCCGCTAACGCAGCGATATCGCCTTGAGAATATGCCCCGTAGATTATACAGCAAACGTTGCTAATGTTCAGTTATCTCCTAATGTGTCTTTGCTTTTTGATCGGCACTACGTTTTTTGCATTTTTGTATTCTCCGGTTCCAAAAAAACTTTGAGAACTATATTTACCTTTGAAGGACCAATAGCCATTGATTAATCTGAAATAAACCATGTATGTGTCGTACAGTGTGTTGTTTCCAGTTTCCACATATTCAATATCATCGTTTATATTCTCGCGCATCAATTAGAAATGCAAATTACTGTTTGCTGATTTTTCTAAAACTCAGGGGCATATGTACAAGGAGTTAACGCCGCCGTAGCATCAATTTTTTGGATGTTATGGCAGCTTTTTTTTAGCACCGTATTTACAAGTTGCCGCTAAACGCAGTTAGCAGCAGTTTTCCGGCGTAAATGTGAATTTTTAGGATCACCACTTCTATTAGCGAGGCTTAACGAAAATGAGATGCAAGGTAGGCGTTCCCGTGCAAAAACTGCCGCTAACCCCAATTTGCGATATTTACAAGTAATTGCTTGTATGGTGCAAAACCAAAAAAACTGCCTCTAACTCCAGTTAGAGGCAGGTTTTTAAAACCAGAAAATAGCTGGTCTTAAAAATGGAGCAAACACTTTGGGACTCATTTCAGAAGGTTTTGGTGCTGAACAGCGCTGCAAGGAATGTTGCTGCGCTGCCCTGCAACAAAACTACAGGGCAGGAAGGCACACCATCAATAAGATAGGGCGCATTCCTGGGCCTCATTCATGAAAAGTGTTGCATCGCTGCGACAAAACAGCGTTGCAACACTTTTCACTATGCCCTTTTTGCAACACCATGGATGCGCTGTATTCACTGTACAGCGCTCCATGCCGCAATTAATGACAGATACGTCTGGAATCCTGACGTATCTGTCAGCGCAAATGTCATGCATTGCTGCAGTCGTGTCACAAGCATGACGCAACTCCAGCAATGCATTGGGCCAGCCTATCCCTGTGGAACTGCGTCAGTACCTTACGCCTGCTTCATGCAGTGGCGTCCTCCAATTGTTGCAGTGAAATCTGATGATTTCACTGTGCCACTCCTATGAGGCTTTGTTGCATGGGAATGCCCACCCATCATACATCACACCTGATGCAGGTATAATGTGGCACAGGGCTTCACAAGGTCACGCATATGCCTAGAAGCGTCATTTTGCAAATACGGCGCAATGTGGTGCAAGAATCACGCTGCAAGTACGTCAAGAGAATGACGCACCGGCGGGGTGAAACTGTCAGAAGGGGCTCATGAATAAGCCCCCATGTCTTTTTCCCCCTACATTGGCGCACAATGGCTGCCATGCACCAACGCAGACACCCTTGCGCCATTGTGCAAGGGTGACTGTGTTGCGGAGTTGATTGATGTTGTGGCTCCATCTCTTCTCGAGACGTCTGCAGGTGGGGCTGGACTAGTGGAGGGCAGTAGCGAACCAGTTGGCCTTCTTGGAGTGTTGTTTGCCTGGTCTTTTCTTGAGTAGTACCAGGGTGTCGGCGCAGTTGGAGATCCATCGGTGGAGGTTGCGTGCTGCGGTGTTGGCATCTGTAAGCGTTGGCGGAGTGGTGGTGCTGAGGGAGTTGACAGTAAGTTATTTTGTGGCCTTGATCCAGCTGCAACGGGGGGTCAATGATGGTGATGGTGTACGGTGGGCGTGGTGAAGGCATGATGTAAACAATGATGGCCGGTACAGGAGAGTCCTGTGGTGTGGCTGTAGTTGAAGTTCCCGCTGGTGGAGAAGATGGGCTCGAGCGTGTGTCAGGCTATGTGGGTTGGTGCAGTGACTAGCTGCTTTAGTCCGATGTTGGCGAGGTTCCCCAGGATGGGGGTGGTGTTCTGGTCACTGGGGTTGTCCAGGTGGAACTTGAGGTCTCCGAGTAGGATGTAGTCAGTGGATGGGAGAGCCTGGGGTGTGATGAGGTCTAAAATGGCATCGGTGAATGGGGGTTCATGGCCCAGGGGGCCAGTAGATGAGGGTGCCATGGAGGTTGGTGTTGGGGTTGGTCCGGATCTGGAAGTGGAGGTGTTCCATGGTCACTGTCGGGTCATTAGAGTGCGAGGTCAGTCGGAGTGTGCTTTTTCAGACAATGGCAAGGCCTCCTCCTGGCCGCGCGGGGTGGTCCATGTGGGTGAATTTGTAGCCATCGTAGATGGTAATGGCGATGTCCGGTCCAGAGCAGAGGTTGGTCCAGGTTTCTGTGAAAAAGGCGATGTCTGAAGAGTTGGCATCGAGGAGGTCCCAGATTTCTGTTGCTTGTTTCTGGAAGGACCGCATATTGAGGAGGATGCAGTTGAGCCGGTTGGCTGCGCTGTTGGTCGGCTGGTAGGCAGGAGGCGCTGGTGTGCTGATGTGGCAGAAGGTGTGTTTGCAGTTTCGACAGGCTCAGGGTGCAAGAGAATTCTACAGTGTTGCTAGATGGCAGGCGGTGTGGTGTCCAGGGTTGATGGCGAGGAGGCTGCTGGCGTCGTAGTGGTGGAGTGTCCAAGAGGAAGGGTCCTTGGTGCTGGGCGCGGTCCAGGGGCGGACGGATGCAGACAGGCTTGCCTTTGGCGCACCAGTGGTACGCCTACTGTGCATGGCTGCACAGCGGCCACCATTGTGTAGTGCTGCGGGGGGACTGGGCAGCTGGGAGGTGGGAAACGCGGGAAAGGACACTGGAGGGGGCAGGGACATGGGGGAAGCAGGGTTTGTAAATATATTTTTGAAAAATTCTTACCTCGAGGCCGGGTCCCGCGTCTTCTGTGCTCCTGCTCTCCTGAGTCTGCTTCCAGGAACAAGAAGCAGGCAGTCAGGCTCCCTCCCTAAGCCAATCACTACGCTGCAATGCGGCATTGTGATTGTTCTTGAGCCCCATGACAAGATGTTCAGCCAGGGGTTGGAGGGGTGGGCATGTTCTCCATGCAGGCTGTAATGCAGCCTGCATTGTAAACAGGGATGTGTGCATGGCTGCTTTGGGCGGCCTGAGAGGGCCAACTAAACAGTCATTGCACACTTGAGTGAGCATACCGCTCTGTCCTGCTCCGTGAGGAGAGCAGCCCCACCCACCCTACTGCCTGCAAAGGAAGCATAGCATGAGTACATCAGAAAGTTATCTTCATGTTATGTTTCCTCTTCTTGCACTGCTTGAAAGCAGTGGGGCGATGCTCTTCCGCCATCTCTTCCGTGCACCCCTGTGTAGTGGTTGTGCATGGTATGCGATGCAGACCTCCATACGTTGGTGCGCAGGAGCGCCTCTACCGTTCACAGCTCCAAGGGGCACCAGGCGGTCTTCTCACACAGGTCAGCAACATGTCTCTGTGACCTGGCAGACTTCACCACCAGGTAAGGGCGATCGCCAATGCCTCAATGTCTACCGCCACGGCCCATCAACTCCACAGCACCTCTGCATCCCACTCCGGGTCCCAGACACAGGCCCAGTGAGGCCTCCAGGCCCCGGAGACTGTCCGCGCTTTCAAGGTTTTGGATGCCATGATGTTGCAAGGAGTGTTCAATGATAAGTAATGCATCACTGGTTTTACCCAGATGCACCTCTTTTCATGATTGTAGCCCTGAATTTCAGAAGGTTTTGGTGCCCGGACAGCACTGCAAGGAATGTTGCTGCGCTGCCCTGCAACAAAACTACAGGGCAGGAATGTGCACCATCAATAAGATAGGGCGCATTCCTGGGCCTCATTCATGAAAAGTGTTGCATCGCTGCGACAAAACAGCGTTGCAACACTTTTCACTACGCCCTTATTGCAACGGATCACTGACAGAATATCGAGGTACAAAAATATCGACGCAAAAATATCGATGTCCAGAATATCGAAGTCCTATCTACATAATGGTAAGTACAAAAATATCGAAAAAAAATATTGTTAAAAATATCGTTGTTAAAAATATCGGGGGATATTCTCAAGAATGTGTGATTATTACCGCAAAATTAGCTTAACGCAACTTTGCACATCGCAGTCTATCGTGGAAAAATAACGCTGTGTTAACGTTGTATTCCCAACACAGCGGTACCATGCGATAGTCTCACGCTAACGCGTCAAATGACCGTGAAAAAATCACCGTGATGGCAAAAAAACGCGAAACACGAACGCGAAAAAAGTTGCAATGTGGCCAACCGCGATAAAAAAATCAGCCATAACCAGCGACAGGCCTGCAATTCCCACGCGTCATGTGGGAAAATGCTCTACAAAAGCACCGAAAAACACAAACAAAATAATTTAAACTGCGTAGCACCATGGAGGAAGCCGGAGCAAGTACAGAGGACAACCAGAACCCCACAAGCCCCCAGGAGGACCAGCATGGGACCTCGGCGTCACGGAAGGGCAAGGAGAAGAAGACGAGGAAGATGAGGTTCAGTCCACAGGAAAACAGGATCATCATCACGGAGGTGATAGAACACCACCAAAAACTGTACGTCACCTCCAACGTGTCATTGGCAAATAAAAATGCAACATGGCAGTCCATCCTGGACAAGTTGAATGCAGTCGGAGTGAGGAGGAGGACAATTGGAGAGGTCAAGAGGCGCTGGAATGATGCGAAGCGCAAAACCAAGAAGAAACTCGCTGACAACCATCAGGCAGCAATGCAGACTGGAGGTGGCAGTCCAGCGGAATACCAGGAGCTGGATGAGATGGAGGAAATGGTGTCCACAGTCATCAGTGGGGAGACGGTGGCAGGAGTTGGGGGTCCGGGCACTGCTCGACATGACCTGACACAACAGCACCAGGGTGAGTACCGAACAGGGACTGGGGGGGACGGGGGGAGATGGGCACAATGGCACAAATGCACAATTAAGTAGAGCACACTACACACCCACAATGACTCTGGATCATGTCCCTGATCCCCTTGGCACACTGCAGCACACATACAACAGCAAGTAGGCCCCCGTCCACTATGGGCACTAAGGGGTCCCTCCCCACACAGCACCAATCTCACAACCAACCCATGCACACATGTTAAAACCAGCAAAGCTGCGTGTCTGTGAGCCACACTGACAATGCAAGTGACACTGCATGACGAACAGCATGGCTGCAGTCCAATTATCATGACATGGTGCATGCCACAACACTGAGGTGGCTGAGTGTGGAGCACATCCATAAAGAAGCAGGTCACACTGACACATCCACGTGCACAAAAAACCCCTGACGTCAACAACACATCTGCGTATAAACCATGCTCAAGAGTCCAAAATCCAAACTAGAGCCAAAATTAGCCAAGTCTGCAACATATCAGCACTGTAGAAGCACAGAAGTCAAAGGCACACCACCTCAAAGGGATAAGGGGCAGCAAAATCACAGCTGCAGGGGCGACTTTCCCACAATGCAGCACACACACATAGCAATAACAGCACATCATCATTGACGACAATGTGGTACAAAGTGCAACACTCTCACTACAGAACAGAGGACACAACTGGTTCTGCTTGTGCGTAGAAACTGGCCAATCACAACTGGCATAGCAGGAAACTGTGAGATGATAATGTACGTGTGCAACCTCACTTCCGTGATGTAGTTCAAATGTCCACTGTCCCACATCAAATAGTCAGCTCCTCCCAAACAGTCCCAATGTACATTGTCATGCAGTCTGTATGTAAACTTGAACAATGCGTCAACAGACATGTCAACACAATGTTAAAATGCATCTCCCCTTCACATTGCAGAGGGACAATCAACACCTCCTGCAGAGCAGACCAGACAACTCATCAGTGATAATGAAGAGGACCTCCAAACCTTCGACACCGACGCCCTACAACAGCTCATGGACAGCTACGGCAACCCACCTCCAGGAGCAGGGCAGCCCAGCTGCACCGAGGAGACCCCACCCCCTGCACAGACCACACAGCAGGAAGCACCCACCACCATGGCTGGCTCCCAGCACCTCACCGAAGAACACATCGCATTCCAAGGCCATGTGTTAGACTGCCAGAAGGAGGTGGCTGAACAGGTGCGGGTGGGGTTCGACCTCATGGCAGCCAAACTAGATGACATACGTGGGTGTCTAAGTCCCATCAGGGACCACTTACACTCCCTAACGGACACCCACAGTTCGCTCCATGATGTCCAACAATCCATGCCCGACATCGCTGGAGTCATGACTCTGAGAGGAGAACAACTGTCTAGTCAGAGTGGCCTCAGCGATGTCAGCTGAGAGTTGGCACAGATGCTGAGGATAAAGGAAAACATGGAGCGGATGCATGCGGAAAGAATGGCTGCCACGGATGCACACCAGCGAAAAGTTGTTGGGATCTTCCAAGCCCTGCAAATACTCATCATCGCATTGATGCCACTAAGGCAGTCACTGATGAATGCTGCTGGTACTTCTACACACACATCTCCGGCCCCTGATGTGTCAGTGGCACACAGTGCTGCAGACCAAACATCAGCACCCACATGTCAGAAAGATGACATAGGGGACAAAAATGCGGGTGATTCCACCTTTGCAGTGAGAAGGAGCCAGTAGCATTCTTCTCCGCCATATGCCCTGTTTCAGCTTCGTTCTGCCCTCTGCATCATGCCCTGTAACAACACCTCCCACTGTCCCCCGAAACACACTGCGACACTCACCTTTGACCTCGACATTGACTGTCATATTTTGTTTGCTTACCAATGACACAGCAATCAGACTGCGGACTGTACTCTTCCTCTTCCGATGTACTTGTCAATCTCTAAATGACTCTGGCTGGCCCTCCACTGGGCTACAATGTAATGTGGGGTTTGCATGGCCATGTAATGCTCCAGCTCCGACACTCCACCGAATGTGAATAAATCATTCAAATTCACACAGATGTGTCATGTCCATAATCGATCAAGTATGAACGTATGGATGAATATAAGGACATTGATTGCCCAAAAAGGTTCACCCTGGGAAATGAAAGCAATGCGCATGTTTGACCGTGACACACATAGGAAGTGAGATGACTGGGAATGTGTGCACTAGCTGTGGCCTCTTTGCTCTGAAACAACAATTGTGCAATTTCTCAACTTTGCCCCACGCAATGTTAGAAATAGGGCTGGGTATGAAATGTCAAAGTCATTGGCAGGCCTAAAGTAGTGTCCACCATCCCATTTGACAACTGAACATCTCTTCGCATACCTACTCACACTCAACTGGGTGGACACAGCCTGTAGTGATGGATCACATTGATCCACATGGCAAGAATATGGACACCATACTCACATTGCTGAAGACACGTAGGAGCACAGGTCTATCAGCAACTATCCTAACCACTATGTCTGGCTCACAGAGGTGGAGCTGGCAAGAGGGACTCACCCCTAAGTGAAATGCGTCAGTCAGTCCCTCCCTGTGTACGGACAATGCTCATTGAGGCACACGTATGTCATTCCAATCAACACTCATCACGGTTGAACACTAGTGAAGTTGCGTAGACTTTATTGCCATGTCCGTGTCAGTATGGGCAAGACAAGGGCCATAACATGCAGACCAATGCATCAGACACTAACAGGCAGCATTCGGTCATGGTACAGTTCCACGTGGCAGGCGTTGTGCATGCGCCCGGGATGTTCTGCCATTGCGTTGGTGGCTCTCGTAGAACCGGCACTCTTCTGACCTGCGGCAGTTATGTGGATGATATGCCACAGCTCAGAGCAGTGAGCCGTATGTGTGTGCAACGTTTGGACGTATGGGTTGTTGTGTATGTAAGTGTCAAGGGCATTCCATGCAAGAGTACCTCGAGCAAGAACTTTTGTGTGTGGGGTGTGGATACGTTGGTCTTTCATTAGCGCTGTGCGTAGTGTGGGAGTCGTCATCATCTGCTATGGTATCTCTCTCAGGGGGTGCCTGCCGCATGCAAGACCAAGGTCGGAGGTGCAGATGTCCTTCCGCCTTATGTATTGAGACAAAGGAGCTTTCATCCCTAATGTTAGCCTGACTACAGCTTGCATTCTGGGAATGTAATGTGGCTTTCGTGCTGCAATTGAGGCTAGGCCTTAGGCTTATGGTGCACCAATAGCGATGCACACACAACAGTTGGCATGCATAAGCCAAGATCCCGAGCGGCCTTGCACTCCTTGTACAATCCCTTCCTGCGCGGCTACCCTCCGGGTGCATGTAACATTGCAACATTGTCGATTGCGGGCCGTGTGGCGCAGACACTGCAACAGAGACACACGCATCAGTTGGTTTCTTGTCCAGCCCAGAAATTAACCATGCCCAGAGCCCAGGGATATATATTCACACCCCTACGCTGGCCTGGCATACGCCGACCCAGCCCACTTGGCTTATGTATAAAGGGGGGGACGATGACGCTACGTGTCCCAGTTCTTCCCCACTGCCGGAGGTGACATGGCTGCGTCCACCTGGCATATCACGAGACTCAATCATAAAGGGTCCATGACTTGCCTTGCACAGAGTTGGTGGCACCGGATACACTGCGGCCAGCATGGGCCTACCGCCACGGGACGGTGACTTTCGGTGCACTGAGGTAGGGGCACCTTAAGTGCTGAGCGGTTGTGCAGCCTGCGATGATGCGCCGTCCTGGCGGTCCGGACAGGTAAGGATTTGTGTGAGCCCTGCTGGACCGCAGTGTAGGCCTGAGCCAGTGGGCAGCGCGGGCCTACCGCCACGTGGTGTTGCCTCGCGGTTCACAGAGTTAGAGGCACCTATAGAGCTGAGCGGGTGTGCAGCCTGCGATGATGCCGTGTGCACTGATATGATCTCTGCCATTGCGAAATCAAGACCCAGAATCACATATGTGACGTGGTGGCCCGTGGGGCGGGGTTGCATGATGTGGAGGCTGCCAAGGTCACAGGCCTTGGGCTTGGAGCTTTCACCGGCACGTGGTGGGCCCTCTTGGAGACATGCTGGTGGCGGAAGGTGAGCAGTGAGGCCTGGGTGCGCAGGGGTGGGCAAACACCGCTGGGCGGCAGGAGGGGCTGGGGTGCAGCAGCCTGTGTGTGCAGGGGCGGCCAAGCGATGATGGCGTGTGCAATGATATGAACTCTGCCATTCATAAATCTGGACTCTTTCAGATAAGGGACCTGGTGGACTGCAGTGTATACCAGCACGTGGTTGGAGACACACCGGTGGCAGCAGGTGAGCAGTGAGGCCTGGGTCCGCAGTGTCGGCACTCTCTCTCCCTCGCCCTCTCTTCCTTTCACTGTCTCTCTCTCTTCCTCTGTTACTCTCTCTCTCCTTCTCCCTCTCTTCCTTTCACCGTTTCTCTCTCTCTTCCTCTGTTTCTCTCTCTCTCTCCTTCTCCCCCTTTCTCTCTCTTTCTCTCTCTCCCTCTCTTTCACTCTCTCTCTCTCTCCCTTTCTTTCTCTCTCTCTTTCCCTCTCCCTCTGTCCTTTGATGAGCACATGACACACCTTCTTATCTTGAATTTTGTCTTGCAGGCTGTGTCTTACAGATTGTCCAGAGAAGACCCGCAATTACTCTTCCGAATAGTTGTTTTGCGTTAAATTTGAATAAAATGATTTGTTTGGAAATTCAAAGATGAATGAATGATTCTCCTTTTTCTGACCACACATGAATGTTAATTGGTGTACTTGTGCGACATCAGGCGAATTGTTTTGTTCATGATTTTGTAAAGTTGATGTGAAATATCCTTGTCCGGGGTAGGGCCCGGGGGGGGGTCCTGGGGGGTGGCGGTGGGTGTTGTGGCCCTCTTGGCTGTCCGGCTGCATGATCAGTAGCTCCATGGCATCTGTTGTTCTTCTGGTGTGGCTGTGGGCTGGGCTCCCATTTCTGGTGCAGGTTATCGTCCGACTTAATACCAGGAAAGAGCAGGTGTTAATTCCCTGCTGCTAACGCGCCTTATCGCATGTTTTGTGATCCAATCGCCGATCTGGCTGGTTGTTGAGAATGTTGAGAAGTGGTGTTGTCGTGGGTTTTTGCACTTGAACGCCTACTCTGCATTTCATTAGCGTTAGTTGCCGGTGTCATCTGTGGCGATGTTTTTTGCAGCTGATATCGCAGGGAAACTGGCGATATCGGCTGTTAGCACCAGCTTGTGAATAGGGCGATAAATCGATTGCTACTTTGGCTGCGATAAAGTGCTGCTAACTCGGCGGTAAGTCCTTGAGAATATGCCCCATCGTTTTTTATAATGTTAAAAAATAATGTAAAATAAAGTAAGTAATACATATAATTTAAATAAACATAGTTAAAATTATTAGAAAATGTTTAAAATTATAAGTAATACATATAATGTACAAATAAATCAAACATATATATGTCTAAAATATAATATATATACTTACATAATAATATTTATAAATAATTATTTTAATAAATTATAAAATGTTAAAAAACATATTAAAAATTATAAATACATATATACACACATACACCAATAATATAAATTAAAAACAAAAAACATATATAACAAATTAAAATATTAAACATTTTTTAATCTTTTTAAAATACATTTTACACTACATTAACTAAAACAGTAGAGAAAATATTGGATAGCGGAGGGAATAACATTACTATTCCCACTCCAGAGAGTGCAACAGTAGGGAAAGTGTTGGATAGAGTAGGGCAAAAATTACTATTCCCACTCCAGAGAGTGCAACAGTAGGGAAAGTGTTGGATAGCGTAGGGTAAAATTACTATTCCCACTCCAGTGAATGCAACAGTAGGGAAAGTGTTGGATAGCGAAGGGTAAAATTACTATTCCCACTCCAGAGAGTGCAACAGTAGGGAAAGTGTTGGATAGCGTAGGGGTAAAATTACTATTCCCACTCCAGTGAATGCAACAGTAGGGAAAGTGTTGGATAGCGAAGGGGTAAAATTACTATTCCCACTCCAGAGAGTGCAACAGTAGGGAAAGTGTTGGATAGCGAAGGGGTAAAAATTACTATTCCCACTCCAGAGAGTGCAACAGTAGGGAAAGTGTTGGATAGCAGAGGGGTAAAAATTACTATTCCCACTCCAGAGAGTGCAGAAGTAGGGAAAGTGTTGGATTGCGGAGGGGAAAAAATTACTATTCCCACTCCAGAGAGTGCAACAGTAGGGAAAGTGTTGGATAGCGGAGGGGTAAAAATTACTATTCCCACTCCAGTGAGTGCAATAGTAAGGAAAGTTTTGGATTGCGGAGGGGAAAAAATTACTATTCCCACTCCAGTGAGTGCAAGAGTAGGGAAAGAGTTGGATAGCGGAGGGGTAAAAATTACTATTCCCACTCCAGAGAGTGCAACAGTAGGGAAAGTGTTGGTTTAGCGGAGGGGTAAAAATTGCTATTCCCACTCCAGTGAGTGCAACAGTAGGAAAAGTGTTGGATTGCGGAGGGGAAAAAATTACTATTCCCACTCCAGTGAGTGCAACAGTAGGGAACGTTTTGGATAGCGGAGGGGAAAAAATTACTATTCCCACTCCAGTGAGTGCAACAGTAGGGAAAGTATTGGATAGCGGAGATGTACAAATTACTATTCCCACTCCAGAGAGTGCAAGAGTAGGGAAAGAGTTGGATAGCGTAGGGGTAAAAATTACTATTCCCACGCCAGACAGTGCAACAGTAGGGAAAGTGTTGGATAGCGGAGGGGTAAAAATTACTATTCCTACTCCATTGAGTGCAACAGTAGGGAAAGTGTTGGAATGCGGAGGGGTAAAAATTGCTATTCCCACTCCAGTGAGTGCAACAGTAGGGAAAGTGTTGGATAGCAGAGGGTTAAAATAAACATACTTATCAAGTAAATAATTATTATAATTAAATAACCAATTAATAATTAATTAATAATACATTAATTATAAATACTAATAAATAAATATTAATAATTACTTTATTATAATTAAATTACTTCCCACCCTATTCCCTATAAACCCACAACCAGCTCCTAAAAAACAATTAATATAATTATCAATTAATTCATTAATAAAAATTAATAACCAATTAATAATTAATTAATAGTAAATTAATTATATTAAAAAAAAATATTTACCTTTTTTATAATTAAATTACTTCCCACCCTATTCCCCTATAAACCCACAACCCGCTCCTAAAAAAATAACACAATTAATAAAATGATCTATTAATTAATTATTATTAATTAATAACCAATTAATAATTAATTAATAGTAAATTTATTATAAATAATAATAAATAAAAATAAAAAATTATAAGGCCCATTACGATACCGGGCGTAAAAAAATCTGCCATCCATGAAAGCGGCAAAAATCCGCCCGCCTACACCGTCTGAATACCGACCCAGCAATCATGATGTCCCGAACCGAAAACCGCCAGCGGCGGAAAAAAACACAAACACCGCCCGCCCTTGCCCGAGTCGGAGTCAAACCGCCCGCCACGGACGGAAAGACGCACGACAACAGAAAACCGCCCGCCCTCACGGTCGAGACACCGCACGTGAAATTACGATCGCACCGACATGAGCGCGGAAAAACAACAAATACACCGCCCGCCAGGGTAAACAACACCGAAGAAAATGGACACGGCAGAAGCCATGGAGGCCACATCCCTGCACAGAAACAGCCGCGGACTCAAACAAACACACACAACATGGCAAACAAGTCCACACAGCAACCCACGCACAAATACACAGACAAAGTACACATACCGAATACACACCACCCCTGGACAAACAAATAAACTACAAAGCCCAGAACACCAGCCACAACACATCTGAAAACAACAGACCATCAGGACACACCCAAACAGGTAAGTACAAAAGCAGCCCCTCCACAGACCACAACCCCTTGCAACATTGCAAAGCAGAGAGGAGAGGAGAGGACACAGTGACACAGCAAGGACAGCAGCACACCACAGATACGCACACATCACACCCACCACCACCACCACCACCAAACACCGGCACCACAAACCCCCTGCACATCACACATCACACACCGCACCAGCACCACAAACACCATGGCATCACACAGAATGCCCAAGTTCACTTCCACTGAGCTGACGGTCATGGTCGACGAGATCGTCAAGGTGCACACACAAATCTATGGCAACCAGGTCCAGCACACACCACTAGCCACCAGAAACAGAATGTGGAACAGAATTGTAGACCAGGTCAATGCAGTCGGGACCGTACCCAGAAACAGAGGAGAAATAAACAAACGGTGGAACGACATCAAAAGCCTGGTCAAGAAGAAGGAGAGCAAAAATCGAGAGCTGGCTGCCACGACTGGCGGAGGGAATCCCGCGCATTACAAGACCTTCAAAGCGTGGGAGGAGAAGGTGCGAGTCATCATCCATCCGGAGATCCTCACCGGATTACCAGGGGAGTGGAGGCTGGTAAGTACAAACAAATGTATGCCAGCACACCGCTATGTACTCACATGCACTACCACCATGCCATAGCTCCGAGGGACAAACACCCCCATGTCCAGTACACAATACACAACACATCACTCACACATGCAACAGGCACCACCACACACACAGCCCAAACATATCAACTAACAAAACCATGGGGGCATGTGTACACCCAGCCAGCCACGTAACCACCAACATGTCCCCTAGTACTCCAGAAGCGCCACAACGAGCACCCCCACACCCATGTGGCAGCCGTAGCTGCACCAACTGACAAGTAACAGGTAAGTAGCCGCAACACAAAGGCAGTGGGTGGGAGGGGGACAGCTGAAGTACAACACCCACCAGGCCCCTAGTCCTACAGCACAGCAAGGCGGAGCACCCCACACCCATGTGGCAGCCGTAGCTGTACTAACCGACAAGTAACAGGTAAGTAGCCGCAACACAAAGGCAGTGGGTGGGAGGGGGACAGCTGAAGTACAACACCCACCAGGCCCATAGTCCCACAGCACAGCAAGGAGGAGCACGGCCCACACCCCACACCCACGTAGCAGCCACTGCAGTGCACACCGGCAGCCGACAGGTAGACATCCCGCCCCAGGACAAACAGTGTCAGTGGGCGTCCAGCCATCACCACGACCCATAACACCACCCCCACCCCCACAGACCTGCAACATGGAGCACCCCCCGCCCATAACCATGTTGCATCCAGTCCAGTGCACGCTCAAAAACAACCTGCAGGTGGGAAACTGGACAGGGCGGGGAGACTGGAGGCATGAGGACTGAATTACGACTAACACATGGGACATGTCAAGTAGCAGAGGAACACGCAGCACTGCTCCCTGTCACAACCATGTGAACAATGTGCACACGGACATGAACCACAGAGTCACACCCCACATGACCCATCACAGACACAGCAACACCCAAGGAGCCACGTCTGGATGCACAAGTCACACTGATTACAGAACCACACGGCAGGCACAGTGCAACCCATCACACACAACTGCAACACCATCGAAGTCCTGTCCATGTAGCCCCTACTGCCTGTCAACCACACATCCCACAACTACGCCCATGTAAGACATACCACACTAGACGCAACAGCGTAGAACAACATAAATGCACACGAACACCACTGGACCCATCAAACACACAGACACACAATGCACATACAACATACCATCCATCTCATCCGTCAGCCCCAGTCACATGAAAGGTATGTCATCCGAACAGCTGGTCCACATACAGTAGTCACGCAAAGAAACATGCCCATGACAAATCATATGCCAGAAGTGAATGAAGCGCACGTCACACTGTGAGCAACAACACACATAACATGGGCCACCCCCGAGCACTGCATTGATGCACATGGCACAGGGCAGCACGCACACCAAGGAATTGGACCATCTGCAATACGTTGTGTGGCACACAACCATCACTCACTCATAACAATGCGTCCAATTACATGGCCAGAAATCACAACAGACAGCAAATATGCAGGGTATGTCAGACATACACACACCTCAGACCATGCACTGTCATGTTGCCACAACACATGTCAGGTTCTGCACCCATGGCTCACAGTATGTACCCCAAAGCATAGTTCATCTCAAATGCGTTTCAGGGGGCTGACCCCATTATGCCATCTGCGTTTCTAAGCGCTCCATATGAACCCCCAAAGCATAGTTCATCTCAAATGCGTTTCAGGGGCTGACCCCCATTATGCCATCTGCGTTTCTAAGCGCTCCATATGAACCCCCAAAGCATAGTTCATCTCAATTGCGTTTCAGGGGCTGACCCCATTATGCCATCTGCGTTTCTAAGCGCTCCATATGAACCCCAAAGCATAGTTCATCTCAAATGCGTTTCAGGGGCTGACCCCATCATGCCATCTGCGTTTCTAAGAGTTACATTTGAACCCCAAGAGCATAGTACAAACCAACCTCCACAATGGGTCTGGAGTCCGCATACACCAGAGCCACAAAAAGCAGGAGCACAGCAACACACCCATCGGCATTGCCAATCCGTCCCATGCCACATGTCCACAGCACACAGTCCCATTGGCATGCCCACACAACAACAAATAGCACAGCCACACACACGGCTCCGGGAAACCTGTGCACGACTGTGCACGAACTGTGGATGTCAGACAACCTATACATACTTTGTCATGTGCAACACAATAACATATCTCATTCCCCCACAGGTATCGAACTGCTGGATGCTGGAGATGGAGACAGCAGCCAGCACAGCCAGCCTGCAAGCCCCCAACAAGGACTCACGGATGTGGAGGATCTGTCCTCCGATTCGGACACGGACCACCCAGCAGGCCCATCTGGTGTGGCAGGGCCCAACCGCACCCCAGGCACCCTCCTACCCACCAACCCATCATCCAGGGCTGATGACCACTCACAGCCCCCTGCTGCCACTGTCATTGCGGCCACTCCCACTGTTGTGGCGGCCACTCCCACGGTCGTTGCGGCCACTCCCACGGTCGTTGCGGCCACTCCCACTGCCGCAACCCCCACCACCGCCGCGACCACCACCACATCATCACTGGCACCAGCCCCAGCGCAAGTGGTGGTCCGGCCGACTGGGTCCACCCTGGGAGCCACAGCGAGGACCGTGGTGAGCAATGTGGCAAGTGGGAAGGTCGGTGGCAGCAGTACTGGTAGGAGGAGCAGGGTCAGGCCAACGCCAGCCTCACCTGGGAGCCATGCCCTGCCTCAAATGGCCAGAGTACTTGGGGCCTATGAAGAGGCCCAAGGACAATGGGCCAGGTCTGCTTCTGACACGCGGGAGGTCCTGGGGGTGTTGAGGTCCATGGACGCCCATATGGGCCAATTTGTGTCCCGTATGGACCAACTCGTGGACCTCATGGGCCAGCTGGTGGTGGCGGTGGGGTCACAGGCAAGGCCAGCAACACCACCTCCGCCACCACCTGCTAGGGCGCAGGGTCGGGCAGCAGTGTCCACTTCCTGCGTCCACAGCCAGTGAGCACACCTCACCCACCACCAGCAGGTCGCCACCACACCCCCTCCCAAACGTGGAAGGGGCCGTCCGAAGTTGAAACAGATGTCCCGGGAGGACTTTGCACGCTCCAGACGCAAGTGAGGCAGCCAGCCATCCTTGACACCCACTGCATTGACTTGGACTACGATCCCACCCCACACAACCATCAGAATGGCATGTGTCTGTTAGACTAGGGACTTAGAACTAGTGGGTACACCCTGAGCATCACGCAGCCATGGCCGACAGCTCATTGTCACTGCACGCAACACTCATGTTATCACCTTGCACACAATGACATGTCACAGTTGAAAATAAATGCACCTTTTACACAAACTGCTGTCTGTGCACTGTGTTTATTGAACGATGATCAACCGCCACCTTGAGCAGAGAAGCATCGGATGTGTGGCATGGCGATGGGACAGGAGGGGCTGTAGGGACCTAGGGGGGGGAAGACAGAACAGGAGCACATTCAATGAGTGTGTCACACACCCATCACACAGTACATGTCAACAACTACAAGCAATGTACACACATCGCACAGAGCAATAGGGCACAATGCCACAGCCACCGTCAGTGGCATACAAACCTGGACATGGACCATTGACACACAGCATAAAGTGAACATAAGGCCTCCGTGACACAGCACACAGACACCTGCACAACTACAGACACATCATCCGTCGTACATGGACACTCACCGTCAAGTGAAGTAGCGGGCGATGAGCTGCTGACGGACATTCACAGCTTCCTCCTCTCCGCTGTCTTCCTCACTCGAGCTGTCCTGGTCTGCAGGCTGGGGCCCTGGTTGATCTCCATCATCCACAATTAGGGGATCTGCTTCCGAACAGCCAGATTGTGCAGCATGCAGCAAGCCACCACTATCTGGCACACCTTCTGTGGGGAGTATGCCAGCGCACCCCGGTGCGGTCCAGGCATCTGAACCTGGACTTGAGGAGGCCAAAGGTACGCTCGACCAAACGTCTGGTCCTCCCATGTGCCTCATTGTAGCGGTCATCTGCTGGGGTCCGAGGATTTCGTAATGGACTGAGCAGCCAGGGCCCATTCGGGTAAGCCGAGTCACCTGGGCGTGAGGGACACAGAGAACCGTTGCAATTCAAACAGGACAGTAGACAGCATCCTTAAGCCAGCACGCTACACAACTCCACATACTCACTGACAATCCAGCCACGGTCCTGTTGCAGATTGGTCATCAGTCGTGGTAATATGCTGTTGCGCATGATGTGCGCGTCATGGGCCGAGCCTGGGAACTTCGCACACACGTGGAAATGACCATGTCCGCAAGGCACACCACTTGCACATTCAGGGAGTGCGTGTGCTTCCGGTTGCGGAAGAGCTGCTCAGTGGCCTGTGGTGGGACAAGGCCAACATGGGTGCAATCTATGGCACCAACGACGTGTGGGATCCGTCCAAGGGCATAGAATGCACCCTTCACTGCCGCCAACTCACGTGCCCTGGGGAATCGGATGTACCTGTTCCTGTACAGCATCATGGCTGCCAGTACATCCCTCAGCACCATGCTGAACATGGGCTGGGACATCCCACCTCCACTGCCCACTGTGTGCTGGAATGACCCAGTGGCGAAAAATGCAGTGCAGCCATCACCTTAGCCGTGGGGGTGAATGCTGTCGGATACACCCTGCGAGGACGGAGGTGGGGTTCCAACATGGCACATAGTCGATGCAGGGTTGGTCGGTCCAGACGAAATTTCCGGATGACCTCAGAATCCTCCATGTCCGCCAACAATTGGTAAGGGCGGTAAATGTTTGGTCTCCGCCTAGGTAAGATGGAAGTGGACACATGTCAGAGCAACACGCCACATGGCATTTTCACATACACATAACTGATATGTCAGAGCAAGAACATGAGTCACAGAACAGCTGTCATGCAGGGACAGCACAGCCACAATACACTTACACAGGTCTCCCAGCAATAGCAATGGGCAGTGACACAAACCATTGCTATGTGCATGCACATGGGGATCCAGGCCTCAATGACCTGTGAGGCGTGCTGATGGGGACTGACTGCATATTCGGCAAGCGGCAACACCACGGCAACATGACTGGCTGCTGTGCATCACACTGCTTCCGAGGCTGGATGAGTATGGCACACACCAACGACGATGTGGGCACAGGCTGAGCGGCCAAGAAAAGTGGGACCTGTGGCACGAGGGGATATGTGACAGTCATTGGTGTCACCACTGCACCCTATGTGCAGCACTGTACGGATCACACCTCCAGAAGCATTGACAGGTGTACACATTGACAGCCCCATGCCAACACGGCTGTGTGCTTGCAAATACACATCACATGTGACACGTAACCTTGCACGTGTCAAGTGGCAGATGTACATAGTGAGAGATGGCATGCGTGTGCATATGCGTATACCATGCACCCATGCCAATGTGCAGATGATGACATGCTAACAGACATGTGGGGCCGGCCACTGGCCGTCCCTGCCTATGCACACGGCATGTTGTGGCCCCGTCCATTGTGCACCTGCACCCACACGCACATCATGGCCACACCTGCAGATGCAGTGCGCACATCATACTGTGTGGTGCACATGGCATCAGCGGACTGTCACCAACATGGGCCAGGCCATTACGGCCAACTCCGATGACCCGCGCGGTTGCACCCTGCGTGTTCCACTATGGAGGTAGGCGTCCCGGGCCAGCTGGGAGCAGGCCAACGTCTGCAATTGCCAATGCAGGTCTCAGTGCACTTGTTGCTCGTGTGAATGTCAGGCTGGGCCATGCTGCCCCTCTCAGTCCCAGCAGGCCTGGCCTGCACATTGACTGCACAATGCCAGTAGATGACAGCACCGACTGCCTAGTGGGTTGCATGTGTCTCCTGTTCAGGACCCTCCAGATGGGCGCTAACTCAGTACTGACTATTGGACACACCATGTCTCGTGATAGGGATGTGTGTGTGGATGGTGGCACTGAATGTGACCTCCGTTGCGTGGTGGGCCATGCACAGGGCGAGTACGTCGATGATTGCGCAGTGTTGGTCACAGTGGGTGCACCCACACAGATGTGTTACCCTATGTCCATTTTCTATGTCCGCATGGTAATGGACTGTAGATGTGGGCAAACTACACATTGGTCGATGTGCTGTCAATTTGAATGTGCCTTCACACCAGGCACAGCTGCCCCTGCACATGTGACCACTGCTGCACTCGCTGCTGGGTCTGTGGAGCTGATGCACCATCTGTGCGTGGGGCGGAGAGCTCTCCTCACTTCCGTCATTGCGCATGTCATCACTTTGCCGCAGGTGATATGGATCATGGAGGGCCCACATGTACGCGAGGGTGGCCTCAACAAGTGTGTCCAATGGTTGTCACCCCCAGTCAGTGCTTCGAATGTGAATGATGTTGTGCTGGTGCTAATTTCAGTGTGGCGGGTGGGCGGGGCTAGGTGCGGGCTTACATGCAGGACATGGGAGGGTGATCGGATTGGCGACTAGTTGCACACACATGGGTCACGTCTTTTCCTGTCCACATCAGGGTCATTCCTTGCACTCACTGACAGTACTACAGTCGTCTTTGTCCCTGTCCTCATGGCCTCCCTCGCTCCCCCAATATGCATTTACACCTGTGGGGCTAGCGCATGCAGATGCAGCCCCAAGCTCACCCCGGAGAGGCCAAGGAGTGTATGTGTGGGTCCAGTTGAACGAGTGGTCTGTCTCACGGCATGATGTGTGGCGGGACGCCGTCCACCTGCGTGGTGCCCCGACTCGAGACCCGGGCAACATAGACAATGCATAGCAGTCTCCGCAGTCCGGATACACCACCTGCGACACACAGAGGCTGTAGCTGCCCTAGCGGCCCATGCCGCGTCCATCTGGGGCTGATGGACCCACACATTCACTCTTTTGCCTCACTGGGGCGGGCTCGGGAGGTGCTTGCGCACGCGCTGGCTTCTCTGTTGCAACCGGCATGTGACGTGTGTGGAGATGTAGGCAATGAGTGGGATGGTGCGAGCCACCTTCCGCGACGTCACTCCTGCTCGTGACGTGTGCGTCCCCCAATACTTCCATATGACTTGAGCCATGCTACACATTGAGGATGTTTTGCATGCGTGATGTGTCCCGGAGGAGCGCGCCGAGTCCTCTCCCCCACCATGCTCCACTGCCATCCCGTGCCCTGGATTGCCTGTGCAGGTTGACAATGTTGGGGATACACCTGGTCGGCAGGGGCTGTGTGTGCCTTGTCAGGGCTCTGGCGGCCGCACAACAGGTTCCAGCTTGTCCACAGAGGGTGGGCTGACGTGTACGCCTGATACCGCATTGTTCGTGTGCCCGGCTGCTGTGCACACACGTGTTCACATCCCCCGACAGGTGGCCTTTGACATTGCCCAGGGAAGCGTTAATGTGCAGTTCCGGACCCCTCCCGACACAGCGTGTTTCGACTTTGCATGTGTGCAACTACCCGTCACACCCACCCACCTGAGCGAAGCGTCACTCCCGCTTCACACGACACATGTGTGTCTTCCACAGTTGTGCTACTCATTTGCGTTGACATCCAATGACAGTGGACTACATAGTCATGTCACGACTGCCGTGTACATCACACACTCTCATCATCTCCCATTCGTACTTGTGAAAGGAATCAGCAGAGACAGTTTCTTTCTTCAAACCATGTATTGTGACTTATGTTCTCTGTGATGCAGTATAGTGGACACTACTGGCAGCGGAATGCATGTGGAGGATATACTGAGCATGATTACACATAGCTAAGGGTGTAGGGGTACATGTGATTAGCTGTTGCATGTGGGATGTGGGCTTCAGAGTTACATCTGCTTGGCCGTTGCAGTGCTAATGTTCATTTGCAAATAGCTGTGGTGCTGCGGACTTTGACACAGACGGTATACATTTAGCCTACCAGACCGCTTGGCATCATGGGCACAGTCCATCTCAGTTCCATGTGACAGGTGTGCTGCTGTTGTTACTCATGCACGCGTGCGTGTGAGTTGACATCAGGGCATGGGCTTACGTGCATGCAACGGCGTCCCACTTGTTGTTGCCATATGGTGGCTCCTGGACATGTCACAGTCACTGGGGTCGTGTTGTTGTTGTATGCACTTGTCGTCCATGCAAAGGTCCTGTTACGGGATTTCCGGGAGGGGGAGAAGGGGTGCAGCTCTCACAAACTCCAGCCGGGCGATTCCTGTCCACTGTGCGGTGCATATGTCCATGGGCGCAGGATCCATGTCATGGCATAGTTGTACGTGCAGTTCTGTCCATGTGGGTGCGATACACATATCCCATGCCACTGCCTCCCCCGATACATGCAGAGTTCCTGGATGTGATGGGGAACAGTGTGCATGTCCCGGACACATCCGATGTCATGGCAGTGTCGTTGATGGTGTGGTATCAGTTGCAGGTCGTTTGGTATGGCTGTTGTAGTGGTTACTGGCCAGTCTGTGCGGAAGCTAAGCATGGGTACAGTGTCGGACATCATGGCTCACTTGGGGGATTGCGTCGGGGTCCTACGAATTGACAGGTTGACAGGTATGCGATGGCTTCCTGCAGGGCTTCCATTTCATTGGTGGTATACATGTTTGCCAGCCAATGTAGCGGATGGTGGCTGTCACGGTGTTGTTTGTAAGTTGTCCCTTGTAGGAGCATGATGGGGCATGCTGGGTGACATTCGATGTAGCTGTGATCCATGATCCGTCGTGTGGAGGCACAGTGGTCCCATTGCAGTCTGGGCCCGATGATCGCCACATACGTCATGCCCCATAGGCTGAACAGACCCTGTCGTGTGCGTCCAGAGGGTGGAATAGTGGTAGCAGGTCCGCCCTTGGACATGCCGGGTTGGAGAGGCACAACTCCACAGGATGGTGGAAGGGACACCTCCGACAGTAGAAGACGGGTATGACGCAGCTGAACAATGCGGTGCGGTAAGTCAGTCGGTAACTTACGTTCAGCAGGGATAGGGGTTCGCATCCCAACATCTGTATCAGGTTGTGTTTGTACAGCTTGACCTGTCTGGCGTAGTTGGGCAGGTGTGTTGTAGGTGCCATTTTGCTGCGGGGCGATGTGGTGGCGTGCTCCGGCTGTGTGTGCAGTCTGCAGTGTGCAAGCTCCGAGGTTGCTGTGAGGTCTGTGATGGTCGTAGGGGGCAGGACTTGTGTTCTGTTAGCTTGTGCGGAGGACACGGGCCCTCATCCCACGTGCTTCTCTGAATGTTCAAGGTCAGTGGTGTGTGACTCCTTCCAGATAACTTGCATGGGAACGGCATGGGGAGTTTTATAATTTTTTCTTCCCCGTTCGGTATGTTCTTAGGTGATATGCGCTATCTGCCCTGTGGTCGGTTTCCTCTGCATGCCTGTGTTGGTCTTTTTTGGGACAATGGCTGTATTCTCCGGCTTGTTTAGTCGGGTTGTGGTTTCGGAGTTGGAATGGAAGGTCATTCAGTGCTGTCTGCTCTCCCGTGTGTGGGCGGCAGGCTGTGTTTCCGCTATGCGTTGGGCCTTGTGTGTGGGTGTCATTCTTGGGTCCACCTGTTGTCGGTCCCCGGGCTCTTTGGTGTTCCGTTTTGTATGTCTGGTTCATGGGTGCAGGGTGGTATGGGTGTTTCTGTGTGGTACTGGCGTACCTCTTCCTGACGGGGCCCATGTTCTGCTGGGTGGTGTTGCCGCCGCTGTGTGCTTCGCCATGTTTGTCACACAGGGGTGTGTCCTGATGTTGCGTGACTTCACTGACATGTGGGCGTCGGTTGTGTGACGTTGGGTGTTGTCCGTGAATTGGGCGTTGGGGACATGACTGTGGCAGGCCTGTCACGTGTCATGTGCGTTCTGGGTGTGGCTGGTGTGTGTGGTGCTTGGTTGTGTCCCTGTGTTGTTTGTGTGCGACGCAGACATGGCGTTATGGTTGGGCGCTGAGTTGTGCGCATGTGTGGCTGCGTCATCGCCGCTGTGCTGCGGTGCCGTGACAGGGTCGTTGGTTCCTGGTCCCAGGTGGTGTGCCCATGATAGTTGCGAGATGTTGCAATTTGCCCTGTGTTGCATTTATGGGTGCAGTGGTGGATGTGTCTTGTCCACGCAGGGGTGTTGGGGGGGTGCCATGTCCTCCTTTTCCGCACTTGCACTGTGTGCGCTGTTTGCGTACCCTTGTTGTGTGTGTGCCTACCTGCGTCTCCGTGGTGCGTTGCCTCCTTGGTGGTGCATCAGGTATAGCATGGGGAGGGCCTGCAGTGCTGGATTCATGCTCGGGGGGCTCGCCTCTTCGGTGTCTGTGCTCGGCGTTCAGGTTTCTGCCTCACTTTCACGTGCGGTGTCTCTTAGCCGTGGGAGCTGTTTGTTTGCGGCATCGTAATTTGTACGCCGGGCGGTACGTGATTTCGTCTGGCGGTGTGTCTCCATTGGGCTGCGCCGCTACGTGAGCGGGCACACTTTGATGGCGGACGGCGTCGCTGGCTTGCCGGCGGTGTTTGGCTGCCTTTTCACATCGTAATTTGGCGGGCGTGTGGGCTGCGGCATGCGGGCGGTAACTGGTGGTTTTTGCATCCGCCAGCATGGCGGTAGTGCTTCCGCCCGCCATCGTAATGGGCCCCTATGTTTTTATAGTTAGATTACTTCCCACCTTATTCCCCTATAAACCCACAGCCCGCTCCTAAAAAAATAACACAATTAATAAAATTATCTATTAATTAATTAATATTAATTAATAACCAATTAATAATTACTTAATAATAAATTAATTATAAATAATAATAATTAAAAATTAATAAATATTTTTATAATTACATTACTTCCCACCCTATTCCCCTATAAACCCACAACCCACTCCTAAAAAGAACACAATTAATATAATTATCTATTAATTAATTATCATTAATTAATAACCAATTAATAATTAATTAATGATTAATTAATTACAAAAATACTAAATAAAAATTAATATTTACCTTTTTATAGTTAAACTACTTCCCACCCTATTCCCCTATAAACCCACAACCCGCTACAGAACTAAAATACGCAAAAAATAATTTTCATAAAAGTAATTACTGATAAAAATTTAACACATACATTAAAAAAAATACACTTATACCAAAATATGACATCACATACTTTTAACACACATACTAAAATACAGAACACTAACATAAATATTGATATTATTAACAACAATATTTTTACAAACAATATTACTGTCTTCGATATTAAAAAAAACGATATTTCTTACCTTACTGTCGATATTCTGTGCTACGATATACTTGCTGTCGATATTCTCGTACCTCGATATTTCCAACTCGATATTGTTGTAGTTAGAAATAAAGAACTCGATATTCGGTCTGTACACCCTTGCAACACCATGGATGCTCTGTATTCACCGTACGGCGCTCCATGTCGCAATTAATGACAGATACATCTGGAATCCTGACGTATCTGTCAGAGCTAAAGTCATACATTGCTGCAGTTGTGTCACAAGCATGACGCAACTCCAGCAATGCATGGGGCCAGCCTATCTCTGTGGCACTGTGTCAGTACCTTACGCCTGCCTCATGCAGTGGCGTCCTACAATTGTTGCAGTGAAATCTGATGGATTTCACTGCGCCACTCCTATGAGGCTTTGTTGCGTGGGAACGCCAACCCATCATACATCATACCTAATGCAGGTATAATGTAGCATAGGGCTTCACAAGGTCACGCGTATGCCTAGAAGCGTCATCTTGTAAATACGGTGCAATGTGGTGCAAGAATCACGCTGAAAGTACGTCAAGAGAATCACGCACCAGAGGGTTGAAACTCTCAGAAGGAGCTCATAAATAAGCCCCCCTGTCTTTTTCCCCTACGTTGGCACACAATGGCGGCCATGCACCAATGCAGACACCCTTGCGCCATTGTGCAAGGGTGACTGTGTTGCAGAGTTGTTTGATGTTGTGGCTCCATCTCTTCTCGAGACGTCTGCAGGTGGGGCTGGACTAGTGGAGGGTAGTAGCGAACCAGTTGGCCTTCTTGGAGTGTTGTTTGCCTGGTCTTTTCTTGAGTAGTACCAGGGTGTTGGCGCAGTTGGAGATCCATCGGTGGAGGTTGAGCGCTGCAGTGTTAGCGCCTGTAAGCGTTGGCAGATTGGTGGTGCTGAGGGAGTTGACAGTAAGTTCTTCTGTGGTCTTGATCCAGCTGCAACAGGGGGTCAATGATGGCGATGGTGTACGGTGGGTGTGGTGAAGGCGTGATGTAAACAATGATGGCCGGTACAGGAGAGTCCTGTGGTGTGGCTGTAGTTGAAGTTCCCGCTGGTGGAGAAGACGGCTCGAGTGTGTGTCAGGCTATGTGGGTTGGTGCAGTGACTAGCTGCTTGAGTCTGATGTTGGCAAGGTTCCCCAGGATGGGGGTGGTGTTCTGGTCACTGGGGTTGTCCAGGTGGAACTTGAGGTCTCAGTAGGATGTAGGTGGTAGATGGGAGAGCCTGGGGTGTCCTGAGGTCTACAATGGCATCAGTGAATGGGGTTCATGGCCCAGGGGGCCTGGGGCCTATAGATGAGGGTTCCATCAAGGGTGGTGTTGGGGTTGGTCCGGATCTGGAAGTGGAGGTGTTCCATGGTCACTGTCGGGTCATTAGAGTGCGTGGTCAGTCAGAGTGTGCTTTTTTAGACAATAGCAATGCCTCCTCCTGGCCGCTGGGTGGTCCGTGTGGGTGAATTTGTAGCCATCGTGGATGGTGATGGCGATGTCCGGTCCAGAGCAAGGTTGGTCCAGGTTTCTGTGAAAAAGGCGATGTCTGAAGAGTTGGCATTGAGGAGGTCCCAGATTTCTGTTGCTTGTTTCTGGAGGGACCGCACGTTGAGGAGGATGCAGTTGAGCCGGTTGGCTGCGCTGTTGGTCAGCTGGGCGGCAGGAGGCACTGGTGTGCTGAGGTGGCAGAAGGTGCATTTGCAGTTTCGACAGGCTCAGGGGGCATAGTGTTGCTAGATGGCAGGCGGTGTGGTGCCCAGGGTTGATGGTGAGGAGGGTGCTGGCGTCGTAGCGATGGAGTGTCCGAGAGGAAGGGTCCTTGGTGCTGGGCGCGGTCCAGGGGCAGACAGACGCAGACGGCCTTGCCTTTGGCGCACCAGTGGTACGCCCGCTGTGCATGGCTGAACAGCAGCCGCCATTGTGTGGTGCTGCTCGCGGGGGACTGGGCAGCTGGGAAGGGGAAACGCGGGAAAGGACATTGGAGGGGGCAGGGACATGGGGGAAGCGGAGATTGTAAATATATTTTTGAAAAATTCTGACCTCGAGGCTGGGTCCCGCGTCTTCTGTGCTCCTGCTCTGCTGAGTCTGCTTCCAGGAACAGGAAGCAGGCAGTCAGGCTCCCTCCCCTAAGCCAATCACTATGCTGCAATGTGACATTGTGATTGTTCTTGAGCGCCATGACAAGACACTCTGCCAGGGGTTAGAGGGGTGGGCATGTTCTCCATGCAGGCTGTAATACAGCCTGCATTGCAAACAGGGATGTGTGCATGACTGCTTTGGGCAGCCTGAGAGGGCCGACCAAACAGTCATTGCGCACTTGAGTGAGCATACCACTCCGCTCCTGCCCTTCTCTGTGAGGAGAGCAGCCCCACCCACCCTACCGCCCGCAAAGGAAGCATAGCATGAGTACATCAGAAAGTTATCATCATGTTATGTTTCCTCTTCTTGCACTGCTTGAAAGCAATGGGGCGATGCTCTTCCGCCATAGCGGATGAGCCAACACTGGGGGGCGATCACCAACAGGTGCTAGGCCGGGGCTCGACTCGACCCCTGGGCCTCCTCCGCTAGGCATACCACCTTCTCCTCACCTGGACATTGACACCATGGCGCAATCCTCTGCACTCTCTCCAAATCTGTGACTAAGCCAGCAGGAGCCTTAGTCAGGTGGGATTTCACAAGCCTGGGTACAGCAGTCGTGGGCAAGTCTGCTGGGGAACCTCCCGATGCAGGTGATGCAAGAGCGTCCCCTTAGGCATGAAGTTGCAGTGCTCCTGCCACTCAAGTTCG